>JBBGZY010000080.1:1926875-2565000 GCA_037952925.1 Lithobates clamitans | reverse complement strand
AGTGGAACCTGTCCTGTTAAACCGCTGTATGGCCTTGGCCACCATGCTGCAGCTCAGTTTCAGGGTCCTGGCAATCTTCTTATAGCCTAGGCCATCTTTATGTAGAGCAACAAGAATCCTCAGAGAGTTCTTTACCATGAGGTGCCATGTTGAACTTCCAGTAACCAGTATGAGAGAGCGAGAGCGATAATACCAAATTTAACACACCTGCTCCCCATTCACACTGGAGACCTTGTAACACTAATGGGTCACATGACACCGATAGGGAAAATGGCTTATTGGGCCCACTTTTTACATTTTCACTTAGGGGTGTACTCACTTTTGTTGCCAGCGGTTTAGACATTAATGGCTGTGTGTTGAGTTATTTTAAAGGGGACAGCAAGTTTACACTGTTATACAAGCTGTACACTCACTACTTTACATTATAAAATATTTACAAAAATGTGAGGGGTGTACTCACTTTTATGAGATATTGTACATAAACTGCCACTGACCCCTTTCCATCTGAAAATGCCTAGCTCTCATGGTAATCCAGTGACTTCAAAATTTGAACATGTATGCAGATCAGGAGTTCTGACTTCACTAAGATTTCATTGGCTGCATGTTTTTATGGATAACTGACTTAAAAGAGAATTGTGAAAAAAACTAAATCCAAGGACATGCTGGTAGGTTAATTGGATCCTGTCTAAATTGACCCTAGTATGTGTATGTATGAATGTGAGTTAGTGACCTTATATTGTACACTTCTTGATTGCAGGGACTGATGTGCATGTACAATATATATGTAAAAGAGCTGCGTAAATTGACAGTGCTATATTATTATTATTATACAGGATTAATATAGTGCCATCAGTTTGCGCAGCGCTTTACAATAAAAAAGGAGACAATTCAGCAACAATACAATTCAATACAAGAGGGTTAGGGATTGCCTAAAAGTGAACAAAAAAGTGGGTAGGAGATAGCTGGACAGATTGGGGTAGGGAGTTCCAGAGGATGGAATAGGCTCTGGAGACGAGCATAGGAGGAGGAAACAAAGGAGCTAGAGAGCAGGCGGTCTTGGGAGAAGAGGACGGTTTGGGTGATATTTGGATACAATATTGGTGATGTAGCTCAGGGCAGAGTTGTTAATGGCTTTGTATGTTATTGTTAATGTTTTGAATTGTATTCGTTGGGCAATGAGAAGCCAGTGGAGGGATTGGCAGAGTGGGGTGGTGGACAATGAATGGTTGGTAAGGTGAATGAGTCTGGCACCAGCACTCATGATTGACTGAAGAGGGGATAGCCTGCCTATAGGTAGGCCTGTGAGGTGGGAGTTACAATAGTCAAGGCGAGAGATAACAAAGAAGTGAATAGGTTGCTTAGTGGTTTAATGGATTTAAAAGAGGCAAATTTTGGAGATGTTACGGAGGTGAAGTCTACAAAATTTGGACAGCGATTCGATTTGGGGCTTAAAGGACAGGTCAAAGTCCAGGATTACGCCTAGTACCCTGGCATTAGGGGAGGGACTGATATGTGTATTATTGATCTTGATGGAGAAGTCAGGGGAGGCGGCACAGGCAGGAGGGAATATTATGATACATTATAATATTTTTGAAAGACTGAGTTCGAGGAAGTGGTGTGACATCCATGCTGATATGTCAGTTAATAAGTTAGTAATGCGAGAGGAGATCGAAGGAGTGAGGTGTGGAGTAGAGCGATAGATTTGGATGTCAACAGCATAGAGATGGTACTAAAAACCATGGGAGTTTCTCAAGTGACCAAGGGAGGAGGTGTAGGTGGAGAAGAGGAGGGGTTCAAGGACAGAATTTAGGGGGACCCCTACAAAAAAGTGGAAGTGGAGAGGAGGAGACAGAGAACATCGCCGATCGCTCGGTTTTCACAGCTCCGTGAGCGGAGAGCTGCAGACTGTCAGTCACAGCTCCCTCCTCGCTCATTGGAGCGCTGAGCTGTGGAGGGGGCAGAAGGACCATCTCAGGCTCTCAGCAGCTCACTGAGAGGCAGAGACAGGTGTCAGTCCAGGCACCTGGCAGATCCAGACTCTGTGGTCGGGATGACGTGGTGCCTGGTCTGACATTGGTGAAGTCAGCAGAGAGCGGGTCACAGGAGTGCAAAACAAATTGCACTTCTGTATACCATAGGGGAAGTACAGCCAAACGAGCTTTAGCTATACTTCTCCTTTAAGTTGTTCAGGATGGAGGGGTCCAGTGAATGCTTTTTAAGTATGGGGTGATCAGCACATGTTTTAGATGGAAGGGGAAGGTGCCAGTAGAAAAAGAGGGATTGAAGATGTGAGTGAGCGAGCACAGGATAGAAGAAGAGGGTGACCATAGTAGTTGTGAGGGAACAGAGTCCAGCAGACAGGTGGTAAGGTGGGCTTCTGAGAAAAGTTTAGCGACTTCTTCGGTAGTAGTGAGGTCAAAAGAGGAAAGTGTTGAGGGTGGATTTGTACAAGGTATGTTACATGGGATAGATATTTATGCAGTAGAGATGCCACGCAAATTGCATCAATCTTGTTTTTGTAAGTGGTTAGTAATCTCTTGAGCAGTGAGTGAGTTACTGGGTGGAGGTGATGGTGGAGAAAGTAGAGAGTTAAAAGTAGAGAAGAGCCGACGAGGACTGGATTACAGAGCGTTAATGAGAGTGAAAAAGTAGGTTTGTTTAGCAGCAGGGAGGGAGGGATTGTATTTTAAAGCAGAACTTCAGTCATTTTTTCATCTTTCCATCTATTAAATCTTCTGCCCTTGTTGTTTTAACTTTGGATAGTAAAACATTTTTTTTTCTGCCAGTAAATACCTTATACAGCCCACTTCCTGTTTCTTGTCTGGTAAAAAGCCTAGGTCTATGACATCAAGCACAGCTCTCTCTCTCTTGTGAGAGTTTGCCAGGAAGGGAGGGGGGATGAGTCATAAGAGGGCCAATGAGAGCTGCAGAGCTGGAGGTGTTTCTGTGTAAATCCAGGAAGTGAACAGGCAGCTTCAGCTGCCCCCAGTTAAAATGGTTGCAGTCAGACTCAGTGGAGGGAGATTTCTGTAGCATATTTGGCAAGTACAGAATCACAGTATATATAAAACAATATGCAAAGTGGTTGGAGGGAAACTTCAGAATGGCAAAGATGTTTTTATTACAAATTATGTGAGCAGAATGCAGTTCCTCTTTAAGAAGGCAGATTTATATAGGGTCAATGCTCACTAGGATTTGGTTTTGTGCCACAATCGCTCCAGTGCACGACTATGTCTCTTAAGATTTCTGTTTACCGTCTGGTATATAAGTACCTTTAATAAATACATAAAATAAAATAAATGAAAAAAAAACGTACATACTCCCCAATATGGCTGCAGGGCTGTCCCCTGCTGGCTCTAAGACTGAAAACTGAGCGATCACATGACCGCTGATCACTCAGTTCTTTGTCTTCTCTGGACATAGAGTTGTAACTTTCAGTCACTGCCTCTCTGCTCTGCCCCTCCAGCGCTAAATGAAGCACCGAGCTGGGGAGGGGGAAGGAGCAGGCAGCTCAGGCTTTTAGCAGTGTGCTGAATAGTGCAAGTCAGGCATCTGGATGAATCCAAACCTTAAAGTGGTTGTAAACCCTTACAGACCACTTTTGACTACAGGTAAGCCTATACTAAGGGTTACGGTTTATGAGATATCCCCTGTATCTGCATGTGCCGACGTCATCGGCACATGCACACTGAAGGAATGGCACGTACGTGCCGTTTGCTTCAGTGAGTGTGTCGTTACCAGCGGCTTCCGCGCGCATGCGCGGGAGTGACGTCATCGCGGCTCCGGCCTATCACAGCGCGGGAGCCGAGATACCCGGAAGTAACTCTGCCGGCCGGTGCTGTGTACGGGCACCACAGCGGGGGCTTCAATCTCAGGTGAGTATTACATAATGAGCTAGTATGCTATGCACACTAGCTCATTATGCCTTTGTGTTGCAGGTCTTTTTTATTTTTTTTAATTGAGTTTACAACCACTTTAAAGAGGATCTTCAGTCATTAAAAAAAAAAAATTCATAATAAAGTCAGCAGCTACAATACTGTTTCTTTCGAGTTTTCACTAACTGATCATTCATTATCATGTTTTTTAAGGTTATGGGTTTAGAGCGCAACCATATTTTGTTCCCATATGTGCATACTGTGCTGCACCCTGAGAATAGTCCTGCAACCTCATGGGACCTGTGACATGTCCAGGAGGCTCCGGGCGGTGAGGAGGGGGCCAAACTTCCCAAAGATTGCCTAGATCAGTGGTTGTCCACACCTGTCCTCGGGACCCACTAACAGGCCAGGTTTGCAAGATAACTGAAATACATCACAGGTGATATCATTTGCTGCTCAGTGATTTCAGTATTCTAGTCTGCATCTCCCCAAGGTAATACTTAAAATATGGCCTGTTAGTGGGTCCTGAGGACAGGAATTGAGAACCACTGGCCTAGATGATCCCATTGGAAGCTGTAGTGGGTACCTTTCAAAACTAGGTACCTGCTCCTCAAAGGTATAAAAATATTTGCATTAGTGGCAGGGGGAAGGAATAGCGGAACTTCCAATTTTACCTCTTTTTTAACCAATTTTATTGGTTGAACTAGATGGACCTGTGTATTTATTCAACCAGACTAACTATGTAACTACTGTATGTAACTGATGTTCTGCTTTAAAGTTGTCCATGCTCCCCTGCCGGGTGTTGACAAGATGGTAACAGAAAGAGCCCGGCATCCCTCAATTTTTTCAGACTGGTGAAGCATGTCTGCCAAGCCAGGTGATGCATTTCCAATGCAGCCTACTATGCCATGGGTCGCCTTGAACAGGCAGCAATATGGTGGGTGTGTGGGTATACCCAGCATCCACAGATGTCTGGTGTGTAAATGGTGGAGCATGAAGCAGTAGGCAAACCTGGGCCTTCTCAGGAGTATTACAGCAGATATACAGTAATTTGGTCAGCAGTGCTACATCATGCAGTCTGATTCCATCACGCTGGCTTCCACAATTCTGGTAGATTTGGACACCAACAGCTCCAGGGTAAATTGGCTTTCTTTTTTATAGCTCTCCTTCATACTATAGATACACTAACAAACAACTGGCCATGGAATCCCACAAAAAATTATTCCAGTGCTTGTATATAAAAAACATGTATACAATATAATGGTGGGTGTCACCACAAAAAGTTATTATTATTGAGGAAGGGAGAAGTATTTTTTTTCTCAGTAAAAATTATGATTCAGTAGCTTTAAGTTGGCATCTCTTGCCACGTTTTCTCTCTAATTGTATTACTTCTTCCTACTATACCCATTCTGTGGGGAGGCACAGTGAGAAGGATATCCTCTCTTTAGGTGTGGGTAGTTTTGGTTAGGCGTGTTGGCATGCATTTTAAAAGTGCAGCTAAATGTGTTGTGTTTTCTGATTTGACATTGGCATGGCAATTGGGAGTCAGGGGCTGAAGCTGTAAATTCCTCTTAAAGTGGTTGTAAACCCTTACAGACCACTTTTCACTACAGGTAAGCCTATAATAAGGCTTACCTGTAACTACCCAGGATAGCTCCTAAACCTGCACGGTTTAGGAAATATCCCCTGTATTTGCATGTGCCGACGTCATCGGCACATGCGCACCAACACAAACTGAAGCAACGGCACGTATGTGCCGTTGCTTCAGTGAGTGTGCCATTACCGCGCGCATGCGTGGGAGTGACGTCATCGCGCCTCCAGCCAATCACAGCGCCTGAGCCACGATACCCAGAAATAACCCCCGGGAGTGATGTCGCCGGCCAGTGCTGTGTACGGGCACCGCAGAGAGGGCTTCGATCTCAGGTGAGTATTACATAATGAGCTAGTATGCTATGTATACTAGCTCATTATGCCTTCGTCTTGCAGGTGTTAGTTTACACTTTTGTTACACCTGTTGGTGTGCAGAGGCACTGGGGTCTGCTTACTCCATTACGCTATCTTCAGCTGCAGCGGCGCTTTGCCTGCGGGTTAGCAGTGCTGCCCCATTGTTTTCAATGGGAAGGGGCACTTTAGGAGCGTTGAATACACCGCTCCTATAGTGCTGCAAAGATGCGGCTTGCAGGACTTTTTTGACCGTCCTGCAAGTGCACCGCTCCAATGTGAAAGCCCACTTCACATTGAAGTGAATTGAGCGGCTCTTTCAGGGCGCTTTGCAGGCGCTATTTTTATCACTATAGCACCTGCAAAGCGCCTCAGTGTGATAAGAGCCTTAACTTACAGGCTCCTTGGCTAAGCCTCTATAGACAAACCTGTGTTTAATGATTGCTCGTTAACACATGCAGGTGTTGGAATTCTGATTATTGCACTGATTAAACTTCCAGGCTCATGTGTTTGTCACCTTCTTTATGGGTATCAGCAGCTTTAATGGCTAAGTTCACCATTTTTTTTTATCTCAATTCCAGTTTCCCCTATGTACCAATATACTATTAATGTACCATTGCAGAAAAGAAACTTTTTTCTCTGTCTACTAGGGCAGGCTTTACCTCAGCCTCCAATGTCTCATATAGAAAATGCCTCCATTTGTTCCTGCTATTTGTTCTGCTATTTGGAATGGAGAAACTGTTAGGGTCCTTTCACACAGGTGCGCCCGGCGGACTCTGCTTTGCTCACCGGGGGATTGATCAGTTGATCCCAGCTGAAAAGGCAGATGACAGGTCTGTCTCCGCTCACTGTGCAGAGACAGACCTGTCAGAGCTAGGGTTGCCACCCCATCCCTTTAAACCCAAACAGATATGAATTACACAGGTTTTGAGACTAATTTAGTGCAGATAAGGCACCAAGTGAGTTTAATTACCACCTTAATCAGCCACAGAACCTGTGCAATCAATATGAAGGCCTCTTGAGCCCCTTTAGGGAGAGAGAGCCTTGACTGATGTGGGCATGGCCAGGGGTGGGACAAGGTGGCTGAGTGGTCACCAAGGATTGGTTGTTAGGGGGGATGAGGCTGGGCCTGAGCTCAAGAAAAGTTTTGCCCCAGAGAATTCTGGGTCTTTCAAGGAACGTTTTGGAAGAGCTGCCCACCCTCCCGCCCCAAGTTTTTAGTTGGTATGTCACAGCTTGCTGCGGTTTCTTGACCTTGCCAGCATAAAATGGCTGTAATAGGCTATGCCCTGGATGGAAATCGGAATTAGGCAGCCTGTCCAGCACTTATGGTAAGGACAGGCCCCCCTTCCTCACTGTCGGAATTATGTGCGCACAGTACAACTGTGACTGGCACTAGTTGAATAAGTGTTCACATGTTATGTTTGGATTTAATAAAGCTGTGGCCTTGCCCTTTCCAACCTATTGGTTGTAAGTGTGTTTATTTAATGGATTGAGGGGGCAAGGGGGGAGTGGAGGTTTTGTCTATACATCTATGTTACAGTAATTGGACCTGGGCCCATTGCACTTCAGCAGTCATGTGTTTGGGTTTAAAGGGATGAGGTAGCAACTCTACTCAGAGCCCCGCTCCCCTCTATGGGGAGATTGGTTGAAAACTGACTGCCTGTCTGATCCCATCCGATCTCATCCGCCGGTACAGAATCGGATAGCAGCAGGTGTCAGCGGATATGTCACCACTGGTAACCTCTGTCCCATTGAGTGAATTGAGGCTCCGATCAGGTTCATCTGAAAAACTGACAGGTGGACCTGACTGAAAAGCCCATGTGAAAGGGGCCTTAGGCTTCATTCACACTTGTACAACTTGTCATGCAACTTTGGGCATCCAATGATACCCATTCATATATGCGTGACTTAAAGTTGCAGCAACTTCAAAGTACATGCACTACTTTGGTCCGACTTTCATGCAACATGAGGGCCTCAGATTATTATGTTTACCCTCAGAAGCTGCATGAAAATCGTACCTGAATGTTATACAATGCAACTTGTGTGCAACAGTTGTCCATTATCACTGGTCAAAGCCAAAGTCGTATCCAAGTTGCACCCATCCAGAGTTGTGTCAAAGTTGCACTCCAAATTTGGGGGAACTTTGACACACATAGGACTCCGTCTGCTCAGTGGGTCACAGGTCCCAGTCTCGCTCTCCTCTATGGGGAAATCGAATAAAAACAGACCGCCGTCCTTTTTCATCCGATCATATCCGATCCACCAGAAGGATGGAAAATAGGACCACCATCCGTCTGGATTTGGTGGACAGGATTGGATAGCGGCGGATGTCAGTGGACACATCACCGCTGACATCCGTCGCTCCATAAGGGAGATTGGAGGGTCCGATCAGGTCCACCTGAAAAACTGACAGGCAGATCTGATCGGACAGCCTGTGTGAAAGGGGCATTAGTGAGGCTTTATTTCAAAAAGTTCTGTATGATTTTTTTTTGTTTTTTCACTTGAATGAAATGCAACACTGGTCTTGTGTATTATAGAGGACACTTTAACTTTATGTATGTAGCAAGGACCCCCAAAGGAGCTGCTGATTTATATCGGGCTGTTACCGTCACCTCTTTACCCGTAATTTCACCAATACCAAAACTTAGAGTCCATATTGAGGTTTATATCTGACAATGTAGGCACCAGTCACTTTAGTACTTTTCCAATGCTTTAATAGGAAATAACTGGAAGAAGTAGCAGGAAAGAGGTAGAAGAAGAGTTGCAGGGAAGTTCAAATACCTTTTCTTTTAATCACTGAGGAATTGAAATCTCGGGGACGAATATACCTTCAGTCCAAGATTAAATCTTTGCCCACCTGGATAGGTCTCTCTCTCTGACCTAGCAGCCAGAGCGTAGCACAAACAAAAAGTCTCTGCCACAGACTTGAGAAGAACAATTTAACTGTACGATCCTCTGCCACAGAACGTAGTAGTTTTAGATGAACAGTAACACAGTACCAGAACCTTTAAGCCGACCCGGCAGTACTTGTGCGATAGATCAGGTTAAGATGTATCCTCCAATTGAGTCACCAGGCCCCTCTTGAGACACCAGCATTCTGCACGGTCCTCTCCAAAGATGGGTCCCCCCCTGGGTCTTCTCAATTGTCTGGCCTCTTCCCGCAGGACAGACAGCACAGTACCATCCCCGCAGCAGTAGGCCCCAGACAGGCTTCTGGGCCCACTTGCATGGCTGTAGCATCGCAGCCCTCCGGCCTGGAGGGCCACGAAGTAGAGACTCCCCTTAACACATGGCATCTGTCCCTTAAATACTCTCTCCCAGAATGCATAGCAGTGGACCACCTCTGCCGAGTTACCTCTGGGAAAGAAGAGCACTCAATACACTTCAGCTTGTTGCTTTCCAACACTGACCTATGGTGACAACGACACCTACAGGCAACAGTGGGGAACTGCACGCAACAAAGCCAATGCTGGAACAGAGGCTAATTTAGCCATAGATTAAACTCTGAACTATGTACAGAACAGATGACCCACTAAATTTACATATAAGCGGTAGATTAGAAATCTACCAGCGCTACATGTATTATTTTACATGCTTGACGTTAGAGTCAGTTCTTTATACATCTTTAAGTTTGATAATATTTAGGATGTATTTTTTCTTGTATATCTACATGGATGTTTCCGGGGTTCTGGCTGCTGAGGCTTCATCCAGCAAAAAATAAAGTACCTCACATTCAGCATTACCAGATGCACTCCCTATTTTTAAACTGGTAAGGTTATGGCACATGGTTCCATTCATCTACCATTGGAGGAATGTTTAACTATTTCAGCTCTGTGGACATTCTATGTATGTCGAAGGAGTGAACTGTTAATCACAAGCTGATGGCCGCCCCAACTTAGCTGGTAGAAGACCCACCACAAAGACTTATTCCAACCACCTTATACTGAGGGCAGTTTATGTTTAACTGTGAGTTTCATCTTACAGGCCTAAACCTAACCCCTTTGTTTGCGAGCTCTTAAGTGCATACTTTTGTTTTACTTGATGTTGGCCACTTGGGGCATTTCTTCTCATATGGGGACCTACTGTTTATGTGCATTGGGGTCGCAGTAAAAGCTGGAGTCTGAAGGACTTGGGAGGTCAGTTATATCTCTAAAGATACTTTAGTGTGACATTGTTTTTAGTTTTAGTTTTTGATATTTATCATAATACCATCTATTTAATGAAGTTTTTTTACAACTAGCCAGCAAGTCCAGTTTTCTGCCGTATTAACTGCTTGGTTATCCACAGGGGACGCTCTGCTTCCACCATTTGGTGATCACCCTTCCTTTTTCTCTACATATGTTTAGTTACAAGGCAGTAAATCTTATTAAGGTGTTTGGACACTGGGTGTGAACTATAATTACAATTATAGTATCCCAACCCCCTTTTTTTTGTCACAGAAAGATGTACTGGTGGTGTCAGTGGGGGTGAGGCCTCACACATGGCTAGGCCAAGAGCAATGGACCTAAATTACTAGCGGCACTTGAGGGGGGTATCATTACATTTGGGGGCTCCTCCAGGATTTCTTTGCTTGATGTGCCAGTGAGTCAGTTAATGAGCCACAAGAAGGTACCATGAATCCTACAACCACTGCAGAATGGTTTCAGGAGCAGAATGGCCAACCTGAGCTATGCGTTCCTTGATATACTTGGGAGCCCTTGGTCTAAAGAGCAAGTAAAACAGGCATTAATAGCTTTGGTTCCAGGTCACTATCGGGTTGATTTACACTTTTTTAGGTGTAATTTGCTTTCTCGACATAACACACTTTCTATAGCCTTACCGTCACCTAGAGCAGTGTTTCTCAACTCCAGTCCTCAAGGCGCACCAACAGGTCATGTTTTCAGGATTTCCACTATTTTGCACAGGTGATTTGATCAGTTTTCACTGCCTTAGTAATTACCACAGCTGTTTCATCTGAGGGAAATCCTGAAAACATGACCTGTTAGTGCGCCTTGAGGACTGGAGTTGAGAAACACTGACCTAGAGTACATACACGTTTGCTTCTTATGCCGCGTACACACGGTCGGACTTTTCAGCTACAAAAGTCCAACGGACGCTGACGGACTAAAGCTGGCTGGTAATCCGATCGTGTGTGGGCTTCTCCGGACTTTCAACGTACTTTTTTAGCCTCAAATCCGACGTACTTTAGATTTGAAACATGCATCAAATCTTTACGTCGTAACTACGACGGACCCCGAAGTCCGCTCGTCTGTATGCTAGTCCTACGGACAAAAACCCACGCTAGGGCAGCTATTGGCTACTGGCTATCAACTTCCTTATTTTAGTCCGGTGTACGTCATCACGTACGAATCCGTCGGACTTTTGTGTGGTCGTGTGTAGGCAAGTCCGTTCGTTAGAAAGTCTGCAACAAGTCCGCCGCAAGTCCGCCGAAAGTCTGTCGGACAGGCTGTCGGACTTTTGTAGATGAAAAGTCCGACCGTGTGTACGCGGCATTACATATCATTCCCTAGAGGTATATACATTCTGTAATATTCTCTGTGCAGAGTAAATTGTTTAATAAACCCCCTAAACCTTGGCTGAACGCCCATTTTTTTTCCCATTTTTAATGCAACATTTATTCCTTCAGTGAATTTTGTGAAATATTTCTGTCATTTTACAGAAAATTTCCTATTCTTATTCAGTGTTTTTTCCCCTGTGTATTGCTCTAGTAAATACGAATTAGTGGGAGATTGCAACATCTTGCAAATCATTTTGTGTTGTACAGATTCCCTTTCCAAGTACTAACATTCTGTGTGCATAGTGTTTTAGGTGAACTGCTGTTGGTGATCTACAATAGTACACCATGAGGTTGATTTATTAAAAGTAAATGTTCACTTTGCAAGGAAATTTTTCCAGAGCTTGGTAAATGAGATGAAGCTTTGCTGATTTCCATCAGCCAGTCATGTGGAAGCAAAAGTGCTATATATAAGTATTTTTTCCTCGCATGTGATTGGGTAGTCTTTGCAAGTTGGAATTTTACCACCTGCACTAAGCTCTGGGGAATCTTCTTTTGTTGCACGTGTGCATTTCTTTTTCGATTACATTTCTCGCACAATTCTCCCATCATTGATTAGAGAATCGTGTGTTTTAAAAAAAAATTCCAACATGCCCGATTACTCAAATTTGATGGCCACACAAAAATCTGCTGTTGCTGCAGCCCACTAATGGTGGGAAATTAGAACGAAAATTCTTAAATAAGATTTTCGAAATAAAATTCTTTCAAAATTTGACCCATGTATGGCTGGCCTAATGCACTATGTTGTGAGCTTTCTGGCAGATCATTATGTGTTTTTCTTTATTTGCAGTGTTTTTAAAGGGATAGAGCATGGTGAAATGTACACACTCTATCTTATTCTTAAAATGTAATGTCCAAACACAAGAAAGTGTCAATTTCTACCTCTTTTAGCCACTTTGTACCAACCAACATTGGTACAGTGGTGATACTAAACACACACTGTTTAATTGACAATGCCCCTTCTATTTCTGTATATGGATGATGGCACTGCAATTATTTTAATAAAAAGAAATCTACGCACCTTTTTTTCTAATCAATACACAGCTGTCACATGACCCAGCTCTTTCCCAGCCTGTCTGTAGGAAAACATATGCAGGAGGAGCTTCTAGTCCTCTGCTGCTGGTCACATGTTCAAAATAAAAAAATAAAAAAACCTTTGGAATACAGAGTAAAAATAAATAATTTATATCAATAAACCATTTTAAATTGTCATAAAAATATATATTTGAAATCAAATCTTTATTATTTTTGGCAATAACATGGTGTGGGTGGATTTCTACCAGTCACAGGCTGTGTCATGCCCCTCCATCCTGTGTTTTAAATGAAGATGGAGGTGAAGCCTCCATCAATCTACATGTAATATCCCATTGTGTTTAGCTTGTTAGTGGGCATGGGGGAGGAAGGAGGGAGTGGACTGTCGTTTACCACTGTGTATATGCTCACATATGTAACTCTATAGTCACAAGGGCTGCTCAGATGTGTTAGGGAGGAAATGCGCAGCATAGAAACTCACTGAAAACTGAGCATGTGCAGAGCTGCCAACACTGCTCTGCAAAATCCCTACCTGAATTGGGGACTTAGACAAAAGGGGGAGATTGAGCAGGATCAACCAGGTTTTTTTGCAGAATACAGAAAACTAAAAACTAATTTCATAGTGACTGAGTGAGTATGAACAGCATGTAATACAGCATTTATTCATAGTCTTTTATGATGTGGGGTTAGTGACACTTTAATCTTTGCTTTGTTATTTTTTTGCATTTACAATTTTATTGGGTAGAATGGCACAATGCAAAGATGACGTTTGTCACATTACTGCAAACCATCACAGTTTTAGAGGATAAGTGTAAAAAGTGTTTGCCATGCTCTTTTTTCATCCACAGACTTTTAGAATAGGCCAATTACCAGAAACTGCTAATGTAAACAAAATAAATAGCATGCATCAACATGGTTTGTGTCTGGAGAATTCATATAGCCGTCGATTTGATACTGGAGATTAGGTGAGGGAATATTTGAATCACGTAACCTATTTAACACTACATTGCTGATAGAGTGCTAAAGAAACATGAAACCATGAGTCAGTTAAATAAACAATGCTATTTATGCAACCAGTATACAGTATGTGATATATGGCATGACCCATCTAAGAAAAGAAACTATTAGCATTTGAAACTAGTACTCGATGCAATTTTGCCAAAGTAAAACTATTACACTTTTTATACTGTATGCGTTAGTCAAAGAGATCTGTAAAAAAAATATTATGTGTTTAATTAGGTGGGAAGCTCATGGATGAACTTCTATCCTACCTTTCATTTATGTATAATTTTTCTTGTGAAAAAAAAATTGGCTTTACCAGATTTCATAGACCATTGGCTGGAAAAATGTCTATCATCCCTTATAAAATTTACAGATTAATTATATAAAGGATTGATTTTTTTTTTTTTTTGCTACTTTATATCCTACTTTTAGGGGGCAGATATGAATTAGAGGCAGAGATGCATAGCATAAAGTAAAGTATAAAATAAACTGTATATTAGCAGTATACAATAGGTCCATCTCAAAATCACTTCTAAGGCCATGAATGACCTGATGGTCACCAGAGCACCCTGCAAGGGATGATGAGCATTGCTGCAGATGGCTCTCAGGTTGCTGCCCTTGGTTGCACTTGGAGAGGTACAGATTACAGTAGGCACAAACAAAACATGGTACAAAATCAACACAAAGTTGTGGTCTATAAGGCAAAAGGTCAGGGCAGGCAGATAACAAGAATCATGGAGAAACAGGCTGAGGTCATAAATGGTACAGAAGCCTGGGAACAGATATTCAGACAGGTCTTCGCTCCATGGCTCCCAAGTGCACTCAGTGGGTTTCAAAAGATTTCCTGGGCATGACCTCAGAGGATGTGTCCAGCAGCACTTCTTGCTAAGAACCATTGGGGAGTGTAAAAAAGTCTAAATACTGGAACCTGAAAAGAACTCTTTGAAGTTCAAATGTGGTTGCACCAATGAACAGGAATCAAGCATGGGGCCCAGTTGCAAAACAGCAGACTGATCCTGCATAGAGACAGCAGCCACATGAACAGCTGGTTTTGGAGACCATGACCTGTGACTCTCATGTATAAAGACAATGTACATTTCCATAAGCTCTGGAGATGGTGTTTTTTTCATCTGAAAGTTATTAGAGGTCATAACACTCTAACGTGGGCCTTGAAAATAAAATCATATCATAAAAATAGATACATCTTGGTAGACATTGTTCAAAAAAAGCTTATTGAATTCTTTCCTAATGGTTTCCCTTAAACTCTCATCAACTGGTCGCTCAATCTCCACATTCCCAGGTCATAGTCCAGTGAAGAAGTAGTGTATTTAAATACATAAAGTACAGTGGTAAATCCTTGGAACAGGAGTACAGTCAGATTTGTCAATCTGAATAAATACCCTATTGCTACTTGGGAAAAAAAATACATGTATGAGTATTGGATACTAGAGAGAAGAAGGAAAAGCAGGAACCCAATGGATGCAAAGCTCTCCGGGATTAGGCAGAAAATATTTGATCCATTGTATATGGGAAGACTTTTGTGCCTTTCAAAAGGAGAAATATGAATAGAGGAATAAAAAAAAGCATTTTCCATTTAAGTTTTTATCACACCTGTAATATGCATATTATGTGGAATCTACCTTAAACAAAGACGCAGCGCTCTATGGGTCCAGCATAAAGACTCGCAAACCTATAACCAAGTAAAAAATGAATTTGTTTGATGCTTTCTTGAGAAAAAAAAAAAAACTGTCAATGACAAAAAATTTGTAGGGATTTGCAGAGGCAATCATAAAAACAAATAGTCATTGTAGATATAATGTGAAAAAATAAACACTGTACCACTATGACATCCAGATGGAGAGGGGTTAACATCAACCGATTCACTTCAACTATCAGCCATTATCAACTATCAGGTGTATTGTAGTATCCACCGCTGGGGAATAGAGCCAGAAAAGCCGACCAAGCTGGCTGGGGCCGGGGACCTAAGATGACGTGGATGTCACACCGGAAGAGGAAGTAACCAGGATGTCGATTTGTCAGGGTGGACCGCAAGCTCTAGGTTGCTGTGACGACCATGGCTTACATGTTTTGCGCGCCTGTGCGTTATCAAAGTGGACTTTGATCGTGTTTATTTTTTCACATTATATCTAGAATGACTATTTGTTTTTATGATTGCCTCTGCAAATCCCTACAATTTTTTTTATCATGGACAGTTATTGTTATTTTCTCAGGAGAGCATCAAATAAATAATTTTTTTACTTGGCTATAGGTTTGCAAGTCTTTATGCTGGACCCATAGAGCGCTGCTTCTTTGTTTCAGTGTTTTGTTACCCACCTTTTTCCAGTGGTTGGCGGCTGCCCTGGGCTTTAGCTCAATTTATATTTTCCAGGATACATACATCCAGGGATTTTTTTCTCAGAGAATAGTTGCAGGAACTCCCCCCATCTGAGTCACCCCTTGTCTCTGCCCCCTACCCACCTCTGACCACCGTCCCTTAATTCCACCCCCTACCCACCTACCAGTACTGCACCTTTTAGAGAATACAGAACCAAGTATCATTTTGTGGTGCTAAATCATTTGTGTGGAACATGGTAATGATAAAAAGAAAAGCAGTAAAATAGATCCCCTGCAGCCAGCAACAATAGAATCCCAGCAATAGATCCCCGGACAACAATAGACTCCCCCAGCAACAATGGAGTCCACCCCAACAACGATAGATTCCCTGCAGCAACAGTGAACCACCCACAACAAAATATCACACCCAGTAACAAAATATCCACCCAAAAAACATTAGACCCCCCCTAGCAGCAACAACAGATCTCCCAGCAGCCAGCAATATAAGACCCCCCAGCAACAATAGATTCCCCATCAGCAACAATAGACCCTCACACAAAATCAGATCCCCACCAGTGACAATAGATCCCCCAGCAGACAACATCAATAGACCCTCCAGCACACCCCATGCTATTACATACATTCAGTGTTGGAGGTGCCGGAACTGCGTTCCCCCGCGTTCCCGATGAAAAAAAGTGAGAAATCACTGGTAACCTGTAAAAATGTTTAAAGTGTCGCCTATGGAGATTTTTAAGTACTGTAGTTTGGTGCCATTCCACGAATGTGCAGAATTTTAAAGCGTAATGCCACGTACACACGAGCGGACTTTCCGGCAAACTTTTCCGGCGTACAGGAGTCCGTCGGACATATCGATCATGTGTGGGCTCCAGCGGTCTTTTTTTTTCTCAAAAGTTTGGCGGACTTAGATTTGAAACATGTTTCAAATCTATCCGACGGACTCGAGTCCGGTCGAAAAGTCCGCTCGTCTGTATGCTAGTTCGACGGACAAAAAGCCACGCTAGGGCAGCTATTGGCTACTGGCTATGAACTTCCTTGTTTTAGTCCGGTTGTACGTCATCACGTACAAATCTGTCGGACTTTGGTTGATTGTGTGTAGGCAAGTCCGTCGTAAAGTCCGTCAAAGTCCGCCGGGCAAAGTATGCCACAAAGTCCGCTCGTGTGTACGTGGCATTACATGTTTGATATCTATTTATTTGGCGTAACATAATCTTTCACATTATCCCAAAAAATTGGGGTAAATATTGGTTTTATTTTTGTTTTTTTTAATTAATGAAAGTGTTTTTGCGCTTGAAAAATTGCTGTGCAAATACCGTGTGACATAATTTCAACTACTGCAATTTTTTTCCCTAGGGTCTCTGCTAAAAAAATATATAAGTTTGGGGGTTCTGAGTAATTTTCTAGCAAAAAAATGATGATTTTTACATGTAGGAGAGAAATGCCAGAAAGTGGTTAAGCTTAATGTATTTCCCGTTACAAAATGATTATACAATTTCCTATAGATCTACTAAAAATTGCTCCAGTTTAGAACTACAACTTTACGTGCAGCCATTCCCAAGATGGGCTAAAACCATGCTAACTCAGGGGTTGCTGTCAATGATTGCTGTGAAGGAGGAGGGAAGGGCGTCCATGAACCTGGAATAGGGCAGTGTGAGCAGTATGAGATGAAGATTTATAAAACAGCAATAGCATGTAAGTTTGTTCATTTGGGAAAAAAAAACAAAAAACTTTAAAGTGGTATTAAACCCAAAACCAAAAAGTAGTATATTGCAGCTTATCATTAATTAGATGTGGTGGTTGCATCCGTTTTCTTTTCTTTGGCTTTTTTTCCCCTCTGTTTTCATCTGGTGATCTGGACAGTAACACTCCTCCTTTATAAGGCCCCTTTCACACTGGGGCGGTTTGCAGGCGTTATTGCGCTAAAAATAGCGCCTGCAAACCGCCCCTAAACAGCCTCCGCTGTTTGTTCAGTGTGAAAGCCCGAGGGCAAGCCGCATCTTTGGAGCGGTGAAGGAGCGGTGTATTCACCGCTCCTAAACTGCTCCTGCCCATTGAAATCAATGGGACAGCGCGGCTATACCGCGGTAATACCGCGGCTATAGCCGCGCTATACGAGGAGTTTTAACCCTTTTTAGGCCGCCAGCGGGGGGTTAAAACCGCACCGCTAGCGGCCGAATACCGTGGTAAAACATCGCTAAAAATAGCGCAGTTTTACCGCCGACGCCCCCTACCGCTCCAGTGTGAAAGGGGCCTTAGAGTGTGCCCCCTCTGAATGAATGAACTCAGGAGGCATAGCAGTCTGGGGGAGGGGAGTTTTAAATGTATTAGCAGAATTAAATACACTAACAAACTGAAGCCAAACTCCAGCTCACACTTTATAATCAGCTACAGCAAACATTTCTTTTTTTTCTTTTGGGATAAAGTTTTTAAATTATTAAATAAAAGCTGATCATTTTAAGAACCCCTGCCATGGTTAAAAGGTTTGCCTCATCCCTGTAAAACTGATTCTGATACATTCTGCTAGAGAGCTTGTGCTTTTGAAAGACGGGATCACCAGATGAAAATGGAAGAAAGAAAGACTAAAAAAAGAAAATGATTGCAGCAATCACATCTAAGAATTGGTAAGCTGCAATATAATAAATGTTTGCTTTTGGGTTTAATAACATTTAAATATAATTTTAACATTTACATATTTACATTTTGCATCCAGTTAAAAATTTCTGTATTTATTATTGTAGTAAATTATGGATTGTTTGAATCACATGCAAGTTTGGCAGGAACTGTGTTGGCTTACTACAGAGCTGAAGAAAGCCAAGAAATGGACGGGAGCCCTGCAGCTGCTTGAGAACTTCTGATTGCTATCTATGCTGCCAGGCACCAAAAGTCAAAGGGTTTTCCACTATGTAGCTGAAAGTGAAAACCCCCTTTAACATATATTTGTTTATATGCTTTCAGCACTTGAGCATAAGCTCCCTGGGGAAGGCCCTACAACATGTAAACTGTCAGTAAAATACTTGGAAAGAATCCTTATTAATTAGAATATATGCTAATCTTGTATGTTTTTAGTGGAAGCCTTTGTGGAGTTATGCTTTAAGGTGTTCAATTAAACATTTAAACTTGTGGAGTTAATGCCTCAAGCTCATGTCTAATAGCTGTTTGATTTATTGTAACAAATGCGACATATGAAGCAGATTTCCTTGCAGCATATGCAAGTCTATATATTCTTATCAGAAATTTCTCTGTGCTAAGCTGTATTTTTTACTTATCATTTCAACTTCTGCTAGTCTCGGGGGATAGAGTGACTCATTTAATATACCATGAAGGATTTATATGTACGAAAGAGAACTGCGCTTTTGTAGCGTAAATCATAGATGCATTACAATAAACTGGCTAAGCATTTATAGCATAAGTGCATCTCATCTTTATGATAAAAATTAGATTATCGGTTATGTTGTTGACATATTTGGCTTTTTCAATGTCAGGAACCCTTCAATCATAATTTCTTTAAAGCACATGCCTTCATAAACTGTGCAGAAGAATTTACAACTGAAAACGTGTACAGAGCAAAAGGGGGAAAAAAATAACAAAGTGTTTTCTGTTCTGTATCCCCACCATCTCTTTAGAAGTGCTTGCTCCTTGGTCATTCCTACCAATCAGTTGTGAGCTAGTCTGTGAAGAATGAAAGGTCCATGCAATATGCAGGACCAACATGGGAGAGCCAAAGGGGAATGCATGTTCCCTGTTCTGTATTTCAGGATGGCAATTGGTGGGCAGCAGCCTCCGCAGGGTAGCAACAAGCAGCTGATTGGTGCAATCTGGCGGGCCCCTTAAGCCCGCGAATTTCGGAGGTGATAAAAGAGGGCCGTCCGGCCGTTACCGCCAGACCGTGTGGAGCAGGACCGGGACTCACACCGCAGCGCAAGGATGGACCGTTCGCCTGTGGGAAGAGAGAGCCTTCTTCGTCGCCTAATTGAGAAGGCGGAGAGTGCCAGAGGGGAGGAGTGGCTCCTTCACTGCCTGGAGGCTGGTCAGTCCGAAGCTCCGCCCGAGCCGTCTTTTAGCACAGCCCAGGAGAAAATGGAGGAGTCCGCAGCAGACATGCGCAGTCCGCGCCGACAGCCGAAGAGGGCGAAGAAGAAAGACAGAGAAGAGGCTTTACAGTGCCATGCTGGCAGAGGGCGAGCCCGCAGTGCCCCCTATATGAAGACCCCCCCACGTCAGGAAAGAGCTCAGCCAGCTGTTGCAGCAAGCAATGAGCAGACAAGGAGTCTGCCTATGGGTGAGACTCGCACTTTTAGTAATGTCACTGATATAAATAGTTTGGCTGATACGTTAGCTAGTATTGTGAGAGAAATTAAAGGGGCACACACAGTTGGTGCTAATGTTGGTACAGCATTAGGTGCACAGTGTTCTGGTGCTTTGCATGTCACTGTTAATGATGCTTTACAAGGGGCACAGCTATCTGGTGCTATGAATACAAATGATGGTATGTCACAGCATAGTCTGAATGATGTCAGCCCTATATGGCGCAATTTGTCGGAGGTGCCCTTAGCTACCAATACAAGTGCACCAGTGCAAAAACCTTTACAAATACCTCATTCTATTAACCCTTCTCAGTGCGCCATCCACCCTGTAGTGGCGGAGTCCTCCTTTAAAATCCCTATGCCGTGTGAAATTTCACCGTTAGGTTTTCATTTGCCTGACGCTGTTAAAGGGAAGATTTGGAGGGGGGAATTTGTAGATTTATTGTCACTATTGCCCGCTTCCAAGGATTTTGTACCTAAGTTTGAAAGGAAGGCAGAGGACCGCTCTGAGGAAGATAGGAGACGTTCTGTGCCCAAAACTTTTCAAAATTGGTTGCAAGCTTTCTGCATTTATGCAGCGGTGCTGGGCGAACAATCCCCAGATAAATGTTCAGGCTTATTTCAGCACGTGGACATAATTGCGGAAGCTTTTCGTCATTTTGGTGGTACCTCATGGTTTACCTATGATGAAAATTTCAGAGAGAAATTGGCGGTTCATCCATCTTTAAAATGGGGTTGTAAGGATGTCGGCTTGTGGCTGAACCTAATGCTGCCGCAGAAGCCCTCATTTACACCTCGAACCTTTCCCCCACAGAATGCCTTTCGCAAAGGGTTCTGTTTCGCTTTTAATGAAGGGCAGTGTAAATTCCTGTCAAACTGTAGGTATAAACACGAGTGCACCTATTGCAATGGGGCCCACCCAGCGAATAGGTGCTTTCGGAAATCATCAGCAACTTCCCTCCCATCCTTATCCAGGGACACTGGTGGCAAAAGCCATGACTCCAGTGAGTTTGTTAAGAATGCGACCGTGGTTAGATCTCTACCCAGATCGCACGATGGCACGGCTCCTAATTGACGGTTTCCAGGTTGGTTTCTTGGTTCCCTCATTTTCTGGGCCGGGTTGCGTTTTTGTAAAGAACTTACTGTCTGCTAGGAGGCACCCTGTCATTGTTCAAGAAAAAATAGATAAAGAAGTTAGTGAAGGCCGGGTAGCTGGCCCTTTCCGCAGTCCACCATTTTCTAATTTCCGTCTTTCTCCTTTGGGCATTGTCCCCAAGAAGGAGCAGGGTACTTTCAGACTTATCCACCATTTGTCCTTCCCAGCTGACAATTCACTTAATGACGAGGTTTCAGAAACCCTTGCCCCTGTTTCTTACTCCTCTTTTGATGAAGCTCTAATGCTTTTGAGGCGTTTTGGACAGGGGGCGTTGTTAGCTAAGGCAGACATCAAATCTGCTTTCCGTCTGCTACCCGTGCACCCGCAAGGTTTCAATTCCCTGGGTTTTCATTTCCAAAACAAGTTTTATTTTGACAAATGCTTGCCCATGGGCTTCTCCTTATCATGTTTTTATTTTGAGGCTTTCGCTACATTTTTACATTGGGTTTTGTCGGAAGGTGCCCCTAATGGGGGGCTGTTACATTACTTAGATGATTTCCTTTTTATTGGCCCTAGGGACTCACAGTTATGTCTTGAATCATTAAACTCTTTCTTTGATATCTGTGATTCCTTTGGGATTCCAATTGCACATGAGAAAACTTTATTTCCGTCAACTACTATTGAATTCCTGGGGATTATCATAGACTCATCACTGATGGAGTTTAGGCTACCCAGAGAAAAGTTGTTCCGTATGAGAGTAATGATCTCGTTGTTTTTATCCAAACGAAAGGTGTTGTTGAAAGAGGCTCAATCCCTATTAGGTCTTTTCGCGTTTGCAGCTCGGGTCATTCCTATTGCCAGAATTTTTTCTAGGCGCTTTGCTTTGGCTACGAGGGGTTTGAAGAATCCTTACTCTCATGTTTGCATTTCTGCAAATGTCAAAGAAGACTTAAGAATATGGGATTCTTTTCTTTGTAATTTTAATGGGTCTACGGCATGGCAGCATCCTTTTATAGACGATTTTAAGCTGAATTTCTTTACAGATGCCGCTGGTTCATCCGGATTTGGAGCCTTCCTGAATGGCCTCTGGTGTGCCGCCGAATGGCATCCCAGTTGGCGGCTTCCAGAAATTCTGCATAATATAGTCCTCCTCGAGTTGTTTCCTGTGGTAGTTTCTGTGGTAATCTGGAAAGATAACTTCATGAATCGCAGAGTAATGGTTCATACAGATAACAAAGGAGTACTTTTTGCTATCAACACATTGTCATCCAAGTCAGAGCCAGTTATCAAACTCTTACGTTTTTTAGTTTTGCACTGTATGCGTTTCAATATCTGGTTGAAAGCTCGCCACATTGCAGGTATAGATAATACAATAGCTGACGCTCTTTCTCGTTTGCAGTTTCACAGATTCCGGGAGTTGGTTCCATCAGCGGATCGACACGGCACCCCTTGCCCAGATTGCCTCTGGGGCTTGAGTTGGGACTGATAACTGCTCATCTCCAGAATTCGGTAGCACAGAAGACATGGCAAGAATATAACCTAGCCTGGTCCAGATGGTGCTCTTTTTGCTCTGACATGGTGGTGGATGTTTTAGACGTTAATGATTATATCGCTTTGGCTTTTGTGTCATACCTGATGCAGGCCCAGCTCGGCCCTGCCTCAGTTAGTAAGATTTTAGCCGGGGTTTCCTTTTTTCTTAAATTTTCTGGCAGACCTGCCTTGACCTCTTTTTTCTCGGTCAGTCAGATCCTTAAAGGATTTCGGAAGTCCTCACCTACAAAGGATGCTAGGCGCCCTATTTCAGTTTCTTTATTAATCAGACTAATGTCAGTTTTAGAAGATGTTTGTTTTTTCTAGTTTTGAACTCCTGCTTTTCAGGGCAGCATTTTCGGTGACCCTTTTCGGTGCCCTGCGGGTGGGTGAGTTTACGGCTCCAAACAAATCATCTTCTTCTTTTCTGTTGTTTTCTCATGTGTCCATGCAACCGGATGGTTTACGGCTTTTTCTTTGCAGGTCCAAAACTTTTGGGTTGGGTAATGGTAAGTGGTTATCTCTGGCCTCCTCTCCCAACCTGTTGCTTTGCCCTGTCGCCCACATGGCCAATTATATAGCGATTAGACCCTGCTTTGACGGTTCTTTCTTTATCCATCAGGACTTGTCTCCTTTGACCAGATATCAGTTTTCTGCTGTGCTTTCCTCATGCATTAAGCGCCTTAATCTAGCAGGTTTGAATTTCTCATCACACTCCTTTAGAATTGGGGCTGCCACTATGGCTAACCTATTGGGTTTCCCTCCTGAAAGTCAAAAGAGGGTTGGCAGATGGGTTAGTAATAGGTATAAGCTTTATGTTCGCCCTGAATTGTTAATTGTCTAATTTTTATTTTTCAGATCCTCCTAAATACATTATTTGGATTGTAGGCCACTCCTACGTTTATTGGGCTGAAAGGCTGGCTGCATCCAGGAGCTATTCCAGCAATTTAGGTCTGGACTTTAACAAATTTAAGATTTTGTGGTCTGGTGTTAGGGGTCTGAGATGGCGTAATCTTAGAGACCATTTACTTTATTTATCTTCTATTTGGCCCGCCCCGGTGGTTTTGGTTATTCATTTGGGAGCGAACGATATTGGCAAGGTTAGGACGTGGGAATTGCTTTGCGAGATGAAAAACGATTTTTGTGCCATCAAGCTGCTATTTCCTCGTTCTATTTTGGCCTTTTCTGAAATGGTCCCTAGGCTCCTTTGGTCCCCCTGGGGTAATTTCTTTTATGTGGATAAAATTAGGAGACGTTTGAATAGGACCATTCATAATTTCCTTGCATCATCTGGGAGTTTGTCCTTCCGCCACTTAGAGTTGGAGGGTTTTATTCCAGGATTATTTAGGGAAGATTTGGTGCACCTATCAGACATTGGTATAGATATTTTCAATATGGGTCTGCAAAGTTTGATTGAGAATGCCATGGTGTTGGGGGGACCTCAGCCAGCAGCTGCTCTCCTGGCCTCGGTCGGTGGGGAATAGTCGTCCAGCATTGTCTGGATGGACACCGTATAAATTCTGATGGTTATATAGCCAAGATGGCTTCATATTTATTTGTATTTATTTAAACATTGACAGGTTACCCTTGAACAACACCATGGCCAATATTTATTACCAAATTAATAAATGGTTAAAGAAAGATTTGTTGTTGTCTCTTTGTTTAATAACTCCTTTGTGCTAGCCCATGAAAGGTCCATGCAATATGCAGGACCAACATGGGAGAGCCAAAGGGGAATGCATGTTCCCTGTTCTGTATTTCAGGATGGCAATTGGTGGGCAGCAGCCTCCGCAGGGTAGCAACAAGCAGCTGATTGGTGCAATCTGGCGGGCCCCTTAAGCCCGCGAATTTCGGAGGTGATAAAAGAGGGCCGTCCGGCCGTTACCGCCAGACCGTGTGGAGCAGGACCGGGACTCCCACCCCCCCACCCCTTTATTTAATGCATTAGTCATGGGTTGTTCAGTGGGGAATAGTCGTCCAGCATTGTCTGGATGGACACCGTATAAATTCTGATGGTTATATAGCCAAGATGGCTTCATATTTATTTGTATTTATTTAAACATTGACAGGTTACCCTTGAACAACACCATGGCCAATATTTATTACCAAATTAATAAATGGTTAAAGAAAGATTTGTTGTTGTCTCTTTGTTTAATAACTCCTTTGTGCTAGCCCATGCAAAACTCATTTTGAAAATACTTTTTTATTGACTGTACAACTTTATTTTGAGTTTTCTATTGGTGATAATATCTGCTATGGTTGTACTTTATGTGTATTATTTGGGCTTTGCTTACACCCCATACACATGAATGATGGGACCCTCCATACACCTACAATAAATGAATGTATAATCAAAATTACAACAAAAATATGAAAAAAACAATGCTGCCAGCACAGGTGTCAAAAAATGTGTAATACAGTAATTTAGTTTAAATGTTGGGTTTCAGTTAAGGACGAAGTTTATGGCTTAGGTGTAATGGCCTGTACACACGATCGGACTTTCCGACAACAAAACCGTGGATTTTTGTTCGAAGGATGTTGGCTCCAACTTGTCTTGCATACACACGGTCACACAAATGTTGGCCAACAATTACGAACGTAATGACATACAAGATGTACGTGATATCTCCATTACAAATGCTAGTTATATCTCCAGCTCCTACTTGATTCTGAGCATGCGTAGACTTTTGTCCGATGGACTTGTGTACACACGATCGGAAAGTCCGACAGCAAACATTCGTTGGTGGAAAATTTGAGAACCTGCTAGCCAACATTTATTGGCAGATGTTCGATGGAGCATACACACGGTCGGACTTTCCGCCAACAAGCTCACATCCAACATTTGTTGTCAGAAAATCCGATGTGTGTACGGGGCATAAGTGTTGGTTAATATTAAGTATTTCTTTGAGTGGCTAGGTTAGGGATTAGATTTTGTTTTTATTTATATATTCTTGGGAGCCTCCCTTGTTGTCTTCCATCTAAGAATACTAGTTCCCTGGCCGTGTGTTACTTTTATAGTTTCTTTGACCCGGAAAAGGTTCACAGGTTAGAAGAAATTAAGTCAGAACTCCTAACCTACATACTTGCCCTTTCTCAATGTCTCATAAAGTATTGAAGCCATTGGAGTAGCATGGCAGACAGGCAGCTAGCATTTTCAAAAGAGAGGTCAGGAATGTCATTTTCTCATTGCTTTTCATTGATTTATACAAGCATGTATTATTTGAAATAATTGTGTGCTGTGTAATCTATACTGTGGGCACATCAGACTGGGGGACAGTGTTGATAAGGCCTGCCAGCACAGAAGACAGGGTTCCGATGTAAGCCTCTACTTGGACCGGATACTGTTGTGAGCCATCAGGTAGACAGTATGGTACAGGAAATGTTTGTACAGCACTGCACATAAAGACTGCTCTTGGGAAAGATACTAATTGTTCCCTAGACAGATCTAACTACACTCCTGCTTTCCTCAATGTACCTGTGTCATTTGCATTATTCTGAGTCATTCAGTCTAACATCATGGGGGATCAGACAGATCCCACTGTTTTCAATTTAAATAGGAAGACACACATATAATGAGAACTCCCATACAGAAAACCAGTTCAGGAGACATGTGGGGAATATTTTGTTCAGTGATAATGATCTGTGTATATTTTCTTCAATGGGAAACCATATTTAAACCTTTAGGTAAATGTGTTGCTTTCCCACAGTGAAATCTATGGGGTTTTTATTACTATGCTTTTAATCTTTCAATCTGTATTTTTCAGAATGACAGCAATGCATTGGAACAGAACATCAAACCAAAGAGAAGCTTTTATGCAGCAAGAGATTTGTACAAGTATCGACACCAATACCCAGTAAGATTTCTATGACATCCTTTTCCTCTATCCATTTTTTTTTTTCAAAGTGTCTTCTTTGTGTTAAAATAGAACTAAACAGAAATGGCCACCATTGTTCATTTGCAAAAATCATAATTTCAGCTTTTGAATTGTTATAACATGTACCCTTACCTCTCAGGGACTATTTAAACAAGGACTCCAACCTCCCCACTTTTAGGCTGTGTTCACACTGATGCCAATTGGATGTGGGTTTCCCTGCCTTCCAATTCGCATATCAGGAGAGTGTGACCAGTTCTCAATGGAGCCAGTTCACACACCAGCGGGGCGGTCACAGTCCGAATTGCAGAAGTGTCCTGTACTTCTTCTGGTCCATATCAGGTCAGGTGCGAATTCAGCCAAAAATTCAGACCTAATTCACATCTGAAACAGTGAACAGACACGCACCGGACCCCTGCTGTGAGCCACGGCCGCAGCTAGTGTGAACCCAAACCTTAAAATATCTGAGTTTTGCATTCCTTCACATCTCAGGCCCTGTCCTTTTTTCTTTTGAGGAGACTTAGGGGTTTATTTACTAAAACTGGAGAATCTGGTGCAGCTCTGTAGAGAAACCAATCAGCTTCCAGGTTGTATTAGAAAAGCTTAGTTGAACAAGCTGAAGTTAGAAGCTGATTGGCTACTATGCACAGCTGCACCAACATTTGCACTCTGCATTTTTAGTAAATCAACCCCTGTCATTCTCTGGGGTTGATTTACTAAAGGCAAAAAGACTGTGCACTTTGCAAAGTGCAGTTACACCCTGCAAGTGCAGTTGCTCCAGAGCTTAGTAAATTAGGTAAAGCTTCACTTTGCAAAGAATAACCAATCACGTGCAAGGAAGATTAAGCAAACAGACTTTTTTGTTTGCATATGATTGGATGATGGAATTGAGCAGAGCTTTTCCTAATTTACTAAGCTCTGGAGCAACTGCTCTTGCAGAGTGCAACTTCACTTTGCAAAGTGCACAGTCTATTTTCCTTCAGTAAATCAACTCCAGTTAGTGTGTAAAGCTAGCCATAGGCTAGTAGAATTGTATTGAAATTTTTTCATGTTTGGAACGTTCGTTGGGTTTTCTAATCGTTAGGGGGTCAAATTGGCTTTTGTTTTCAAATGCAGCGAAAAGAAAATTAGAAGGAGCAGGATGGAAATTTTTTCTCGGGAAAGTCCATTCAATCCAAAACCAAATGTTAGAAGCAAATTAAGTACTTTTCTTTTTTCCAAACAAGGTTTATTAAAGAAAAATATTGCATATACAGTTATACAGTTTAACAATATCTTAGCCGTACAAATGGTATGGTATGAGATTCAATTTAAGGGATATTACAAATATAAGAAATTGCAACAAGCTTCCATCTTAAAAAAACAATGAAAATGAAAACAGTGTATATCGATCATCTGTAGCATCAAGTATCTGGGTAAATCCCAGTCTAATAACAGGGAGGATATTTTAATAATTCATAAGAAAAAAAAATGGCAGGTGGCAAGAGGGGGGAGCAGAAAGCATAAGTATTTTTGAACAACCTTCGTCAAATCATCATATGTACTAAGAATTTTTGTACAGATGTTCAAATTTTCATATGAACGTTCAATTAGAAATCTACTAGTGTATAACCAGCTTTAGTACTGCAATAATATCCATTTTATATGGTTTCTAATTTATAGGTAATTTGCAATTTCTTATAATTATGAGGCAATGATTATGGTTTAGGCATTGTGTTTTCTCATATATGTTCTTATTGTCAGACATAATCTGCATGTATACTTATAGCAAATTGTGGAATGGAGATATCTTTCTGATAGACAGTATACAGTGGGAAAAAATGGTTTAAATCTAACCTGGTAAGATATAAATATGATGATAAATGAATAAAGTCCATATGTTAAAAGAGAGATCCCTTGTGGTAAAGTCAATCCTTCTATATAAAAAAAGCGATCCTCTCCACTCACACACATGTAGTAAGCTTACCAGATAGGATGGACCTCTTAAATTACAGGAGGTCACACGAGCGTGGGTTCCATACAGACTGTATGGACATAGCACAGGCCCCTCTGGTTGTCCTCTGTAGTTACCGACAGATAGCTCTTCAATGCGGCAATGAAGCAGGTGAGTACAATTAGGAATGCAGCAATCCCCAAAAAAAAGGAAAAAAAAACCTAAGAGCGGTCCATTTGGTAAAGCCATATAGGCAATTTATTGGAAAAATATAAATAAACCACTTTAAAACACGCGCTGAAACAGCGCTAGTGAATAAATTTCAATACAAGGTTAAGAACAGTCTGTTCATGTCCAAACAGCTGTGAGATGGCAGCGGGTGATGTCAGAGCAAAAACTCCGCCCCCGTATGCAGCGTTACGTCCACAGGACTTCGTCAGCGATGTTAATGATGATACTTGGTTCAGGCAGAATATCACTAGGTATCTTTCTTTGTTTTCCAGCAGAATTTTAAGGATCTACGTTGTCAAAATGACTTGTGCAATCTCAGATTTTATATGAACAAGATCCCTTTTAAGCCTGATGGTATGTTAATGGTGGAATTAAGTTTACATGCATTATAAATAGCGTGAATGGAGAAGAATTAGATAGCTGCATTTGTATAAAAAATGCTAAATGAGCATCGGTTGAGCAAGTAGTAGTAGTAGTTTAAATTAGAACCTATAAAGGTTTTGGGTTAGTGTTATTTTGTTTTTGTATGTTTTTTTAAATGTTTTGTATATATATTTTTTACTATTAATATAAAATATTTATATTATATGTGAATTTAATATAGAGTGTACTTATGGCACTGGTGTCACAAACTGTTAAAAAACATTATACTTAAGAAGAGAAGGCACAGCAGAAGCTGTTTGTGTTCAGTTTCTCTTTTATACAGCCCAGTGTGAACAAAGTACTTACGAATTTAGGATGTGGGAATAAGTCAATTCTATGGCATATTGGTATGTATGTGCAGTATGTAAACTTCAGCTTAAAGAATTGAGCCCTGTAAACAGACTTTGTTTTTTCTTTTTTTTTTTAACAAAGCAGCTAGGAATACAGCTAGGAATAGACAGGTCATGTCTAGATGCATATGGGAAAGAAATATGAATATGCATTATTTAATGTTCATCTGGCTAGACAAAATGAAATGAAAAAAGATACTACAAACTTTTATTTTTCAACCTTGAAGATAATAAAGACAAAGTGTAAAATGTTATTCATAAACATTCTCTGTATTGAAAATCCTTTAAATATCTGTGTATATGGGTCCTAAGTTTGCAGGAGAGCTTCATAATCTTTTTTTCTTCACTAAAAGTTAAATTTTCACATGTGTTGTGATCAGGGGCTATAATAAGGCCAGTGAAAGTGGAAATTCATCCGCTGTGGGTCCCTAACTGTGATATTGCTGTAGTTTTCCTTTGAACACAGAGTCCTTTTCAGCTGCTGAATTTTTTTACATTTTTTAATTTTAATGAAGAATTTAGAGAGTAGAGTCACTTAGATTTTAAAAAGATCAGGCAGTGACTGTAGCATAGCCTAGAACCTTCAACTAACAAATCATAATTCTGAATGAATTTGAGAGGGAGACTAGAACAGTTTTTACAAGTTTTTTTTATTAAGTTTTAAAAATGAGTTTCTTTATTAATGATAAAAATAAGGTTTGAATGTAGGGTAAGCCCTCATGTTTTGCAGAGTTTTAGAACTCCTTTTGTGGATATTCTTCCCCAGCTAAAGCAGTTGGGAAACTTAGTTGCTACTAGCAGCCACCATTTTTTGGTAGAAAAATCCTTTCTATATAGTATCTACATACAGCATATGTCAAAAATATTCATCTCTTACCTATGAGAAATATTTGTTATTCATGAAAATGAGAATTGTTTAAGGTTCTGAATACCCCTGCAGGACATTACTGTATATTCTATATATAACAAACACAGCATTAATATTTACAAAACTTAAACTAGCCATACTCTAGAAACATTTTGTTTAACAACTTTAGTGTCTGGAATGTGTGTTTGATTTTCAAATTGTTAGTGGAGTAAAACTGACGAGAATACGTAAAGGAGGAGGATGGAAAATTTTTATTAAACACATTTCTAACTGTGAATGTGACTTTTGTTTGGAAAATTACATTCATTCTAAAATCTAATTTTAAAAGTAAATGAAAACGTGAAGTACTTTCATCGAATGTACTGATAAGAATTTTTTTTTCCAGTGACTTTTATTGTTTCGAGTTCGGTAATAGGAAAAGACATTTTAACATTAAATGTAAACTTCTGTATACATCACATCAGAAACAATGGATAACATGTTGTTTGATATTGGTTACAACACAAATTCGAGCATGGAAATATGCGTGTTATAAACTGATAAGAATTTTAATATGAATGTTCGTACAAACATTCATTTGAAAATATACTAGTGTATACCCAGCTTTCAAAATACACTTGAAATCATGTTAGTTACAAAATGACTTGTTCTCATGTAAGCATGTTCATTTAAAATGCTAACAAAACAGATGTATTTTTACTGGTTCTCATAATAACCTGGTACCGAAAACAATGATGTAAAGACTAGGAAAAATGCATGCACACAGAATTGGTTAAAGGACACAAAAAAAAGTTAGATGTAAGTATAATATGTTCAACAAGGATCAATTCTAGGTCCCGATCATTTCAGGCTTTTTTCTGGTAGATTGAATAAGAATTATTTCCATTGATGTAGATCAGGATTGGTCATAGATTATGGAAATATGTCAACAAAATGGCAAAGCAAAGAATTAAATTTCAGATAAAATAAAGTTATTTGGTTTAAGGTTATTCACCTTGGTCATGTTAGCATTGCCTGCTGTATGTTTAGGGCTGAATCACACTTTTGCAGTGTGTTATTCAAGTTTTGTTGCTTGTTTTGTTTTTTCATGTGACAAGCAGGCCATTAAATTTACTGTCAGTAAACCACCTTGCATAGGTGTGATGTGTAAAGGGGGCACTGTGATGTGAAGGGAACTGAGCACACTATTGGACTGCTTCAAAGGAGAGACAATGATGTGAAGGAGGTCTGTGATGTAAAGTGGGACTATAGACACTGATGTAAAGGGGGATTGTAATGTGAAGGGAGCCCTGAAGACAGTGACGTATAGGGGGGACTGTAATGTAAAAGGGGGCTCCGATGTGTTATAGCGCAAACATGAGATTCTGACCTTTGCCAGAAGAAAATGTTATCAAATGGACCCCTGTGAATTGTAACCACTTCCTTATCTGGCCATGGTAATATGACGTTGGCAGGAACATCTCCTCCCTCCGGATGGACGTCATATGACGTCCTCCGATTCTCGCCACTTCTGTGGGCCCCCGGTGGCCCGCAGCGCATTGATCGGGGATGAGGCGTGTCAATGTAAACAGCCGGATTGTTTTTGTTTTGTTTTGTTTTTTTTTTGTAAATGTTTGGTTCTGCTAAATGAATGCTGCTTTGTTTTCATGCAGGAGTATATATTGAAGAGATTCTAAACCAATGGAAATCAGACTATGATAAATTGGAACATAATCATACTTATATACAATGGTAAGTGCTGGTGCCTGCTCTCACTTATAGATGCCTGTTATGGTGGAACTTTGGGCAAGCAGCTAACTACACTGTGGAAATAGATATGGTTACTATTTTTTCTGCCATGGGAATTGTAATTCTGCACAACCAGTCTTTTGATGTGCACACCTCACCCACACTGCACACTCTTCTTCCTGGTTCAGCTTTTCTGCTTCCTTGATTACCTCCTTGTTAGTAGGACAGAGGTGATGATGACAACTCTATGACCAATGAACAAACTGAAGCCAGACAGATGTTATTTGAAGGTGAATTGTTGAACAGGGAAAAGAATTCCTTAAAGGATAAGTTCACCTTTTCGGCAGAATTTCACTTTTCACATGGCTCCCAACTGTCCCTGATTTCGAGGGACTGTCCCTGATTTGGAGCAATGTCCCTCTGTTCCTCATTCCTCCTCATTTGTCTCTCATTTTGGTCTGATCTATATAGATGTATATAAAATGCACTTTTTATCTATCAAAAAGTGTTTTCTAGCACTAAACCTCTCATCTGATTTCTAAATGGCTGCATTTGTAATTTCCAAAAGCTAATATAAAGGAATAGTAGTGTTAAAAAAAGGACATGTGGGGTTAAGCAATCTTGTTTTTTTGTACAATTCTTCTTTAAGGGGGCGTGGCAAGGGGTGTGTTCTATGCCTGCACACTTTTTCTGATAGGTGTCCCTCATTCTTATCTCAAAAAGTTGGGAGGTATGTTTTCATAATAAATAGAAGAGTTTTCGATTTGATTTCTTGCCCAGCTATCCCAATGTGCTTTTCTCTCACTTACTTTATCCACAGGAGATTTAAAATCTTTTCAGTTTATTTGAATTTTTTTAATGATTTTCAGATTTCATCGCTTCCTGTAGACTCTCTCAGCTTTCACTTCCTGTTAGGTCATGTCCCAGAAACCTTCACGTCCTTGTTGCATCACAGAAGAGGGTGTGATAGGATGTGTTCACCACTATGGACCACACCTCCCTCATTACAATACCACCTTCCACCTACTTCCTATACAATCTGATTGTACAATCTCCTTTAGATCTCCCATCAGCTATGTAGTACAAGGGCCTGTCTTATTTGATACAAATCGAATGGATTGGTCAGGTGTATCTTATTTTCCAATGTTCTGGTAAATCTAAAGGAAATTGTACAGAGATTGTACAATCGAATTGCATAGTGCATGGCCATCTTTATACAAGTACATAGGAGGGAGGGGATGCCGACAATCAATTCAATAAATAAAGTGATGCGCTAGAGTGTGCTGGGTGTGCCCATGTGATGACACAACCAATAGTGTATCAAATATATGTGAAAGCGTATTCAACGCTAATAAATTAAATATAATCACAAATTAATAAGTATTAATATAATATAAAGTGATGCGCTAGAGTGTGCTAGGTGTGCCCATGTGATGACACAAAAAAAATTGTGTATCAAATATATGTGAAAGCGTATCAAACACAAATTGATTAAATATAATGACAAAATTAATAAATATTAATAAATATAAGGTGCATAAGCAGATACGGAAAACCTAAACCACAATTACTTTAAACATACATCATATGTGGAAACAAATACCAAAAAGTGTCATGTGCCAAACAAACTGTAAAGTGCTAAGTGCCACACAATTCATATATACAATGTATCCTAAGGAACTACATGAATATATTAAGCATATAAACAGTCCTGCACATGGATAATAAATGCTTATACAAGATCTTCAACGGTGGTGTATTCAAAACGTGCTCAAATCTCCACGTGCCACAGATCATGCGATGGTGCAATACAGGTGACCCCCCCAAAGTAATACGCTCACCTCAGATACTGTGACTAAGTCGCTAGACAAAGTCAGAAAACTCTTTTGAGCCAACCCGGGCTCTGTGCAGATTCCAGGATCACAGGCTCCACCATGGGAACAGTTAATGGATGAGAAGAAAGGACCATATACGTTTTAAATTATTTATTCCAAACCAGATAAAAACACTCACCCCAAGAGGGGGTACTCATATTTCCAGGGTGCATCAGTGCACCACCCTATAACAAGCATGTATATAGGTACAGCAGCGAGGATATGGCGTCCGTCCCAACACTGGCAGCGATCGCTGCCTAACACTCCGTCCTGGCCCCTCCCCTACGCGTCTTCGACACAGGGCATACGTGTCATCATCAGGGATGCTGACAATCAATTGTCAGGCCTCGTTCACATCTCCACGTAGAGAAAACTTATATTCTTGCATGCGTTTGTTTTGGAGCGTTTTCACTCGTCACGCATAGGACAGCCTATTCACTTGAATGAGCTTTCCTACACGCAGCAATCACCACAGAGAAGCCCCAGAACTTTTTTTGGTTTGAAGCATGGTGCGTTACCACAGTTTTCAGTGCGTTTGTCGCACTTGGGGTGCCTTTAACATGTAATGACAACACAAGCATGATGCACATTTGCAGCATTTCTGAAATGCATGGCAAAGTGTGCATTTTCTGTGTGGTTTGCCATGCATTTGGAAACACAAAGATGTGAATGGAGCCTCATTGTTCTTGTGTAAACACACCAATTTCACTTTCACTTTCAGGCCCTCATTCACACCTAGAGTAGTGGGAGCGCATGTTTCGTTTTGTTTTGCACATGTTGTGTGTTTGCTTCTGTGTTTGGTATGCTGTTAACAATTAATGACACTGAAAGCCTCTATAACTATATAACAAAACTATATAATAGGAGGACACACCATCTATCCAATCACTCTGTATCCAATTAGGCAGGCCCTTGCACTACATCAAAGGTGTCCCGTAGGCTGCATGCCCCAGGGAGTTTAGCGGCAGCCTGAGCCCATCTGGGGAAGCCAGGGAAATGCATGTGTGGAGAAATGCTGGTGAAAACTTAGTTAATGGGTGAAGGTGTGCTAATGAGGTCAGCTGGTAAACTTCGTCCTGTGTCTTACTAGTTTCTCTATCTTTGTCTGTATACCAGGAAGTCACTGAACCTTTCTAAGAAATATAGCAAGGGCTAAGGGAAGGCCTTGTTCTCAAAATCAAAGAAAGCTTATATTTTTTTGCAAACGAGGTACAATAATGGTATATTGGTACATCGGGGAGCTGGATCTTAGAAAAAAAAAAAGGTGAACTTAGCCTTTAATCAGTAACTTCATGTGTTACATGTCTGGCTGTACAAGGTCGAAATTGTGTGTTAGCTGTTTTGGAAGATAAACATTAGACATACATGTATTTAAACTGTGTATTTATCTGTTTGCTTGGGATTCTCCTCTAAAGCCTGTACCTTACAAGTTTGTACTGTGCATTATATCCTGTGACCAAGATCGTCTTCAGCCCACTTTGCCTCATTAATTATGTGATTATCACCTAAACCTGTAAAATAAGAAGTATTTTGAAAAAAGACACCTAAATCTAGGCATTTTGATAACACTCACACTGCAGTGTTTTTTTTTTCTTTTGCAGGCTCTTTCCTCTAAGAGAGCAAGGTTTAAATTTCTACGCCAAGGAACTGACCTCATATGAAATTGAGGTAAACCAGAATTGTTTGTATCATTTTTATGATTACTGGTTTCATAATGAAATTCATAGACATTGAAAAATTGTGCAGCCTGCATTTTATAATACTCACTTGTGAAGACAGGTGTTTCACACAACATATTGTGTACAGTTCCAACTTGAAAGGTGTCTAAATAGGCTTTTCTTTCCCCCCTCTCTCTCATCGCTTTGAGGGTTGACATTTGTTTTCATGGATTTGTGAGAAACCGAGTAGGAGACATCTTTGATGTTCTCAGAAGTGCTTGTGTGACATCTATTAATACATCAAGCTCTAAGAAGATTTTAGATGAGCAAATGACATGGGAAGACTTCCCTATGCTGGCTTTAATAAGCTGTCACTTTTTTTAAAACTGTTTAGTGGCTTTTTACTAATGAGCACAGAGATATGCAAAACAAGGTCTCCAGCTGACGTGCTACCCTCAGATCTATTAACTAAACAATGAATAGTAATAGAATGCTTGTGGAGATCATTTATAATTATCATATTATATTCATGTATTTTTATAAAAACATTCTTAGCAATCTTGTATATTTATTTTCCTACATATTATTGTTTATTTTATGCTAATTTCCTCTGGAAATTTTTTATTAAAATTGAGCAGTATAATCTGTTTTTGTAGCATTACCTTGGTAATAATAAATTGTCTTAATAATTTTCTGTTTGTGATTATCTGTCTTATATAATTAAACAATGTGTTTAAGAGTCTAGACAGTGATCTTCGTTCAGTTATCATGGATTTGGCATGAGCATTTTTCTATAATTTTAATTTGCAAATTAAGTCTCACACTCAACATGTGTTTTCAAATCCATTATTTTTTGATGGTTGTGCTGCACAATTATGGTTACTAAAAGTTGAGAGGCTGGCAGAAAAATAAGCTCCAGAGAGAAAAATGAACGGAAAATGTAATTTTTTTTTAAATCTGGTTTCAAGCTTTTGCTCTTTTCTCCAGCTTTCTGTCTGCGGTTCATCTTAGTTCCAGTCATCTTCATAGACGATCAACAGTATAAATTCCTAGAGCTGTTTTCACCCCATTACACATGGGTTTAGAACATTAGTAATGTTGCTGAGTTTAAATTGATCGTCTAATGCAACATTTAAAACTTCATACATCAAAGTATCATGTACACTACAAATTGACAAGCCTAAATTAAAGTGGAACTTAAAGTGGAACTTTACTTTTGTTGAGAAAAAAACACTCCCTTCTGGATGATCTACGTGCATTGCAGGGATTTTAACAAACTTTGTTACAAATTCCTACCTTTTGTTATTCTGAAGAAATGGCTATTTGTGTCCATGAGCACAGAAAATGTAAATGGAAGTGGTTTTATAATTATCAATCAGCTACTGCACTTGCAGGGTTCTAATGAGGAGACTGGCAGGGTCTGTATGCCTTTAGATTTGATTTCCCTTTGGGAGTATCTCACCAAACATGACTTTTCTGCTACAGGAAATTCCCAAAATCTAGTATATCTTAGTCTAGATTTCTGGTAAAATCAGCAAGCTAATCACACAAGCAGGAAATTACATTTCTGGGGTGCGTTCTGTACACCATATGTTTCAGAAGGCCCCTAGGTTGGCATATTGCATTGCATTTTACAGCAAATTACACAATACAATATGACGATATGACTTGTGTAGTAATTGTATATGCTATATTATTATTTTTTTACATGCTATTTATTTTCCCAGAAAAGTGAAGTTACCCTTTAGCTGTATCTGAGCACCACATCCAAAAAATTATATTTAATTTATTTTTAATATTCAGAGCAAGCTCGCCCATCTCTCCATGTGTCCATGCTTTATTTTGTTTACAATCACTTTAAAAAACACCCCCTGGGGCGTGGCTTAGCGATGGCCGAGTGAAGACGTGCTCTGGAGGAGCTCCCTGTCCAACCCGGCCCGAACGGATCTTACAATAGCTTTTTGCTCCAGCAAGCGCGGCATGAGCAACCCCAAACGGTACAGGACAAGATCGACCTCACGGGGAACCCACCACCGAACCTCTCAACCGGAGATCTCCCACTTTTTTAGAGGTCAGGCCGACTTGTCTCCAGGCGCCATAGCGACCGCGCCACGAGGTGCCTACATACCTCAGCCCTGCACGGCGACCCAGATGGGTACTCCTTCACAAACCCCGACATCCTCACTGATCACGGACACACCTGCCCTATTCACGGAGATGGAGAGACACCCGATCAGCCAGAACATCTTGGAAGAGGACCTCCGTAGCATGCTCAGGGCTCTCCCTACAAGGGCTGACCTGGAAGCCCTCCCTACGAGAGCAGACTTTGAGTCCATGATTCTCAGGATAGAGGAGGCGCACAGAAGAGACATCCAAGAGGTAAAGGAAGAGCTACACGCAGTGGAGAACCGAGTCAGCTCCGGCGAATCTAGACTCTCCAAACTAGAAGAGAGGATGCAGGCAATGGAAAACTCACAGCAAGCACACCGCCTCGACGCTCAGGACATGCAGCTCCATTTGGAGGAATTGGAAGACCGTAGCCGCCGCAACAACCTGCGGTTGCGGGGCATACCAGAGGCCACAGGTCCAGAAGACTTGGCGGCGACGGCGGCGGCGCTCTTTCAAGGCCTAATGGACAATCCCTCTGTGCACCTGGAAATTGACAGGATCCACCGCACACTGGGTCCCAAACCCACTGACCCTGCCAGACCGCGGGATGTCCTGTGCCGCATACACCGCTTCGCGCAGAAAGAGATTCTCCTCAGGAAAGCATGGGATCAAGGGGAGATCGAATTCGACGGAGCCCGCATCCAAATACTACCGGACCTATCGAGGGCCACGTTACAGCGTCGAGCCATATTAAAACCAGTCCTAGAGCTGGCGAGAAGGAAGGGATACACGTACAGATGGGGCTACCCCCTCGCGGTGACCTTCCGCACGGACAGAGCCTCCTATACGCTGAGAACCCCAGCAGACCTGCCGGCCCTCTTCGAATTCATGGGGACAGAACCGATCCAGGTCCCGAATTGGCTGGTGAGGATCCCGCGGCCAGCCGGCCGTCTGGGCCTAAACATGAACAGACCCAATCCGGTATCCCGCTCACAGAGACCCCGTGGAAGAGCCCGCGCCAGTCCTGACAATGGAGCACGTGAGTCCTGAGGGTACTGTAATAGCTCACAGTAACAGTATCTACAATACTCCTGCGCTACTTTTGAGCCCTTTTTGAGTTTTAGTTCTTCTTTTGTTTATGTTTGGTTCTCATGGTTGACCCTTGAACAGTATATGGTATGCCCTGTTGATACGAAATGCATGCCACCAGCAGACCCATACATTACGCACTGCAGCGGTCTCCGGCCGCGACCCGACCCCCCCCACATGGCATAGAATACCGAGATCCGGTACACACCAGTGAGACTCCGGATATGACATAACCGCCCCTGGAAGACGCAGCATATGCTGATGCTAAACCTGGGGTCACCTCACTTTGTGTGAAACTGCGGGACGTTATGGTGCTTACGAGTCTACCCTCCTACCCTACACCCCATACATTGCCTAGGGGGTTATACAGGTTACAAAACTGTCTGGGTGCTGGTCGCTGCCCTCTTCTCGGTCTCCCTCACCCCCACGATAGACCGAAAGTGAAACTGCCTCACAGACACCCCTGTCTAATTATTGTAATCCACCGGAGGTCACATTGGGAACTTTTTACCTAAATACTGGCTTCATTGATATAGTCTCTATGCCTTTGCCTCCGGTGGAGAGGACTAGGAACGCTGTGAAGACACACGTGGGCACATTGCTGGAGGTTTGGGGGGGGAGGGGGATGTTGCGGGGGGAGCGGGTGGTTTTGAACAACAGATATATTATATGTCATGGCACCCGGAGGGTGAAAATCAGAGAGTAACTTAATGTGAGTCAGGATGGGAGCTTGCTGGTAGGTCGGAAGCTGTACGGTGCTCTGTCTGTAGTGGTCGAATAGAGGGCGCTGAGTTTAATACTTCTGCCTATCACGTTCCCACATGGAGCCACCGCACCGTGGATAGGTTGCCTACAACCACCACCAGCAAACGGCACATCAAGGAGACCGGTTGAGGCCCACTAGCTGAGCTTTGCCAATAATGCTAGAACTTGGGAGAGCTCGCCTGTTGTATATGTACCCCATATTGACTACCAGTTATATAGTTTTTGACATGAATGTATGTTCCAATACAATGGTTTATCGAGTGTTTGACACAATTACAGTATAGCTCAGGTTGCCTAGAAAATATGCACAGATGTAGGTTATTGGGTACAATCGTAGGTTCGATACATATGCCCAATTATGTCACGCTCGGAGCAACATCCCCAACTAGGATCCGAGGGCACGGGGAGGACACAGCCCTCCTTCCGAGGCCCTAGCTAGACACCTCCCCAATTAGGATCACGCCTTCCTCCAGGTAATCCTGGGAAGCATCGAAGTTAACTTCAACCATATAGAAGTTTACCACCCGCTGAGGTGGGTGAACGGGGAGCTTTCCCACACGACACCCATCGCAGTTTGGGAGTGGTTTCTACCCCACCCCTAACTCATTCCTAACCTAGACTACTACCCCAACCCCCCCCCTTAGCTACCTCCCCTTTTCTCTTCCTTTTCCTCTCTCCTTTCTCTCCTCCCTACCCTTCCCTGTTACCCCCCCCTCGCGAACATGGGGGTTCTTAAAGTAGTCACCCTTAATGCAAAGGGGCTTAATGTCCCCGAAAAAAGGAGAATGTTACTAAACGACATGAGGTACATGAAAGCAGACATAGTATTGATACAGGAGACACACTTCCGAGAAAATAAGTTCCCAATATTAAAAAACAGGTACTACCCGACGGTTTATCATTCTACCCATATAGACGCCAAATCCAGAGGAGTGTCCATTCAGATATCCGCAGCAGTACCGTGGGCTCTTGTGGACAAAAAGACAGACCCGGCGGGCAGGTTCCTTTTTATAAAAGGCCTGATAGGTGGGGCCAAAGTGACCATAGCAAACTTCTATGTCCCAAATGAACACCAAGACACATTTATGAAACGACACTTAAAATCATTACAGAATTTCGCCGAAGGTCAATTGATCATAGGCGGAGATCATAACATCCCACTAATCCCGGAAGAGGACACCTCAACAGGCACATCCTCCACTTCACGGGGCACTCGGAGGGAACTGCTTTCGGCCCTACATACAGCACAGTTGATAGATACTTGGCGCCTCTTCCACCCCGGCGAACGGGATTACACCTTTTTCTCTCGTCCACACCAGGTATATTCACGTATTGATTTCCTTCTGGTACCACACAACCAAATCGGGTCAGTTAAAGATACGACCATCGGTTCTATTACCTGGTCCGATCACGCCCCGGTCTCCATGCAATATGACCTCACTGACTTCTTCAAAGGGCAAAGGAAACCCTGGAGACTGAATGCAAGTCTCCTCCAAGACCCTGAGGTGGTCGCGGATATCACGAGGGAAATCTCACAATACTTCCACACCAACTCCACGGAAGACAGTGATGGGGGACTGGTCTGGGAAGCACACAAAGCGGTGATCCGTGGTGTACTGATTAAGCATGGGGCAAGACTCAAAAAACAAAAAACAGCACAACTATCCACACTGTTCGATAAACTCCATAAATTAGAAGCCGCCCACAAAACAACACCGTCCAGACCCCTGGGAAGTGAATTAGATACGATACGTATGCAAATAACAGACTTACTCCAGTTTAAGGCTAAGGCGGCCCTCCAAATCACACGGAAAAAGGTTTACGAATCAGGCAATAAATGTAGTAGACTATTAGCCCAATCACTAAAATCGCAGAAAATGGCGTCGTACATTCCACACATCAACTCCCCGACGGGACAAAGGACTACCCTCCCCCAACAAATCTCCCAAGAATTTCGAACGTACTATGAAAACTTATACAACTTGAACGTGGCACAACCTCCCCCAGAAAAAATAGCGGAATACATAGCAGAGTCCAAAATGCCCACACTACCGATCGAGGCGAGAGACCTACTAGAGGAACCCATAACATTAATAGATGTTCAAATGGCCATAAAAAATACGAAACAAGGGAAAGCCCCGGGTCCCGACGGACTTACGCTACAATACTACAAGACGCTACTCCCATCATTAGGACCACACATGACGAAACTCTTCAATGACCTTGGTAAAGGGAAACTATTACACAAAGACACGTTAAGGGCCCAAATCACAGTCATACATAAAGAAGACAAAGACCCAACCCAGTGCGGGAGTTACCGCCCAATATCCCTTCTGAACACAGACCTCAAACTGTTCACAAAAATTCTGGCCACTAGATTACAACAACATATAACCAGCCTGATCCATCTAGACCAAGTAGGGTTCGTCCCAACCAGAGAAGCGAGGGACAATACTACCAAAGTCCTGAACTTACTCTACAATGCCAGGGTAACAAACACCCCGACGGTCTTCCTCAGTACAGATGCCGAAAAGGCATTTGACCGGGTAAACTGGCCATTTATGCAATCTACGTTAAGACATATAGGACTGGGGGACACCATGCTAAATTGGATCTCTGCGATTTACACTACACCGTCTGCGAGAGTAAGGGTGAATGGCGTAATGTCAGACACCCTCCAAATTTCGAACGGCACACGTCAGGGCTGTCCGCTCTCGCCCCTCCTTTTCGCATTATCATTAGAACCATTCCTGTGCCATATCAGACTGAACCCGGACATTACGGGAATTACTATAGATGATACTCAGTTTAAAATATCAGCATACGCAGATGACTTGATGTTTTCACTGACAAACCCGACTATCTCTCTTCCAAATTTGTTAAAAGAATTCTCCGTGTATGGGACATTGGCATACCTGAAAATAAACCTATCCAAATCCGAAGCTATGGGTGTGGGAATCCCCCCAACACTACTTACCTCTCTTAAAGCCAACTTCAAACTAAAATGGACAGACCGAGCGCTAAAATACCTGGGTACTTTCATACCCCAGTCAATAGCGAAATTATATGAAATTAATTTTCCCCCACTAATTACAAAAATAAAAACATTGCTAAACTCATGGCAATCCGGCCTTTACTCCTGGCTGGGGCGATGCAACATCCTAAAGATGTCCATTTTACCCAAAATACTATACCTAATGCAGGCCATTCCGATTCGCATGCCAACCAGATTTTTCAATCAAATACAGACGATATTCACTGAATTTGTCTGGGCCAGGAAAAGACCCAGACTGCCCAAAAAATTACTAGTGCTCCCCAAGCCCTTTGGTGGGCTAGCACTACCCGACATACGCGTATACCATCAGGCAGTGCACTTGAGCAGACTCATAGACTGGCGTAGACACCGTGAGACCAAATTATGGACACACTTAGAACAATCCTACACCAGAATCCCATTGGGGGGCACTCCCTGGTGCTACAGGAGCTTACCAGCGGAGCTTAAACGACACCCATTAATAGGCAACACGGCCAGAATATGTGCCAAACTAATTTCTAAACCAAACATGTCTTCCCGAAACTCACCCCTCGTCCCAATCATAGGGCACCCCCTCTTCACACCCGGTCTACAAGATAAAATCTTTCAGAACCTAGCGGAGACAGGTACGCACATGGCCTCCCACTTTAGCTCGGGAGGAAGCTGGAAGACATACGCTGAGCTCTCCAACCCACTAGGGATATACCGATTAGATTTCATGCGGACGCTTCAACTAGGACACTTCCTCCATTCCATTCCACCCCCCACTGACGGAGACCAAGGACTCACGTCCCTTGAAGAACTATGCACTGATACGGGCACCCTGCCACATACACTATCACTGATGTACAATCTTCTAATCACACCTCCCTCGGACTATATACCCCCGGGTTTGACCAAATGGGAAGAGGAACTAGACTGTAGTTTCAACCCCTCGCAAAGACAACGCATACTCCGCTTTACACATAAGTCGTCCATATGCGCTAAAACTCAGGAAACAAACTATAAAATAATATCCAGGTGGTATAGAACCCCAGTACAGCTACACAAAATGTTTCCCACTACATCTGATACATGTTGGAGGTGCCAAAGGAACGAGGGTACTTTGCTACACATATTTTGGTCATGCCCCAAACTCTCACGATTCTGGGAGGTGATACACGAGACTGTACAATTATTCACTGATAGGACAATTAAAAAAGACCCAGCACTCTTTTTGCTACATGCCACCGACATCCCAGACAAGGTATATAAACGCTCAGTTATACGACACCTGCTGGACGCTGCCAGAGCATGCATTCCACTTTGTTGGAAATCCATCATGCCACCGACCATTGAGATGTGGCTTAGAAAGGTGGAAGACATTAGAATAATGGAAGACCTGATCCACACAACACAGCATAGAGAAGAAGTATTCTCTAAGACCTGGCAACTATGGACAATGTTCATTTACTCGGCAGCAGGTCAAGCTCTGCAAAGCCCAACCGCCACCCAGGGAGTGAATAGGTAGTCTCGCTGGATGGGCGAGACACAAGGGGTAGAGACAGAACACCTCAGATACACAGCAGACCCGAGACCACATGTTCGCGAGGCGCCCCCCCCCCCCCAATCCCCCCCACCCCCCCCCCCCTACCTCTTCAACTTACATTCCCACCCCCTTCTTTTTCCACTCTTCCCTTCACCCCCCTTTTCTTTTTCCTCTCTCCTTCACATTCTGATCTAGTTCTCTTTTCTAACCCTATTTTCTGACTTTAAATATATAGAAAATAGAGGATGGGCGCAGTGGTAGTCAGCACGGAAAGATATTAGCGAAATACCTGACCCCACGGTTGAACACAATAACTTGAAAGGTTTATGGTATTGTTAGGAATGACAAGTTGGGGGCTGGTATATTACAATAAGAGATGCAAGAATGTGTTTTCATTATACTGTATCTTATATGTTATCTGACGCATATATTTCTGTATTCCTGCTGGTCCATGTGGGCCGTGTTCTCCACTAAATAAACAATTTAAAAAAAAAAAAAAAAAACACCCCCTAGCATTTCTGGCCAGGGCCATCTTAAATAAGGGCAGATAGTTCATGTAGCATTTACTTCCTGGAATCCATCTGCCCTCACTGTGATAATGACCTAGAAAATCTTGTGCATGCCCAGTACAATATACAGAATCTCACAAAAGTGAGTACACGCTCACATTTTTGTAAATATTTTATCATACCTTTTTATGTGACAACACTGAAGAAATGACACTTTGCTACAATGTAAAGCAGTGAGTGTACAGCTTGTATAACAGTGTAAATTTGCTGTCCCCTCAAAATAACTCAACACACAGCCATTAATGTCTAAACCGCTGGCAACAAAAGTGAGTACACCCCTATGTGAAAATGTCCAAATTGGGCCCTAAGTGGCCACCATTATTTTTCAGCACTGCCTTAACCCTTCTGGGCATGGAGTTTACCAGAACTTCACAGGTTGCCATGGAAGTCTTGTTCCACACCTCCATGATGACATCAAGGAGCTGGTGGATGTTACAGACCTTGCGCTCCTCCACCTTCCTTTTGAGGATGCCCCACAGATGCTCAATAGGGTTTAGGTCTGGAGACATGCTTGGCCAGTCCATCACCTTTACCCTTAGCTTCTTTAACAAGGCAGTGTTCGTCTTGGAGGTGTCTTTAGGGTCGTTATCATGTTGGAATACTGCCCTGCATCCCAATCTCCAAAGGGAGGGGATCATGCTCTGCTTCAGTATGTCACAGTACATGTTGGCATTCATTGTTCCCTCAAGGAGCAGCATTCATGCAGCCCCAGGCCATGACACTCCCACCACAATGCTTCACTGTAGCCAAGACACACTTGTCTTTGTACTCCTCACCTGGTTGCTGCCACACACGATTGACACCATCTGAACCAAATAAATTTATCTTTGTCTCATCAGACCACAGGACATGGTCCCAGTAATCCATGTCCTTAGTCTGCTTGTCTTTAGCAAACTGTTTGCGGGCTTTCTTGGGCATCATCTTTAGAAGAGGCTTCCTTCTGGAACGACAGCCATGCAGACCAATTTGATGCAGTGTGCGGCGTATGGTCTGAGCACTGACCGGCTGACCCCCACCCCTTCAACCTCTGCAGCAGTGCTGGCAGCACTCATACATCTATTTCCCAAAAACAACCTCTGGATATGACTCTGAGCATTTGCACTCAACTTCTTTGGTCGACCGTGGCAAGGCCTGTTTTGAGTAGAACCTGTCCTGTTAAACCGCTGTATGGTCTTGGCTACTGTGCTGCAGCTCAGTTTCTTCAGTCTTTCAGTCTTCTTATAGCCAAGGCCATCTTTATGTAGAGCAACAATTCTTTTATTCCGATCCTCAGAGGGTTCTTTGCCATGAGGTGCCATGTTGAACTTCCAACGACCAGTATGAGAGAGTGAGAGCGATAACACCAAATGTAACACACCTACTCCCCATTCACACCTGGGACCTTGTAACACTAATGAGTCACATGACACCAGGGAAGGAAAATGGCTAATTGGGCCCAATGTGGACATTTTCACTTTGTTGCCAGCAGTCTAGACATTAATGGCTGTGTGATGAGTTATTTTGAGGGAGCATCAAATTTACACTGTTATACAAGCTTTACACAGGGTTAACTCGAAAGGGGGAGTACCTGCACCTATTCTCTGGGAAAAAAAGCCTTGAAAAGAGTTAATGTTGATTGAGTGAAGTAAAGTTCTGCTGCAAAGTGACTTAAAATGAGAAATGTTCTCTTTTTTGGTATGCATTTGAAAAACCCCATTGAAATACATTATTCTGTTTGCAACCATTTTTCATAAATGTTGTCAGTTTTACCATTTTTGTTCCATTCTCAAGTGACTCCTGATGTATGCCATTTCCCTATGGCAAATACCAGTTATGCTAATTTCTGAAAAAAAGGGGGACACTTTAGCAAGGGATACAACCAACAAGGGGAATGGAAGAAAAACAGGTTTTTCATCAATAACATGGTAAAAGTGATATAAGGAATGCCTACAGAGGTATTCAAGGTGATGTGTTTGATATTTTGCTATGTTTTTGTAGAGGGGAAGACATACACAGCATATGAATATACACTCCCAGCAAATATGCATCTTCTGTGATCCATCTTGGTATACAGATTGCAATTACCTGCCTTGAAATAAAAATAAACTATGGAAAAGTGTGCTTAGCAGAACATCGCCACATGCTCTTCCTCACTCTACACATCATTTATAACTAAAATATACACTCCAAAAACTGGCATTTTGTTTATAGCCAGTAGAAGACAAAATACACCAATGAAAGACCCAATAGCATGCTAGCAGGCAAATAAGCCCCCTTTTTCTTGTGGGTTTCCTCCTGAACATGATAGTAGAATACAAATATTCATAGCAGTACTTCTACATATGTTGGTTGTAAACATTATGCCAGCTTTTGGAGATGACATTTCAGTTGCTAATTATCCACATTTGTTTATTTTATTTTATTTTATTTTAGTCAATAAAAACCAGCTGACATTGAGCCCGTGTGTAAGGCAGCTGCTCCGACAGAAGGCGGCCAGGCAAGCATGCTGGAAAACCACCAATGGCTGAGAGCGCTGACCGGAGTGCTCTGACGGGGGGTGGGGGGGGGGGAGCAGGGGAGATTGCTGTACCAACGTTGGATTGTTAGTACAGCGACTCCGACCAGAGCTGTCAGGTTTTTTTGAACTAAAAAAAACTTTTGGTGTGTACCAGGTTATAGAGTGGGCAAGAGCATGTGGTGGTGTTCTGCAAAGCACTCTTCTCAGTAGCTTCTTTTTCTTTTTTTTCTTTTTTATATTTGTATTTTTAGTCCTGTCTTGCCTTTACTTTTTTCCCGAATAAAACAGTCAATGATTGTTATATAAAGATTGTAAATTGTGGAAAGATTTGGCTACAAATATGATTGTTGTGTGTTTTCATAGTGCCATCATCTGCAGTGGCAAAGTACAGGAAGTCCCCGAGTTACGAACACAATAGGGACTGTAGGATTGTTCGTAAGTCGAAGTTGTTCATAAGTGGCAGCACTGCATTTGTAAGTGTAACTTCCGGTCGGAACACTGCCTTCGTAAGTGTAACGTCTGCCTGTGCATGGATGTGGGATGTTCCGGGCGCTTGTTATGTTATCTGGGGCTCTTCTGACTATGCAGTACATGTAGTACTGCAGGATGGGATGTGTCTGGAGGTATCCAGGACCAGCGTGGAGCACAAGTGGCTGGCATTTGAGGCCGTTCGTAATTAGGAGTCGTTCGTAACTCGGGTGTTCGTAACTCGGGGACTGCCTGTAATCTATCTTAAAATAAAGAAGGGTAGTATAGGAAGTGTAATAGGTAACCTATTTCATAGGTTTGTACACAGAGTTGCAATAAAAAAAATATTGAAAGGCGGCCTCCATACATAGAAGCTTACAAACTAGAGGAATAAGGGGTAGAAACAAGAGGTAAAAGAAATGACTAAACTGTATATGAGATTAGGGTGTGTTTCTGACAGACAAGAAAGTAGGTCAGTAACTAAAAAAAATAAAATAGCTTAGCTAAGATATATGACAGTCTGAAGAAGGTTTTTGAGCATGTGTTTATATGTGTCCAAGGTTGGAGAGCACTCAACAATGTGTGTAAAGGTATTCAAGTTGTGAAGTTGTAGCGAAGTATGAGAAAATTATTAAAAAGGGGGTGCAGGTTACTTTTGGGATGGCATCTGGAAATACTGTATGTGGAGATGCCAAACTATAGAGAGCTCTGTAGGTTAGAAGTGGACATGTTATTTGGATTCTCTGATTTGTTAGCCAGTGGAAGGACTGACAAAGAGGAACACCATTGGGGAGGAAGGAGAGATGTTGACGAGTCAAGCAGCAGTCATGAGTGGATTAGAGTGATTCCAATAGCTAAAGGTAAATAACAAGACGTTGATCTAATAAAGGCAAATGGGTTGTTTGCTTCCCAAGGGAATTTTCATTTAGCTTAGTGCATAAGGTAAAGCACTACTAACCTATGTCATGCAATCATGTGCAAGAAAACATAACATGTTTCTTTTTTTTGCATTCGATTGGGTATTTGTTAGATAAATTTTCACAACATTCACTAGCCTAAGAAAAAATTCCCTTGCAAGTGAACAGTTTATTAGCCTGTATTCAATTAATTAGTGGACAGATGTTTTATAGTACAGAGTGAAGAGGTTGTTCAAATTTGAATGAGAAGGATAGATGTGAAAAAAGATGGTAACTAAAGAGGGTGGAGGGGTCCAAGAGGGTTTAATGAGAAACTGCAGGTTTGAATCAGGAAGAGAAAATTCCAGTAGATAGGCCTAGGTTAAGGAGATATATAAAGCAGGAATATAGGAAATAGAGGAATGAGGATGAAGTAGGAAATTGAAGGTACTGAAAACCTGTTTTGGGTTTTGGAAGTGTACAGACATGAGAGAAGTATGATTACTTATTAAATGAGAGAACAAGCCTGAGCTCATGTAGAATTTTTGTATGGCATACATTTCTCTATTTGATTTTCCTCCAGCACCTCACTTAGGCGTCATTGGATATTCAATCTCTTTAATTTAAAAGCATTCAACTGTTTTTATTTGTGTATTAACATTGTATCTTTTTTTATTTTTTTTAAGGAATTTAAAAAAACAAAGGAAGCAACCAAAAGATTCATTATGGCATACAAGATAATGCTGGATTTTTTTGGGTTAAAGTTGGTAGACAAGAATGGAAATGTTTCCAGAGCTGCAAATTGGCAAGACCGATTTCATCATTTAAATGAGTATGTCAGTTCATTCTCACACTAACTAGCATGCAAATAAGTCTTATTTTCTTGACTTAAAGTGAATGTAAACATGATTCATGAAATTTGAGTTGGGCACATATATCTGTAGTGTTTTCTTATCTCTCTCCAAAGCACTGAGTCCCGTGTGTTTCTTCTGTCCCGTAGCTCAGTTATCAGCCTGATCACTTCTAACAAGTTCTCCAACACAGTTTGTGTCGTGGGAGGTTGCTATAAATAGATTAGCAGAGTGCTGCTCGATTCAGAGCGGAGCTCTGCACAATACTTCCTTCTTTTGCCAATGTGGAGGGGAGGGTGTGCCTTTCCTCCAATCAGCTGTCTTGGCTGAATGACAATAATCCAATCCCGGTGTTGAACAGAAAGAGAACATCTGTAACATGATAAGCACTTTCTAAAGGATATATAAAAATGAAGACAGCAAATATACATTTAAAACTTATGTAGGGAGATTTGTTTTTGTGTATTATCTGAGGCTTTTCACTTCACTGAGTATATGTAAGGGTTTACATCCACTTTAAGTAAAAATCCTTTGTACCCAAGCTCACTTATGTGACCTAAAGTTTTTACCTTAATGCATTGCCTGTATTCAGGTAAACAACATTTGCCACTAGCTGTGCCCTTCCCCGGAAATATCATTGCACAGAGCAGGGAAGTACAACATGTTATTATTTTTTTTTTAAATTGCCTTTAAAATCTTTTTAAAGCCTAGACAGCCTAGATCAGTGTTTCTCAACTCCGGTCCTCAAGGCGCCCCAACAGGTCATGTTTTCAGGATTTCCATTATTTTGCACAGGTGATTTTATCAGTTTCACTGCCTTAGTAATTACCACAGCCGTTTCATCTGAGGGAAATCCTGAAAACATGACCTGTTGGGGCGCCTTGAGGACTGGAGTTGAGAAACACTGGCCTAGATCATTACCAGACATTAGCCGCTGCAGAGACTTGATTGTGAATAGTTACAAGACCCTGGCCAGTAGGTTTAAAGTGAGCTTTACCTTTACTACTGCTTTCACTAAATCCACCCCTCCCTCCAAGCTAAACTGTGTTAACTCCCCCCTCCCTTCACAGCTGCTTATCTGTCCAGAGGCCTGGGCAGCTGTATTGGGCCTGAGTTAATTCTGTCTGTACTGTGTAGACAGATCTTTAATTTGTACTGTAACTAAATTTGAACAATGTCTGTTCTATCAAAGGGTAAAGGATACAGAGGCTGGTCTTCTTGCATTGCATTGTATGTTTTTATGAACAGACTTGGGACAGGCTCAGGTTCAAATCATTGCAGTCAGCCATGACACTTCTAAACATTTAAAAGCTAAGAATTATAAAAAATTAGGCATGCTGTGTGAGTGGGAACACGAAACAAACATATAGTGGGGTTTTCTCAAATCTGACTGCAAAAGTGTAATTATGCTTTAACCACTTGACGACCGCCTCACGCCGATGTACGTCGGCAAAGTGGCACGGACAGGCAAAATCACGTACATGTACGTGATTTGCCTTCCGCGGGTGGGGGGTCCGATCGGACCCCCCCCCCGGTGCCCGAGGCGGTCGTCTTTTGTCCAGCGGCGATCGGTGATGAGGGGGAGACCATCCGTTCGTGGCCCCCCCCTCGCGATCGCCGCCGGCCAATGGAATCATTCCTTTGCTGCTGTATGCTAAACAGCAGCAAAGGAAATGATGTCATCTCTCCTCGGCTCGGTAATTTCCGTTCCGGCCCGAGGAGAGAAGACTTCACTGTGAGTGCACCAAACACTACACACACAGTAGAACATGCCAGGCACACAAATCACCCCGATCCCCCCCCCGATCGCCCCCCGATCCCCCCCCAATCACCCCCCCCCCCCTGTCACAAACTGACACCAGCAGTTTTTTTTTTTTTTTTCTGATTACTGCATAGTGTCAGTTTGTGACAGTGACAGTGTTGGGACAGTTAGTATTACCCCCCTTTAGGTCTAGGATTCCCCCCTAACCCCCCCTAATAAAGTTTTAACCCCTTGATCACCCCCTGTCACCAGTGTCGCTAAGCGATCATTTTTCTGATCGCTGTATTAGTGTCGCTGGTGACGCTAGTTAGTGAGGTAAATATTTAGGTTCGCCGTCAGCGTTTTATAGCGTCAGGGACCCCCATATACTACCTAATAAATGTTTTAACCCCTTGATTGCCCCCTAGTTAACCCTTTCACCACTGATCACCGTATAACCGTTACGGTTGACGCTGGTTAGTTTGTTTATTTTTTATAGTGTCAGGGCACCCGCCGTTTATTACCGAATAAAGGTTTAGCCCCCCGATCGCCCGGCGGTGATATGCGTCGCCCCAGGAAGCGTCAGATTAGCGCCAGTACCGCTAACACCCACGCACGCAGCATGCGCCTCCCTTAGTGGTATAGTATCTGTACGGATCAATATCTGATCCAATCAGATCTATACTAGCGTCCCCAGCAGTTTAGGGTTCCCGAAAACGCAGTGTTAGCGGGATCAGCCCAGATACCTGCTAGCACCTGCGTTTTGTGCCTCCGCCCGGCCCAGCCCACCCAAGTGCAGTATCGATCGATCACTGTCACTTACAAAACACTAAACGCATAACTGCAGCGTTCGCAGAGTCAGGCCTGATCCCTGCGATCGCTAACAGTTTTTTTGGTAGCATTTTGGTGAACTGGCAAGCACCAGCCCCAGGCGTCAGGTTAGCGCCAGTACCGCTAACACCCACGCACGCAGCATACGCCTCCCTTAGTGGTATAGTATCTGTACGGATCAATATCTGATCCGATCAGATCTATACTAGCGTCCCCAGCAGTTTAGGGTTCCCAAAAACGCAGTGTTAGCGGGATCAGCCCAGATACCTGCTAGCACCTGCGTTTTGCCCCTCCGCCCAGGCGAGCCCAGCCCACCCAAGTGCAGTATCGATCGATCACTGACACTTACAAAACACTAAACGCATAACTGCAGCGTTCACAGAGTCAGGCCTGATCCCTGCGATCGCTAACAGTTTTTTTGGTAGCATTTTGGTGAACTGGCAAGCACCAGCCCCAGGCAGCGTCAGATTAGCGCCAGTACCGCTAACACCCACGCACGCACCGTACACCTCCCTTAGTGGTATAGTATCTGATCGCATCAATATCTGATCCGATCAGATCTATACTAGCGTCACCAGCAGTTTAGGGTTCCCAAAAACGCAGTGTTAGCGGGATCAGCCCAGATACCTGCTAGCACCTGCGTTTTGCCCCTCCGCCCGGCCCAGCCCAGCCCACCCAAGTGCAGTATCGATCGATCACTGTCACTTACAAAACACTAAACGCATAACTGCAGCGTTCGCAGAGTCAGGCCTGATCCCTGCAATCGCTAACAGTTTTTTGGTAGCGTTTTGGTGAACTGGCAAGCGCCAGCGGCCTAGTACACCCCGGTCGTAGTCAAACCAGCACTGCAGTAACACGTGGTGACGTGGCGAGTCCCATAAGTGCAGTTCAAGCTGGTGAGGTGGCAAGCACAAGTAGTGTCCCGCCGCCACCAAAAAGACAAACACAGGCCCGTCGTGCCCATAGTGCCCTTCCTGCTGCATTCGCCAATCCTAATTGGGAACCCACCGCTTCTGCAGCGCCCGTACTTCCCCCATTCACATCCCCAACCAAATGCAGTCGGCTGCATGAGAGGCATTTTTATGTCCTCCCGAGTACCCCTACCCAACGAACCCCCCAAAAAAGATGTCGTGTCTGCAGCAAGCGCGGATATAGGCGTGACACCCGCTATTATTGTCCCTCCTGTCCTGACAATCCTGGTCTTTGCATTGGTGAATGTTTTGAACGCTACCATTCACTAGTTGAGTATTAGCGTAGGGTACAGCATTGCACAGACTAGGCGCCATTTCACAGGGTCTCCCAAGATGCCATCGCATTTTGAGAGACCCGAACCTGGAACCGGTTACCGTTATAAAAGTTAGTTACAAAAAAAGTGTAAAAAAAAAAAAATATATGAAATAAAAAAAAATAGTTGTTGTTTTATTGTTCTCTCTCTCTCTATTCCCTCTCTCTATTGTTCTGCTCTTTTTTACTGTATTCTATTCTGCAATGTTTTATTGTTATTGTTATTGTTATTGTTATTGTTATTATGTTTTATCATGTTTGTCTTTCAGGTGTGTAATTATTTACACTTTACTGTGCTTTATTGTTAACCATTGTTAACCATTTTTTTGTCTTCAGGTACGCCATTCATGACTTTGAGTGGTTATACCAGAATGATGCCTGCAGGTTTAGGTATCATCTTGGTATCATTCTTTTCAGCCAGCGGTCGGCTTTCATGTAAAAGCAATCCTAGCGGCTAATTAGCCTCTAGACTGCTTTTACAAGCCGTGGGAGGGAATGCCCCCCACCGTCTTCCGTTTTTTTCTCTGGCTCTCCTGTCTCAACAGGGAACCTGAGAATGCAGCCGGTGATTCAGCCAGCTGACCATAGAGCTGATCAGAGACCAGAGTGGCTCCAAACATCTCTATGGCCTAAGAAACCGGAAGCTACGAGTATTTCATGACTTAGATTTCGCCGGATGTAAATAGCGCCATTGGGAAATTGGGGAAGCATTTTATCACACCGATCTTGGTGTGGTCAGATGCTTTGAGGGCAGAGGAGAGATCTAGGGTCTAATAGACCACAATTTTTTCAAAAAAGAGTACCTGTCGCTACCTATTGCTATCATAGGGGATATTTACATTCCCCGAGATAACAATAAAAATGATTAAAAAAAAAAATATGAAAGGAAAACAGTTTAAAAGTAAGATTAAAAAAGCAAAAAAATAATAAAGAAAAAAAAAAACAAAAAAAAAAACACCCCTGTCGCCCCCTGCTCTCGCGCTAAGGCGAACGCAAGCGGCGGTCTGTCGTCAAACGTAAACAGCAATTGCACCATGCATGTGAGGTATCACCGCGAAGGCCAGATCGAGTGCAGTAATTTTTCCAGTAGACCTCCTCTGTAAATCTAAAGTGGTAACCTGTAAAGGCTTTTGAAGGCTTTTAAACATGTATTTATTTTGTTGCCACTGCACGTTTGTGCGCAATTTTAAAGCATGTCATGTTTGGTATCCATGTACTCGGCCTAAGATCATCTTTTTTATTTCATCAAACATTTGGGCAATATAGCATGTTTTAGTGCATTAAAATTAAAAAAAGTGTGTTTTTTCCCCAAAAAATGCGTTTGAAAAATCGCTGCGCAATTACTGTGTGAAAAAAAAAAATGAAACACCCACCATTTTAATCTGTAGGGCATTTGCTTTAAAAAAATATATAATGTTTGGGGGTTCAAAGTAATTTTTTTGCAAAAAAAAAAAAACTTTTTCATGTAAACAATAAGTGTCAGAAAGGGCTTTGTCTTCAAGTGGTTAGAAGAGTGGGTGATGTGTGACATAAGCTTCTAAATGTTGTGCATAAAATGCCAGGACAGTTCAAAACCCCCCCAAATGACCCCATTTTGGAAAGTAGACACCCCAAGCTATTTGCTGAGAGGCATGTCGAGTCCATGGAATATTTTATATTGCGACACAAGTTGCGGGAAAGAGACAAATTTTTTTTTTTTTTTTTTTGCACAAAGTTGTCACTAAATGATATATTGCTCAAACATGCCATGGAAATATGTGAAATTACACCCCAAAATACATTCTGCTGCTTCTCCTGAGTACGGGGATACCACATGTGTGAGACTTTTTGGGAGCCTAGCCGCGTACGGGACCCCGAAAACCAAGCACCGCCTTCAGGCTTTCTAAGGGCGTGAATTTTTGATTTCACTCTTCACTGCCTATCACAGTTTCGGAGGCCATGGAATGCCCAGGTGGCACAAAACCCCCCCAAATGACCCCATTTTGGAAAGTAGACACCCCAAGCTATTTGCTGAGAGGTATAGTGAGTATTTTGCAGACCTCACTTTTTGTCACAAAGTTTTGAAAATTGAAAAAAGAAAAAAAAAATGTTTTTTCTTGTCTTTCTTCATTTTCAAAAACAAATGAGAGCTGCAAAATACTCACCATGCCTTTCAGCAAATAGCTTGGGGTGTCTACTTTCCAAAATGGGGTCATTTGGGGGGGTTTTGTGCCACCTGGGCATTCCATGGCCTCCGAAACTGTGATAGGCAGTAAAGAGTGAAATCAAAAATTTTCACCCTTAGAAATCCTGAAGGCAGTGATTGGTTTTCGGGGTCCCGTGCGCGGCTAGGCTCCCAAAAAGTCCCACACATGTGGTATCCCCATACTCAGGAGAAGCAGCTAAATGTATTTTGGGGTGCAATTCCACATATGCCCATGGCCTGTGTGAGCAATATATCATTTAGTGACAACTTTATGGAAAAAAAAAAAAGTGTCACTTTCCCGCAACTTGTGTCAAAATATAAAATATTCCATGGACTCAATATGCCTCTCAGCAAATAGCTTGGGGTGTCTACTTTCCAAAATGGGGTCATTTTGGGGGGTTTTGTGCCACCTGGGCATTCCATGGCCTCCGAAACTGTGATAGGCAGTGAAGAGTGAAAGCAAAAATTTACACCCTTAGAAATCCTGAAGGCGGTGATTGGTTTTCGGGGCCCCGTACGCGGCTAGGCTCCCAAAAAGTCCCACACATGTGGTATCCCCATACTCAGGAGAAGCAGCTAAATGTATTTTGGGGTGCAATTCCACATAGGCCCATGGCCTGTGTGAGCAATATATCATTTAGTGACGACTTTTTGTAAATATTTTTTTTTTTTTTTTTTTTTGTCATTTTTCAATCACTTGGGACAAAAAAAATGAATATTCAATGGGCTCAACATGCCTCTCAGCAATTTCCTTGGGGTGTCTACTTTCCAAAATGGGGTCATTTGGGGGGGTTTTGTACTGCCCTGCCATTTTAGCACCTCAAGAAATGACATAGGCAGTCATAAACTAAAAGCTGTGTAAATTCCAGAAAATGTACCCTAGTTTGTAGACGCTATAACTTTTGCGCAAACCAATAAATATACGCTTATTGACATTTTTTTTACCAAAGACATGTGGCCGAATACATTTTGGCCTAAATGTATGACTAAAATTTAGTTTATTGGATTTTTTTTATAACAAAAAGTAGAAAATATCATTTTTTTTCAAAATTTTCGGTCTTTTTCCGTTTATAGCGCAAAAAATAAAAACCGCAGAGGTGATCAAATACCATCAAAAGAAAGCTCTATTTGTGGGAAGAAAAGGACGCAAATTTCGTTTGGGTACAGCATTGCATGACCGCGCAATTAGCAGTTAAAGCGACGCAGTGCCAAATTGGAAAAAGACCTCTGGTCCTTAGGCAGCATAATGGTCCGGGGCTCAAGTGGTTAAGATATTATTGCAAAAAAAAAAAGTCAGTTTGCAAATATAACTCTTTACTTTTCCTTCACTCCTGTGAGAACAGCCCAGCCAGTTCAGATCTTAGTCTATACTTTTCCCCCCACAAACTTTCTGAACTCTGTGTATGAGGAGTTACATCAAATGAAGCATCACCTGCATTTTACGGGTCCTGACATTGAAATGGCAAAATCAAATGTGCGAAGAGCAACGTGTAATTTACCTTGATTTCATCACAAAGTTTCTGTAATTCTTTAGAATGAAACCTGCACTGAGTGATGTATTTGGACTGCTATTTCTAAGCTGTCTTTTTAAAAATACTGTTTGCCTGGCTATCATGCTGATACAGTGGCTTTGACACTTTGGGAGAGATTTACTAAAGCTGGTGCACACAGAATCAAGTGCAGCTCCGCATAGTAACAATCAGCTTCTAGGTTTTATTGTCAAAGCGTAATTGAACATGCTGAAGTTAGAAGATGATTATTATGCACAGCTGCACCAGATTCTGTGTGCACCAGTTATAGTAAATCTCCCCCAATGAATCATTACCCTGGAGTAAATATTCAGTTTAGTGGTTTTTAATTTCACTAAGAGTACTTTCACACTGAACCGCCTGGCCTTTAGCGCTAAAGCACCGCTCATTTGTGTTTTTTTCGGCCGTTAGCGGGGTGGTTTTTACCCCCCAAAAAAGGGTAAAAACTCCCGTTTTGCAGCGCTTTCAAATCGCTTTGCAGGCACTTTTCATTGCAATGGGCAGGGTATTTTGGAAGCTCTAAATATAGCACTCCCAACTCGCCTCAAAGATGCTGCTTGCAAGTTTTTCGTAACGTCTCGCAAGCGTACTGCCCCAGTATGAAAAGACACACTGAAATGGAAGGAGGTTTTCAGGCACTTAGCAGAGGCTATTTCTAGTGCTAAAGCACCTGAAAACTGCCCCAGTGTAAAAGGGATCTGACTGCATACTTGTTCTAGGTCAGAGGGTCAGAATATAATGAATCCAAGGCCAGCCAGCAAGCTAGCTAGGTAACTATCATTTTTAAAAGGAAGTCACTAATATTCTGTCAGCATACGTTGTTTATATAACAAATAGTCTACATTCAGATAAGCCAGTATGCAAAAGTAAAAAAAAAAATATTTTTTGCCATTCATTTCCATAATTTTTTTAAAATACAAATTTAAATGAAGTCTCTGTTACAGACTAGTAGAACTTCAAGTAAAACTCCTTTGTGTATACACTTGAAGTTCCATTAATAAAGTCTGACCACAGCCATGCAGCTGCTTTTCTAATAAAACCTCATCTGGTACTGCCTAATAAATGTGGCTTGCTTCGGAACACTGATGCAAGTGAAGACTCATCCATTCAATGAATGAGGGAAAAAGTGTGCAGGATATTAAAAAGACAGGAGTTTGGACACAACAAACAAACAAAAGGATATATCCTATACTGAACACTTATTACTGGTATCAGAATTTCCATCTGTGTTTCTATTTCTGAGGGTATATGAAAACTCAGTATTTAAAAGTAAAATGGTCAGTTGATCATGGGTTTTGTAAATTGAACATAAGAAATTTCTAATGATAATAAACACATCTAACTTTGGGACCAGGCCTTTTTCTGACATTTGTTGTTTACAAGTAAAAATCTGTATTTTTTGCTAGAAAATGACTTAGAACCCCAAAATATTATATATATTTTTTATATATATTTTTTTTTAGCAGAGACCCTAGTGAATAAAATGCAGGTCCTTGCAATATTTTATGTCGCGCAGTGGTCTTTCAAACACAATTTTTTTGGGAAAAAATACACTTTAATTAATTTAAAAAAATAAACTAAACAGTAAAGTTAGTCCAATTCTTTTGTATAATGTGAAAGATGATGTTACGCTGAGTAAATAGATACCTAACATGTCATGCTTTAAAATTGCGCACGCTCATGGAATGGCGACAAACTACGGTACTTAAAAATCTCCATAGGTGACTCTTTAATGAATGTTGCAGGTTACCTGTTTAGAAGTACAGAGAAGATCTTGTGCTACAATTATTGCTCTCCCTCTAACGATCGCGGTGATACTTCACATGTGTGGTTTGAACACCGTTGACATATTCAGGCACGACTTACCAATGCGTTCGCTTCTGCGTGCAAGCTCGGAGGGATGGGGCGCTTAAAAAAATGTTTTTCTTATTTATTTTACTTTTTATTTTTACACTGTCCCTTTAATTTTTTTTGATCACTTTTATTCCTATTACAAGGAATGTAAACATCCATTGTAATAGAAATAAGCATGACAGGTCATCTTTATTGAGAGATCTGGGGATAACAATACCCCAGATCTCTCATTTACCTTTAAAAGCAAAAAAAAATGTAATTTTGACTTTAAGAAGAAAAAAAAATCCTTTTAAGCCCGAGAGGCGGAAGTGACGTCAGACGTCGCTCCGGTCCTCCAAGGGTATAGAGCCAAGGAAGGGCCATCTTGCCTTCACTTGACTTCCTGCACGTCCGCCGACCTTAAAACCTGAGAGGTGTAGTAAGATGGCGCCGCCTTTGAAAACGTCAATGACGAAACGCGTAAGGCGGGGCTACGCACTTACGTCATTTCCGGGTACGGAGCGAGAGAGCCTGGAACGCAGCTGGACCGCACGCCGCACGCTGCGGGGAAGCACTTCCTGGCTGTCGGCTTCACCCATAGTGTAGTGCGATTTATATACATTTTTTCCCTACTGGGGAGTTTTTATTCTATTAAACATTTTTAATTTACTACACTATGAGGTGGCATCTCTTTTTTATGAGGGCTTTTCGTTGGTGATCCCCTTTCCTGGATACGGGTTAGGTGGGAGTCCGGAACCCCTGTGAAAGAGGCTTTCCATCTCAGCAACCACGGGATATCGGATAGAGGACGGTCTTGGGATCCAACAGTGCCTGTCACCCCTGCAGGGGTAGTGGAAGCTGGTGAGTGGGGAGCCAAAAGGGGAGCACAGAAGTCACGGAATACCTCTGTGGGCACCAAGTCACAAAGCCATTGGAACTTTTTTTGCTGCCTATCCCATTGGGATTTATTTACTGATTAGGAACTTTCACAATTTGACGTCAATCACAAATTTTCTCTTTTTTTCCTTTTTTTCTTTTTCTTTTTGGATGGTTTTTTTGGACTTATTTGAAATTGGATTGCACGGCTATTTATATATGTGGATGCTGGGTTGGAGCATCATTTATATCACTGCATTTTATGGGCTTGCACTGTTATAACAAATTTTTTTATTATATATACACATTGGTTTATCACATTATCTAGTACCTAGTGGTACTTCATTGACACCATTAGTGCAACTGAGGTTTATGCACTGCATAAGGGATTGCATTATTTATATATGGTACAATTTTAGAGTCTCACAGCTATTTATTTGTTTAGCCACTGTACACGTACCTTTATTAGGGAGCGCCACATCCCCAATTATTAATTCCTGTACATGTTAGTCCTTTTTGGGGACTTAACCTGGGGAGGCAGCATACCTCACTTTTTTCACTTTTCTCCCCTATCCTACCTTTCTCCCTCCCCCTTCTCCCCCTCCCCCTCCCCCCCTCCCCCCCTCTTTTCTGCCATATGTCCTAAGCGCAGAGACTTTGATAAAATCACTTGACTTCCTGCCCGTCCACTGATTGGTCCGAAATGCTCCCGGGTTTACCAACGGCTCCGGTAAGCCCGGAAAACACCAGGAAGCTGCGGGAGGGGGCACCTCTTCCGCCACCTATAAAAGTGATCCAGCGGCAAATCCACCACTGGGACCAATTTTATCGGAAAGCTGAACGCCTACTGTAAAGATACTGGGGTTATGGCAGCTAGCTACTACCATAACAATGGTATTTAATGTCAAAGTAATGACGTATATTTATTTCCAGCGTGTTGTCTGTAACGTATCCACAATCAATTAATGGCCAACTCTACAACATGTACCCCTCATAGAAAAATCAGTGGTAGAAATTGCAACAGATCTCATCAGTCTGATGAGAAAAATTATGGACACAACTCTCACAACTTATTTTTAGCAAGAGGAGATCTACTGAAATATAACCAGAGACATAGGATGGCAGTTTGATATTCAAATGATATTGAGACAGAAAACAAATCTCCCTTTCCATCCAAAAACCTAAGAGACTTGCACACTCAAATTTTAGAGACATGCATTTTTGTTTGCTATATAGACATCCACTACATCACTTTTATCTCAAGGGGACAAAAGCCGTTAGGCTGAAACATTCTAAATTCTGAGTCTGTGAAGCAAATACATGTTGACAAGGTTGACAGAAAGTTTATATCTTTTTCTAAATCAAACAGGATATATCCATCTAGCTGAAAGTAACTTGCATGTTTGGTTTAATTAGTGTAAAGGCATGGATATAGTACAGAAATGAATGGAGAAGACTTTTGAATGACTCAATACTTTTATATTGTGTATCAACTATTTGCTTTGACTCATGTGACTGTAGCTGAACCACAACACAAATATAATGGGCTTCTATCATATTAACATCTATGTCTGGAATGGTGTATTTTGTGTTGATTCTGCCTTTGAACTATGTATTTTGAGGAACTTGGATATTCAGTATTTAGGACACAAATTACTCTGGTTATTTCTTTTTCTTTCCAGATCTCAGCACAACTACTTGAGAATCACCAGAATATTGAAAAGTCTTGGAGAACTTGGATATGAACATTTCAAGTCTCCCTTAGTAAAAGTTTTTCTACAGGAATCCATTGTTGAAAACACAATCCCAAATATGAAACAAAGTGCTCTGGAGTATTTTGTTTATACCATAAAGGTAAGGAGAGAGAGAAGACGACTTTTACGGTACGCCTGTCTTTATTACCAGCCTCCTGAGCACTTTATCTGGGGACCCCCAACAAAACAGAAAGTTCAGCAATGCAAATTGGTTAAAAAGACCACAGCTTCAAATAGACAACTGAAAAAACATTCACATAAATCTAAGGATGCTAAAACTGAGCAAGAACCTGAAACAGCAATAATTGATTCTCTTGAGGAAAAGTTACCAGGAAATGCTCAAGTAGAAGAGACCAAGCAGGAAACTGCAGAAGTTCATCCCTCAGATGAATCAGTGGAGGACTTTAAGGACAAAATGACAACAGAGACTGACAGTGCCAAGATAGAAAAGTCTAAATTGAACAATTTGCCCACACACATAGATGACACAACAAGTTCTTCTCTTAAAGTAGATAAATTGATGGAACAAAACACAGAAGATCTCAGCAATGAAAGCAATACAGACAGAATTTTAATAGTTGACACAATTGATGAAAGTAGTAAAGATTGCTTGTGCAGCTTGTCACCTGGCACAACTGCAAATGCTGAAAACATCACACCTTCAGAAAATAAACTTGAAAAGGAAAACAAAGCCACATGAGAGAAATACAATATATAGGAATTATATAATTATTATATGAAATATTATGGGAAGAAAACTATATAAAACATAGCACTGAAGCCTGAATAGGTTTTTATATATTTTCAAACTTTAGAAACTAGCAATTTATGAGTCACTTTATTATAAGAAAAGAGAGTACACCTAAAGGTCTCCTTGGTTCCTGTTACTTTTATTTATTTTTTGTGGTTATACAATTCATTATGTACATTTTATATACCGTATCTCAGTCTGCACAAAAGTGGTAAATATAAGAGAATGGGAGAAGCAATAGGTATGCAGCATTGCCAGACAGTCAGAACTGAGGATCAGTGCTAGGTGTGCAACCATGAACTAGTTATCTAATATTTTTGTAACTGTAGCTACAAATGGCAGTTCACAGAAAACCTGTATTTATATCAGATCCATTTTTTTTTTATCTCTGCTAACATTCATATGAATATTTATAGCAATACTTGTTAACAGAGAGAATTATCCAACTGATAGGGTTACCACAATGAAAGTTGCACAATAGTTTTCTGTAAAGAAAAGTCCAGAAAAAAATTCCCAACGCACACATCCCTATAAATAGCTGCAAGGTAAGTGGGTGCTGCAGCGCCTACCGGTTGGGAACCGGAAAACAGCACAGTTTAGAAGATAAGTCACCCGCACATCAAGGATCTTCAAAATAACAACCAAACTGTTTATTACAAAGATGCTATAAAGAAAAGGTGCACATTCAAATTGAACCTGTGCCTAGATGTCCAGATTATGCACATTCTTTACATACTCACAATCACAGGCATTAAAATCAATTTAAAACAAGCCCCCTTTTACCTCTGTAGCTATAGAAACTGTAGAGAAATGTATCTTCAAACTTCACAGCAGAGGCACATTATTTACAATTGCTTTCCCCTCAATTACAGCTCATTACCACTTCTGGAATGCCAACCGTGGATATACGTCGCTACTTTGCCTTTGAATACCGGAGTTATGGCTGCAGATAGCTGTCATAACCCCGGTTTTTAAACAGTGGGCGGTCCGCTTAAACAAAAGTGGTCTCATCGTCGGATTTGCCGCAAGATCACTTTAATAAGCGGTGGGAGAGGTGCCCCCCCTCCCGCCGCATCCCGGTGGTCTCTGCCGCCTACCGTTGGAAACGATCTGATGCATGTATGGGCAGGAAGTCGAGTAAGGGCAAGATGGCCCCCACTCGACTCTATGCCCTTGGAGGACACTTCTGCCCTCCGGTCCTAAAGGGACCATTTATTTTTGTATTGCTTTGAAGTGTAAATGTGAGATCTGAGGTCTTTTTGACCCCAGATCTCACATTAAAGAGGCCCTGTCCTGCTTTTTTTCTATTACAAGGATTGTTTACATTCCTTGTAATAGAAATAAAAGTTATTACATTTTTTTTTAAAGGGACAGTGTAAAAATAAAAAATATAAAGTAAAATAAATAAGAAACAAAATAAATAAAATGTAGACCTCCTCTGTAAATTCTAAACTGGTAACCTGTAGAAATTTTTAAATGTTGCCTATGGAAATTTTTAAGTACAAAAGTTTGTCTCCATTCCACGAGCGTGTGCAATTTTGAAGCATGACATGTTAGGTATCAATTTACTCGATGTAACATTATCTTTCACATTATAAAAAAAATGGGCTAACTTTACTGTTTTCTTACTTTTTTATTAAAAAAAGTATATTTTCTCCTACAAAATTGTGTTTGAAAGACCTCTGCGCAAATACCGTGTGACATAAAATATTGCAACAACCGCCATTTTATTCTCCAGAGTCTTTGCTAAAAAAAAAAAAATATATATATATATATGTATATATATATATATATATATATATATATATATATATATATATATATATATATATATATATATATATATATATATATATATATATATATAATCTTTGGGGGTTCTAAGTAATTTTCTAGCAAAAAATACTGATTTTATCTTGTAAACAAGTGTCAAAAATAGGCACGGTTCAAAAGTGGTTAATGCAAATAAACACTAGATACTAGATAAAGAAGCCATTAGAAGTTGACTGAAATCTGACTAGGTCACTAGAGCGCTGGGCTGTGGAAGGGAGGGAGCAGCTGGTTCAGGCTTTCAGCAGGTCGCTGAGAGGCTGAGCCCAGTGCCAGTCCAGTCATGTGGGTGGATCCTGACTTCATTGTCGTGATCATGCCAGAGCCAGGACCGGCTCTGTGATGTCAGCCGACAGCTGGCTTCAGCCTGCTCTCTGCTGAAAACTGGTCACAGGAGTACAGAAAGAACTGCACTCCTGTGATCCACAGGAGAAGTACAGCCAAACGAGCTGTGGCTGTACTTCTCCTTAAACATTGATCTGGTGCGGTAATGCACATACATTAATACACATTATGCTGTGTATTGTGTTGAGGCAGCCCATTCACTTTGAATCAGATGCCAACACACCCCAGTACAACCAAAACCGCACCTAAGCCTTTTTGGAGAGCACATGCGCAGGTACGTTGCCTTCAGATTGAATGGCACTGCAGCACACCAACACATGCGATGTGTGCTATTGCAACAAGATAGAGTGAACCCAGCTTTAGAGTTTCTGTTGTGATCTTTGAGGATTAATTACCGTAACTGATTGTGTATGCAGTTACAGAGGTCATTGAAGGCTTGTTTTATAGCCTTTACTGCTATTTAAGAATACAGTATATAAACGTTAATGTACATAGTTATCTCTTTCCCCTTTCTTTCCTCTGCATCAGGATCCCACCTATAACTGCATAATCCAGATCAGTAGAAATGTTACTTGTATTGGTACTGGGGTGGGGTATCTGAAGTTCTTATTAAAAGGTGCACTAAACCTCAAGGATATTAACTTATACTGGTGTTTGCATATGGCTAGCATCCCAAAGCACAGCTTTATAAATCTTTCTATCCATGAGATTATCATTTTGAAAAGCAGTAAGACCGAAAAGGGAAGAATAAGTGATACCAATGATAGGAACAAATCAAGGGGTTTTCTTGTGTTTTACAGCTACTTTGTTATCAATACATTGTATCATTATAACCCCAGTTTTACTTTTTGTTATATCAATGGCTAGTACAATACAGTAGTAGCCACCAGTAGTATAGTGTGCCACTATACTGTATGTAAGGTTGCATTAATAGGGTAAAAAAAAATACTCTCCTCCATTATGGTGTTTATTATGTTAGCACTTGTTTATGTATTTTATTAAGTTAAAGGTTACAAAGTTAAGGTTAAAAAAGTGATAGCTGATTTTTATTCACAAAACTTCATGTTGGAGTTATGAGGCTCCGACGTGTTTCATGGGCTTACCAGTTCTCCTTCATCAGGAATTTTAGTTGCAGAATAAATCACTAAAAAGCACACTGGACTGGGATGAATCTAATAACATGTAAGAAAGCTTGTTCGGGGTGTTTTGTATGCCCCATGACTCACATTCCTAATAAAATCTTGTACTGGATATTTTATTAATGAATATCTAAGTCCTGCAAAAGTGCTCCACTTATTTCAGTATGTTCTTGTTTATGAGAAACTTTACAATATTTAGGATTTAAATATTTGAGTGAATATCTAGCCTAAAGATTATTTCCTTAGGTTTTATCTGATTATATAGCTTGTTAGAAATTCACAATTTCACATACAAAAATGTTTAAATTTAATAACTGTTACTTTTTTTTATACGTCATTAAATATATAGCGTGATTGTCGGTGATGTCTGCAATTTAAGCCCTACCCCCCAAATAAGCCCTAGTTAAATTCCTTGTAGGTCTTATTTTCAGGGTAGGGCTTATTTGGGGGTAAGGGCTTATATTGCAGCCATCACCGACAATCACGCTAGGTCTTATTTTCAGGGAAATAGGGAAGTATGCTCTAAATCAGGTAAATATGCACTCCTCTTTAGAAACATATATTTCATACTTAAAGAATAATTAAGCCTACGTGCCACTACTTAAAGATGAGTCTACCAAAAGCTGCTGACACTGATCCCAGTCTCATATGTGTATAAAACCATAAAACAAAAATTTGCAGCCCTATATTAACCTAAAACACAATATAATCCAAATGTAAACTGCATAAGTGCTGTGAAATTATTCCAAACAATAATACAAAACAATACTCAATAATCAATAATAAAAATGGACACTATTTTTCACTTCCTAATGATTTGTATATCTTGCATTTATTATTGATTATTGAATATTGTTTTGTATTATTGTTTAGAATAATTTCACAGCACTTATGCACTTTATATTTGGACTATATTGTGTTTTAGGTTAATATAGCATTGCACATTTTTGTTTTATGTATTTCATACTTACTAGAAATATACAAATATTTTACTGGATAAAGAAAAGAAAAAAAAACATATACATATATATTACTGGATAAAGAAAAGAAAAAAAAACACATACATATATATTACTGGATAAAGAAAAGAAAAAAAAACACATACATGTCTTTAAAACAATATTTAAACTATAATTCAAAATAATATCTTTAGTATCTGCTCTGCAAAAAAAACAAACAAAATCAAAACACCATGATATTAATGAAAAATGTTTGCTTATTTAGAGCCCATTCACACTTGTCCATTCTGGTATGTTGCATCAATGCACAAGAAGTATATTACTGTACATGTTTCTGGGTGATGCGATATGCAGCCTATTCAAGTTAATGAGCTTTCAATGCAGAAGAATGGAAAAAAAGAATCAGACAACGCAACATTTTTTTTTTTGCTAGACACAGCACACCACAATGTGTGTTCTGCTGTGCTGCAAGGTGTGTGTTGGAGGTGCATTGGAGATCCATTATTAATGAATGGCATTACAACATTGTTGCTGAATTGCTGTGTGTTACATGTTGTAGTGAAATGTATGCCTGCATAATTTTATCACATTATACCCCAACTCAGTGCCTTGGTGCAAAGAGGCCTGATACAAAGCAAGGCCTTTTGCCTTTTCTTTGAATTGAGACTAGTGTGAACGAGCCCTGAAACCTCCTAGTGGGCTATTGATCTGTACAAAAAGTCATTCTGTTTTTTGTAAACTTGAATTTTAAAGTGGAAATTCATCTAAAAAAAGGGAAGTTCCGCCAACCCTCCTCCTACCGCATGTTTTGAAAAACATTTTTGGAGCGGGTTGCTGTTCTGGTCCAGGCAAGCAGAATAGAGCCCATTAGAAGCCAGCTATGAGCCAGTAGGAAGTTCACAGCTGGCTTCCCACAAGAAGATGGTGGTGCTGGGGACCCAAAGACCGGTGAGGAACCAGCCCAGATGATGACAGGGCTGGATCCTTGGACTGGTAAGTGTATGTTTGTGAAAAGTCAGCAGCTACAGTAGCTGATGAATTTTAATTTTTACAAATGCCCGAAGTTCCTCTGTAATTATTGTGTTCCTTTTAAAACATCAGCTGTTTTTTTTTTTTCTTTTTTTTTTTTCTTTCTCTGTATTGTTTGGTAAAAAACTTGAAATAAAAAGATATTTAAAAAAAAAAAAAAAACATCAGCTGTTAAATAAGTCTATGTATCAAATTGTGTGATGCCCCACTGTATGCATATTTCAAATAAGTTATATCTGACACCAAAGTTATTCTTCTTTTAATTTGGAAAAGGAGGTGATTGTCCAAAAGGCAAAAGAAAACAGTTTTGACTTACAACAGTGTGAGATGACACACTGTGACAACAGAAAGAACTTTTATTAATAACTTTTGTTGGCACAAATGTAGATAGTGCTGTCTGAAATTCTGACCAGGATCTTTCTTTTGCAATGAAAAGGTAGTTCACAGCCAACAGGTACCTGTACAATGTGCCCTGAGTAGGGAATGTTCATGTCTAAAGAGGGGTTAAGAAATGCTTAGACCATTTGTAAATGAACAATCTCTTCTTCTTATGTATAATAAATCTAAATAAGCAAATACACAATTTGTTAATTGCACAGGTGGCCTGGTATTTGATTGCACACTAGAATGCTCTGTTTGGAGCTGCATAATGTTTGACACTTACGCTTTTGTAGTCAACTGTGTAAAGTGCAAGCTTGATGCTGAGATGCAATCAAAATTCAACTTTCACAGATATGACTCTTAGTAAACTGAAATCTGGTAGCTTTGAGCTTTTGCACAAAACACAATTTCTGTTTTGCACTTCCTGATTTGAGTAAGCGATCTCAGGGTGGCTACCAGAAGTGGTGGACTGTAGTATGTAATGTTTGGAGTATCAATCTTTATTGCAGTGTTAAAAGTAGCAAATCTGGTTTGTATTCACATGTGTACCACAGCAGGGTTATGTCATTGTCGGTACTTGGGTTATTGGATCATATGTCATTTACAAATGTATGGTCTGTGTAAGAGTCCATTGCTGTACATGGACATTTTACTACGATTTGTATGTGGTAGAGCTGGATTTCTACAAGACACCTTTTATAAAGAACACCATCATTTAAAAAAAAAAAAAACAATAGTTTGTGTTTCTTATCCTGTATTTTTAATATTATGTAAACAAGGGTGTATATTTAAAGTTGGTTTTGTGTGAGATTTTTTTTTTTACCAGCTATATTTAAGAGATCTGTATAGAATAAGGTTTATGAGGCATACAGTTATCACTTTTGCTGACAATTGTATTCTCAGATGTCATGCTGTGTATTCAGAAACCATATATATATATACTGTATAAGTCTGATGATGTCTTTATTCCTGTCCCTTTTTTGTTTTTCAATAAAATATTTTTACAGAGATCTTTGCACAGAGTATCATAACGTCAACCATTTTTATGTTGCTAACTGTCTCGAAATGTAGACAAACGTGTCTTAAGAAAAGGAAAATTATGGGTTTTGGTCAACTAACTTTTTGTTTCATTTTGGTTTTGGATTAAAAATATAAGGACTGTTGTCAGTTTTTTTTTTTTTCTCCAAAGCGGTTATTCTTTATGCCTTGTACACACAATGAATGATCGTCCGTTTTTTTCTTTTTGCATGCTATCTCATATCGAAAGCACATAGGTTACTAAGGTTAACAAAATTCTCGTAAGACAGAAAACAACTTCGGAAGTGATTGTATTGTATTGTATTGTATTGTAATGTATTCTTTTGTTTCCATGCATACGTGATCTTGGCCACTTGATTTTTTTTTCGTACAAATACCATACTAATACACAAAAATCATCAATTCTGTTATCTTACTAGAAACATTTTCATGCTTGTCCCTTTGGATATTTTTGCATGAACTGCCATGATCATCTCTTGAAAGCTGTGTACTAACGATCAGATTATCGGACGATCGCTCCAAATGCGTTTTTTTCATCCAAGGAGAACTTTATATGAACCTTTAACCACTTTAAATGAACAGCCCACCTAAGGCCATGCTTTACAGAATGGGGGTTATGGCAGATGCACAAACATGACATAGCTAGCAGTACCCATTATTTCAGACAAATACTGTATGTATAAGTATTTTTATGACTATAATTCAGTAGCTTAGGTTTTTTTTCTAGCGGTGGAGAGGTCCAGGATGGCCAAGGTTGCAAGAGATTGACCTGGAGTTAGATAGCATTGTACAGTCACTGAACTCTTTGAACTACCAGCATCCTGCAGGCCGCCAAATGGAACCAGTATGTGCTAGACTGACATCTGACTACTTTAGTAATTATTCCTGTGAAAACCCCCTTCTCGTATGCCAGCATTAACCCCTTCTGCATGTTCTGCACAAAATCATTCATTGCCAACATAAAATGTAGGGTAGAAGGTAAATAATATCACTTTTATTTTTATACAGTTAAAGAAAGAAAAAAAAATATATATATATATATATATAGATCTATATATATATATTTTTGTTTTCAACATTTGGTATTTATGCATTGTAGTGACTTGGCTCAGTGTAGTTTCATTGGACAGGTACTGTAAAGGGTTGTCTGCCTTTGCTGTTTGACATTTGCTGGATTTTCACATTGATTTTCATTTTCATCATTGCCCCTATTGTAGCAGATCAATACCCATTGAGTTCATTAGATTAGCATATATCAAATGCCTAAATATGGAATTTTTGTGTACACGCTTGATTGTTTCACTTTAATGCATCCAAATGGATGCCTTGTTATAGCCAAATTACAAAAAACATACCAGACCTAGTAAAGTATATTAGAAGTATGCCAGTGCTGGAGGGAAGGGACAGAAGGACTGCTACCCTTTCCCTCAAGGGGCAAAAGGCTAAAGACTACTGAGTATTTCCTCACATTGTCATAGGAGTGCCATCACAGTGGATCCCACATTGTAATCATGGTCTGATTGCAGTTAATTGATGGTTACATAACAACTTAATCCTTTTGGATTCCAAAAAATACATTTTTCGCTAGGAGAATTCTGTCTGATTTACAGATAAAGGTAAATGTATGTTATTAAGAATAATATATAGTGTTCTGTGCACTTACAATATAATCTCTTGTCTGCCAGAATAATGCTTTATTTGAAGGTATAGCAGAATAAAAATGTAACCATAGACAATACTAATCCAGCTTGTTCCCAAAATGTAATTGCACTTGAGTGAATTATTTCTAAGGCATTATATAAGAGCTGCATTTACTAATTTGTAATGAGTTTGACAGAAAATAGGGAAATATGCTTAGCCAGTATTTCTATAACAATGCGAATCTCTCCCTGCGGACTGCATAGTTGCTAGTGCTGATGATCTGTGTTATTGTGTTATAAATGGACAGCGTGCTGCTTTCTACCTGTAATTACTTAAGCCTGACACTTCTGTGCTAAGCAAATATGCAGGTGCTGCTCAATTACACATGCACACAATCCAAAGAAGGCCCAACACATCTTGTTCATTTTATTTCAGGTTTGTAATGGAAAATTTTACTTTAAAGATTAGTCAACCTTAAAATTATAATTTATGCATGGGTGGAACAAGGTGGGCTGAATCAGCTCCCACACCCAAGATTCCTGTATGTCTTAGGTTACTTTCGCAGCTTCTGTATTTCAGTCACATGTTTAAAATGTTTGGGTACTGGGCTTCATCAAAGTAACCCAAGCTTCACTAAGGGCTAGATAATAGATGCTTGGGAAAAATCTAGAATTCACACCATGTTTTTAGAACTAGGTGGGTACTAGATTTGAAGCTCAACACTAGTAACTCACTACTCTGAGCTTTCTGAAGGCTTACTACTGTCACTTTGTCGCATTTATTCTGATCCCCTACCTGTAGCTGTTATGGCGCCTACTGGACGGTGGCATAGGCTTGCCCAATGCACAGAGTCTAAGTGACAGCTGGTTTTCACCAAAGCTGGTGGAGATGGGCTGGAAGTCCTAATGGTCCCATTTTTTTTTTCTGCAAGCTGTCACCAGGTCGTGGCCCTCATGATTGCCTACTTCGGGGGGGGGGGGGGGGGTAGCTGGAACAGAATGCCTATGGTGTGAAAAGTGTGCATGAAATAAAAGGAAGAAAAGTAGACAGGTCTTTGCAGAGGTCATGGGCAGGCATAAGGGTAGTCAGACAAAATAAAATGACTGCGCTGTCATAAAAATCAAGTGAAATGGTGAATGGATGAAGTATGAATGTGTTTGTTTCTAGAAAGCCAAGCTGCAACTTCCTGTCAGATACACACAAAATCAACAACTTTCAATATTAAGTTGTGCTAAACCTTCATGTAAAGTGAAGCTGTGCAATAAACATTGGTAGTGCTAAACTTTTAAGTAAAGTGTCTCCGTGCAGATAAAAAATTGATTAGCTATCACATTGCGTTATATTATGAATAGGCCACTATATTAAAGATAATTTTCAGATGTGAGACTGACACACAATACACCCAAGAGTCCTGGTGAGAAAAGATGTAACCCCCACCTCTGCACACACTGCCGCTTACCAACTCCAAATGATTTCCTATTACAGGAGATCACATGCGCTTTTGGCTTAATACCCAGCTCGGGCCTTTAGGAAGTAAAGCAATAATCACAGCGTCTTCCCAGGTGTTATCCTGAAATGTCAGAGATCTCTCCTTCTGGACATGGGATGCACTCATAGCAGCATTTATGGATGGAAGATGCAAACTTTTTTCTGTTGCCAGGTAAACTGTATTATGTGCCACCTCTTGAATGTGGCTAAATCTTGTATCCCCCTAGCCTGAAAGCAGACCCAACCACCCTCAGTGGGATTATGGCTTAGAAAGGTGGAAGAATTTAATTGATTGGAAGATTTGGTTTGGACAACCAGGAAGAAGCGAGAGGTATATGATAAAACATGGACCCCATGGAACCTTTTTATCAACTCAGAAGAAGGAAGGACTCTCATTGATATGAATCTTAATAATTGAGGAGAGAGGGCAATGTCTCCCTGAAATTAATTTGGCTCGTTTGAAGGCGACGGGGAGGAGAAAGATGTACAGGTCACTTTTTTCTTTGGTGGCAGTGATGTTTCGTTTTTCACTCCCCCCATTCCACCCACCCCCCTTCTTCACCCTTTTTTCTATTTTTTAATAGGAAAGGGGAAGGAGGGATCGGAGAAGAAGGTTTAGCATTCTTATTACCATCTTTGGGATTACGAATCTTGGGCATGTTAGTGCTTAAGTTCATGAACAAGGGAGGTAAGACATTTTGGTTAAAGTGTTGGATGCAATATTATATCTAACTTATTAGATATGAATGTATTACCTAAGATTGAGGTTACTAATATCTAAAATATGTATGTATGCTCTAAGAATTGGAGCCTTCTTTCTCCTCTTTAATAAAAAGAAAAATTTACACAGAAAGCGCAGTGCACTTCGTACATGCGCAGTAGGTAACCGACTGTAAAGCCAAAATGCTTTACTGCCAGTTTCCCTTACCATAAATGGCAGTGGCAGCACCCGAGAGCCAATCCGAAAATCGTCTGGGATGCCAACATCGCAGGAACACATGACAGGTAAGTGTCCTAATAATAAAAGTCAGCAGCTACAGTATTTGTAGCTTCCGACTTTTAATTTTTTCATGGGGTGTGTCGGAACTCCTCTTTAAAGTGTTACTAAACCCACAACAGTAAAATCAGTCTGTACGGTATATGAAGTAAAGAATGCTTGTTATACTCATTTTGGAACCTAAGGGGTTAATTCTCTGCATTGTGTAAAAAGGCTGTTTGGTCTTGTGTGCACAGATCCTCTTCTTCTTCTACTGACTTCAAAACAGGTCCGGATAAGACTCTATGGAGTCAGGCTACATATGCTCAGTTTGTTGTGTATTGCTAGTTTTTTTTTTCTTGGAAGAGTGCATGTGATCAGCACAGGGCCAATCATCACCGTTCAGGCAGAGGCTCGGTCCTGCATCCTGATAGAACTGCTCAGTGCAGTATGAAAACTTCTCCTACAAGCTTTAACACGGCACTGATAGAAGTCACAAAGACTGCTATATACTGCTGATGAGAAAAGGTATCTAGCAGTTTATATTTACTTAAATGATGCATTTACATGTTCTGTGTACTGTGGGAGACCAGATATAGTGAATGTAGTAACATTTTAAGACCATTTCGCACCATTTTGTACATTAGAAATGCTTTTATGGATGCCTCATGGTGTTTTGCCCTCAGGCTATCCAAATCTTTACTGATGCTGTACTGTGAGATGTGATGATTGTCCATGAGCAGTTGTATTCACCTGGTGCACATCTATTCAACCGTAAATAGGGTAACTGTGACTGAGCAATTCAGTGCAAACCCCGTTAAATCACTTGAGTGTATATCTATTAATTATTCATTAAGCAAATTGCTCAGTTTATCATTGCTTAGTATACCCACTAGTATATAAAAAGTTACCTAACTAGCATTTAGCAGTAGTAAAATGGAAGGCTTGCTTTTTAGTACAGTCACTTTTCTGTGTTAGATTTGTGCTCAGCTTACCTTTAAATGTCACACACAATAAAATAAATATTCATTTTAAGCATCATCTGCCATACTCAAAGGCACATCTTAGTCACAATTTATTTCACAACAGAATACATTGATACAAAAGTTGTTTTCATTTTTATTTATTGCCAAGCACTCTTTTAATCTGTAAATAAAATGATTTAAAACTCCTGTTTTCAAATTTATTTGCATCTTATCTATTTTTACTAATTGTCTCCTTTTACAAGAATCATTTTTGATGACAGAAATATTGCAAATATAATGTAGTAATGTAGTAGAAAAACAGAACAAGTCATACAATTCAGTTTATAGGTCAGTAAATCTTTATAGCATACCTTTTAAAATGTTGCAATCAATTACACATGAGGTTGGATCAGCATTTCTAAGCACAGCACAATTGCAAGCACTGTACATAAGGGTAATAGAGCTAATAGATCATTGTAACAAACCTAAATGTTTTTTTATAAAGTATTGGGTCAGCTAAAACATTTTTACTATGGGGTTGCTAAAAGAAGTTGAAATCCAATACTTTTTTAGATTAATTCAGAAAGCAGCCAAAATCTAGCTCTGCAACCTACGGTTCTAATGTGATGTTGTGAAACATTTTATACAATCTCAAGGATTTATTGGATGTATACAACTTTGCTGCTTGTGAATAGAAGTGTTCAAAGGATCAGGAATGTATTGCTAAATGTGATGCTTATGCCCTATGTTGTAACCTAGGGTAAAGGTTTCCAGTCTGTTAGAATGCTACCACCTACATATGGACAGTATGGACATATGGACAGAATGCAAGAATATCTCCAACAGCTCCCACATATACCAAAACTAATGCGGCCCCAATATAAAATGAAAACCAGCCACAAAAAGAAATGTAATTATTCAGAGTTCATACAAAATGCAGCCTGTGTGTATGATAAAGAAATAAAGGAAAGGTAAGCTTTTGGGTTAGCCTGTACTTTTTTGATACTTTGAATATTCTGATCCTCGCATAAACCCAAATGTGACAGCATCCTGAATAGAGAGATTTGTTTAAACAGTCCATTGGGAGTCCACCTGAAGAGTTGGTCGTGGGAAGCAGAACAAGGACCAAGACATGCAAAGAAGTAATCTTTGAGGCTCTAGCATCTGGAAGCTTCCCATTAGGAGGAAGCAAGGAAGGAGAGTCGCGGGAGTAAGGATTGCTTGGGATATAAGACTGTGGCAAACCCCTAAAGGCATGGGCTGCTCATCGACTTGGCTCTCATCTCAGAAGATCAACTGTAAAGAGTTAAAAGGTTTCTGTTATGTGGACTGTTATTGGGGTCTACTGCCATAAGACCCAAGGTAGGCATAGGATGAACTACTGTGGTGCTAGTTAGACCAGGCCTATGGCTTCTGCGCGTAGCCATTTAGCACTCAGGGGAATATCCTATGCACATAGTGCTCTAGTGAGTCTAAGTGCTCCAGTGAGTCTATGCTGGGCAGGAATGGGTTAGAGAGAGTAAGTTCTCTCCCACCAGATGGCACGGCTGTGCGTGTGGAGGACATGCTCCCCAGCACGCAGCTAGGCTGCGGCACCACATTACACAATAGTACTGCTATTTCTTTTGACAAGTGTGTTTCAACTTCAACAGCACTTACAGTTAAATGGGGTTGACACACTACAGCAAAGTCTGCATGAAGAACTGAGCAGTTGGACTGTGCTTCATGCATGTCACAAGGCTTAAGCTGGTATAGGATAAGTTCAGCTTTGGAACATACAGTCAGGTCCATAAATATTGTGACATCAACACAATTCTAATCTTTTTGGCTCTATACTCCACCACAATTGATTTAAAATGAAAAGAACAAGATGTGCTTTAATTGCAGACTTTCAGCTTTAATTTGAGGGTATTTAAATAAAAATCAGGTGAACGGTGTAGGAATTACAACAGTTTGTATATGTGCCTCCCACTTTTTAAGGGACCAAAAGTAATGGGACAGATTAACAATCATCCATCAAACTTTCACTTTTTAATACTTGATTGCAAATCCTTTGCAGTCAATTACAGCCTGAAGTCTGGAACACATAGACATCACCAGACGCTGGGTGTCATCCCTGGTGATGCTCTGCCAGGCCTCTACTGCAACTGTCTTCAGTTCCTGCTTGTTCTTGGGGTATTTTCCCTTCAGTTTTGTCTTCAGCAAGTGAAATGCATGCTCAATCGGATTCAGGTCAGGTGATTGACTTGGCCATTGCATAATATTCCACTTCTTTCCCTTAAAAAACTCTTTGGTTGCTTTCGCAGTCCATCTGCACTGTAAAGCGCCGTCCAATGAGTTCTGAAGCATTTTGCTGAATATGAGCAGATAATATTGCCTGAAACACTTCAGAATTCATCCTGCTGCTTTTGTCACATCATCAATAAATACAAGAGAACCAGTTCCATTGGCAGCCATACATGCCCAAGCCATGACACTACCACCACCATGCTTCACTGATGAGGTGGTATACTTTGGATTATGAGCAGTTCCTTTCCTTCTCCATACTCTTCTCTTCCCATCACTCTGGTACAAGTTGATCTTGGTCTCATCTGTCCATAGGATGTTGTTCCAGAACTGTGAAGGCTTTTTTAGATGTTGTTTGGCAAACTCTAATGTGGCCTTCCTGTTTTTGAGGCTCACCAATGGTTTACATCTTGTGGTGAACCCTCTGTATTCACTCTGGTGAAGTCTTCTCTTGATTGTTGACTTTGACACACATACATCTACCTCCTGGACAGTGTTCTTGATCTGGCCAACTGTTTTGAAGGGTGTTTTCTTCACCAGGGAAAGAATTCTTCGGTCATCCACCACGGCCTCAGCGACGGTCTATGACGAAACGCATACGACGGCGCCACGCACGCTACGTCATTTCCGCTTACTAGGCCGGTGGAGCGCACACGCTCTCTCCACTTCCACCTTGGGATACGAGCTACCCGGCCAGGACCTTCTCTTTTTTTACAGTATGTGAGCGGTTGTGCAAGGCACAGTTTTTACTGCAAATCTAGGCTTACGGTGTGCCTATTCTAATTCACTTATTTTTTGTTTTTATATCTGTATGATGCTTATTTCTACAGCCAGCTGATCTGGACTGTAGTTTTTTATTTCAAAGTTTTAAATAAAGTTTTTTTTTTGGATTAAATCCAACTACTACACTATGGGAGTCCACCTTTCCTCTTTTTTCCTGCATGAGTGATTAAAACTTCTCCAACCTGCATATGCTGAGGACCTTCCTGGGAAACCTACCTACCGTGGCGGCAGGAGGATCGCAGAGGCCACATTCCTTATGCGAGTTACCCCTCTGGGGTGGATGGATCTGGTGAGTGGGGACCCTTGAGGGGGAGCACCAAGTCACCAAGAACGCTGAACGCACTCAAGTCACAATTTTAAGTTTGCTTATAAGTTTTTTGTCTGGGTTGCCTCCACACTGCACTGAAGTTTTTCTTCACAACCACGGACTGGTTAACACATTTTTTGGACTGTTCATTAATATGCCTGGTAATTTATATAGGCTTAAAGGATATTGTTGTAAACAAGCACTTTTGTTTTATGCGTAGGGTGTAAATATGGTAAAGGCCTAATGTGGGATTGGGTGTTCAACCAGCCTGCAGTCACTTTGCTTATTGGTTATTTCAGATTCATATTCTGTTAAATCACAGGCACATTATCACATATGCCTGGAATGTGCACATATATGTTGAGTTTATTCAATTAACTACTTGTCACGGTCACACTAATAGGGCTTAAATAGGGTAGACCTCTTATCACACTATCACCTATAACTCTACGGTCTTAGCACCTTTACTATTATTTTTATCTGCACACTCACGGACGTGAAGGTAGACTTTGTACTTCAAGGTTGAGTATTTATTTACCCACGCTTAACCTATCCGGGTGGAGTCACTTGATGTGGAGTTTATATATTTTTAATTATTAGTGGTACAGCACACCACTTACCTGCCCAATAAAATTCAAGGGAGCGCCATTACCCCATTCTCATATATATACACTGATTGGATTGACTCCATGCAAAAAGAGCGGACAGATAGCTGTCTAGAGAGCGGGGAAAGGTTTATTCAGAGAAAAGACTTTCTAGAGCACCAGAAAATTCACAAGGCTATGCATTCCTTTTCATGTTCAAAGTGTGGGAAATGTTTCATCGAGAAAGAAAAACTTCTTACACACCAGAAAATTCACACGGGTGAGCATCCTTATTTGTGTTCAGAGTGCGGGAAACCTTTCACTCTGAAATTAAACCTTCGCGCACACCTGAAACGTCACATGGGTGAACGCCCATATATATGTTCGGAGTGCGGGAAAGGTTTCGCTTTGAAAACGTCACATCTTGTACACAAAAGAATTCACACAGGGGAGCGTCCCTATCCATGTTCGGTGTGTGGGAAATGTTTCACTCAGAGGGGAGACCTTTTTAGGCATCAGAAAACTCACACGGGTGAGCGTCCCTTTTCGTGTTCGGAGTGTAGAAAATGTTTCAGTGAGAACAGTAGGCTTGTTGTACACCAGAAACTTCACACCGGCGCTGGTCTCTATTCATGTCCCAAGTGCGGGAAATGTTACACTGAGAAAAAATTACTTCTTGTGCACCAAAGAAATCACACGGGGGAGCGTCCGTATGCATGTTCAGAGTGCGGGAAGTGTTTCAATCAGAAAAATAGGCTTGTTGTACACCAGAAAATTCACACTGGTGAGCGCCCCTATTCCTATCCAGAGTGTGGAAAACGCTTCGCTGGCAAAGGAAGGCTTGGTCAGCACAAGAAAACTCACACAGGTGAGCGTCCTTATTCATGCTTGGAGTGGGGGAAATGTTTCTCTCAAAAGGAAAGCCTTCTTAGGCACCAGACTTGCCACACGGGCGAGCGTCCCTTTTCATGTTCAGAGTGCAGGAAATGTTTCGCTGAGAAAGGAACCCTTGTTAAACACCAGAAAATTCACAAAAATGACCTTCCTCATTCATGTCCAGAGTGTGGGAAAAGTTTTATTAATAAAAAGGACCTTCTCGTACACCAGAGAACTCACACGGGGGAGCATCCCTATGCTTGCTCAGAGTGCGATAAAAGCTTCACGGAGCGAGGAAGCCTTACAGTACACTAGAAAATTCACACGGGCGAGCGATACATGTTCAGAGTGCGGGAAAGGTTTCACTCAGAAAGGAACCCTTGTTAGACACCAGAGATGTCACATGGGTGAACAGCCCTATTTATGTACAGAGTGCGGGAAATGTTTCAATCAGAAAATACACCTTCTTAGACACCAGCAGAACCACGCGGGTACTCGGCCCTATTCATGTTCAGAGTGCAGGAAATGTTTCACTGAGAAAACAGGCCTTGTCAGGCACCAGAAAAATTCACTCACAGGGCAGGGAGAGTGAGAGCCCCTCATAACCAGCACTATGCAGACCAGAAGATCCAAGAACTATGGAGATAGAAGGACATCAGAGACCTTTCATGAACTCCTCAACTTCTTTTCTGAGGGATAATTTGCTTAAGTGGTGCTGCAAAATACCAACCCTTTTGTTGCCAGAGCTATTTTTGCATTAAAAAAAATCATTTTAGGCCTGAAGGTTTCAAAAAACCCCCAAAAGATTATTTTTTTTTCTGAAAGCAGACACCCCGAAGAATAAAAAGGTGGTCGTTCCAATGTTTGTTACATGATCTTAGCGTAATGGTTTAGGAAATGAAGGATTTTAGTAAAAAATAATTTTAGGGCACACACACAATAAATTACCTGACTAACCCCAAAACAGTGCCCTCTGCCCCCCTTCACATCACTTCCCCCAATGTAGTGTCCTGTATCCCCAAAATAGTGTCCTCTGTCCTCTTCACATCTCTCCCCATTGTATTGTCCTCTGCCCCCCCATAGCAGTGTTCTCTGCCCCCCTCCCACCACAGTGATGTCCCCCCAAAGCAGCATCCTCTGCCCCCCTTTACATTACCCCCCCACTGTAGTGCCCTGTACCCCCCAAAACAGTGTCCTCTGTCCCCTTCACATCACCCCCTCACTGTAGTGTTCTCTGCTCCCTTCACATCACCCACCCCTCCTGTAGTGTTCTGTACCCCCCCTATGCAATGTCCTCTGCCCCCCCTTCACATCACCCCCTCACAGTAATGTCCTGTACCCCAAAAATAGTGTCCTCTGCCCCCCTTTACATCACTCTCACCCTCCCCCCACTGTAATGTCCTCTGACCCCTATAGCAGTGTTCTCTATCCCCTAACTATAGTGTCCTGTACCCCCCAATAGAGTGTCCTCTGCCCCCCTTCATATCATCCCCCCACTGTAGTGTCCCGAACCCCAAAATAGTGTCCTCTGCCCCCTTTTACATCAACCCCCCTGTAGTGTCCTGTGCCCCCCAGTGCAATGTCCTCTGCCCCCCTTCACATCAACCCCCCCACTGTAGTGTCCCGTACCCCCCAAAATAGTGTCCTCTGCCTCCCTTCACATCCAACCCCCTGTAGTGTCCTGTCCCCCCCAATGCAATATCCTCTGCCCCTTCACATCAACCCCCCCCCACTGTAGTGTCCCATACCCCCAAAATAGTGTCTTCTGCCCCTTAACATCACCCACCCCTCCTGTAGTGTCCTGTACCCCCAATGCAATGTTCTCTGCCCCTTCACATCAACACCCCCACTGTAGTGTGCCGTACCCCCAAAATAGTGTCCTCTGCCCCCCTTCACATCACTCACCCCCTGTATTGTCCTGTACCCCCCATCGCAATGTCCTCTGCCCCTTCACATGTACCCCCAAAATAGTGTCCTCTGCCCCCCTTTACATCACCCCCCCACTGTAGTGTCCTGTACCCCCAAATGGTGTCCTCTTCCCCCTTCACATCATCCCCTCACTGAAGTGTCCTGTACCCTCAAAATAGTGTCCTCTGCCCCCCTTCATGTCAACCCCCCTGGAGTGTCCTGAGCCCCCTAATGCAATGTACTCTGCCCCTTCACATCAACCCCCCCATAGTGTCCTGTACACCCAAAATAGTGTCCTCTGCCCGTACACTTAACCCCCCCCCCCCCACTGTATTGTCCTGTACCTTCAAAATAGTGTCCTCTGCCCCCTTCACATCCCCCCCACTGTAGTTTTCCATACCCCCAAAATAGTGTCCTCTGCCCCCTTCACATCACCCCCACCACTGTAGTGTCCTGTACCCCCCAAAATAGTGTCCTCTGCCCCCTTAACATCAACCCCCCCCTCCAAAGCAACATCCTCTGCCCCCTTTACATCACCCCCCACAGTAGTGCCCTGTACCCCCCAAAACAGTGTCCTCTGCCCCTTCACATCACCCTCCCCACGATAGTGTCCTGTACCCCCCAAAATAGTGTCCACTGCCCCTTCACATCACCCATCACTCCTGTAGTATCCTGTACCCCCCAAAATAGTGTCCTCTGCCCCTTAACCCCCCAACTGTAGTGTCCTGTACCCCCCTCCCCAAAACTTCTGCCCCCCTTCAAATCACCCACCCGTTCTGTGTTCTGTACCCTCCTATGCAATGTCCTCTGCCCCCCTTCACATCACACTCCCCCCCCCCCCACTGTAATGTCCTCTGCCCCATAGCAGTGTTCTCTACCCCCAACTGTAGTGCCCTGTACCCCCAATAGAGTGTCCTCTACCCCCCTTCACATTACCCACCCCCTGTAGTGTCCTGTACCCCCCTATGCAATGTCCTCTACCCCCTTCACATCACCCTCCCCCCACTGTAATGTCCTCTGCCCCCATAGCAGTGCTCTCTACCATTCAACTGTAGTGCCCTATACTCCCCGATAGAGTGTCCTCTGCCCCCCTTCACATCACCCATCCCCCTGTAGTGTCCTGTACCCCCCAATGCAATGTCCTCTGCCCCCTTCACATCAACCCCCCCAGTGTAGTGTCCTGTACACCCCAAAATAGCGCCCTCTGTCCCCTTTACATCTCTCCCCATCGCAGTGTCCTCTGCCCCCCCATAGTAGTGTTCTCTGCCCCCTCCCACCGCAGTGATGTCCCCCCAATGCAGCATTCTCTGCCCCCCTTTACATTCCCCTCCCTACTGTAGTGCCCTGTACCCCCCAAAACAGTGTCCTCTGCCCCCCTTCACATCACCCCCCCACTGTAATGTCCTCTGCCCCATAGCAGTGTTCTCTATCCCCCAACTGTAGTGTCCTGTACCCCCCAATAGAGTGTCCTCTGCCCCCCTTCACATTACCCACCCCCTGTAGTGTCCTGTACCCCCAATTCAATGTCTTCTGCCCCTCCACATCAACCCTCCCACTGTAGTGTCCCATACCCCCCAAAATAGTGTCCTCTGCCCCCCTTCACATCACCCCCCCACTGTAGTGTCCTGTACCCCCAAAATAGTTTCCTCTGCCCCCTTCACATCTCTCCCCACTGTAGTGTCCTCTGCCCCCCAAAAGAAAAAAAGAAAAAAAGAAAGATGGTTATTAGACAAAGGCAAGCCAACAACATTTATGTTCACACAGCTCAGCACACAGGGTAGTTAACAATCAGGGGAGAGAAAAGGGTGGACATAAATGGGCATAAAAGCCCCTCAGATAAGCATAAACAATACCACCCTGAGCACCAAACAAGCAATGAGTATATGTTATACAATGATACTAGGGCTATATCGCCTGCGTGTCCTAATGGTTGTTGTGATAGGCCAAGACTGGTTGGGGAGAACACAATCACTGTTAGACAGCATAAACACCAAGAAAAGGAAACAAATAAAGGGGATTATGTTTTAGCAAGAGGAGCAGTCTCTAGGAAGGTTCTTCCTCTGGCTAACATTGGAGCCCTTTTAAATGACCGTTGGTGCACTAGAGGTGCTGCTTATATTCTGTGGGCAGTCAGATGCAGTTTAACTAGATAATACAGAACACTCATTAGGCAGGTAGGTACACTGTAAGCTGTAATGTTACTGCACCCATTAATTGCAGTAAGGGGAGATTAGGTTATACAATAGAAATCTCCACTGGTGGGTTTTGAGTACAAATGGCAGCCCAGTCACCAACTCTTGCTGAAATGGTAGAGTCTTGGGGTGGAAAGGGGGCCTCTCTTAAGCTGGTCCTAACATGGTGGTGTCTCAACTTACTGTTCAGCTATTTTAGTGCAGGTCTCTTGGCTAAAGACAAGGTAGCAGTTTTGCTAGATGCATCGATCAAAGGCCGCAGCCTCAATCTGTGCACAGTGTGGGTAGCGCTTCCAACCTCTGCAACTGGGGCTTACTCCCAGGCCTGCTTGAGTGGCTTTTTCTAACAGGTCTGTACTGCTCAGATCCTCAGGATGTCAAGAGTGCAGGCTTTTCCCAGGCAAAGAATATAAAGCCTTCTTGGCGCTTCCTGCTGCACACAGGCCTAAGGGATTTGTAATTTAGAAAGACATTTGCTTCATTAAAATGTCCGTCATCTTGACTACATTCCAGGTGCTCTTTATTTAGGGTTGCCACCTCATCCCTTTAAACCCGAACACATATTAATTACACAGGTTCTGTGGCTGATTAAGATGGTAATTAAACTCACTTGGTGCCTTATCTGCATTTAATTAGCCTCAGAACCTGTGTAATTCAAAAGTGTTCGGGTTTAAAGGGATGAGGTGGCAACTCTATCTTTATTAGAGTCTATAAGCTTGAAATTATTTGATTCTCCCCTTGCTAACCATTGGAGAATGGTGCAGTAACATTAACAAATCAGCAGAGGGCTGTAGGACAGATGTTTTCAGAGCAAAGTCTTTGTCTCATACTATTGTAGTTTGGTATCTGGCTACACTATCATCATTGCTAAATCACAGATGTAGTTTGTCAGTCATCACATGGCTAAACCTACCCTGTTTCCCCGAAAATAAGACCTAGCGTGATTGTCGGTGATGGCTGCAATATAAGCCCTACCCCCCAAAAAAGCCCTAGTTAAAGTCCTTGTAGGTCTTATTTTCAGGGTAGGGCTTATTTTTGGGGAAACAGGGTAGGGCTCATTTAGGGGGGTAGGGCTTATATTGCAGCCATCACCGACACTCACGCTAGGTCTTATTTTCGGGGAAACAGGGTAGTCATGCCCATTGCTTTCTGAATTGACAATTCTGCTTTTGTTGCTGAAACCTTCCAACTGTGAGCTGCAATCCCCAGGAGGGGAAGAATGTGAGACATAAATGAAACAATATTTGGCTTAAAGAGTAACTCCACTTTTGTTGATAAAAAAAACCATTCCCCTCTGGGTGATCTATATACATTGCAAGGATTGTAACAAACTTTGTTGCAGATTCCTACCTTTTGTTATTCTGAAGAAATCCCTGTGTGTTTCTCTGTGCCTCTGTTCTGAGTGAGTCTAATGGGAGTGGTTTCATAATTAACTGTCAGGTGTGCAGCTGCACAACACTAATGAGGAAATCTGCTGGGGCTGCATCCCTTTAGACAGGTTCCTATTGAAAGTATCTCCCCAAAAATGACATTTTCTGTTGTAGGGGATGCCTGAAATCTGATTTGTATCTTAGGCAGACTTCTGGGAAAATTAATGAGCAAATCACAAGCAGGAAATGATGTTTTTGGGTAGTGGGCAGTACACATTCTGTGTACAGAACAACTCCAGGTAGCCATATTGCAATGTATTCTCAGAAGATGACATTGGCTGCAGATTGAAAAGGAAAGGTCATTTTTATTAACATTCAATTACAATATGATTAGTGTCACAATTATATGCGCTATATTATTTTTCTTCATTTGCTATTTTTTTTCCCCACAAAAGTGGAGTTACCCTTTAACCACTTGCCGACCGGCTCACGTCGATATACGTTGGCAAAGTCGAATCGAATCGCGGTACGGGTACGTCTGTGCCTTTAAGGGCGATAGCCCTTAAGAAACCCGATGCATGTGGTCCGATCACTGCCAGCCACGTGAAATCGCATGCACGAGAGCAGGAACAGGGATTTGTGTATGTAAACACACAAATCCCTGTTCTGTCAGGAGAGAAGAGACTACTAAGTAGGATAAACTATATGTCTCTTCCTCTAGTCAGTCCTATCCCCCCCACAGTTATAACACACCCAAGGGAACACACATTTAATCCCTTGATCGCCCCCTTAGTGTTAACCCCTTACCTGCCAGTGACATTTACACGATAAACAGTGCATTTTTATAGCACTGATCACTGTATAAATGTCAATGGTCCCAAAAATGTGTCAAAAGGGTCCAACCTGTCCGTCGCAATGTCTCAATACTGCTAAAAATCGCAGATCACCGCCATTACTAGTAAAAAAAAAACTAATAATAAAAATGCCATAAAAGTGCCATAAATCTTCCCCATAGTTTTTAGACGCTATAACTTTTGCGCAAACCAATCCATATACGCTTATTGTTTATTATTTTTTTTTACCAAAAATATGTAGAAGAATATATATTGGCCAAAACTGAGGAAGAAATTTGTATTTTAAAAACATTTTTGGGCATATTTATTATAGCAAAAAGTAAAAAATACTGTTTTTTTTTTTCAAAAGTGTCACTCTTTTTTTGTTCATAGCGCAAAAAAAATCTTGTTTGGGTACAGCGTCGTACGACCGTGCAATTGTCAGTTAAAGCGACGCAATGCCATATTGCAAAAAATGGCCTGGTCATTAAGCAGCCACATCTTCCGGTCTGTAAGTGGTTAAGCAAGGAAAGTAAATTATGTTTTTTGTTTACTTTATGAGATTATTGCATGATTTAGTAACCAGATTTTGTAATTGTATACACTTTCATACGGGAGCCCTTAGTTGTACTATAAATAGTGGTAATCGATCTTTTGTGCAAAAACAAAGTAATACATCTGCAGTTTAAATATACATAAATAAATAAAGTCAACATTAGTTTCAGTAATAAAGACCAGCTTTCTTTTATGGATGTCAGAATCCAAGTTGTATTGTAAGGCGCAGGCAGAGCTAACTTCTGAGATTTGGTAGTTCGCTCCCAAACATATGTCAGGATGCCTGACCATCTTGCAGTTAATTAGTTATTGACAATATGAAATACCCCTAATGAATGCATATTGAATTATGCATGAGGATTGCAAAGGGGTTTACCTCATAGGGTCTGTATAAAGCTTTTTTTTTTTTTTTTGGTAAGAAAATCATAAGTTTTAGGTACTTAATCCAAGAATGGGAAAACTGAACTGTGTATATTGATATACAACCTGGATCAAGCCAACTCAAAGATATCCAAGAATATTGGTTGCTTGCTAGACCCAGTCTATATTATGTTTAATTTTTTTGAGATTTTTTTTTTACCAAAATGAGTAAATGTTTACCCCAGTTCTGTTCTGTCCCCTTCCACATTCATAATAGCCCATGTGCCCATTAATTAACCACTTCAATACCAGGCACTTTTCCCCCTTACTGCCCAGGACAATTTTCAGCTTTCATCGCTGTCGCAATTTGAATGACAATTGCGCGGTCATGTAAGACTGTACCCAAACTGAATTTTTATAATTTTCTTCCCACAAATAGAGCTTTCTTTTGGTGGTATTTGATCACCTCTGGGGTTTCTATTTTTTGCTAAACAAACTAAAAAGTCCAACATTTTTGAAAAGAAAAAAAGTTTTTCTTTGTTTCTGTTATAAAATTTTGTTTTCTCCTTCACTGTCGGCCATATCAGGCGGCACTGATATGTAGAATCGATGGGCACTGATAGGCGGCACTGATATGCAGCACTGATGGGTGGTACTGGTGGGAACTGATAGGTGTCATGATGGGCACTGACAGGCAGCACTGATGGGCACTGACAGGTGGCACTGATTGGCAGTGACAGGTGGCACTGATGGACACTATTAAATGGCACTGATGGGCAGCACTGATGATAAGGTAATGACAGGTTTTATTGATGACAATGATTGGCACTGTGGTGGGCACTGATTGGCACTGTTGATGGGCACTGACAGGCGGCACTGATGGGCACTGACAGGTGGCACTGATGGACACTAATAGATGCCACTGATGGGCAGCACTGATTATAAGGTACTGACAGGTTTTATTGATGGCAATGATTGGCACTGTGGTGGGCACTGATTGGCACTGTTGTGGGAACTGATTGGCACTTTGATGGGCACTGACAGGCGTTTCCGTCAGAGGCTCTTTACTACGATCGGAGATGCAGTGTGTCAGAGTGACACACAGCACCACTGATTGCCGGGCTGTCTGCCCCCGCGGGCACGCGCCAGCATGCTATCCTGCTGGACGTCATATGACGCCTAGTCAGGATAACTGAACCATCGCCCGACCGTCATTCTGCTATAGGCCAGGCAGGGAGTGGCTAAGCATGACCTACTGAACTGGGAATGAATCATCTGTTTATTAAACAATCACCTTGTAAAACAACCCATTAACTTTAAAATATCAATGAAAGGCAAAACATTTGTGTATAGATATAAAAAAAAAGGGAGGGCATGTCAGGAGTTAGGACAAGTCTGATCATTGGTGGAGAGCAGGCTGGGTTCCCAGCATAGCTAGAGAACTGACCATGATGTGTTCTCCCACTTGGTGTGGTCAGTTTTGATAGGAAAGCAGAGGGACTGGCAGGAGAACCAGGAATTGCACAAAAAAGTAAGCAATACAAAGAGAACATGATACTTTTTAATGTAAGTACATGGTACAGCAGACAGATATCAGGAATATGAAACAAGAATTGTAAAAAGTAAACAGTAAATTGATGCGGTCTGTCCTGTACTAAGTTCTCAACCTAATGGGACATGCCAGTCTAGAGTTAAAAAAGTAAAACTTTTTAAGAGTCATTATTAACCCTACTGGATTATTGGGGTCATGGGTTTTTCATATGTAGCATCCTCCTAATTAGGTGCTAGTATAGTTAATGTAAATTTAGTTATTTTTGGGCACTGCTGTAGTCAGTGGAGCTTATTTGATTAGTTAGGTCTGCTCTGAGCACTGCAGCTTCAGGCTTGCCTGTCTCCCCCTATGTTTCCAGAAATCTTTGGAACGTAGTGGGTGGAGAAGGTAGAGACTGGGCTGACCTGATATACAGCCTCAGCAAATCCCTGGTCGGGAGAATGACCAGCAGAGGGCTGAGAGGTGTATATAGGGTGTGGTGCATAGAGCACTATCATCATTGTCACTGCTGAATCACAGACCTGTAGTTTGTCAATCATTACCTGGCGAAACCTAGATATGCCCACTGCTTTCTGAATTGACAACCCTGCTTTTGTTGCTGAAATCCTCCAACTGTGAGCTGCAATGCCTGGGAAGAGAAGCATGTGAGATACAAATGAAACAATATAACAATATTTGACTCAACCAAGGAAGGTAAAGGAAGTTTTTTGTTCTGCTGGAGAGTGACCCAGCCTGGAAGTGCGGTTAAACCTTCCAAGGCTCTAAGAAGCTGCATGGAGTTCTGGATGTTTCTGGCTTATCAAAGAGCTAAAGGATCACCCCCAAGTTGCAGGAACAACCAGGCAACGTCCAAAGAGGACCTTATCAGGAGGCTCATGGTGCAGTATGAGCTGAAAATGGAAGGAGGCATCCAGGTAGTCAGAGGCACAGTGAGTAGGCCTGAGAGAAATCCTGGGAGAGAGACTGTTGCTGTTGTGCCCCTTTTTTGCTAGAGAGACTGTTCCAGACCTGCTGCCAGGGTTGTTTCCATGGTTAGAGCTGTAATTATATCACATATTGGGCATGCAAAAAACTGTATCTGGCGACCATGGAGTAATATGGATATGTTAGTGTTGTCACCACAGGGTGGTGCTGTGGACAGCACAATTAGTAATACACTATGCCACGTCTTAAAATATTCATGTAGATACAAGGATTGGAAAAAATTAACCTGTCAGGCATATTATTCTTTTTGTTAAAAAATAAAAATGTTTATTTATTACAAATCGTTGATGAAAAAAGACTAGGACAAAGATAAAAAAACATTTACCTATGTGAGTGTTTTTAAAACATGTCTCAGTGACCAAACATACAGTCCAGTGTTCAAACTGAACCTCAATTCACTGGATTGGTAGATTACAAAGAATTCTTACGGCTTGGCAAACAAACCCCATCAACATCCAAAGCTCATTGCATGAGGCCCATGACATGTGTCCAGAGGCAGGATTTTGTCACCCCTGGGAACTCCAGAGCCTAGGACACATGCCATGGGCATTGAGCTTTAGATGTTGCTGGCCTAGCATTTAGCTAGCCTTCTTTGATGCCTATAGATACTTGTAAGTCTACACTCACTGGAAACCTCTCCTGGCTCTGTAGATTCCAAATGCCCAATAAATCCTAGATTCCTATAGCTCCAGAAGAAGTGTGTCCAGAGTGTGAAACTAGTCAAGCAATTTTTGAATGTACTTCCCGAATATTAAAGCAGACCTACTCTGGTTTGGTTCCAGTAACCCCTTCATATGTGATCATTGTATGACAAATAATCAGGTCATCTTACACATATACATATGTGTAACCTTTTAGGGGTTTGTTTGCCAAGCCATAGACTTATTTGTAATCTACTAACCCAGTCCATTGAAAAGGGGTGGGGTGGGGGAATTAAAGACATCCAATTAAGGAGGCGGCCAAACCACCCTTCCTAGTTTATTATAGAGGGGAAAGGCTTTTGTATCAGTACCTTTTCCTATATAGATCTATACAAAGACTTTTAGCTAACTAATAATTCATTAAAGTGATATCTAGCCCAAAACATCAAGCTAGTGTAGCTATTATAGAGCAGTGGTCATCAACCCTATCCTCAGGGCCACTAATAGGCCAGGTTTTATGTATTACCTTGGGGAGATGCAGACTAGAATACTGCAATCACTGAGCAGCAAATTATATCACCTGTGATGTATTTCAGTTATCTTGCAAACCTGCAGGTGCCAGGTCTATTAACTCATAAAAGATAAGAGTATAGATACTGCACCTATATCTCCCTGAACTTAGAATCATTTTCATTAGCTGAAGCTTCCAGCTCTTCCATGCGCATGGTGTGGTTCACTTCTGCAACCCATTCCTGTTTTGTAAATATTTTTTTTTGCACCATTTTGATCTTTTCATTATTAAACCCTATTTTGGAGAGTGTTGAAGGCTCCAAATGCAAACTAAAAGAATACCTGTCTCTTGAAGAGCACTACTGTATATCATAAATGTCTGAATATACGTGTCTGTGGTAAAAGTGTGCACAGATGTTCATTTTAAAATCATAGTTGTTATTGCTAAGATTGTGGGTGTCCTCCTTCTTGGTAAAAAGGTAGAGGGGGCAGTTTAAAGGGTTAATTGCTTAGTTATCTTAACCCAGTGACAATCGGTCTCAGTCTGTTGGCACTTAGATTGTGGCACCGCGGGGTGGAAAATCTTTGTGCCAGGTGAGGCTGAAAGAGGTATTGTTACGTAAGTGACAGCGCTATATGAGATTGGCCAGTCCTTTGTCATGAGTTGGTGACAAATAATTATCAGGATTGATAATCTATGGTGTGATAGACCATTATTTGGATTCATATTCTAAATCATAGCGTCTCTAAACCAATAACTTTATACTTGAGGGTTCTGTTATTGGTGATCTGGTGGATCAATTTTAGTTTTTAAGGTTTTATTCTGGGGTTAGGGTATATAGGTACAATTATTTGAATGAAACCCTTTGGGTCCAGTGGTACCCTTGGATTGTTATATGTACGTATATTTTTTCAGCATTGTTTTTTTGGGGGGGGAGATTTTGGAGGACACCCACAGCCTAATATAGTTTTAACCTTTAATTATTTTTTTCACTCTGTTTATGTCCCCCTAGGAAGATTCACCATTTTATTTCTCTGTTGACCAGTGGCAAAAGACTAATAGTGAAAATCCATGTGTGTAGTCATCAGAACAGAAAGAATAGAAGGGAAATTATGAATTGGCGATACCTTGTCTAGAGACAACTATATAAGGGGAGATTTCCCTCACTTAGGAGAGATTTCCTCTCACTTCCTATTGTGTTAACAGAACAGGAAGTGAAGTCAATTTTGTTTCTTTCTCAGGACAGGAAGTGAAGACTATTAAGTTTCTTTCTCAGGACAGGAAGTAAAGACAGTTTCATTTCTTTCTCAGGGCAGGAAGTGAAGACAATTGTGTTTCTTTTTCAGGACAGGAAGTGAGGAAAATTTTGTTTCTTTTTCAGGACAGGAAGTGAGGACAATTTTGTTTCTTTTTCAGGACAGGAAGTGAGGACAATTTTGTTTCTTTTTAGTTTCTTTCATAAGCAAATGAACAAAGCTTTGCATGCTTGCCCACAACTGGGGCGCAACAAGAAGAAAAAGCAGATAGAAATAGGATGTTTTTTTTATGTCTATTAGATTGATTGTAGCTGCTGATGAGCCATATGCTTTTAAATGTGTGCTAGTGCATTCTTCAGAGAGGTCCTTGTTTCACAAAACATGTCCATTTTCATCAAGTCATATTCAATTAAACTGCAGATAAACTGCTGCGTACAGCTTGGTTGTGGTATTACTGGCGGAGGGCATGATAAAATCTGCACTAAATCTCTCCTTTGTATGTTCTGCTGTTTAGTTTAAGCTCTTGTACAGCACCGAAGAGAAAACAAAATCTATAATATCTTACATAGACTGTAAGCATATTGTTCCAAGAGAGGGGTTAACATTTGCATGTTTAATGCCGCATTTCAGCCAAAGACAAGCTTGATATGCTTTGTAAATATGTCTGGTGTTTCCTGTTGAGAGCTGATTTTTAATCTTTCCATAAGATCCTGTATTCATATCCACATTCCCCCACCAGGCATGACCTGTTGGTGTAGTATTATAATTTTCCATGGTGTATTCCAAACCTGGATTTTCTGACATATGACTTTACAATTCCAGTCACTATTTGATATATCAGGATTTTTTTTTAACTAAGAATATCTGTCTATGTGTATCATTAAGCTACAATAATTGAGCCAGACAGAAGCAAAAGGGAAAATGTGCATGAAAGTATATATAATTATCCTCATTTTCACCAAATGGTATTTTCTTAAAATCAGCTGGATATATAATTCCTATATTTAAGTCAGATGAAACAGCTGTGAAAAGGTATTCATGCTAATTCTCACCCACTGAACTAATTATGTGCTCTGTCTTCATAAATATTCTGTGTAAATCCGGAGACTACAACTATGTTATATGAGGCCTCAATACTGAAAGCACATGGTAATAATGGGCGATTTGAAATACTTCAAGCTCTAAAAAATCTTGTTCATGTTGATAACAATCAAAATCACAAGTGATTTATCGTCCATTTTTTTTTTGCTTACTTTGTTAAAGGTGAAATATCATTATGTAACCACTGCAAACAAAAAGCAAGCACCTATCTGGTTTAAACTGGACAGTGTAGCTCAGAGATGCTCAGCCTTTTGAAGAGGGATTTGGTAACAGGTAACAGTCCACAATGAACCATGGGGTTTTACCTCCGCCAATTGCAAATGCAAATGAGTCCTTACGTTCCTGAGCTCTCTATTAGACTGATGCGCTGCAGTTTATCAACACAGCAGGTCCAGCAAAGGGCACCTGCGGCTTTCCTGCGGGTTAGCTGCACTGAGCCATAGACTTCTATTACGTCTTGCCAGTGTGGTGCACTTCCTGAAAGCACACCAAACCCACAGGATATAATAATGGCACAGTGCAGCTAACCAGTAGGAAAGCCACATCTGCAGATCAGTGTGAAAGCAGCCTAATAACCTCTTTTTTATACGTGCTAATATGCCCATTGCAAAAGTGCAACGTATGTGATGTCTAAAACACTGACCTTTTCCTCTTCCAGCTTCTGCTGGCATCGCTCTCCAGGCTGCTAGAAAGGTCTGAGATGAGGTGCACTTGGTATCATTAAGCCTGGGACAGAAGCCGGCGCTACAGAGCAAACATCGGCTTATGCGGCTCCATGCACTCTGATGTTCTGGGATGGCGGGTTGGCAAACCATTGAACGCAATCTGGGCTTGCCATCTCAGAGCATGGGCATGTGCTTTCCCGCTGTGATGTTGCGGTCCAAACCAGAGGGCTCTGTGGGCCACGAGTTGAGCACTCCTGGTGTAGCTTTTATAACAACTGTTCAGTTCTTAATTGTTATTCAGGATTTCTGTTTTGGGCATTCTCCATATCACACAGGCTCCCATCCCCCAATCTTCACTGTTTCCCTGTGTAATCTGAAGCGTTGTGTATCAGGAGTGCTAACAGTGGCTCCTGTATGAATAATGCCTGCCTGTAGGTTACCTACAGAATGTTGGTTGGCAGACCCAGGCTGGGGAAGGGGTTAATGAAGGGGTTTTGCACCTCTTTTGGACCTTACCTATCCACCCTGTTATATAAATGATGGGGAAGGTCATGTTCGGGGCTCTTCCTGATCTCTGTGATTCGAGATGCTGTAGCTACCTTGGAGCACTGAATGGGACTGCTGCACCCAGGAAGCCAGAGGACTACTAAGACAAAGAAGATGCCACTATTGGACTACTACCTTGTTGAGGTATGCCTGGGCACCCTAGTTGAATCAGTTAGGGTATGTTGCACTGAATTTTTAATGTTGGACTTCGTCGCAAAACAAGTAAAGTTGCATTAACTGTTCTAAGCCTGGTCTGAAGTCATTTAAAGGGGTGCATGGAGTTTCCTGGCATATAAAAGAACAAGGGTCAGTAAAGCACATGTGGAGTATGAAGCAAAGCCACTACTAAAGGGTTAACTCATTAACCAAGTTGCTATGGATAACCAAGAACTAGTGCAAGGTACATTACAGCCAGTCATGAAGTGTGATGCCTGGTGTGGGTGACAGGTCCTCCATTGGGGAGGGGTCTGTGGTCTGGCTTCCTCCCCAGTGGTCAGTTTCCTAAAGCAACCAGGACTGAACATGTGGTACAGAGACCCATAGCCTTGCCACATGGTACAGGAGTGAAGGAGTTAATAAGTGCGCACATGAGTGTGCTAAATGCAAGGCAGGACCCCATTCTCTCACTGGGAGTGAGGTGACAGAGGTATGCTGAACTAGCGGAGAGGACATAGGCTCAGCATTGTCCCTCCTAGTTGTAATATACACAAGAAAAGTGTGTGTAGATGACACGGGACAGCATTCTACAGAAGAACTGTGTAATTAATTACTGAACACTGTGTAAGGCTGAGCCAGGAAACAACCATAATGTTTGATTTTTCACATGAACACGACACCGACCTTGTCCCAGGCATTAATGAACGCGCTCTGTGTGAAAGATACCCCCATATGCAGGGTGAGTGACCCTGCCCACATACCAACAGCAGTTATTGGCTTTGGTCATAAGTACATTGCAACATGACAACAGACTTGCATATGACAGTTGCAACAAGAATTCATTTGAAAGTGATATTAAATACCGGTTTTGCACAGAGCAGCCCCTTTTTTCCGATTCTCAGGTCCCGTGCCAGCACTCATAACTCCTCCCCCTTTAAGTACCCTGCCCAGCAAGCTGCTTGCTGGGTTAAGGGTACTCGTCCAGGCTCGATCTCAAGCCACACTGTGTGTCTATTGACACACTTAGTACTGCTCGCCCTCGCCCCCTACTCCCTATATATATATACATACACACAGTGGGTATAGAAAAGAATTTTGTTGCTTTGCAGCCTGAAATGAAGACGGACGCCTTTTTTATTTTATCCAGCTGTATTTACTAGTGCAACTTATATCATTCGAGTAAAAGATATAATACCAACATGTCAGAAAAAATACAAAAAATTCAAAAACAGAATCACTGAGTTGAGCACATCTAGACTTTGCAATATTTGCCCATTCTTCTTTGCAGAACTGCTCAAGTTCAGTTAAATTTGATGGTGACTGTTTGTGGACTGCAGTCTTTAAATCATTCCACAGATTTTCAATGGGCTTTAAAAGAGAAGTATGGGCTTTTTTTTTTGCAGAATCAAACTTACCTATGTGGATGCAGCATCACTCCAATGCTGCATCTGTCACCTCACTGGCTCTAACAGTGAGAACAGAGCAATCAAACACTGCCGATCACTCGGTTCCCAGAGCCTCGAGAACAGAGAGCTGATGACTGTCAGTCACCGCTCTCTGCTCTGCCCCCTCCTCGCTCACTGGAGCTCTGGGCTGTGGAGAGGGGGGTAGAGGCTGGCTTAGCGGCTTGCTGAGAGGCTGAGCCAGGTGCCGGTCCAGGCATGTGGGCGGATTCCGGCATCATTGTCGTGATCTCGCCCGAGCCTGGACTAGCTTTGTGATGTCAACTGACAGCAGGCTTTAGCCAGCTGTATGCTAAAAACAGGTCACAAGAGTGCAGAACGCACTGCACTCCTGTAATCCGCAGAAGAATTACAGCCAAACAAGCTGACATACAGTGTATTATCCAGCCTTTCTTCTATCCTGACAAGTGCTCCAGTTCCTGCTACAGAGAAACACCCCCATAAACAGGATATTACCACCTCCATGCTTTACTGTAGGAATGGTGTTATTTGGATGGATTTCCGAGAGACATCATTTGGTGTTGAGGCCAAATAGTTAAATTTTTGTCTCATCTGACCACCTTAAACACACCTTGAAGATTCTGAGGCCACATGGAAAAAAGGGTTATGGTCAGATGAGACTAAAATTGAATTGAATTTCATACACAGCATGGGCATTCTTAAAATGTTATCCTAAGACACATTCTGCTACTCTTCCCGAGTATGGTGATACCACATATGTGAGAATTTTCCAGTTATTGTACTAATTAAGTAACATTGTATCATTTGTATTAAAATCAACACATTGTATCAAAAAGAGTTTACTGTAATTGTCATCTCTGTATGAGTAGCATAGTGTAGAATCACCAGGAGCAATCCCTGTTCCTATAAGCCAATCAAGGTTAGCCTACTGGTATGTAGAAAGAAAGTTCAGATGACTCAAGTAAGGAAGAACAAAAGAATTCCTGTGGTTCCAGGAGTGCAGTTGTCTGTAGGGGTTGGCTCACAGAAACGTAGTCGGTGGGATGTACAGATGGATTAGTTCAGGCAGCAGGCAACAGGCAGATGCATGGTCAGTAAACAAGCAACTGATTGGTCCAGAAAGCAGGCAGAAACATGGTCTATAAACAGGCATGGGTCAGTACAGGCTGCAGGCAGAGGCAACACTGCCCTGGTGTGGAGGTGATCACGAAAGACTGTTACTGGCTGCACTGGCTCTGGGGACACTGTGCAGATGTGGTGGCAATCAAGGACAATGTTGATGGCTGTTCTGGTGACACTGGCACTGGTATGGCTAGTGATAGGGAACATTGTTGCTGATGGGACTGATGGCATTGTCATTAGTGTGGCAGAGAACAGAAACAATGTTGATGGCTTACACTGGTCTGACAACACTTAGACGGGTGTGGTGACGATCTGGAATACTGTTGCTAGCTTACACTGGTCTGGTGATGCTGGCACTAGTATGGCAGTGATTAGGAACACTGTTGCTGGCTTATCCTGGTCAGGTGACATTGGGATTTCTGTAGCGATGTTCAGGAACACTGTTGCTGGCTTACCCTGGTCTGGTGACATTGGGATTTTTGTAGTGATGATCAGGAACACTGTTGCTGGCCTACACTGGTCTGGTGACTGTGACTGACTGTGACTGGCTGCCCTGGTTTGGTTGCCCTGTACAACTGTGGTAGTGATCAGAGACAATGGCTGACTGCACTAAAATACAGTGATATCAGAGCAGCAAGCCATTGTACACAATCAATGCCACAACAGTACAATGTCACCATAGCAACATTACCCTTGTTTTGGTGGCAAATGTTTTACATAGTGTCTCGAGAACAGTGCAGTGTCACTCTGGTGACATTGTACTGCTGTGACTATTGATAGGAGAAAGAAGAAAAGGGGGTTCAAAAAAGGAGCCCCTGGTCGGACTTTAGAGGCATAGCAAACCTAGTGAAGCATAGTCAAAATAATAATATAGTAAACTTTATTGAGTACAAATGCATACATAGCAAAGACAATGACAAAAAGTTAAAAAATCATCTACATAGGAATATATATGATAAGAACCCTGATGCGTCTACGCGTTTCGTAAAAAACATCTTCAGGACACATACAGGTTTAAAGCAAGAAAGAGTCTCACTAAAACACAAAAAGAAAAAGTAAGTACAAAAACAATTTAATACCGTAAAAAAGCAGATGAAACTCAGTAACCCGTGCATTGGGATCAGGTACTACATTGGTTAACCAAGTCATAACCTCCTCATAAGGTAACTTGGTTAACCAATGTAGTACCTGATCCCTATGCACAGGTTACTGAGTTTCATCTGCTGTTTTACGGTATTAAATTGTTTTTGTACTTACTTTTTCTTTTTGTGTTTTAGTGAAACCCTTTCTTTAAAAGAAATGTAAATACAGCGCTGCGCTAGAGGATGGAAGTAAATAGCAGCCAACACACCTATAGACCCAAGGTAAAGACAATATACAAAAAAGTGTAGCGCTATAAACCCCAAAACAAATTTAGATAAATCAAACAATATACAGTGCATATAAAACTGATATCACAAATTTATGATGTATCCTTTAGAATACAAAGTGGAGTAAAGTGAAGTGCTATAAACTAAAACTATTACATAGTGTACCAGAAAAAAATATTGAAAAAATATATATTAGTTGATAAAAAAAGAAATAAAGTCCAAAAAAGGCCCAATGGGGTTAACACCATTAAGAATCCTTTATCAAGAAAGTCCACAAATGTTGATTGTAGAAATGAAAAAGTGAAGAGAAACCGCCACCAAGGGTCTATGGAGGCTTACCAGAGGCAAAGGATCAAAACCCTCCCAATTAAAAAAGGGATCAACTGGATCAGGCAGGTAAGTAAAAGTGTAGAAACACCAAAGGTGAACTAAAGGGCTGTTGGTGGTACAGGAGCCATCACCGAAGGCATCAATAGGCTTACCAGAACTTATTGACTTGAAAGGACATACGTCATACAAGTCAAAAAGGCTTAATGACCAACAGGTCCGAATGATACGTCTCTACAGATGTCTTCAATAATTTGCAAATTGAAATGGCGATACGACTTCCACAATATTCTCACAACATACACAATCCGATAGAGGCCATACGAATGTTCATATGCCATGCGAGAATGAAAAAAACTCACATAGCGTGATAACGTTTAACACTGGTTTATTTAAATAATAATAATAAATACACTCACATGTTAGAAGATCATAAAAGCACAAAATTCAAGTAGCGGTAATCATGAGGGATCCACCCGACGCGTTTCAGCTAAAGAGTCGTCATCTTGGGTCTGCTGATTGGTGATCATTTACATGCATGTCAGTTTTCAGCGCGATTCCAATTTTCCAATTTATCATCTACTGTGTTTGTGTTGCGCATAAGAATTGCTGCTTTTCAACTTGCACAACTATTTCGTTTTGTTATTTTGTTGTTTGTTTCACCAGAGCACAGTTTCTTTCCCCCCTTTTTTCTCTATTTTTTATGCAGTGGCCAGTTGGGAGGTGGTTAAAAGAAAAATATTTGATTTTATTTTTAACAATTTAACTCCTTTTTTAACCCTAATTAGTTTTTTTATTAACCTTCCTTCTTTTTTTCAATAGGCTATTTCTTTTGCTTTTTTTTGTTTGTTTTATTTTTTTTTAAATGTATAAAAGAATATTAGGGATTTATAAACTCTGGTTTTCAGATGGTAGAACAAATTATGTCTAACATAATGTTAATGACAACCCGCATCTGTGTAACTTTACCACCACTCAAACTTCATGCTTAGTGCGTCTGTCCTTCTCCAGCTGAGCTCAGCAGCCACCAGGCCATTAAAACTCTGCAAGGCACAGTGTGCTCTCTCCTTCTCTAACTGAACTTAGTAGCGACTGCTCCAGGCCATTCAATCTGTGCACATGCGCCATGTGCTCCCTTCTTCTCTAGCTGAGCTCAGCTACAGAAGGAGAGAGCGCACTGCACACACATGCAGTTTAAACGGCCCAGTGTGGCCACTACTCAGCTCAGCTGAAGTAGAGTACACAGGCACAGTTTTAATGGCTGGGAGTGAAACATTGGAAAAACACATATGCGAGAGCACCCAGGCTGCACAACCCAAATGTATACAGAGAAGACAAGACAAGGATTCCCCAAGGGGGTTTTTTAGGCAGCAATACATTGAATGTTATTATAATAATAAAGTAGGTCAAGTTCATAAAGTATATAAAATGTGTAACAAGTTTATTTAAAAGTACAAAATACAGACTCTGGTTGACATGTAACAAAAATCGACATATAACATCATCCATGGTTAAAAAACGTGTCATCAATAATATCCATATGAATACCCCGATGCATTTCGACCCATTGGTCTTCTTCAGGGGGGTTTTATATTCTAGGGAAATATGTCACAGTTAGAGTTTAAACTTATAACCTTAGTCAATATGTAAAACATTTACACAGTGACTCGGTTAAATTGATGATAGGCAACTCCTATCCTCATATTGATTAGTGGTTCCAAATTAATAATATCTACTGCAGTAGGGAACAGACACAAAAGATACGCTCAGCATCTTTCCAAATTACTGTTCTGCTTTATTATGACGCAATTGAAGGTTTTTATGCACATGATTACGTAGGTATCACATTAATATTACAATTGTAGGTTTATGGTAACAAGGGGCGTTACATAGGCAGGCTAATTCTAATCAGGACTCGAAAGAATGTAAACATTTACTGAAAACATTATTAGTGCCGTGTGCACAGTGAGGGCAGAGTGCAATACATACAAAATACAATACAATTATATACAGAACTTATAAATTTCCATTACAGTCTCCCCTCTTTTGATCAATATTTTGATCACTAACCATACCTGCTATCACCTTTAACCTGGAACCTTCACATGCTTAGGTGGAGGTAGTCCTGGCCAAAGAGGCAAAAAAAACTCCATTGTGGAGAAAATAATAGCTGAGCAACTTTTTCATTACAAAATGACTTTTCATTGTGAAAAACAAATGATTGATAAGACATATATGACTTTAACATGGCTAAACTACTTTTCAAATATATATATATCCCTTACAATTAAAGTAATTGAATCAAAAAGTACCCTAGACTGTGATCACAAGAGGGAAACAAATCAAACAGAGATTTCTTTAATTTAGTCATTTTTGCAGTGTCTGGTGTGGATCCAGGTGACTTTTCCTTCAAGTTTTGCAAAAACTGTACATGAAATAGATGCTGTATTGAGTCTCCAAACATTTCCTTATATATAAATGTCTCTTAAAAATCCACAAGTCACCTGGCTTTAGTTTTAGATCCTTCCAAACTTTTAGGATCTGGAATTGGGGAGAAAACACATAAATGAGTTTGTCAAAAACCTTAAAAGATCAGCAACATTCTCTATGAGATCCGAATGAAGGACTTCAGCTGCTGAGACAAAATATAAGCAAGTGAGTAACACACTCCCAAACCAAATCCCATAGGGAGAGAGTCCACCATCCCCCTTAGGGGCTTCATAAAATATAAGAAAACATTCAGGCAAAAGTTTTCTAGTTTCTTACTCTACTTTGTCCGCTACATTGTAGACAGTAGGGGGTGTAAAAATAAAACCTCAAAACTTCTAGTAAGGACTCTCCTATAAAAAATGATTTCCTCTGTTACTCTCTGTACTCCCTGGCACTCTGTACTTACAAACTACTTCTGATAACACTTTTTACTGTGGCCTTTGCAGTAGCATTTGCCACTGGACATCCAAAAAACATGTCCATACAGACAAAATGCATACTCGTAAGATCCTAACTTGGGCATCTGGATATTTCTTTTATGTAATCTCTGGGAGGGATGTTCAGCTTTTGGTAACACCTTTGGTAACAGGTAAAACAAGAAGTGGTATGTTATAAAAACAACTGTGGAGAACCCTGGCTCTATCCCATGCTCATTTACTAAGGCAGCCATAACTGCTTGTGACTCATGACACGGTCCATGTGTCAAGCTGAAGGGAAAAGAGTGGCTGGCAGACATAAATGATCACCTTTTCCAAAGTCCTGTTTCATAAGAAGTTGCCCCCTGTGGACCACTTGTTCTTCTCGTTCTGGGGTCCTTAAAGTTGAATTATTAATCCCAGCTATACTGGGCCAGAACTAGGGTGGAATCTGTGAGTTGCACAGACCCATCAAGTGTCCGGGGCTGTAAATGCAGCATCCTTAGAGTCACCTGGTCTGCTTCCATGTGTGAAAGTTAATATGGCTACCTCAGCAAGAACCTGGAAGGCTGAAAACAGCCGATCAAATTAACTTGGCATGCTTGGTTGGTTTACCTGCCGAAGTAAAAACAAACTTCTGGCCCTTTCAATGGAACCAAAAGCTCTCTATATCTCGACTATCTATATAAATATACACTCTTTTTATAGCTCACAGGCTTTGCTAAAACATGGAGCTCTGCTTCTTGAGCTGGGGAAAAAGGATCCAATGACTTTGAATACAGAGTATCCTTCTGGGTGATAAACTGCATACTCAAATCTACAAAAAATGTAATATCTGGGTCTTCAGGGAGTGTGTCCTGCACTGGGCTCACAGCAGCTGATTCCCACATCAATTTAACACATGTGTCTTTTCCTTTCTTTTGAATAAATGTACGCGTTTTTCATTGTTAGATTTGTACATAAACAAACTCATATTTTAAACCTTTCATTAGACAAACATTTAGTTATCTGTATATTTGCTGCACAGAATGTCGGACCATTAAAAATTAAATGTTTGACCAAAACAATATCTAACTTTGTCTAATAGCACCTTTGCATAAAAACTGCAGCTCTGATATATCGGGGTGAACCCTTCATTACTGGGTCCAGCTTGCATAAATATATTACAATGGCTTGTGTTCTATCACACTGTTTGTTTAAGAACTCCAGTTTCATGTTTCAAAAGACAACTTTTTCCTGGCAATATTATAATAAATGATAACAATACCCTGCGGTCATGCAGAGATGTCCATAAATCCAAAACTATTCTTCTGCTTATACCACTGTACTTACAAGAAAAAGGGGCACATCATTTCACAATCCACACATTCTGCTTTGGATTTCAAAAATAAAAATAAATAAAAACAAAAGGACCAACAATCTGTATGATGGACCAGAAAGCATCAAAAACTATAAAACAACTGGCTGCAGGCGGCATCTATCCTAACAGGGTGTGTGGACTTGATGTGATGGGTCTGTTATATTTAAATTTTATTTATTATTACTCCCACATCATGGACCGCACATCAAGTTATTATCAAAAACCTTAAAATTTCATTTTTATAGAAGAACTTCTTATGTATTCCATCCATCTTGGGTTTGTTAAATATTATGGCAGCTTTATTCAAAATAACAACCTCATCTTAATCTTTTTTTTCTCTCAATAAGAGCTTATTGTATAAATGTAAAATTACAAAATTGTTATCTTAATCTAAACTAATCTCTTTCATTACAAATTTCCCCATTAACTTGGATTTCATTTCCAACCAAAGGTTGTCTAAACCAGTTTCAATATATCTATATTATTAATAAAATTGTTAAACTCATATTAGAAATTAATACTCATTACTACTTAATTTTACTTAATTTCCCTTTTTTAAATGCACTGTTAAATGCAATCCACTATCAAAGGATATTCAATTTGTGTAATACACAGTTAAATGTAACCTTCATTTTACCATGTTTGGAAAACAGATTCAAAATAATTGTGATCACATTGTTTACCATTAGATTCGTTAACCCGACACATTTTGTTATAAATGTTTTGTCTAAAAAACAGAAATTGGCATGGTGTCCTTCCAGCTTATCACTGACCACTCATCCCAGCCACATTTCTTTCAGGAGAGCACAAAGGAGGGGGTCACATCTGCGTACATGACACACACAAGCAATAGAACTAAAGGTCCCAGCATTCGCACACACATACACCAATATCTCTCTCTAAAATCGCTTACATTTTTCCCATTTGTACACAACACATGCATATCATTCTCTCACTTTCTTTTAACTCTTTAATATTTCCCTGCCTAAATTCTGCTTTCCTTATTTTGTTTAAATAACTTTTATATCTAGCTTCTATGATTCTATGATCAGATGGGGAGCCACAGTGCTCATCCCATCTTCCTCTCTGACAACATATAAAGTATTCTGTTTTACCTCTCATTTCTTTGTTTCTGATTCTAATAGTTGTAGTGCCTGACCCCAAATTCATCCCACAACTTAACATGAAAATGTCCCTTTCTGTCTAGTGTTAATGTCACCCTTGATCCATCCTGCTCACATAGATAGCTGTTTCTCTAGCTGTTTACTCTGCATGATTCTTAGTCCCTGTGGACCTTGGTAACCCAGTTACCCATTGTGGATCCCTGTCCACTTTAACCATTAATCTAGGGGCTCAGTATAGGCGGAACCGCACCTTCGGTTCATATATAGCGCTCCTCTTGCGCTGGGCATTTTTGAGGGTCTCTTACCCTTCATTCCCTTACTTAATTTAATGCCCATAATGACTGGCCAGTCTTCTCTCTTCTCTACTTGTGCCTATACCCTCTTGCCTCTAAACTACTTTATCTAGCAGATGTACTACATATACCTGTGAACAGCACTATTCTTCCCTTTCTTATCTATAACACTCCGATGGACAATAGACAGGGACAACATAACATATAACCACCAATCAATACAGTTCGATTAGGGGGAGTAAAATAGGTACCCTTTGTCCCGAAAATGCCTTACCAATCAAGGAAGTCTGATAACTCAAATGTAAGCAAAAGGCTTACCTCAGCCGGCTGATTATCAGAAATTCCCGGATCGTCTCAAGCTCCTCATTTCGGATACTCAGGGTCACCTGGAATCCCCTCCTGGCTGGCTCGCCATGCTTGACTCGGTTAAATTGATGATAGGCAACTCCTATCCTCATATTGATTAGTGGTTCCAAATTAATAATATCTACTGCAGTAGGGAACAGACACAAAAGATACGCTCAGCATCTTTCCAAATTACTGTTCTGCTTTATTATGACGCAATTGAAGGTTTTTATGCACATGATTACGTAGGTATCACATTAATATTACAATTGTAGGTTTATGGTAACAAGGGGCGTTACATAGGCAGGCTAATTCTAATCAGGACTCGAAAGAATGTAAACATTTACTGAAAACATTATTAGTGCCGTGTGCACAGTGAGGGCAGAGTGCAATACATACAAAATACAATACAATTATATACAGAACTTATAAATTTCCATTACAACAGCATTTAGCATTGATAAATAATTGTATTACATTGTATCTATAGAGGTATATTTACCATTGAGTGGATGATATGGTGAAGATGCACCAACCAAACCAGATTGTTTAAAAGCATGAAGGCCTAGAGATCCCAGAGACCGCACATATCCCTCCGTGCCTCACAGGCACATCCGCAATCCATTGGACTTGCAAGGGGTCACACATTTGAACGGGGGAAATGACGGGGGCAGGGCACCTGCCATTGTATATAAAAAGACTTGGTTAGGAACCTTAGTAGTATTGTTCTAAAAGTATCTAGTGCCGTAGGGCAATAGCTAATTAGCCCTCGCTGAAGTGATTGCTTGTATATATGTATATTATTGTTAATCAAACCTATTACTTGGAAGTATCTATTTAATTGATAGTATAATAATTAAGGGATACAAGTGAAAAAAGGTGTGCATGAATGACGCATGATGGGTGATAAAAGTATGTTGAGAGAATTGAATCCAATTAGAGCATGGATGGAGAAAGTGAATGTGCTGCAGTTTAAACGGCCCAGTGTGGCCACTACTCAGCTCAGCTGAAGTAGAGTGCACAGGCACAGTTTAAATGGCTGGGAGTGGACCACTAGGGTGTGCACATTAGTATTATCCAGCCTGCCTTTCAAACAGTAGGACAGAGGGGGATAGAGGGGTTAGCAGTTTTTGTGGTGAGGCCCCCCACAGCCACATGTGTACTGGGAGGAAGTGCAGCATTTGATACAAAAAGGAATGCTGGTATGTACTATTCAGAAGATATGGAATTGCATAGGAGGATTTTTTGAAAATCTCACTGAAGGTGAACTTGACTCCAGCTTATGGGTGATGAAATAGCCATCGAACAGAGGCTTCTATCCAGTCCAATCACTGTTTCTTCCAACTAGACTCAGCTTCAGCAATTATGAGTATACAAGACCCCAATATAATGGGGCACATTTATGTAAACAAAATAAAATAAAACTACATTAAAAAATAAAAAATAAAAATGCATACTTATATATTCAAATGCAATAATCCAGTCCAACTATTTACAATAAGTCAATGCTGTGACTGTGCTCAGTACCACTCCAAACACTTCAACAACAAGCACTACATAAATGATAATTTCATATGGTTTCTTCCACTCAGTGCTTTCAAAGAATGCGAACACTAAATTTCACACTGCACTCACAAGAAGAAATTGACGCCTTGTCTCTAAGTGAGACAAAAAGCACAAAAGAGCTCCTAACCTGGATACACTCCTACTGGCAATCTGTAATCCTCTGTACTACTTCAATCACTAATATGTAGACAAAAAGCCTGTGGCAGTTTCATAAAGAGAGGGGAGAAGAGCCTCTCATCATGAAATACTGTTTTTATTTATGAAAAATTAAAAGTCCGTGCATTTACAATAAAATCCTTTAGGAGTTCTCATAAGAACCAGGAAGCACTGCTGTGTATGCCCAGTGTGCAAGCCAATGAGCTGATGTGACGTTTTCAGAAATCCCACCCTATGCATTTCGTCATCAACATGCAACGTTCCCAGGAGTAAGTCCTGTCAGCTTCATCTCCTCTCATTATATACAAAAAATGCCTGCCCTCTACACCCAAATGTACACCACCAATAGAGCAACACAATGATAGGTTAATAAAATACCTGCATATACCAATAGGTACAGAATACCTATGTATTCACCTCCCAGAGCACATTATACATTATCATACTTACCAACTGTCCCGGATTTCCCGGGACATTCCCAGGATTTGGACTCTTTTCCCGAGTTTATTGTTTCCTGGGAAATATCCTGAGAAATCCGGTATTTCACGAATTTTCGCCTCCGCTGCTTGCCGCCTCTAGAGGTCCGCGGCCGGCCGCCATTTTTAAGAAGACCAGGAACAGCTGGGTGGCTAGCCGAAGCTCCTGCGTCGCCGCCCACCCTGCACCCCGCTCTGCCTCGCCCTGCCTACCCCCCCGCCCCACTGCCGGTCTGTTATGGAAAGGGGCGGGGGTTCTATTGTAACCACGCGGCCGGCGGAGGGAGCCATTATTTTGTATACCCCCTCCTACTAGGACACCTGAGGTAAGTGGGGGGGCACTGCTAGGGACACCTGATGTTAGGGGGGGGCACCCCTGGGGACACCTGATGTAAAGGGGGGCATGCTGGGGACACCTGATGTAAGGGGGCTCCGCTGGGGACACCTGATGTAAGGGGGGCACCGCTGGGGACACCTGATGTAAGGGGGCACCACTGGGGACACCAGATGTAAGGGGGGCTCCACTGGGGACACCTGATGTAAGGGGGGCTCCGCTTGGGGACACCTGATGTAAGGGGGGCTCCGCTGGGAACATCTGAAGTAAGGGGAGCTCCATTCGGGATACCTGATGTAAGGGGGGCTCCGCTGATGACACCTGATGTAAGAGGGGCTCCGCTGGTGACACCTGATGTAAGGGGGGGCACCACTGGGGACATCTGATGTAAGGGGGCTCCGCTGGTGACACCTGATGTAAGGGGGGCTCCGCTGGTGACACCTGATGTAAGGGGGCTCCGTTGGTGACACCTGATGTAAGGGGGGCTCCGATGGGGACACCTGATGTATGGGGGGCTTCCCTGGTGACACCTGATGTAAGGGGGGCTCCGCTGGGGACATTTGATGTAAGGGGGGCTCCGCTGGGGACATCTGATGTAAGAGGGGCTCCGCTGGTGACACCTGATGTAAAGGGGGGCTCCGCTGGTGACACCTGATGTAAGGGGGGGCTCCACTGGGGACAACTGATGTAAGGGGGGGCTTCGCTGGGGACATCTGATGTAAGGGGAGGCTCCGCTGGTGACACCTGATGTAAGAGGTGGACGGCTGGGGACATCTGATGTAAGGGGGGCTCCGCTGGTGACACCTGATGTAAGGGGGGCTCTGCTGGTGACACCTAATGTAAGGGGGCTCCGTTGGTGACACCTGATGTAAGGGGGGCTCCGCTGGTGACACCTGATGTAAGGGGGGGCACCGCTGGGGACATCTGATGTAAGGGGGCTCCGCTGGTGACACCTGATGTAAGGGGGGCTCCGCTGGTGACACCTGATGTAAGGGGGCTCCGTTGGTGACACCTGATGTAAGGGGGGGCTCCGATGGGGACACCTGATGTATGGGGGGCTTTCCTGGTGACACCTGATGTAAGGGGGCTCCACTGGGGACATCTGATGTAAGGGGGGGCTCCGCTGGGAACATCTGATGTAAGGGGGGCTCCACAGGTGACACCTGATGTAAGGAGGGGCTCCGCTGGGGACATCTGGATGTAAGGGGGCACCACTGGGGACACCTGATGTAAGGGGGGCTCCGCTGGGGACATTTGATGTAAGGGGGGCTCCGCTGGGGACATCTGATGTAAGAGGGGCTCCGCTGGTGACACCTGATGTAAGGGGGGGCTCCGCTGGTGACACCTGATGTACGGGGGGGTTCCACTGGGGACACCTGATGTAAGGGGGGCTTCGCTGGGGACATCTGATGTAAGGGGAGGCTCCGCTGGTGACACCTGATGTAAGAGGTGGACGGCTGGGGACATCTGATGTAAGGGGGCTCCGCTGGTGACACCTGATGTAAGGGGGGCTCTGCTGGTGACACCTGATGTAAGGGGGGCTCTGCTGGGGACACCTGATGTAAGGGGGCTCCACTGGGGACATCTGATGTAAGGGGGGGCTCCGCTGGGGACATCTGATGTAAGGGGGGCTCCACAGGTGACACCTGATGTAAGGAGGGGCTCCGCTGGGGACATCTGGATGTAAGGGGGCACCACTGGGGACATCTGATGTAAGGGGGGGCTCCGCTGGGGACATCTGATGTAAGGGGGGCTCCGCTGGTGACACCTGATGTAAGGGGGGGCTCCTCTGGGGACACCTGATGTAATGTATGTAATAATAGAAATAATGCACTTCAATCATCCTGACACCATAACAACCATGGTGCCGGGATGATTGAAGTGCTAACACCAGGTGTTTGGAGTATCTTTATCTGCTGGTTGTTAAACTTTCTAGAATACACATATTTCCATTGTTGTGTAGGATTTGGGCCTGCTGTCCCTCCATCCCTCTCCCCCCCTTTCCCTCTCCATTACTCATTCATCTCAGACTCTAACCACGCCCACTATTTTGCGTAAACCATGCCCATTTTTTTGCCGCGGTGCGCTTCCTGTGCCGCATTTTTACTTTCCCCCTGTGCCACGCCTACAAACGCATGCCCTGCCCACTAATTATAACAAGACTCCGTCCACAACCAAAAAAGTGTCCCTAAAATGTTTTTTTCAATGTTGGCAACTATGCATTATGAGAACATACTAACATCCTACTACAGTATATTTAAAAAGGGCGACAACCTCACTAATGAAAATAGCACAGTGTTGCATATCTAATGCTAAATACCACTCAACGCCATCTAGTGGGGGTTTATTAAAACCAAAGACTATTAATCTTAAAAAACACTATTTCGCATCATACAGTGTGTTAATAAATATGGGGGCAGAGTATGTAAAAACAATAAAAATACACATATATATATAAACAGGGGTTGATTTACTAAAACTGGAGAGTGCAAAATCTGGTGTAGCTGTGCATGGCAGCCAATCAGCTTCTAAGTTTAGCTTGTTCAATTAAGCTTTGACAAAACCAAAATGGAAGCTGACTGGTTTCTATGCAAAGCTGCACCAGGTTTTTGCACTAGCTAGTTATAATTTAAACTATCAGGGTTCAATGTGCCCATTTTTATAAATCCAAGGGGTTTATAGTTTAATACTGCCTTTTTAATATCAGTACTCCTCCAATGCTTCTCTTTTTATAAATTCCACAATAAGACAGTACCCTGGGGTCCCTATTATTATATAACCTAAAGTGATTGGAAACACTGTATTTCCAGAACCCACTCTTGATATTATTCCTGTCATGTACCTTTTCCAAGGCCAAAATGCTGAGAGAGGCTCCCCTTGCGGCTAAGTGCAGTATACCCCTGAAGGTGGTACAGGAGGTATAGGGCTCAAAGAAGCACGGGTTGCCAGCAGGTTAGGAAAGCCTGAACTGATGATCACTTGGAGACTTTGCTTGAGAAGACCACAAGGAGTAATCCAGACACTAGTAAAAGCCTGGCTGAGGGTAGAACACAGGAGAGCAAATTGGAGGCTGTGGTGAGGCCAGCTGTGGTGGGCCAAGGGGCAGCCTTCGGATGCCCAAACTAGCCATCTTTCTTGGATGTCTGTTGTGGAAAGCTTGTATAAAATGTGGAGCATGCACATTGCTAGAAGGCTCCCAGGAATTATCTTCTGGGGGTTACCACTTCCATTGATGAGGTATTGTACTTGTCTCTCTCTTTTTCTGCAGTCCATAATGGCTTCCACTTCAAACTCCGCCTCGCCTTCTACCAGAACTGGAGGTGGTGGTAAACATTTTTGGTAAATGTCTTCTATCCATCTGTACATCTCTACTGAACTGACATTGTTGTAACATTTTTGGTAAATGTCTTCTGCTGCCATATCTTTAAACTTCTATATTTAATGCTAGCTCTATAACAACCACACTGCAATAGCAATATTACTGGTGATTGATTCTCAACTCCATTTGGCTTGAGTGATCAAGAGAGGTAATTAGCTTTATGACCCTAGCCTGTGTCTGTAGCTGGTCTGGTATTGGCCATCTCCTCTCCCATATTCAGGTGTCTCAAATCAGACCGAATAATGACCAACTGAGAAATGCATGCCTGCTTAGTCTCCCTATAAATTTAAAGCAGCCTATGGGGTGGCGCAGACAGGGGCAAGGCTCAGACATGATGGCTCTGTCACGAGTGATGCGCAGTTTCACCGACACAGTTTAACGAAAGCAGGATAACTAAAGCTGGATGAAGATACAACAAGAACTCTGCTCCACTCTGCAAGACGACAAGCAAACCAGCTTTTGACATTTATTTTATATTTTATATAAAGTCAGTTTCCCACTCTCTATCCACTAACATGCTCCTTATTCTCTTCCTTCTCACATTGGTGTCTTCTATCCTCAAATTATCTTTACTCTACCCCTCCTCTCTTCCCTGCAGCATGCATATATCACCCTCACTCCTACCCTTTTCCTACTATGGCACCCATCATCTACTGCATTTGCTGCACCCACATGCTGACATAAACACCAGGGCCACTAGACACGTGCGCTCATGCACATCCCACACCCATCTTGCCTTCCTCGCCCTCCTCCTTCTCTTAGTCTCAGGTGACATTTCTCCTAATTTTGGTCCACCATTTTCCAAATGCAAGCCACATATCCAATACCCCTCCCCCTCCATCCACTCAGTTTAATTTCTATCCTCCTGCTTCCTCAAAGTAGCCCATCAATCTTATGTGCCCTTTGGAACGCCTGCTCCATCTGTAACAATCTAACATCTGTACATGACCTCTTCATCTCTCATGGCTTTAACATACTCGCCATAACAGAAACCTGGCTTCAAAATTTTGACTCGGCTTCTCCTGCTGCCCTCTCCCATGGTGGTCTCCATTAGACTCACTCCCCCAGACCCAACAGACAGAAAGGAGGTGGAGTTGGCTTCCTTCTATCCCCACAAAGCCCCTTCCAAGTCCTTCCTGTCCCTCCCTCTCTATCTCTCTCTTCTTTCAAGATGCACTGTATTCATCTGTTTTCTCCCATTCCTCTGAGGATTGCAGCAATTTATCGGCCTCCTAGACCGGTATCGCGCTTTCTTGATGACTTTGCTGCCTGGCTACCCTACTTTCTCTCCTCTGAAATACCCTCTATCATTCTTGGTGACTTTAACATTCCTGTCAATGTTAACAGCCCAACTACAGCTAAACTTCTTGACTTAACCTCATCTTTTGACCTAACCCAATGGACACATACTTCCACTCACTCAAATGGTAATACCCTTGACCTTGTATTCTCCCATCTCTGCAACCCTGGCAACCTCACCAACACCAACCTTTCCTCTCTCTGACCACAACCTCATTACTTTCACTGTATCCTTGCCTCCAACTGCCCATCCCTCCAAGCAGCAAACAATTACTTGTAGAAACCTTTGCCACTTTAACCCTTCTCTTCTCTATTCTGCTACTGACCATCTATATGACATAATCTCTCCCCTGTCCTGTCCTGACCACCTCTGTCTACAACAGTTCACTCTCATCATCACTAGATGCACTTGCTCCTCTAACCACACGCAGAATCAGGCCCCGACCGTTACAACCCTGGCAAACTGACAACACTATAAATCTCAAGAGACATTGCCGTGCTCTTGAACGACTGTGGCGTAAAAACAAATACCTGCAAGACTTCACCCTATATAAATCTGCCCTTCTAAAATACAATTCCTGCCTTCATGCTGCCAAACAAGCCTACTTTGTCTCTCTTATTAATTCCTTGCCATCCAGTCCCTGTCGGCTCTTCTCAACCTTTAACTCTCTGCTTCGTCCCCCACCCCCTCTACCCACTAACTCACTCACTGCCCAAGAGATTGCCAATCACTTCAAAGACAAGATTGATGCAAAGACAAGATTGGTGCTCCCTCACTCACATCTTCAATCTCTCCCTCTCTAGTGGCACCTTCCCCTCCCCTCTAAAACATGCACAGATCACTCCCATACTTAAAAAGCCCTCACTGCACCCTACAAACCTGAACAACTTAAGACCCATCTCATTGCTCCTTTTTACCTCTAAACTTCTAGAACGCTTAGTCTACAACCGTCTTAGCTCCTACCTCAGTGAAAATACCCTTCTTGACCCCTTACAGTCTGGCTTTCGCTCGCAGCATTCCACAGAAACTGCCTTACTAAAACTCACTAACGATTTACTAACTACTAAAACCAACAGCCAGTACTCCATGCTCCTACTACTTGACCTCTGCGGCCTTTGATACTGTTGACCACCCGCTCCTTCTTAATAAACTACATTCCCTTGGCTTCCGCGATTCTGCTTTATCCTGGTTCTCTGCCTATTTATCACAGCGCTCCTTCAGTGTCACCTACAACTCTGTCTCCTCCTCTCCATTGCCCCTTTCTGTGGGGTTCCCCCAAGGCTCTGTTCTTGGACCCCTTCTCTTCTCTATATACACCTTCTCCCTTGGTCACTTGATAACCGCCCATGGCTTCCATACCGCTGATGACACACACAAATCTGTCTACTCCTCACCTCACTCCTTCAGTCTCCTCTTGGATTACTAACTTACTAACTGACATATCAGCATGGATGTCACACCACTTCCTTAAACTAAATCTCTCTAAAACTGAGCTATTAATATTCCCCCCTGCCCATGCCCCCCTCCATGACTTTTCTATCAAAATCAACAATGCAACCATCAGTCCCTCCCCTCATGCCAGGGTTCTAGGTGTAATCCTAGACTCTGACTTGTCATTTCAGCCTCAAATCCAATTGTTGTCAAAAGTTTGTAGAATTCACCTCCGTAACATCTCTAAAATTTTTAACAAATGAAACCACCAAGCTCCTCATTCACTCCCTTGTTATCTCTCGTCTTGACTATTGCAACTCCCTTCTCACTGGCCTGCCGCTCAATAGGCTATCCCCTCTTCAGTCTATCATGAATGCTGCTGCCAGACTTATACACCTTACCAACCGCTCAATGTCAGCCAACCCGCTCCTCCGATCCCTACACTGGCTCCCAATCACACAGCGAATTAAATTCAAAATACTAACCACAACATACAAAGCCATTCACAACTCTGCCCCGAGCTACATCACCAATCTTGTCTCCAAATATCACCCAAATCGTCCTCTCCGCTCTTCTCAAGACCTCCTACTCTCAAGCTCACTTGTCTCCTCCTCTCATGCTCGTCTCCAGGATTTCTCTAGAGCCACTACCATCCTCTGGAACTCGCTACCTTCACCTCTCCGGTTATCCCCTACTCTTGCTACCTTCAGGCGATCCCTGAAAACTCATCTCTTCAGGAAAGCCTAGTACGTCTCTAACTAATCTTTTACCACTTCCATCAGCTCATTTTCCACAGTTACAACCTTTTGTACCACCTGCCCCACCCTATTAGATTGTAAGCTCTTCTGAGCATGGCCCTCTTAATCCTCTTGTATTTTATTGTATTATAACTGTATTGTTTCCCCTTTTTATTGTAAAGCGCTGAGTAAACTGTTGGCCCTAATGTAAATCCTGTATAATAATAATAAGTTCTTCCTTCCTAAGTTCTTGCTCCTGTAGCTATTTTTGAGGTATCTACCTGCAACACATAGGGCAAGGCCGGATCTGGGTGCTGTAGTATTGGAGCAGAGGTGAACAGATTTTTTAATGTATCAAAGGCTATTTGCGCCTCTTGAGACCACTAAAACCAGAACTGCTGGCTAGTAAACTGGGTAATGGGCGAAATGATAGTGGAAAACCCCTTCACGAACCGCCAATAAAAATTAGCGAAGCCCACGAATCACTGGACACCTTGGAAGGTAGATGGAGCGTTGCATAGTCCGAGTGGCATAACAAGGTATTCAAAATTACCAAACCGTGATCTGAAAGCCGTCTTTCACTCATCTCCCTTTCAAATTCGAACAAGATTGTAGACTCCACGTAGATCCAGCTTAGTAAAGATCTGAGCAGTTCGGAATCTCTGGAAGAGTTCTGGGACAAGAGGGATCGAGTAACTATTTTTTAATGGTGCTCTTATTGAGATCTCTATAATCCACATAAGGTCTGAGAGTTTCATCTTTCTTCTCAACAAATAATATACCAGCTCAAGCTGGGGAAGAAGAAGGGTGGATGAACCTTTTTTCAAGGTTTTCATTGATATATTCTCGTACCTCCAACTCGATTTCTGATAGAGGGAATATCTGGCCAAACAGGATCTCAGTTCCTGGTAGCAGTTCAATTGGACAGTCAAAAACTTGATGGGGTCGATAAAAAAAAAACATCCATAAATCCTTGGTAAGCTGTGGGGACATTCTGATGAGTATTTGGTATTAACTGAACAGTCAAACAGTTGGCCGAGTTGCTGAGAGCTGGGACAAAGCAATGCTGTAAACAATAGACAGAGGGAAAGGATATTTCTTTCTTGATCCAATTTATTTGAGGATTATGGGCCTGTAGCCACGGAAGTCCCAGAATGATGGGGAACATGGGTGAGCATATAACATCAAAACAGATGAACTCTTGGTGACCAGAATCTGTGATGGTGAGGATGGGTCTGGTTTCCTGAGTAACGGGTCTGGAACAGAGTAAGGAACCATCGGCTAAATGGACTTGAAGGCTTTGCTTCTTGCCCTGGAGGGGGATACAGAGTCTTTTGGCCAGGGAGAAGTCCAAGAAGCAGCTGCATGCCCCTGAATCAACGATAGCCAAGAGCCAGACCTCCTCACCTGTAGGGAGACAGGGAGGATAAGGAGGGAAGAGGAAGGACCAGCAACCTGAAAGTTCATTGTAAGTGGTTGGTCGTTTTAGTAGGCTTCACAGGATAGTTACAATAAGAAAATGGTCTGGTCCTCCGCAGTATAGACAAAGATGGGCCTGTGTTGCTTCTCATCGGTCGTGAGAGCGGACCAAACCCAACTGCATAGGTTCACCTTCTGAGACAGGAATGGAAGAAAAGCTAGGCCGAGGAGAAGGAACAGGTGTAATCCTGGGTAGCATCCAAGTAGGACGAATGGTTTGAAAGCGTTCAGACCACCGCTCCCGCAGGCGCCTTTCAAGTTTTATGGCAAGTTGAATTAGGCCTTCTAGGGTGGCGGGTGTCTTGACTCGGACCAGTTTTTCTTTGAGGTTTTCTGAGAGACCTTGTCGGTATTGGTATTTGAGAGCAGCTTCGTTCCACCCAGTATCAGCAGACCATCTTTGAAAGTCAACGGTATAATCTTCTACTGGGCGTTTATCCTAAAGCAAGGTATGCAGAGAGGCTTTGGCTGTTCCTGAGCGCTGTGGATCATCATAGAGCTGTGACACTGCTTCGAAAAAGGTGTCTACAGTGTTTAATACATGGCTCTTTTGTTCAAGCAAGTGATGGGTCCATGCTTGTGGTTCCTCGGATAGCAGGGAGATGGTGAACCCCACTTTTACAGACTCAGAGAAGAAAGTTCTGGGCTGGAGGGCTAGATACAACGAGCAAGCATTTTTGAAGGCTCTGAATTTCTTCCAATTCCCCAGGAAGTATTCAGGTGCAGGAACACTTGGTTCAGGGGGTGCAACCATTACTGCGGAAATTGAGCTTGCCCGGCCTTGTGGGGAATAGGAGGATGCTGTATTGGAAGATGATGGACCTGAATCTACAGGAGCAGGCGAGACCGTCAGGTGCTGCAGATGACCCTCCAATTGAAAGTAGCCTTACTGGAGTCTCTGTAATGCCTGAGTGAGGGCGGTGACCTGCTGGCACAGAGCCTCGAGTGGAGAGCCAACTGTGTCGGCCTCTGACATGGCTGGATTGTACTGACAGGTACCTTTTCTGAGGCCAGGATGCTGAGAGAGACTCCCCTTGCGGCTAAACGCAGTATACCCCTGAAGGTGGTACAGGAGCTATAGAGCTCAAAGAAGCATGGGTTGCCAGCAGGTTAAGAAGGCTTGAGCTGATGATCACTTGGAGACTTTGCTTGAGAATATGACAAGGAGTAATCCGGACACTAGTAAAAGCCTGGCTAAGGGTAGTACACAGGAGAGCAGATTGGAGGCTGTGGTGAGGCCAGCTGAGGGTCAATCACAGGTAAGTGATAAGCCAAGCCAGGTGTCAAACACTGGTAATCAGGCAGGTGCAAGTATAGCAAAGTCCGTGAGCAAAGCCGGGGATCAAACACTGTTAATCAGGCAGGTGCAAGTATAGCAAGTCAATGAGCCAAACCGGGGTCAAACACTGGTAATCAGGCAGGTACAATTATAGCAAAGTCCGTGAGCCAAGCTGGGGGTCAAGCACTGGAGAGGAGATCAGGTCAAAAGGCAAGCCGAGGTCACAACAGGAATCACTTGAAAGTATATAACAGGAACAGGGAAGAGCTGAGGACAATCCAGCAACTTGGGTCAGACAGAGGCAGCAGGGGGAACCATCTATCACATGATGCGCCTATGGCGCCCATTTCTTCTACTGGCAAGATTGCCAGTACTTCTACAGCCTATTCTTTGAACACTATTTCTCTGACAATTCCCATGTTCTCCTATTCCTATTCCCAATAATTTTCTAGTGCTTTTACCCACATATTGGAGCCCACAGGGGGACTTCAGAAGGTAGGTTGTGTAGGTACTGTCACGGGTTATAAATGTAGGTATTGTATACTTGGTGGTATTGGATTGGAAATTAGTACCTTTTCTCTCTTTATGGGTCACTGTTCCACAAGGAATACATCTACAACACCTGAAAAAAACCTTTTTGATCGAGGAAGGTTACCAATATTTAGGTAGGTCAGGTACATTATGGACTAGCCTGTTTCTCAACTATGGAACTTCTCGAAGTGCTGCAGAGGATTGCCAGTTGGAGTGTAGCCAGGAAGGGAGCTCTTTGGCGCTTTTTGACTCACTTGTTAGGTCAAGGAGTCAATTTCTTCTGGTTAGTGAAGTGTGAAATTTGGGGTTCACATTCTTTGGAGGTACTAAGTGGAAGACACAATATAGAATTATAATTATAATAATTATTGATTTATGTAGCACTCATGTTGAAGTGTTTGGAGAGGCACTGAGCACAATCACAGCACTAGACTTACTGTAAATAGTTGGAATGGATTATTGCATCTGATTTTTTTTTTAATGTGTAGTTTTTTTTATTATTTTTTATAGTGTCGTGCCCCATTATATTGGGGTCCTATATCTTGAGTCATTATTCAGTGTCCTGAGGCCGCAGCTGGCTTTGGGTATTACAAAAAAAAAGAAATGTGGGTGGTTGTATTTTGATTATTCCACAATTATGCCCTGTACGCACGGTCGGACATTGATCGGACATTCCGACAACAAAATCCATGGATTTTTTCCAACGGATGTTGGCTCAAACTTGTCTTGCATACACACGGTCACACAAAGTTGTCAGAAAATCCGATCGCTCTGAACGCCGTGACGTAAAACACGTACGTCAGGACTATAAACGGGGCAGCAGTCAATAGCTTCCTTCTCTTAATTTATTCTGAGCATGCATGGCATTTTGTGTGTTGGATTTGTGTACACACGATCGGAATTTCCGACAACGGATTTTCTTGCTCTCAAGCTCTCAAACCTTGTGTGTCAGAAATTCAGATGGAAAATGTGTGATGGAGCCTACACACAGTCGGAATTTCCGACAACAAGGTCCTATCACACATTTTCCATCGGAAATTCCGACCGTGTGTACAGGGCATTAGAGTTGGATTCTAAAGGATCTTGTCCTGGCACTGGCTCTAAAAGAACACAGAGACACAACATATAGTAGATGACCATAGATGGCAAGAGGAGATTTACTGTGCAGTCAAAAAAATGCTTCCCACTTTTTGAATATATAACACAAAAAATAACATGTTAAACTATTTACTGTTCTTTATTTTTGTTACATGTCAATTTAATTCTGCACCTCTGTAAAACCATATAATGACCCCTGTGAGGGGAACAACATTTTGAATAGAATTGTATTTACATTTTTTAACAAAAAGTGCCCAAACTAAAAGCCTGTGCACACCATTATTCTGACTACTCACTATAACCGTAAAAAATTTAAAATGAAGAATCATTTAACAAAAACATCAGCAGAATAAAGGAATAGCAGACAATTTAGGTCACTCACAGTTGTTAATATTGGCTTTAAAGCTCTTTAAGAGTTAATTAGCTAACTTTAGTACATTCAAAATTAATTTAAACAAAACATCGACAGCACCAGGCCCAGACGGCTTCACCACATCATACTATAAAAAATTTGCCTCTTTACTGACTCCCAGCCTTACAAAAATGTTCAATTATATCCTATCAGGTGGTCACTTCCCAGAAGATATGCTACTGGCCAACCTATCATTAATCCCTAAACCTGAAAAAGACCATTCCCTTCCCCAAAATTTTCGCCCTATTTCAGTCCTCAACAATGACCTCAAATTATTTGGCAGATTACTGGCAAACAGGCTTGCTACAGTTATCACATCTCTGATCCATACGGATCAAACGGGATTTATCCCAGGCAGACAAATAGTCGATAACATTAGACTTGTCACAAACATTGTTCAAGATGCCAACCTCCATTCTCGCCCCCTTTATCTGCTTAGCCTTGACATCCACAAGGCCTTCGATAGCGTTAATTGGTCATATCTTAATCACCACCTCCTACCTAAATTCGGCATATCAGAAAAATTTATACATGAATTTAATGCTCTTTATCATTTACCCCAAACCAGAATTAAAATTCCAGGGATCAACTCTGATTTCTTTCCCCTAAGCAGAGGAACCAGACAGGGCTGCCCTCTCTCTCCTCTCCTTTTCGCCTTAGCCATAGAGCCCCTTGCAGTTGCCATCAGAAATAACCCTAATATCAAAGGCTATCAAAAAGTTCCATATGACTTTAAACTCAGTCTTTATGCAGATGACGCACTTTTATTTTTCACAGACCCACTAATCTCAATACCCAACCTTCTCTCTGATCTCCATTCATTCCATAAACTCTCTGGTCTTTTTATTAACACCAACAAATGCTCCATTTTACCTATAAACAGCCCTCCAGATCTAACCTCACTTCTGAAAAAAAACTTCAACTTCCTTTGGTCTTCACACTCCTTTAAATACTTAGGAGTTAATATTACAACATCCCATAATCTATTATATAAAAGTAACTACCTTCCCCTCTTCTCACGAATCAACTCACTGTTAAAAATCTGGTCCTCTTACCATATTTCCTTCCTCGGAAGGATTTGTGCTTTTAAAATGACAATCCTTCCAAAACTATTATACTATTTTAGAGCACTTCCCATTAATGTACCCAAAACCAAACTGGAATCTATACAACGTGAAATTAATAAATTTATCTGGAACAACAAAAAACCCAGGTGTAGTTACAATCTCATGCATAGACCACAAGATAGAGGTGGGCTGGGACTTCCCAACCTTTGGCTTTATTTCTTAGCAACCAAACTAGTACAAATGGCTCAGTGGTCTTCCCCTAATGCAAACATCCCCTGGTTGACCTTTGAATCCACCTCTATTCATCCATTGAACATCAGAGGAATTTTGTGGTCCAACACAAAACTACACCATATTCTTAGGAAAAAAAACACTTTAATTGCCCATCTTATACTTCTTTGGAATAAAATCAAAGATAACTTTAAACTCCTCTCTGCAACCCCTCCATTGGCCTCATTCTTGGGGGACCCCAGATTTCCGCTCGCTTTCCTTGATCACACACCCTTTCACAACTGGATCAAAAACAATCTTACCACCTTAAAGTCTATCACACTCAGCTCTAGATTTCCATCTTTTGCCTCACTACAATCCAGATACAATTTCCCCCCTTCGGAGTATTACCATTACACCTTGGTCCGTGAGTTCTACTCTACATACTACTCACTATCTGTCAATCCCCCTAGTACTTTATTCGAACACATCTGTATCTCTTCACCTAGAGACAAGAGACTAATATCCTTCCTATATAGTAATCTCAATAACTTTCTCCAACCCGAAAAAACAGGCCCCATGATTAGATGGGAAGCAGAGATTGGTAGCTCATTCTCAACGGACTCGTGGACCGAGATGATTAAAAACCTCCGCAAAAGTAATTGCGCTGCTGCATTTAGAGAATCTCCATTAAAACTTCACATCAGGTGGTACATGACTCCATCTAGGTTACATTCCTTCTACCCCTCAACTTCCCCGAACTGTTTCAGAGGTTGTCTTTTGGAGGGCAGTTATATGCACATCTTTTGGAGCTGTGAATTCTTGAAACCAATATGGGATAAGTTAATCAACATACTAGAAAATCCTCTTAAGAAAAAAATTTCCCTATCCCCCCAAATATGCCTATTATACGCTACAGTTCCAGATGTTCCAACTCCCTGCAATGGATTAATCCACTCTCTAATCAGTTCAATACACTGGATGATAGCTCTCAATTGGAAATCACAAAACCTACCATGGCCCCAGGTGGAATCTAGAATGGAATCACTTAGACTTTCCGAAAGAATCCATCATACCCTATTTGACACTATGCATATTTATAACGAAAAATGGAAGTTCTGGCCCTTATCAAACCCTCAACGCTTATAATTCTTCACTCCATTCTAAAACTCATTCCTATATATTGTTGGTTTTCATGATAACATATCCTCTACACTCTAATGATTAAATAATATTACCCATCCTTCTATATCAGCTTTGTTTTATATGTCCCTTACATCTTTATACAATGTCTTCACTATATTTTATTCATTAATTACCCAACTTTGTATATTCTACTCTTATGTACCACTCATGTTAAACCATATTGTTGTACTCTGCAACCGTTTTGCTATATGTCTTTCAAATAAACTTTTGTAAACAAAATGAATTTAAAAAAATAAAGAGCGCATAGCATATTGTTATTATCCAAACTGTGTTCACAAACCTGTCACGTTAATATTTTTCAGTCTAATTTTCTTGTGTATACTTTATAGTCAGCATCACTTTGTATTTACTTTATAGCAGACATTTCTAATCTTTTTTTTAAGATGCTTCTAGGGATTCATGTCTAATTAAACATCATTTTTAAGCAGCACGTTTTCAATATAGCTAAACACTACATTAGATCTGTGACCTAGATTTAAAATGATGCATTAAAATGTTCATTACAATAGGTCTCTGTTTATTTAATAACTGTTCTTCTTTTTGTTCTCAAGGGAGATTACAAATTCGTACTCAGTGCTGCAGAATATACAGTCAGCAAGCATACCGTGGCTTGGCACTATTACTAGCTTGATTGTTTTGTATTCTTATCAAATTGTAATATAAAATATCTAGTATTAAAATGAATAAATAACTAGTATCACAGTACATTACAAAAATATGTACCTTACATACTATAAATATGTACACCGATCAGCCATAACATTATGACTCTAAAGGCATGCTGTGGTATATGGCACCAAGCCATCAGTAGCAGATCCTGTAATTTGCAAGGTGGGGCCTCCATGAATCTGACTTGTTTTTCCAGCACATCCCACAGATGCTTGATTGGATTGAGATCTGGGGAATTTAGAGGCCAAGTCAACATCTCAAACTTATTCTTGTGTTCCTGAAACCATTCTTGAATTAATCAGACCAGGTCATCTTCTTCCATTGCTCCGTGGTCCAGTTTCTGATGCTGATTTGTCTATTGTCAGAGCTTTTGGCTATGGACATGGGTCAGCATAAGCACCCTGATGGGTGTGCTGCTACGCAGGGAGTTTCTGCCCTTATTCTCTGGGGAAAAAAAGCCCTGCTGATCAGTATATATATATATATATATATATATATATTTACACACACACTGTATGTGATGTTTACTTATTGCTGATGGAAAATTAGGTCCACAATTTACACAATAGTCACTAGAAACAAAGACTGAGAGATTAGTAGTCATAATTGCTGCATATTCTTTACCAATGTGCCTTACAACCATTAAGGCTTGACACAACCAGTGTAAGTACCTGGAGACCTTTACTATATCAGCAAATTCTGTAGTCCCCAACACTCATAGTGGAAGGATACATGCATCTGCTGACTATAATCCACAAGTTTTGATGCTAATGCAGTGGTTTGTTCTTGACCAGGTGGTGCTTCTGCAGAAGTGAAGACTGAGGACTGGGCTATGCTGCCTGGCTGATTTACTTTGACAACTAAAATTGTTTGCAGGACAACTCACCCACTAAAGCAAATTTCTAATCAGGTGCAAAGAAAGTTGCCAGCATGTCTTTCAAAAGGAGGATCCAGCGTCCACTGTATGTTCCAAATGAAAAATTAGCTAGCTATTTTAAGACGACTTAAAATACTTCCTTGTATCTTAATACAAGTGCTTTTACATATGAAACAGAAATGCTGGATTCAATTTTTGACATCAAATAATACATATATAATTACAATATCTATATTTCTGCTGTTTGTTTAGCAATCTACTCTCAGTTCAGCTTTTAGAGGGACTGAAATCTGAAAGTTGTGCCCAAAAAAGCAAACAGAAGTCAAAGGGCTAATCACCAGTAATGGCTGTGGTCTACCTGCAGCTGATCTTTCACCATGCCATGTTCTGCGCCGTGCCTATGGTTGGAGGTGGCCAACTTAGTAGAGACAGGGTTTTGCTTCCAGATTGTGAGAGCCTCCAGCAAGCAGAAGAAGCAGCAGCACAGTAAATCTCTTAAGGCTAGCAGAGGCAGCAGTACCTAGTCCCTTTTACATACTAAGAAGTGCATGTTTTTTTCTAGAGGAATTTAAGACAAAATTAAGATTTTTCAAGGGAGCGCTTAGGCAAAACTAAGATTTCTAAAAGCTACCTATAACACAGAAAATGTTCACTTTCTGAATTAAAGTCCTCTTTATAGAAACCCTTTCACGATATAAATATGAAGGGCGCGATTGCTAACACCTTAAGTAAAATCCTAGCTGCATGATAGATGGAAATCCAGTATGATACTTTAAACAGCATTTACCCCCCTCTAGTTTGAAAACTTGACTGCTGAGATATAAAAACTGGAGTTGGAGCCTCTCTTTTGAAGTAGATGTTTTGTTTTTGTAGAGAATCATATTTTTCTCCAATGTTCATATCTAACACTGCTAATTTATGAACTTCCAAAACAGAAAACTCCTTAATTCTATGTGGCCATTTCAGGGACTTTATAGAAACGGTCCCCCTCCTATGGCTATTAAAGATTTAATTATAATGAACACCTTTTTAATTAAGTGTACTCCACCCCTGGGATTCCATACAGTTCTTTCCCTGTCTCCGCTTGGTGAATGTCTATGCACAGCTGGTAATTTATCAAAGCATGCTTATTGTTTTAATTGTTTACCTTCTCAATACTCCTGAAGAAGTTGGCGGTTGCTTCAACAAAATGGTGTTTCTGCTCATCACAAAATGTCTTGCCTCATTTACTGTTTGATGTTACAAGTGGATGTATAGGACAATATGTATAAACAATAATATGAAGAAGACTGAACTTCTATAATATAGTGTTTACCACATGTGGTAGCATGACTAAGAGGTGTTTTTTAATGTACTAATTTATATTTGTACAAACTTTGTAGACTTGTTGTCTAATCATCAAGTGGGCTTTTTAACATTCTATTTAATAACATTTATAGATTTCATTTTACATAATTTGTTGTTATAATCATCTGTTGTACCCATAAAGTCCCATGTATAGTAAATATGTGTATAATATACCTTTAAATTCTTGGAGAGGTCAGTACCTTCAAATACTTCTTTTAATCGACTCATGCCCGTGCAGCCATAAACCTTAAAGTCAATATAATTTATAGTGAGTGCCACACCACACATTTCTTACCTTTTTAACGCAATCTGTGATACATCTTTACATAATTTGCTTGGATAAAATACCATTATATGTCTTTAACTAAATACATTGTATATAAATAGGAGCAAACAATGAAGTGCTCAGAGGCTTCCTGTGAGGTTATATTATGTTCACAGATGACTGCTTCATCTAGAAAACTCATTGTTAATATTTTACAAACTTGTATTGCAAAATAAAGTGTCTGGTCCTCATTTCTATCCTATTATATCTCTGCTTAGACAATAGCAGCAAAATCTTTCTAATTAAACTCACAGTCTCATTAACATTCATGGAGCTGAGTGAAGTTGATCCAATTTTCAAAAGCTCTTCACATACTCAGTGGAATTCACCACCTGACACTACTCACATTTCAGAGGAAGAAAGCACAGAAACCCTGTGTAGCTACATCTGGAACCAGTGAAGTATAATACGATGATAAGAGCAACAAACGTGAAAGAAGATGAAGGTAAACAGGAAGGAAATTGAATCTGGGCTCTTCTGGCAGAAGTGTTCTTGTGGGAGTGATTTCTTGCTCAGCGTGAAAACACCTAAACTTTGATTCTTAGAATATTGCAAGAAATAACTGACCATTTCTACTCACCCTTTTTTTTTCTTGCTAATTTATGTAATTTAATTATTCATTACTTTGTTTATATGTGCCTTAATTCTATTCTTTCAGGTATACCTATTATCCATGTCTTGTGTTTTAGGCTGGACTGAGTAAAATCAGCATGTTATGGGGGCTCTGCAGACCACCACACACACCCAAACACCACTGGTCACTGAAACGTCCATTAGTGCTTAGGAAAAAGAAGGTTTTTCGGTAATCACATTATGGTGAGTGTCATGGTTTTGTACATGACCAGGTTTAGGCCTCTTCTGGAGTGAACCATTTTAGTGTCGAAAATAACTAATGGGGAATCTCAGGTCGTGTAGAGAGTTTAATGTCACAAAGGCACTAACCAATTGTTAGATATGTTTTTGAATGTATTTGTGGTGTTTATTCAGATCTAGCTATTCAACCTGTATTTGGAAGCTGGCTCTTTAACACACTTACAAGTGACCTGGGCATTTGTCATGGGAGCGAAAGTAATACATTATACAGGAGATACAGATGTTTTTGTATATTGACAATCAGCATGTTATGTGCCTTCATTTTATTCTTCCAGGTACACCTATTATCCATGTCTTGTGTTTTAGGCTGGACTGAGTAACAATCAGCATGTTATGGGGCTCTGCAGACCACAACACACAACCAAACACCACTGGTCACTGAAACATACATTAGTGCTTAGGAAAATTAAGATTTTTTCTGTGATCATATTATGGTGACTGCCATGGTTTTGAATGTAACCAGGTTTAGGCCTCTTTTGGAATGAACATTTTTAGTGCCGGAAATAACTAGTGGAGAATCTCAGGTCTTGTAGAGAGTTTGATGTCACAAAGGCACTAATCATATATTAGATATAATCTTTTTGTATGTATTTGTGCTGTTTATTCAGATCTATCTATTCAACCTGTATTTGGAAGCTAGCTCTTTAACACACTTACAAGTGATCTGGGCATTTGTCATACTGTAGGAGCAAAACTAATACAGTATGCAGGAGATACAGTTGTTTTTTGTGTAATGACAATTTACACTAAGAGACAGTTTTAAAACACCTCCTCTTATATGCTGATAATACCTTTACTAAAGGGTCCACCCAAAAATGTTATTTCACTTACTGGTATTGTCTGGTGGCTTGAGTCCTTCTCTGGCTTCTTATGCCTCTTTAGGACCCAACAGCTAGGTCTCCCTGCCTCAGTGCCTGTCTCTGTTCTTCCCACCTTAGAATTTTTGGTATTCCTACACCAAAAAATTATTCCCTTTGTTTTGTTTTGCACATTTAGCAGAAATATTTCTAGCCCTCATAGTGCCTGCAACAGACCTTAGCAATGGATTGCAAGAAAAAAATGTATAAACCCCCCCCCAAAAAAAACAGGTGGTTAACTCAGGCAACATCTAAAACACCATCAAATACCAGTTTTGGGTGGACTGACCTTTAAGTACCTCAATATTCAGCATTCACTCTGCAACTCACACTGATAATACTGGGTAAGTAAATGACCATGTAAAATAAATGTAAATAAACCTCACATAACCAGAACACTTGAAACAATAATTTACTAGGGCATGCATTATGTGGGTGTAATAAGCTGTGAACCTGAGACACAGTGCATCTCTTCCCCCTGCAGTAAGCAAATAATATCTCTAATTCTTACTGGCACAATGACAGCCAGTGCCCGGTGGCATAATACAAGATGGATATGAAGGATGAAAATCTCCAAAGGGTCTAACTACATTAGTTTGACAGTTCCTAATGTAATTAACAAATGCAATATTTCATAAAACCTATTTTTTGTCCTGTGTATTGAATTGTGAAAAGCATAATGTCAGCAAGTGAATTATGTTTTGCAAAACAGCAGTTAATGCATGCAAGTTACTGAGAAGATAATATTTTTTACGTATGCAAGGTTCAGACTACACTGATACATGGACAAAATGCAAAGGTATACATTGTAATGCATTTTATTTTTATAGACCTATTTATAAAACATGCCGTAATTCCTGTATGCTTGCTAGGTTAACAAACATTTGAAATGGGTGTCACAACCCAATTTACAAACCATTTTAAGTGCCCTCCGAGTACAGTCTTTAACAGCTAGTGGCGATATTAATACAACAGGTACTGTACAAACAGGGCCGTAGATATTTTTTTTTCCTGGGGGGAGGGGGGTTCAGGTCTTTCAAACCTAAAGGCATCATTTACACTTTTATGTTGGGGGAGGTACGGTAAAAACATGTGACAGCAGAGTGGGGCCATAAGACTTTGCATTGCAGCACAGCAAAAATGATCCCCATTCAACTGAATAGAACGTAATGCACGCAGTTGTGGTGTGGTAGTGTACTCATTAGTACAGCAAGCCCCTCTTAAGCTCCCTAGTTTTTTTTTTTCCTTCAGCCCGCTGGGTTGAACTAAAAAAAAAACTTACTGTGTGAACCAGGTTTTAGATCTCATTCATATGTTCTAAATGGCCATGGAATGGATAATATACCATGAATACCTACAGCCAGGATCCAAGATTCCAATTTTTGTCAGCTGCTCAGCCTGTTCACCTGAGTGATGGGCTGAAAAGAGCCACTGCTGTTAACATGTATCTGTACATCCAGTGGTCCCCATGTTTAAGCTCCGGGGAACAAAGCAAAACACACTGGGGTGTGGCCTGGCTGGAACCCAGGCTAAGGTCTCTCCCATCACTACTACATTACCATAGGACTCCGTGGATGTGCAGCACCAGGGATTTTTTTTTTCTCTCTTCCCTTCAGTGACTACAGGAGCTGGGATGAGCTCCATCTCTCGCTGGCACTCCAGCAGTTCGTTCGGTATCATCTACATTACTCCCCACATCGATTGAGTCTGAGCGACACACTAACAAACCGTGGGTCACAGTAGTTACCTTCTGTTAGGGACACATTTCTGATCCTGGATGCAGAGAGATTTTATCCAAGGGCAAAAATGTATCCCTACCTGCAGGTAAACACTGGATGTGCAGATACATGTGGACACATGTTTACAGCAACAGACAGCCTTGGCTCTTTTCAGCCCATCCATTTGTACAGGCTGAGCAGATATTAGAACATCTGATTCCGGGTGCAGGTATTTGCAGTATACTTACTGTACCATGGTCATGTAGGATATATGAATGAGACCAAAGATTGGATTTTAGCTAACCTTACTGTGCAAGTTCAGCAGGTGCAAGGGGCAACATATTGTGGTGGGCAGTAAATTCCGTGATTTATTTAAACCTTAAAAAAAATCTGTCCTAAGAAATTTTATGAAATGTTTTAAGAGATGAAAAAATAAAAAATATTGTGCATTGCCTACCACAGGATGGTGCCTTTTGCTCCCGGTCAATATGGTTGGCTTTTATTCAGTCTTAAACTGTAGTAAACCCAGCTTTTGAACTTGTACCTACAAGTAAGCCTATAATAACGCTTATCTGTAAGTATAGAGAATATCTCCTAAACTTGTGGTGTTTAGGAGATATTCACATGAAAAGCAGCCGGTGATGTCACTGGTGCATGCACTCTGAAGGGACAGCATACCGCTTGGTTGTACTTCTCCTGGGGAGGAGTGCAGTTCGTTCTGCACTTTTGTGACCCATTTTTAGTTGACAGCCAGCTATATCCAGCTGTCAGCTGACATCGCTCAGCAGGTCCAGGCTGTGGAAAGATCTTATCTTTAAAGTCAGGATTCACCCAGATGTCTGAACCAGCAGCTCGCTCACTCTCTCAGTGAGCCGCAGAGATCCTGAGCCAGCCACTCCTGCCCCCTCCACAATCTGGCATTCCAGTGAGCTTGGGGGAGGGAGGGCAGAGCCAGGGACTGACAGTCACCACTCTTTGCTCACTGTAGGCTGAGAACTGAGTAATCAGTGGTCTTTGATCGCTCTGTTGTTGGGCTTAGAAGCAGCTGGGGACAGATGCAACATTGGATCGATGCTCCATCCACCTAGGTAAGTATAATTTAAAAAAATATATATCTCTTTTAAAGGAAAAAAAATCTCCCTCTCCCTCCTAAGAACCCTCTCTCCCCAGGCAAAGATTCCCACTGTAAAAATTCTCCCTCCCTCAAATATCCCCCCCAAAAATACCCCCCCCCTAAAACGACCCACCAAATCAAAAATATCTCCCTCAGTCAATACCCTCTCCCCCAACAAAGATTTCTAATTGTGAAGAAAATCTCCCTTCATCCAATCAAACACCCTCCCAGAAGCAAATCCCTTCCATTAACCACCCCCTGTAAACTTCTCTATAAGAAACCCCCCCTTCTCCAAAAGCAAACCCACCCCCATTTCCTTAACCCCCCAACAAAAGAAACTCCCCCAGACTGGAATTCTTACTTCCTCCTTCCTAAAACAGAAAATATATGCCTCCCCACTTACCAGACCTCAGATTCAGCACGGCACAGAAGTAGAAAAACTTCTGCATCCCCAGTCTCCCTTCGGATGTGTCATATGATACCTTAATGAGGAGACTAGAAGTTCCCTCAACTGTGCACTGCCAATTGCCGGCATCTGAGACCTTGCAGTAATTTCATGCTTTTCAGGGGGACCCCTTATTAAACTGAAGGGATGGGGCACAATAGAAGGGGGGCTGGCTGCTGCACTCCAAAACTCTGATTGCTTCTACTGTGCTGATGCTGAGGCTAAACAGCAGGGACACTGTCTGAGCATTTTGCCAGGATGCTCTGGGGGGGTTTAAACACCCCTGACCCCCCCCCTTATCTACGCCCCTGTGTACAAATGTAACAGTTGTATGATTTACTAATGCAGGCCATAGATTATTTGATTTTTTCCCGAAGAATATGCTCAGTTACCCCTTCAACACAGTCATTGTTGATGGGGGAATGCCTTCTGCAAAGCTGTTGTGTGTTCTTACGGCGGGGGAGGGGTTGGTGGGTGCAAGGCGCTGTTCCTGCTGAGAGAACACAATGATCATTTCTTAATTTCTAGCGGCTATTACCACTGACAATAATCACATGCTAAAAATCCAACATACTGGTTGACAATCAGCCTGCCCTGCAATCTGTCAATGGCTGGCCTAAGGGCCTAATCATACCTTTGTTTTACATCAATATACAATACGAACTGCGCTTAACCACTTAGCGATATATACGTGATCCTGCACTTCCCGTCAGCGGCGCAAATGTGTGCCGCCACTGGCTCGCTCACATAATCACAGCGGTAGCTGATGGGCGGGTATCGTGGACTCGATATCTGCCAGCACCCACCGATCATTCGGTACACAGGCAGTAAGGCAGTCTGCCCATGTAAACAAGGCAGAGTACCGTTCTGCCAGGAGGGAAGACATAAATCCTACGTTCCTGCAAAGCAGGGTCTAGGGTCCATGTCTTCCCCTAGTAAAAGCACCCCCCCCCCTCACAGTAAGATAACATCAGCTAGGCACACAGTTAACTCTTTGATCGCTCCTGTGGTTTAACCCCTTCCCATCCAGTGTCATCAGTACAGTGCATATTTTTAGCACTGATCACTGTATTAGTGTCACTGGTTCCCAAAAAAGGTGTTGAAAGTGTCAGTTAGTGTTTGATTGTCTGCCACAATATCACAGTCCCACTATAAGTCACTGATCGCTGCCATTACTAGTAAAAAAAAATTATAAAAATATCTCATAGTTTGTAGATGCTATAACTTTTGCAAAAAAACAATAAATATACACTTATTGGGATTGTTTTACCAGAAATATGTAGCAGAATACATATTGACCTAAATGTATGAAGAAATTAGATTATTTGCATTTTATTGGATGTGTATTATAGCAGAAAGTAAAAACATTTTTTTTTTTTTTTTTCAAAATTGTCTGTCTTTTTTTGTTTATAGCGAAAAAAATAAAACAGAGGTGATCAAATACCACCAAAAGAAAGCTCTATTTGGGTTTAGTCTTTGTTTAAATAATGCAATGCTGTATTGCAAAAAATGGCCTGGTCAGAAAGGGGGGTAAATCTTCCGGAGGTCAAGTGGTTAAACACTTGTTTCCCTTTAATGCATACTTCTTGTCTCATGGGATGTTTACTCTGCTCTGCAATTTTTGCTTTATAAGGTTTGTAAGGAACTGTTCTGGGGTCCCTGCAGGGAAAAAGAACCATGTAAAAGAAGTAATGACGGAGCACTCCCCTCTTACGAGGGCGCCTTGAGGCCTGAAGGCTGAAGTTGTTGCACCATGAGAGATCTTGTTTAGTGTAACCAGGTCAGTACCACTGCAACCCCTATTGAGTAGTATTTTAGGCCTGCTTCACACCTATGCAGGTTGCAGTTCACATATTCTGGGTGCATTTTGCAGTTTTAAATAGACACTTTTGATCCATTGAGGTCTATGGAACCAAAAACTAGAAAAACATTCCTGGCTCTTTCCATAAAACCCACAGATGTGAACGTGACTCATAGGAAACCATGCTAAATGGACTATACAGTAGTAGGTTTCTGCAAAATGGAAAACGCACTAAAAAATGCATAGGTGTGAACCAGGTCTTAGTGTTTATTCAGACTTTTATAATTCAATAAACCATATACTGGAAGTTATTCTATGCTGTTTGGACTGGTTGGTGCTGTAATGAATACAGTACAGCACAAAGTCTGTTGACTGTTTTAAGATCTGTTTAATAAAGTTTTATAAAAGCCGCTGTAAGGCTCGTTTCACATCTATGCATGTTGCTTTTGAGTGTTTCTGCAGTGCTTTTTGCGGTGCTTGCCGCATTTTTAGAGACTTGTTTTTACCGTGATTTTATCGCGATTTTGCCACGATTTGCATTTTTTTTTTCAACTGTATTTAGCTGGTTGCTAAGGAGGGCCGCTGCATCCTTAACAATCGAAGAGTTATCAGCTTCCCCACTGACAGCTGAATGCAAAAAAAAAAGAATTGACGGAAAAAAAAAAAATAGTGAAAAAACAGCGTGTGGTCTCCCCCAGGTCCATACCAGGCCCTTGGGTCTAGTATGGATTCGGAAGGGACCCCCCCACACACGAATTTTTTTTTTTTAAATGGCATGGGGTCCCCCCCAAATTCCATACCAGACCAGACCAAATTCCATACCAGTCTGCATGCCCTCAACATGGGGGGTGGGTGCTTTGGGGCAGGGGGCTCTACACCCCCACCCTAAAGCACCTAGCCACCATGTTGATGGGAACAAGGACCTCTTCCCGACAACCCTGGCCATTTGTTGTTGGGGTCTGTGGGCGGCTTATTGGAATCTGGAGGATCTCCCCCCCATGTGAATGGATATCGGGTACATCGTTTCCCTACCCATTCACCAAAAAAAAGTAGTGTAGTGTGACAAAAGACAATAGACAGTTTTTGACAAGTCCTTTATTAAAAATGGCTTCTTCCTCCTCCGGTCTTCTCCCGCTTCTTCCTCCAGTCTTCTCCTTCTCCCACTTCTTATTCCAGTCTTTTTCTTTCTCCTGTCTTATTTGTCTCGTGTTCTTCTTCCTCTGCCGCCGCTCCCGCCGACGACCCTCCTCCTATGCTGTGTCCCGCTGATTTGTCTCCACCGATGTAAAGCATTTCTTAGATAACTCTGAAGTGTGGTCATCGGATGATGTCATCCGGAGGCCCCGCTTCCTATAGACGTCATGGACCCAACATGCCCCGATGGCCATGCCCCATAGTTATCTAAGAAATTTTTGACATCGGAGCGGACAGATCAGCAGGATGCAGCATCGGAGGAGGGTCGTCAGGAGGAAGCGTGGGCGGAGGAAGAAGAACACCGGACAAAGAAGACAGGAGAAAGAAGACCGGAAGAAGAAGCGGGAGGAGGAGAAGACTGGAGGAAGAAGCTGGAGAAGCCTGGAGGAGGAAGAAGTCGGAAAGAAGAAGACATTTTTAATAAAGGACTTGTCAAAAACTGTCTATTGTCTTTTGTCACACTACACTACCTTTTTCTGTGAATGGGTACGGGTACATTCACATGGGAGGGGCAGGATCTGGGGGCCCCCTTGTTAATGGGGGCTTCCAGATTCCAATAAGCCCCCCGCCCACAGACCCTGACAACCAATGGCTAGGGTTGTCAGGAAGAGGCCCATGTCCCCATCAACAGGCCATCAAAAGACCCTTGTCCCCATTAATGCACCCACCCCCCGCCATGTTGAGGGCATGCGGACTGGTATGGTTCAGGAGAGGGTGGGCGCTGCATGCTCAGATAAGGGTCTGGTATGGATTTTGAGGGGGACACCACACCATTTTTTTCAATTTTGGCGTGGGGTGGTCCCCTCTGAATCCATACTAGACCCAAGGACCTGGTATGGGCCTGGGGGGACCCCACACTGTTTTTTTCAAGATTTTTTTTTTTAGCCAGCAATTCTTTTTTTTACATTCAGCTGTCAGCGGGGAAGCCCGCTGACAGCTGATGACTAATCGGTTGTTAAGGACGCAGCGGCCAGCTTCAGCTCTCCTTACCAAAATTGTGGCGTTTTGGATGTGGGTCCATTGAAGTCTATTAGATTCAAAACGCTGCATTTTGCAGGAAAAAATTCTGCAGAGGCACAAAGATGCAATGATGTGAACTTGTTTCATAGGAACCCAAATTACCTGCATTTCTGCAAAATGCATCAACGCATTAGTGTGAATCGAGCCTAATTCCTTGATACTGACTTTGATTGCATTTACACATTGTACTTAACGATAAATTATATTACTATGGGGAATACCTTGTGCAAGGAACGTAATGATAAGCACAGCCAATAAAGTGTATTTAAAGCGGACCTTCAATCATTGTTTCAGCTTTCTATCTATTAAATCTTCTGCCCTTGTTGTTTTGGATAAGTAAAACATATTTTTTCTGCCAGTAAATACCCTATACAGCCCACTTCCTCTTTCTTGTCTGGTCATTAGCCTAGGCTTATGACATCATGCACAGCGCTCTCTCTCACTCTCGTCAGAGTTTGCCAGGAAGGGAGGGGGGGTGAGTCATAAGAGGGCCAATGAGAGCTGCAGGGCTGCAGAGCTGGAGGTGTGCCTCTGTGTGTCTGTGTAAATCCAGGAAGTGAACAGGCAGTAGCTTCAGCTGCCCACAGACAAAATGGTTACAGCCAGACTTAGTGGAGGGAGATTTCTGCAGCAAGTACAGAATCACAGTATATATAAAATAATATGTATAGGGGTTGGAGGGAAGCTTCAAAATGGCAAAGATGTTTTTATTGCAAATTACAGTATGTGAGCAGACTGCAGTTCCTCTTTAACTCCTGGCTCGTGTCAAAGTGGGTGGTGGTCTGGAGGTAGCAGCTCTAGTAGTGGAATGGTCAGTAACTTTCATGGATGCACTCACTAGAATGTTTGGGCTACTGCAATGCAGTCCTCTTAGGTGGTACAGTGTTTGCCCACTTACAGGTGTACAAGTATGGTTACCAACCAGGCTTAGGGCAAAATAATTCTGTGACCTGTGTATGTACATAAACCCTGCAGGGTGGAGTTGGGCCAAGGCAATCTGACCCTGCAAAGTTGCAATCTATGCACCTGGGCTAGGAACTAGCTTAACGAGGTTGTGAAGTCAAGTACAACTATTTACAGTATTGCATAGCTAAATATGAGCATCTAACAGATCCATCTTTGTAATTTTAAAATAACTTGTCTTTATCTGCTTTTTCAGCTTTACAAAATGCAGGTAACATGATCACTTTTCATTCCTGAGTGATTCACAGACCTGCAGATGGGTATATCCATATTGGGGCTTCCCGTCATAACAGGCGAGTGATGTTTGCCGCCGCGCATCTGTGTTTCCATAGTGATGAAACATAGTTAAAGACCCAGCGGCATTACATCTCTTCCTGTTTGCCTAGCCCAGCTCTGTGAGTTCAATCACAGGAGGATGGATGAGAAATGGGCAGGGGGCGTAGGTTTGAACTGACAACGGAAGACACAGGCACGCTATGTGCTTGCATAGAGTGCCTGTATCTCTGTATGGGGTGATGGAGGATGTAAACTGACCACTTGACCATGAATCGACTTCCATGCTCAGAATGATCAGATTAATACTAGGAAGAGGGGAACTGGCATGATCAACCAGGTGATACAGAAGTACTCCAAAGACAAATATGTTATTAAAGCGGAGTTCCAACCAAAAATGGAACTTCCACTTTAAGTGATGGTGACCCCCTGACAGGCCACATTTGGCATGTCATTTTTTTGGCAGAGGAGCGGGTACCCTGTTTTTACAGGCACCCAGCTCCCACTTCCTCCTCTGGCTCCGTGGCCTCGAAAGGAAGTTCACCCCCCCTTTTATTAAAGCATAATTATTTTTTATTTGATGGCGTATATTATGTCCAGCGCTGTGGGGCGTCGATGAGTGCTAGATTCTCACCGTCCATGGCGAACCTCTACATGGGTTGGTGGGAGGAACAAGTTTTGTTCTCTCCCAGCAACCCTTTTGCTGGGCAGATTGTTTGGTATGGTCGTTTTATTGATGACCTCGTGATGGTGTGGGATGGTGACATTATGGGATTGCATGAATTTTTTAAATTTATGAATGATAATCAGTTAAATCTACATTTTTCAATTGAGCATGTTTCCAGTATCAATTTTTTAGACATCACCCTAAAGGGCGATCCAACTACAGGTGATGTTTCAACATGCACCTATAGGAAACCTTGCTCTGGTAACACTACACTTTTTGCAACCAGTTGTCATCCATCCCACAACATCAATGCCATCCCTTATGGGGAGTTTATTTGAGCTAAACGTAACTGTTCAACAAACTCAACCTTTGAACTAGAATGTAAGGTCATTCATTAGCGCTTATTGGACCGAGGTTATAACAAATCTGTTATATACCAAGGACTAGAAAGGGTTTTGATGATGGACAGAGAGGAATTATTGTCAGATAAGCCTAAAACTGAGAGAGAGCATAAAAATAAAAATAATAACAAACCTCATCAACCTTACAACTATAGAAAAAGAAAAATGGGTAAACCCATTACATTTGTAACCACATTTTCCCAAGAATATAATCAAATAGTCAGAATATTAAAAAAGAATCTGTCAATATTACATACAGATAAAGATTTCAATGGAATTCTGCAAGCAGGTTGCCTTTTTTCTAGCCAACGTGCACCCACACTGGGGACTGCATTATCACCTAGTCTATTTTCATCCAAACAATGCCAACCCACCTGGCTCTCCTATCCTGGCAGTTACCCTTGTAATATAAAAACCTGTAGGTACTGTAACTTGTGTGATCTGGGTAAAACATTTGTTGCCACAGCTACAGATGAAGAGTTTACTATACAGCAATACATCAACTGTGGCACAAACTATGTAATTTACCTGATCACCTGTATTTCATGCAGCCTCCAATATGTAGGCTGTACCACACGTCCTTTGAGAGCCCGTATAGGGGAACACTACTGTAACACAATTAACCCAAATGGTAGAAATTTTTCGATTGCAACGCGTCACTTTAGGGAATGTCACCAGGGCGATCTCTGCTCTTTACGCTTTAGAGGAATAGAACGGTTGTCTCACTCGCCCATAGGAGGTGACAGGGAGAGAAGACTACTGGGGAGAGAAGCATGGTGGATTTTTAGATTAAAAACCAAACCCCTCTGGGGGGTTAAACCTGAGGTGGGATCTGGATTTGCACTTACATTAAGCATGCCTCTCCCCAGAGCCTCCTCTCTCTTTCTTTCTTTTCCTCCTCTGGTGTCTTTTTTCACATACATGGATTAATATTTTTATTTTTTACTTTTTGTATCTAATGTTTTTTCTATCGCATGGTGTGTTTTAATCATGCATATGTGCATGGGTGCATGCATGAGTGTGTGCACACATGTACTTATCTTCACTATAGGGTGTGTGAACAAACAGTGGCATAAATATGGATCACCCAATATGCAGTATAGCTGATTCCCCTTTTTTGGATAATTGCCTGTAGTCAATTAAGATAATTAATGGGTGGAGCCAGTGATCCTTGGAGCTACTATTCATTTCAAAGTTTCATGTCTGTAATGTGGTTATGACTAAGGTCTTATAGGCTGAAACGCGTCAACTGTTCTCATTTGCGTTTGGTCACTGTGGCTTGTCAATAAATATTACACTTTTTAAGAGCAATCACCAGAGTGCGCATCTTTTCCTCACCTCTCCCCCCTCCTTACCTGCAATCTTCTGGGACACATCACAGGTCCCAGAAGATTGCCTGGCCATGCGTAGCACACAAAGCGGCTCGCGGATGCGCAGTGCGCGCCCAGCTGTGAAGCCACAGCTGGATGCCCACAGTAAGAATGCCGGCGCCAAGGTGAGGAGGGGGAGAGGAGAGGGGCTTTGTACACCCGCATCGCTGGACTGTGACAGGTGAATGTCTGATTTTAAAAGTGAGCAGCTACACTTTTTGTAGCTGCTGACTTTTAATTATTTTTTTTTTCGGCGGAACTCCACTTTAATATAAAAAGAAGCACATAAGCATACATTAAAGGGAAAGATACATGCATTTTTTTGCATTTTTATTTTTTGGGTTACAAACACTTCAAAAAGAAAAAGAAGATATCCCCCATGGGGCTTTAAAGCAGCAAAAAATTATGAAAATAATAAGTTGTTACTTGAAAGGGTTTTTTAATTAGTGGGACTTAACCATAGTGGTTAAAATAAGAGCTGTGCTACAGGAGATAACACAAATGAAGCTGGCACAAGTTTATACAATGATCAATCGCTATAATAGGGTGATAATCCTGATGCGTTTCGACCCCGTTGGGTCATCTTCAGAGGATTGAGGCGCTGTGACAAAATATACGAATTAGAGTTCATGGATGTGACCATAAAAATATAATATAATATATATATGTTTAACAGTATAATTACCAATCACATTGTGTTTGAGCAGTTTCTCCTGAGCTTATAATAATTCTCCGACGTCTTCCCCACCGGGTCCCGACAGGGGTCCCTGGCCGTCCATCACGTCAGCAGGGGAAAAGGGGGGTTTTACTCGTCCATGCGTGTCTTACAAGGAGTCACACCCTAATCTTTTTTCCCATTCCCCCCTTAACCATCCCCTCCTTCCCGTTCTTTCTTTCCCCTGGTTTTTTTTTTTTTTTTTTTCCCATTCCCTACTAGTCTGCCCGTCCCTGCTGACATGATGGATGGCCAGGGACCCCTGTCGGGACCCGGTGGGGAAGACGTCGGAGAATTATTAGAAGCTTAGGAGAAACTGCTCAAACACAATGTGATTGGTAATTATACTGTTAAACATATATATATTATATTATATTTTTATGGTCACATCCATGAACTCTAATACGTAAATTTTGTCACAGCGCCTCAATCCTCTGAAGATGACCCAACGAGGTCGAAACGCGTCAGAATTATCACCCTATTATAGCGCTTGATCATTGTATAAACTTGTGCCAGCTTCATTTGTGTTATCTCCTGTAGCACAGCTCTTATTTTAACCATTACGGTTAAGTCCCACTAATTAAAAAACCCTTTCAAGTAACAACTTATTATTTTCATAATTTTTTGCTGCTTTAAAGCCCCACGGGGGATATCTTCTTTTTCTTTTTGACATTAATCGGGGTGTGCAGCACTCTATATCTTCTCAGTATGTGTCTCTCCCCTTTTCGGGTTACAAACACTTTAAGAACCTGGCCCCTAGGTGACCTGTCCCTTACATTAACACAATATACTGTAACTGCAGATATATGTGCATTGTCATTCATTTTGAATAGTGCCCCAATGCACATATGGCAGTATCTTACCCTCTTGTATGGAGGTATGGAAGATACTCCCAACTCCATTAACAAGATGGTAGGAATTTACAAGTCATACAGTTTACAGCAGAGGATCACAATCTTCACTGACACAATTTGGTATTGTATCTACTAATCGGACTGCTTGTTGCATCAGTTAAATAAAAACACATGAAGGTCATTCATTTTCATTTGTTGAATTTGCAGAGCATTGTGCTTTGTGACTAGAAAGTATTCAGAGGTGTTTTTAGTGTAGTGTATGCCTTTGCTCACCTAATGTTGTTTCAAATATATATTACTGAATAACGTTTATTATCAGCTCACCTCATCATTATCCAGCTGCAATTAAATTATTAAATATTATTAATGGATACAAACATGGAATTTCAGCCCTTCCACAAAAGAACCAGTGTTGATGAGGACAAGGCTGGAAATCACTCTGTAATGCTGACTAAGTTAGAATAACAGACTGAAAGCTTTGAAAGGATGGTGGTGCTAGAAATCATTGTTCTTCCTCTGTTAACCATGGTTACCGGCAAGGAAACAGCATTGCTTTGCACAAAAAGGGATTCACAGGCAAGGATATTGCTGCTACTAAGATTGCACCTAAATCCACCATTTATCGGAGCATCAAGAACTTCAAGGAGAGAGGTTCAATTGTTTTGAAGAAGGCTTCAGGGCACCCAAGAAAGTCCAGCAAGCGCAAGGAACGTCTCCTACAGTTGATTCAGCTGCAGAATCAGGGCACCAACAGTGCAGAGCTTGCTCAGGAATAGCAGCAGGCAGATGTGAGTGCATCTGCACGCACAGTGAGATGAAGACTTTTGGAGGATGGCCTGGTGTCAAGAAGGGCAGCAAAGATGCCACTTCTCTCCAGGAAAAACATCAGGGGCAGACTGACTTTCTGCAAAAGGTACAGGGAATGGACTGCTTTGGGCTGGGGTAAAGTCATTTTCTCTGATGAATCTCCTTTCCGATTGTTTGGGGCATCTGAAAAAAACTTGTTCGGAGAAGAAAAGGTGAGCGCTAACATCATTCCTGTGTCATGCCAACAATAAAACACCCTGAGACTATTCATGTGTGGGGTGGGTTGCTTCTCTGCCAAGGGAATGGGCTCACTCACAATTTTGCCTAAGAACACAGCCATGAATAAAGAATGGTACAAAAACATCCTCTGAGAGCAACTTCTCCCAACCACCCAAGAACAGTTTGGTGGCGAGCAATGCCTTTTCCAGCATGATGGCATACCTTTCCATAAGGCAAAAGTGATAACTAATGCTGCGTACACAAGAGCGGACTTGCCAACGGGCTAAACTCCGTCGGCATTTCCGACGGAAAGATTTAGAACATGTTCTATATCTGAGTCCGACGGAAATGCCGACAGAAAAAGTCTGATGGGGCATACACACGGTCGGAATGTCCGACCAAAAGCTCCCATCTTTTTCTGTCGGGAAGTCCAGCCGTGTGTAAGCGGCATAAGTAGCTTTGGGAACAAAATATCGAAATTCTCAAACATAAAAATCGGTAAAAGGCATTGCAGGCTCACCAGTGTGCAGAAGAAAAGGTGCAGGCTGCTGTAGAGAATGAGATAGCATTCTCATTGCCAGTCTTGTTGTGCTCTGTAGTCTGTGAGGCAGAGTAGAAATAGGCTGCTTTATAAACAAGTTCAGGCTTCCATAATGCACTTGCAGGATTCTGAGTATATCATAACAGGAACAAGAACTAGAACTAACTTTTATAGAGAGCAGAAAGTATTATACATGGAACAACTGTAAATTATGACATTTACAGGTCAGAGGTATGGACACCACATCAACCTTCCCAGCTATCTTCTTTGAACTATAAAACACTTTCCACCTCCCCTTTGTAATGATGAGGGAGAAGCGTTTGCAGTCCAAACCAGAAAAGCAGCCTGGGGGCAACAGCACTATCCCCCCATAGATATCTATATGTCATTTTTTTCTTGGTTTTACACTTTAATTACACTCACTGTGATATATTCTTTAACAATTACTTAGCTTTCGCCAGCAGCCAACAGGTAAATACTTAAAGTATACCTAAAGGCAAAGCTTTTTTTTAGTTTTGGACAGAGTGGAAAGGGATTGGAACATCTATTCGTTTTTCACTGTTGTCTGTGTCCCTGTTAGGGAGATTCACCCTCTCTATTTGTCCTGTTTTCCATTATCATTCAAAATTAAAGTAAAAGAAAATCCCAAATTTTGGGTTCTCCCCAGAAAAGTGATAGAGGAAAAATGTTCTTCCAATGGGGACAATAGTTCTGGTGATGAGGGAGTCCCCAAGAAAATCCCTTAATTTGCAGGGATTTCCTATCACTTCCTGTTTGGCTATTGGACAGGAAGGAAGGTAAATCTCTCCAATGGGACAAAAATGGCAAAAATAAACCTTACAGGGTTTATAACCCTCCCTTACTCTATCCAAAATGAAAAAAAAACGTTTTGCCTATAGTTCTACTATTTTATCATTGCTTTTGGGTTGCTGACAACTATTCAATTTTTTTTCCCTGACTGTGAACTTAATCTATAATCCACCAGTCTGCTTCTATTTATTGCTTAATAGGGGGCCACCAGAGACTCCTTGTTGTTATAATTCTGTATCTCCTTCAGAGTAGTGCTTTAAAATTTATATTATTGCAGGCAATTTACACAGCACTCTACATACTGTACATTCACATGAGTTACTTCATTCATGGAGCTTACGATCTAAGTCTCCATCTCACGTGTAACCATACATACACACACATACTAGGGCCAGCTTGAACAGGAACCAATGAACCTACCAGCATGCCTTTGGAGTGTGGTTGGGGATCAGAGTACCCAGAGGAAACTCATGCAAGCACAGTGAGAACATGCAAATGCCATGCAGATAGCGTCCTGGACAGGATTCAAACCGAGGACCCCAGTGCTACAAAAGCAAAAGTGTTAAGTACAACATAACACTGAGTAGTAATGTCCTTCAGCAATAACAGTTAAGTGTACTTGGTAAACTGTTTTATGTGAAAGAACATATTAAGAAAATACAAGGTGAGTTGACAGGCTAGTTTTTTTTTTACAAGACTTTATTGGCATTGCAGACAAAAGCAGCATCTGTGCTTGTTAAACTGAATGCAAGCAAGCCATAGATCACTATTTTCAAATTCCAATTATCTATTATCCTTGCTGGAGGAAATAATTTATGCTGTGATACTAGTAAAACATTTTGTTTATGTTGGCACATTTTAAAATAAGACAATCACTCCTATGTACTGTATCTGTATAATAACTACATTTTATAGAAATGAAATATAAATCTCTAGTGGACTGTATATGCAGATTACATATTTTTATTACGACATAATAGTGTTTTTTTTGTGAAACAGCTATAAATGCATATTGAATCGGTCTGTAACATACCTGATGATTCTTTCAAAGGACCAGCTGGATATGGGTGATGGTAGGTGTTCAGAATTATAGGTGTTAAGTCAATGTGTACTCATAGTGTGTACTGAACATCGAATCCTAATTCTTTTAGAATTGCTAAGCTGGTTTTGGGATGTCTAAAACCCGGTAATTGTTAGGTGTTGTCTATTGCTACAGCAGAAACTAATCTTAAAATCGTATTAAGTTTTCTGTATATAATAATCTGTTTTGTGCCTTGTATGATTGCATATTAGACCTAATAAGAGTTTATCATTAAAGCAGGATTATCAAACATGCCATCCCCAGAAATAATTTTATACACACTGATATTATTTTTTTTTTTAAGAGAAAAGCAATACCTTACCTGCTTATGTGTATGTGGCCTTTGATGCCCCTTAGGGGTTTATACATAATCTATGGGTTTTTGCCCACCTGCCGATTTCCAGGCATGATGAGGAGGGAAGGGATTTGCACCTGATTACGATTTGTGCATTGCCCCCTCTCAAATGATTCTCAGCAGGGCTGTATGCAAGATTAATTACCTGAGACAGACATTATAGGAAATAGGAAGGCTGTGTCTTCTTAAAGTTGTGTAAAGTATGCTGGGCACAAGTAACAGAACAACCTCTCCATTTTTATATTTTCTGCAATATAAGTAAAAAAAAAGAGCTCTTAAAACTTTAATTTTAGGTAGATTTTTTTTTTTTTTGGTAAAGACATCCTAATAACTCTGGATGGTCTATTGACCAGGATCTAAGAAGAACCTGATCAGCGTTAAAACGATTGGAAAAAAACTGAGATTTAATTATAATCAGATACATTTGTGTGTACCAAATGATGGGAGGACAATCACCCCATTGAATAATATACTTATATCAAAAACCACATAATTGGGGCGTGGCCTGGACGGGACTCGAGATGGCTGCTTGAAAAGACAGCTCCCGCACATTGAGGATGAAAAATGCCTAACTTGGGGATTTAGAGGCACATACCCATGATGGGAAAGCCCTATAGGAGCACCTTGACACCCCGCACACAGAAGGAGCCCATAACACAGCTCAGCGGTAACATCCTGGAGCTTTTCCGAACCCGACAATCCTCACAACACGAGGCATCACAGGCCTCACAGGCCTCACGGACCCCGCAGGCCTCATCCCCGGACTCGATTAGAAGCACCGCGGACTCGCTAATGGACGGCGACGGCTCCAGCACTCCACACCTGAGCCTCCTCAACCTCCAAAGAGACCTTCAAAAGATCGCCCTGGACATCAAACACACCATGATGGCGGCGATCTCGGACCTGAAGGCGGACATTCACTCGATGAACCATCGAATCTCTGATGTAGAGGAAAACGCCCGGATACAAGCTACAGCGATTAGGCAAGTACAAAAGACATATGACCTCCACCTGCCACATATGTTTGAGCTCCATAGGCAAGTGGAGGATTTAGACAATAGGATTCAGACATAACGTGAGGGTGAGGGGGGTCCCGGAGGGAATCGATCAGGCCGCACTACCACACACAGTGTGCTCCATTTTTAATGATTTGCTTGATCGCCCAGCCGATTCCCCCATAGAGATGGAACGCCTGCACTAAGCATTAAGGCCCCCTCCCCGAGAATCTGAACCACCCAGGGACATTGTATGTTGCATTGTCAACTTTCCCCTTAAAGAGGAATTTCTCAGGAAGGCAAGGGACAGAGGCCGCATACTGTTTAATGGCACAGAGGTGAAACTGTTTCAAGATTTGTCCCAAATTACATTACAGAACAGACGCACCCTGCGCCCCCTGCTGGAGGTGCTGCGCACTCGCAACATCCAGTATAGATGGAAGTTTCCATTTTGTCTCTCAGCATCTGCCAGAGGCCACACAGCACTCCTCAGAACCCTGGGGGACTTGCCCACTTTCTGCGAACAACTGGACATACCCCTGAGTGGTGCTGCTTTTACTTCCCCACGGAACCATGGAAGCCAGTTTCACATAATTCCTCTACCAAAGCCCAACGACAACACTCCAGATGCTGCAGACTTGATCCCACGTCACCTGTAGAGCGACCTTCCTGCCGAGACCTGCCTGTATGCAGCCTGGGGCCAGCAGACACGCCATGTCGGAATCACCCGCTGGTGTAACACAGCCCTGGAGCTTTTCACATTGCATTTACACAGTTAACACTAACTTTTATTTCCTCCTAGTTCTCATTCCCTTTTTTTTCAGTTTATGGTGAAGCAATAGACCTCTAAGGACCTCGCATTTCACAGGATATCTCACTGAATGCTCCATGTCCAAGAGCACGGGTCTTCAGCCCTGGAACCTCAGAGACTCTCAACGCCCCACATGGAACTTGAGAGCAGAAAACTTTTCCTGGACCTATGGACGGGTAGCCTACCCATCTTTGGCCCAGGTACTGTTGCCACCCACATGCTTATCCGTCAGCATAGACTGCTTACCCAAATATGATAAACTATCTTGCCAGTATAACAACACAAATTTTCTTGCCCCCCCTGAATAGCTTTAGTAGATATATGTGCATAGCAGGTAAGCTATAGGGGTTTGGGATGGTCAGAGTCTAGTTATGAGACAGTTTGGCGAATGCACATTTAGACCATCATAAGAGGTCAGCCTACTTCACTCCCGTATTCCCCCTCGTGTACGGGGGAAACGAGAGTGATGTGGACATTTCTTCCACACAAGCCACCCAGATCTTGGGCTATCCATACCCTTTAAAGGTATCGCATATGCCTCCTCCAAACCTCTAAATCAGCAACAATTATTCCATAATGTCACTCTCGTTTACAGAGTTGATGGGGAACATGAAGCACTATATACCAACAAATGCGAAAACTTTTTAGCACTAACCAATCCTCCATTGTATCAGCACATGTGCCCTAGGCCCTAACTGATCTCCCAGACCCACATACTAGCTAGGTTAATCTCATAGAGAGGGGGGCAAGAAATTGAGATAGAAAAGGGTATGTTATAAGAGCTCCAATATCTTCAATATTTTTAATATTGTCAACATTACATAGTTGAAACAGGTTCTTACTTAAGTTTTTTCTTAACGTTACTCGTTGCTCATTAGGATGTTTATTACCCTATCTTACCGAAAGGTATTTTTATTTAATTTTGCTAGCTTCCTGATTGTTCTTTGGTTCATTGAAACTACTACCACGCATTACCGAAGCAGCCCTAACATGACCCCACACATCCTTCATTTAGAACTTTCAGAACACACATCTTTACACACCTCTTAATGCCCTATAATGCAGCTGTATATCTTCTTTCGTCCTCTTCAGTGCTACAGCACTCATTCCCTTTCTAGTTTACTAACACCACACAGCTGTCCATACGGACCAGAGCTAATAATCTGGACCTCCTCCACTAGGTGGATAGGCACGCCTATGACCACCTCCGGTACCAGCTCACATAAGTGACCCAGTTGAATAACTGAGGTACTTTCCCCACACCCCACAAAACTACCCTTGCTTAATCCCTCTCCCCTCCTTCCTCTCCCAGAACTTTCCCCCTTCCCTCTTCTTTTGTCTTCCTACTCTTATTCACCCATCTTTTCTGCCTCAACGTAGCCTCTCGCAGGTAGGGGCCGCTCCTCTCTCCTCCTCCCCACATACACACCAAGTCAACCCCTAAACCACACAAGGGCCTCAGAACGGAACTAACTAAATACACGCAACACCATCCATAGCTCTAAAAATACGTACCATGCAGAAAGAAGCAGCCACTAATCAACAACTCTCGCTAAAATGTCTGTCACTCAATGTGAAAGACCTAAATCTCCCAGAAAAGAGATCTCAAGTCCTTTCAGCTTTAACTAAACACAAAGCCCACTTCCTATTGTTACAGGAAACACACTTTCGAGCAAAAGCTATTCCCAATCTAACAAACCATGTATATAAGCAAGCCCTGCACTCCACGAATCCAACCTCCAAAACAAAAGGAGTCTCCATACTAATTTCCAAACACGCTGATTTTCAACGATTTGACTCACTGATCGATCACGAAGGTAGATATATCTTTGATAAAGGCACATATGCGTCCAAACCAATCACAATAACAAATGTATACTGCCCGAACGAACACTAAGTAACTTTTTTCAGAAAAAATTGTGACCTCCTATCTACCTTCCAAGAGGGCATAGTGGTACTAGGCGGAGACGTTAATGTCCCACTAAACCCGACACTGGACTCCTCTACAGGTACCTCCACGCTCCCCTACCGCGCACTACGACAAATTAAACTCAAAATACAAAACCTGACCCTTCATGACACATGGCGAACCTTGTTCCCAACAGACAAGGATTATACATTCTCCCTCCCCCCCCCACATCAGAAGTACTCGAGAATTGACTACATATTTTTATCCCAGACAGACCTATCATTCCTCTCATAAGCCACGATAGAACCAATGTTCTTGTCCGACCATCACCCCATTACGATGACTCTCACATTTCCAGACTCCAAAAAAATAACTAAAACCTGGAGGTTGAACCCTTCCCTCCTAAAAGACCCTGAAACACAAAGACAAATAAACACCCGAATTCAACCATACTTTCAGGAAAATTCCACCCCAGGCATCACACCTATCACACTTTGGGAAGCACACGAGAGTGTTATACAGGGGCCTTAGCAACGAATGCTAAAAAGAGACATCAGGAACAGATTGCATCGCTTATCAAAACTATCAACAGACTTGAAACAGCCCAAAAGCATTCCACCTCTCAAACCACACTACAGGACCTCTTACACGCACGATCCTCCTAAATGGACAAACTAGGGAAACGCACAAGGCGATGATACATTCTCAGACAGAAAGTATTCTACGAACACGGCAACAAGAGTGGGAGATTACTTGCCCGCACAATACAGGCAGCTAAAACCTCATCTATAATTCACCATCTCCACACTGATCAAGGCACACTTCTCTCCAAAAACAAAGACATAGCCGCCCACTTCGAAAACTTCTACTCTAAACTTTATAATCTGCCACAACACACCACAGGGCTACCTGATGCACCAGATTGGCCAACCCAAATACATGATTTCTTAGCCCAATATGGCCCCAAACCGATCACTGCATAACAAGCTGAAGCCTTAGAACACCCATTGACCACTGAGGAGCTGGACCTTGCCATAAAGCAAATGAAAGTGGGTAAAAGTCCAGGCCCAGACGGACTATCACTAATATACTACAAAAGCTTCTCAGAGACACTTTCACCTAAAATGCTGATAGCATTTAACTCCCTATCGAATCCACTCACCCCATTAGGCAACATGCTAGAAGCCCACGTATCAGTCATACCGAAAGCAGACAAAGACCCTTCACAAGCATCCAATTATAGACCCATTTCACTACTTAATGTGGATATCAAATTATATGCAAAGATGATAGCAAACAGACTATTACCCTTCATCCCTGGTCTTATTTTATCTGATCAAGTAGGCTTTATCTCGGGTAGGGAGGCAAGGGACAATATCATACGCACCCTGAACATTCACCACTGGCTCACCTCCTCGGACACTAAGGGATTCCTTTTATCACTTGATGCTGAGAAGGTGTTCGACAGGGTGGCCTGTGATTACATGCGGGAAGTTTTAGGGGGCATTGGCCTGTTACCCCGCATGTTCGCACACATCAACGCCCTCTACACTAACCCCTCAGCAAGGGTTAAAGCAAATGGCCTCCTGTCGAAAACCTTCCCAATAAGCAATGGAACTCGCCAAGGATGCCCACTGTCCCCTCTGATCTTTGTCCTGACTTTAGAACCCCTTTTAAATAGATTGGGTGCCAACACAGACATTCAAGGAATCTCTATTAATCATAGGGAATTTAAGGTAGCTGCATTCGCTGATAATATTCTATTATCACTGCAATCACCTCAAATGTCTCTACCCAACCTCCTGAATGACATCAAACACTTTGGTGTGTTATCAAAACTCAAAATCAACTACCCCAAATCCCACGATTTGAATATCTCCCTCTCCCCACAAGACGTCATCCACTGCCAAGATTCTTTCCCTTTTCAATGGAAAGGGGATGCCATTACCTATCTAGGCATTTGAATCACCAGACGACTAACAGACCTCTATGACCTTAACTTCCTATGTACCCTGTCAAAAATCCAGACAGATCTTAAAAATTGGGCCACTCTCAATGTCTCATGGTTTGGGCGTTCGGCTTTAATAAAAATGATTATCCTTCCCCGCCTTCTCTATCTTATGAAGACTATTCCAATCCATTTACCCCCCCATTTCTTGTTGTATAAAAAAGCTTGTATAACCTTCATTTGGAAAAACAACTCCCCGCGAATTAAATATACACGATTGACGTGCGCCAAGACTAATGCCCCGTACACACGGTCGGATTTTCCGATGGAAAATGTCCGATCGGAGCGTGTTGTCGGAAATTCCGACCGTGTGTGGGCTCCATCGGACATTTTCCATCGGATTTTCCGACACACAAAGTTTGAGAGCAGGCTATAAAATCTTCCGACAACAAAATCCGATCGCGTCAATTCCGACCGTGTGTGGCCTGTTCCGACGCACAAAGTGCCACGCATGCTCAAAAGAAATTCCGAGACGGAACAGCTCGGTCGGGTAAAATTAGCGTTCACAATGGATACAGCACTTTCGTCACGCTGCAATGTCAAAAATAGTTTAATACAGCGCACTCTCTTCTTCTTTATAATGTGAGAAGAATTAAGTAGTTTTGCTGCTCATATTCACACAGACTTCTCACAAACTTCTTTCTTTATTATTTATTGGGACTCCCTCAATATATTTGGATTTGTCACATCAGACAAAATTTTTTTAGGTTTGTATTTTTTTCAAGGCTGGTCTTTGTTCTATTTTATTTTTAGTTTTACTCCATAATATTTTTGTGTGTGTTTTGTGTGTCAAGTTACCACAACACCATTGATATCTTATATTATTAAATCTCAAGGAGATTGTTTGGTGTTGGTGTCCCTTGTTAATTTCACATTGTACTTTAGAAATGTACCTGAATCCTCACAAACAAACTGTCCTTTTTGAAGAAAAACACACATAGGAGAGTATAATTGAAACAAAAAATCCTTTATTAAGGGCTCAGAACCAAACAAAGAGGGAGGCAACACTGGAGAAATTGGTGTGCATCTTCAAACACAGTTCCTAAATACTCATGTCTGACATTGTTTTCTGTGACAATGGGTGTTATTTCATAAGGGCAAATCCACTTTGCACTACAAGTGCAGTTTCAGGTGCACTCGGGGTGCAAAGTGTCTTTGTCTTTAGTAAATAACACCCAACAGTGCTTTGTAAGGTTACACAATCACGCCATTTTCATGACTCACCACATTTCTGACAGGGTCAGCTAAACAAAACACAAGCAGTCAATGTCACCAAAGATTTGCTGATTTTTTTTTATTTGATAAAGGTTTCACACATTGTCTGGCATATTGATGGCCCCCCTACCCGCAAAGAACTCAAGGTATCTTAGCCGGACATCACGGGCACTCAGGGAGGGCAAGCCAGGACGACCACTTTCAAGCGCCGTCAGGGTTGTTTCATTTATCATTCTGGCCTCAGGCCCAACTGAGCCAGCATAGTTGGCAGAATGTTGACGTAAAAAGTTATGTAGAACACAGCACGCCGGGATAATAGGATTCAGTTTATACTCCGCCATATGTATGGGTGTCAGAAATAGGCGGAACCGGCTGGCCATGATTCCAAATGTGTTCTCCACCACTCTTCTGGCTCTGGCCAGCCGGTAATTAAAAACCCTATGGTCCGGGGTGAGGGTCCTCATCGGGAATGGCCGCATAAGATGGTCCCCCAGCGCAAATGCTTCATCCGCAATGAAGACGAATGGGAGTCCTTCCACATTCTCTTCTGGAGGTGGCAAGTCCAAGCTGCCATTCTGGAGACGCCTGTAAAACTCTGTCTGGGCGATGACTCCACCATCGGACATCCGGCCGTTCTTCCCCACGTCCACATACAGGAACTTGTAATTAGCCGACACAACCACCAACATCACAATACTATTGAACCCCTTATAATTATAATAGTATGACCCCGAGTTGGGTGGTGGGACGAAGTGGACGTGTTTCCCATCAATTGCCCCTCCGCAGTTAGGAAAGTCCCACCGCTGGGCAAAGTGGGAGGCCACAGTCTGCCATTCCTGTGGCATGGAAGAAAACTGTTGAGGAAAACCAAAAAAATTTGTCTTTTTGCACATAAACATGGAAAGCAGATTAGATACAAACATTCTTTGCCAAAATCAAGATAACATTTATTAATGGGAATTTTTAAAGACCAAAGTATAAGGTACACCTATCATATTTCCCCTCCCCCCTGTCATGGGCCATTTCTAACATTATAGGGGGGGGAGCTCTTGGACAGGTAACCCTCTCAACTTCATTGAGAGATGAATGCCTAAATATTGGTGATTACTTGGAACAGCCCCTCCTTAGTTACACTATTGGCAGCCCCTGGACAGGTAAGAAGTGTCATAATACAAAGATATAAATACACACTGTACACATTTGAGCACATTTGGACATTCTGCTATTACCTATCAGGATAATAATAGGATACAAAAACTTTAAATAGTACCATTTGAAAGTATACAGGCAGGCCCTTGCACTACATGCTTTGGGGAATTCATCCATAAATCTGACCACAGAAGAGGTGGGTATAGTGGGTATGGGTTTGGCAAAGTCAGCAGATAGATGATTGAGGATAGATAGAGAATTGGTATCAGCTGACTTAGCAGTTGGGGGGAGGGAGGGTTCCAGATGATTTGGGGACCCCAAAAAAAAGCCTCTGGAACTCTGCCAGAATTTAAAGCACAAATCACATTTAAAAACATTTTAGGGGGTGTTTGGGGTAAAGCACTACTATGGAGCTGATAAAATACATTGTGACTACATGAGGTGAATATAGGGCCAGGGGAGCATACTGGGGAGGTAAGTGAAGGCAAATATGTATGAAGGACCAAAAAAAATAATTACATAAAAATCCAGCATGCATGAGGACAAAGGGGACATTCACAGCACATTACAATCATGGTAATTAGGGAATGAGGAAAGAAATACAATATATTATCAAACATTAAATACAATAAAATTTGATATTAAAGGATAAATCTTACCTTAATATACTCCTTCTGCAGGACCTGGATGATGGCAGAACAGGTCTCTGGGATAATGATCCCCAGAGCCTGGGGGGAGATGCGTGTCGAGAACTTCAAGTCCTGCAGGCTTCTCCCCATCGCCAAGTACCGCAGGGTGGCGACGAGCCTCTGCTCCGGAGTGATGGCTTGCCTCATGCAGGTATCCTGCCTGCTGATATAGGGGGTCAGCGAAGCCGACAAACGGTGAAATACGGGGTCCGTCATCCTGAGAAAGTTCCTGAAATCATCAGGATTATTCTCACGGATCTCACGGAGCAAAGGCATATGACAGAACTGGTCACGCTGAAGCAACCAATTCTTGGTCCATGTACTCCTCCCCACCCTGTTCATGGACTGGACTTGTGTCAAGGTCAGGACCCCAACACCAAGCCCCCGCACAGCACGAACTCTACGAGGAGTACGTATACGCAACATGGCTAGAAAACGGTCGGCTGCTCAGAACGAAGTAACAGAACGCACTGAAGAACAGCAAGGCCTGTGAAGAGCGACCTGAAAAACAGTAACAAACGAACAAGAACACAATGACTAATCAAAGTCACCCGTAGCTTGCTGCACGCACTGAAGAGCGGATACAAACCCACAAGCACAAACTGAACAGCAGAAAACGATCTGAAAACCACGAGTCTGAAAAAACGCGAATCGTCTCTCACCAAACTTTTACTAACACTAGATTAGCAAAAGGAGACCAAAGGGTGCCGCGCTTGGTTCTGAACTGGCCTTTTCTAGTTTCGTCGTACGTGGTTGACGTCACCGCGTTCTTGGCAATCGGAAATTCCGACAACTTTGTGCGACCGTGTGTACGCAAAACAAGTTTGAGCCAACATCCGTCGGAAAAAATCCTAGGATTTTGTTGTCGGAATGTCCGATCAATGTCCGACCGTGTGTACGGGGCATAATCGTGGGATCGCCTTACTAGACCTCCATAAATACTATCTGGCATGCCATCTAACTAGAGTGGTAGACTGGACAACCAATAAACTGGGGAAGACCTGGGTCACGCTGGAAAACTCCTTCATGCATAAACCAATACAAATCCTTCCTTGGCTTTCACCAAAACATTGACCCCCAACCCGTTAAGACACATCCATTTATCTACCCCTCATTGCTAGCTTTTACTACAGCAGTGAATTCCTTCCACATATCCTCATAACCAGGGCCTCTGACCTCCCTAAGAGGAAAGCCAGACTTCCCCCCAGGAGAGTCGAATACATTCTTAATACAAGAATGGCCATATGACGATATCCAAACATGCCACTTCTTTAACGAAGGTCGGTTACGCTCATATGAAAACCTGATATCCATATCCCACACAAAGGGGTTTCCTTTTTGGTCTTACAGACAGTTGAGACACTTTTTTACCTCCAAAGATTCAACTGACATATGAACAAGACAACTTACACCATTTGAAATTCTTTACTCTCATACTATACCACAAAGACACCTAATATCTCTTATTTACTTTCTCCTCCAAATCAACCCCCATCCCTCACAGACAGAAACCTCATGACTATCCTGGGGCAAGGACCTAAGAATAACTTTTTCTGACGATGAATGGGAAACCTTCCACACACATGCCCACAAGGGATCATTAAACGTGGCAATACAAGAAAATGGCTACAAAATAATCACAAAATGGTACAAAACACCGACTCGCTTACACAAATTCTTACCCTCAAACCCAAACACTTGCTGGAGGTGTAATAGGGATGAAGGATCCATGATCCACATATGGTGGGAGTGCTTAGTGCTTCAAACATTCTAGAAAGAGGTACACTCCATAATAACACGAGTCACTGCCTACACCCTGGATTATAGTCCGGCTCAGTATCTCCTCCATCATACAACCCTGCCTAAACAATCTTATCATAAATCACTGGCCATGCACATGGTTAATGCAGCCAGATTATGCATACACTGGCGATCAACCAACTCCCCAACTATCAGGGAATGGCTGACGAGGATTGCAAAGATAGAGGAGATGGAAGAATTGATTTACACCTCACAAGACTGCATACAGAAATTCACCACTATCTGGGCATGCTGGACACAATTCAAGACTACAGAATGCTACAAGTCTTACTTCCCAATATGATACTCCCCTCCCCGACTGGCAGAGAACTAATCCGGTCGCTCCATAATCGAAACTAGCAGGTCTGAGATAAGGAGCGGCCTTCTGCTCCCTGTCCCTTTCTTTTTCTTTTTTCTCCCTTCCCCACTTGCCCTTATATGTCATCCTCTCCCCCTTTACCCCCCTAATACCACCACAGCACCTAACCCCCCTTTTTCCACCTACCCATACCCCCCACACTCTCTCTACACTATCTTACCGAAACAACTGTCAGAATAGGCTCTAATCTCTCACCAGAGACACGTCAACCTTACCCTATCTTATATACAAGAACAATGCTCTTCTCTACACTGACTATCCTGGGGCAAGGACCTAAGAATAACTTTTACTGACGATGAATGGGAAACCATCCACACACATGTCCACAAGGGATCATTAAACGTAGCAATACAAGAAAATGGCTACAAAATAATCACAAAATGGTACAGAACACCGACTCACCTACACAAATTCTCATCTTCAATCCCAAACACTTGCTGGAGGTGTAATAGGGATGAAGGATCCATGATCCACATATGGTGGGAGTGCTTAGTGCTTCAAACATTCTGGAAAGAGGTACACTCCATAATAACACGAGTCACTACCTACACCCTGGATTATAGTCCGGCTCAGTATCTACTCCATTATACAACCCTGCCTAAACAATCTTATCATAAATCACTGGCCATGCACATGGTTAATGCGGCCAGATTATGCATACTTGTACACTGGCAATCAACCAACTCCCCAACTATCAGGGAATGGCTGATGAGGATTTCAAAGATAGAGGAGATGGAAGAATTGATTTGCACCCCACAAGACCGCATACAGAAATTCACCACTATCTGGGCATGCTGGACACAATTCAAGACTACAGAATGCTACAAGTCCTACTTCCCGATATGATACTCCCCTCCCCGACTGGCAGAGAACTAATCTGGTCGCTCCCTGACTGAAACTAGCAGGTCTGAGATGAGGAGCGGCCCTCTGCTCCCTGTCCCTTTCTTTTTCTTTTTTCTCCCTTCCCCGCTTGCCCTTATATGTCATCCTCTCCCCCTTTACCCCCCTAATACCACCACAGCACCTAACCCCCCTTTTCCACCTACTCATACCCCCCACACTCTCTCTACACTATCTTACCGAAATAACTGGCAGAATATGGTCTAATCTCTCACCAGAGACACGTCAATCTTATATACAAGAACAATACTCTTCTCTACACCATGATTGGACCTGCTGATATTGGTCCACATGGAGGACAACCAATCGTAACACTACTTGTCTCAATTAGGATATCTCACCGCAGGATGCACACAGGTTGTTTCTTTCTTTGTATAGTGATTACATTTTTGACTCACTTATGCTCATCATACCATGTAACTCCATTTTCCATGACCCAGATTGTAACAACACTCTCTGTATTGCTAATGTATAACAATGTCATGGATGCTCCTTTCAAAGACTCTTTCAATCTTTTGTACATTCAATTTTGTTCTTTCAATAAAAACCTTTTTGTGAAAAAAAAAAAAACATAATTATGTCACCGACATTTATGTAATTATTTCCATGACATCATTTTACAGGGGCTGGAAGCCGAGCTTCTGGTAATCAATGAACTGATTAGTCCCCCATTGGCTTTGTTATTTTCAGAGCCAGAGAGTGAGGAGACCAGGTACCCACAAGAGTAAACTGACTGGCTTAAAAATAATGATAATGATCAACTGAAAACGACTCCATTGTGCTACAACCCCCTAAAGCATTTAGCCTCTAAAGAAAATAGAAAAAAGCTGACGGGTCACAAATATCTGATCTTGGAAAACTTGCCACAGCACCAATTACTGGTGAAATAGATTCTATTCAATTTATTCATCTGAAAATGTTGGCTGATATAGGAAACTTTTAAAGTTACACTAAATGATCCTTGTCTGATCTTGCCAAAATCAAAAAAATAAGGTGATAATATAAATGCTGAATGGTTACCACAAGTCCAGAGAGTTACCCACTCTTTTGAAGAAGGCTCTTAACCAGGTTTTATTTTATATATTTATTTTTAATAATGATTTTTATTAGTTAACGGTGAAGACTGTAATATGCTTAACCGTGTACCACCATAGGGAAAGTTTAATAGCATTTACTATTATCCAACTTCTATTTGTCTGTTCAGGTTAGAAAAAAACTGGTATTTGCTTGATCATTGATTTGTGAACCTTTGAAAAAGTTAATTTGAGGATAAATTAGTTTATCCAAAGATGTTCAAAAATTACACACTTTCAACCCAGAATAAGGCTTTTGTCTGTGGGGGCACACTGTGTCCTGTTCAGGGCTGGATTAACAAAGGGACAATTGTAGCCGCAGCACCAAACCCCTACTTTAATATAGACCCAGCCCAGTGCCGTATCATCCATGGGTGCAATGTGTGTGATGCACACGGGCCCCGAGGGGTATTGGAGCTACTGTGCTCTAACCCACAGTGCACCCATGGATGAGCCACGCCTGTCACTCTCTGGCTCCTGTCACACTTGCTGCTAAGTACATTATGGGTTCTTCTCCCTCCCTCTCTCCCAGCCCTCTCCGGTGCTCCCGATCAATGTGCTCAGTGCTGCCAACAGAAAGTGGGGGTGGAGGCGGAGCTGCCACTGACAAGTGTTGGTGAGATGCGAGCTCATTGCCTGAGTTCAGACTCCAGCAGTAGGGTTGCCAGCTGCAGGAGTCTATTCTGTGGGACATGTGGGAGAAGGTAAGTTGGTGGGGTTTTTTAAGCTGCCGGGAGCGACTTGAGATGGCATAGAGGCCTAGGGGGGGTGGGTGAGAGTAGTGTCTGCAAGGGGGTGGGAGGCCAGTTCTGGTGCTGTGTGCCTGCAGCTAGCTTCAGTTCAGAGGCCACTTCAGCCCAGTGGCCTCTGCAGTGCTGGAGCAATGAATAAGGACTTGTTCACACCATATACTTGTTCACCATATACTACATACTACCTGCCACCATACACTCTGCACTCCTATTCTACACATATTACCAACCACCATACATTCTGCGTTCCTGTCCCACCATACACTCTGCACTCCTCTCATGCACATACTACCCACCGCCATGCATTCTGCACTCCTCTCCCACCATACACTCTGCACTTTTCTCCTGCACATACTACCTGCTGCCATACACACCACATTCCTCTCCTGCACATTGTGACAGACCTAACCAGGACAGGAGCTTTTGGAGAGGACTAGGGGCAAGCCTCTTACTCACTGACTATGGGCCCTGGTGTTTGGGGGAACACTGCTTTTTGGGAGGTGTGGACCTGGGGGATTCTTGGAGTGGTCTTGTTTCTAATTTGGGTTCATGTCTCCCCAGAACACACAGACTCTGGAAGTTTAGGCCCGGGATCCATGTTAAGGGCCTAGATGCCACATTTTCAGTAATGACTGCTCCACACTGTGGGACTCATAGCAGATGTTAATCTCATCAGCTCAAGCCACCTGTCTTTCACCCATTGTTAAATGTGCTCATTAACTCACCTATTGCTAGCAAACTACTGTGGGAATGTTGAACTTATGACAATGTGTAGTGTACTTTGTGAGCTCGGCTAGTCTGACCTGGAGTGAAATCTCTTATTAATCACAACATTGTCCAGGTGGCTACTTGTTTAACTTAAAGTGTATAGTATATGTTGGTTGTTGTTTAGCTATGGTAATTATATTCCTGTGTACAGTTTGTATTGCTAGGGTAATATGATCAGGAGGGGGGGTGTCCTCCTGTGGGGTATAAAGTATGTGTCTGAGTTTTAATAAAGGTAATCCCTTTGTTTTTTACCTCACATCTTGTCTGTGTATGATGTTTGGGGTAAAAAAGGCTGGTATTAGCTCTCGATCTGCTCAAAACAGTTTGGAGGGCAGAAGGCGCTGGTTGGCAGAAGGAAGTACCTAGTTGGGGTGCCTTACATACTACCAGCCGCCACACACTCTGAACTCCTTTCCTGCACATACTACCCTCTGCCATACACTCTGCCCTCCTGCCCTGCACTTACTACCCACCTCCATACACTCCACACTCCTCTCCTGCACATACTACCCACCTCTATACACACCACACTCTTCTCCTGTACATACTACCCACCACCATACAACCTGCACTCTTCTCCTGTACATACTACTCTATAGATTACAAATAATAAATGTCCACAGGCACCTCAATAGGTACCTATATATACCATATCAGCGCTACTGTCATTGTTATGACCAGCTTCCATACAGTATTTATATATGAGAAAAGATGTATAGCAGAGGATAATAGCCGGTCCAAAAGACACAGGTGATGGTATAAATGTGGAATTTGTTGAAGTGCACCTCACATCAGAGATCCTCTCCCCCTAGGGGTTCACACTCACCAGAGAGTTAAAAACATCAGGCGTGGGAATGTTTTTAAATGACCGTCATCCTCCTTCCTGGATAGTGTCAGCCCTACAAATCGTCTCTACCATGTGCTCGGATAAGGGAAAGAAAGGGCTCCAAATAGCGTAATTCTGTTTAAAATCCTTTATTACGATTTCCACTGACACACTTTAGTAAAATCCAGCAGTATCCAATGCTACACACTGCAACGTTACTCGCAGCACAGGTTTTTTAATGAGAGACACCAATACTAAGAAGCCGGCGTCCACAGCTTACTTCTGGTTGTCTCTTCCTGGCTGTGGAACGCAAAACATCACTTCCTGTCGCTGTAAGGTCATGCTGACGCATTTTGTCATCACAAATTCATCTGAGAGCGTGGCCTTACAGCACAGCGCTTCGGTATTCATGTCTACAGTATGAAACACAGATTGACTGTCCCAGCGCGTGGCCATCCCAATCTCTTAAAGTGCACGCACAACGGCCATCAATACACCACACAGGAACTGGTATACATAGCATTGCAATCAATCTGCGCCAGTCTGCATCCAACACAGAATACTAACCTACCTCTGCATAACACAATACATTGGTCTATTAAGACCTAAATTCATAATACATCCAAAGTACCATAAAAAATTTACATAACACATAAACAGCATATGTCCTTACATCATAATAGTGCATAAAGCCAATTAAATTCATTACATATTTATCATACTATTATGTCTCCCTATTCCTAGTGCATTATTTAAAACACAATTAGTACAAAGTTAAAAATCAAATTTGTATAATTAGTGATAACATTTAAATATAAAATAATAATATACTACTCGCCGTCGTACACTTTGCCATACACGTTGCACTCCTCTCCTGCACGTATTAACCTGCCATCATATACTATGTATTTCTCTCTTGTACATATTAACAGGCATCATATACTATGTATTCCTCTCCTGCACATATTACCTGCCACCATACATTCTGCACTCCTCTCCTGCCGTATACTCCACACTCCTCTCCTGCACATACTACCCACCTCTATACACGCCACACTCTTCTCCTGTACATACTACCCACCACCATACAACCTGCACTCTTCTCCTGTACATACTACTCTATAAATTACAAATAGTAAATGTCCACAGGCACCTCAATAGGTACCTATATATACCATAGCAGCGCTACTGTCATTGTTATGATCAGCTTCCATACAGTATTTATATATGAGAAAAGATGTATAGCAGAGGATGATAGCCGGTCCAAAAGACACAGGTGATGGTATAAATGTGGAATTTGTTGAAGTGCACCTCACATCAGAGATCCTCTCCCCCTAGGGGTTCACACTCATCAGAGAGTTAAAAACATCAGGTGTTGGAATGTTTTTAAATGACCGTCATCCTCCTTCATGGATAGTGTCAGCCCTGCAAATTGTCTCTACCATGTGCTCGGATAAGGAAAAGAAAGGGCTCCAAATAGCGTAATTCTGTTTAAAATCCTTTATTACGATTTCCACTGACACACTTTAGTAAAATCCAGCAGTATCCAATGCTACACACTGCAACGTTACTCGCAGCACAGGATTTAACATGAGAGACACCAATACTAAGAAGCTGGCGTCCACAGCTTACTTCCGGTTGTCTCTTCCTGGCTGTTGAATGCAAAACATCACTTCCTGTCGCTGTAGGGTCATGCTGGCGCATTTTGTCATCACAAATTCATCTGAGAGCGTGGCCTTAGGGCGCGGCGCTTTGGTATTCATGTCTACAGACTGCAACACAGATTGACTGTCCTAGCGCGTGGCCATCCCAATCTCTTAAAGTGCACACACAACGGCCATCAATACACCACACAGGAACTGGTATACATAGCATTTCAATCAATCTGCGCCAGTCTGCATCCAACGCAGAATACTAACGTACCTCTGCATAACACAATACATTGGTCTATTAAGACCTAAATTCATAATACATCCAAAATACCATAAAAAATGTACATAACACATAAACAGCATATGTCCTTACATCATAATAGTGCATAAAGCCAATTAAATTCATAACGTATTTATCATACTATTATGTCTCCCTATTCCTAGTGCATTATTTAAAACACAATTAGTACAAAGTTAAAAATCAAATTTGTATAATTAGTGATAACATTTAAATATAAAATATAAAATATAAAATAACATACTACTCACCGTCATACACTTTGCCATACACGTTGCACTCCTCTCCTGCACATATTAACCTGCCATCATATACTATGTATTTCTCTCTTGTACATATTACCAGGCATCATATACTATGCATTCCTTTCCTGCACATATTACCTGCCACCATACATCCATTCTGCACTCCTCTCCTGCTGTACACTCCACACTCCTCTCCTGCACATACTACCCACATACTTTACTGGCTAGCCCCAGGTGGTTACAATCATGGTAGTAGAGCAGACTGAAGTGTCTGTTCATACTATTCATCTTAGCAGCATTCGTTAGAGATGTGCACGACAAAAAAAATGTTTTGTTTTAGTTTCCACCTTTAACCACTTCAATACCAGGCACTTACGCCCCTTCCTGCCCAGGACAATTTTCAGCTTTCAGCGCTGTCACACTTTGAATGACAATTGTGCGAACATGCAACACTGTAACCAAACTAAATTTTTATCATTTTCTTCCCACAAATAGAGCTTTCTTTTGGTGGTATTTGATCACCTCTGCGGTTTTTATTTTTTGCTAAACAAACTAAAAACTCAATTTTTTGAAAAAAATATATTTTTTTTAGTTTCATAAAAAATTTTGTTTTCCCCTTCACTGATGGGCACTGATGGGCACTGATGGGCACTGATGAGTGGGCACTGATGGTCACTGATGAGTTGGCACTGATAAAGTGGCACTGATGGGCACTGATGAGGAGGCACTGATATGTAGAATTGATGGGCACTGATAGGCGGCACTGATATGCAGCACTGATGGGCACCAATAGGCGGCACTGATAGACGGCACTGATGGGCACTGACAGGCAGCACTGATGGGCACTGACAGGCGGCTGTGATGGGCACTGACAGGCGGCACTGATTGGCACTGATAGGCGGTACTGATTGGCACTGACAGGTGGCACTGATGGGCAGCACTGATGATTAGGTACTGAGATGTACTGACATGTGTTACTGCTGGGCAGTGATTGGCACTGTGGTGGACAGTGATTGGCACTGTGGTGGGCATTGGCACACTTTATTGTTGTGGCACTTCTGGGCACTGATTGGCAGGTGATTGTTACATTTGAGGGGTCTGTGCTGCTAATCAATGTGCTGATTATCAGCACAGACCCCCTCTCTGACAGGGAGAGCTGCCGATCGTTTACTCGCACTTCCTGGTTCGCGCGAAGATCAGCTGTGATTGGTCACAGCTGATCACGTGGTAAGAAGCCTCTGACAGAGGCTTCTAATCACGATTGGAGAGGGGTGTCAGACTGACATGCCACACTCGCGATTGCCGTGGTGCGTGCCCCCATGGGCGCGTGCCAGCACGTTATCCAGCTGGACGTCATATGACACCCAGTCAGGATAACAGAACCACTTCCCGGCCGTCAATCTGCTATAGGCCGGGCGGGAAGTGGTTAAGTAAATCATTTTGTTTCAACATAATCGTTATGTTACAATGATTTGTTTTCAGAATGTTCTGTTATTTTGGGAGAGTTTATATTTGTTGCTTTAAATCGATTCATAGTTTTGGAAGTTCTGTTATTCTTTCATTATTTCTGAAGTTTGGCTATATTCATTTTAACATGTTAATTCATTATTTCTGGAGATTATAAACTCTGAGTCACCTCTGCTAGCCCAACCCACAAAGACAAATAGAATGAGCTGATTGGACGATATAAACTGGAGTCAAGTGCATCCGAGTAACGAATGGAATTAAATGGATTTCTGATTCATTGATTATGTTATGATTCAGAGATTCTGATGGATCCACCTCCATCCAAGCCAAACACAATAAGCAAGAATCATCTTATTTCACATTTATACCATCCTGTATTTATTGCACTAGGTTTCCATGTCACATATAGTGCCTTTTTTATAATAATGATGTAGCACTAACTCCATTAGGAGCTGCTGATTTATATCAGGCTGTTACCGTCACCTTTTTACCTGTAGTTTCACCGATACCAGACTTCGAGTCCACGTTGAGCTTATTATCTGACAATGTAGGCACCAGTCACTTTAGTACGTTTCCAATGCTTTAATGGGAGATAACTGGAAGAAGTAGCAGGAAAGAGGTAGAAGAAGAGTTGCAGGGAAGTTCAAATATCTTTTCTCGGTGTAGCACTAAGGAATTGAAATATCAGGAAAGAATATATCCTCCATTCAGGATTAAATCTTTGCCCGCCCGGATAGATCTCTCTCACTAACCTAGCAGTCGGAACGCAGCATGAACAAAAAGTCTCTGCCACAGACTTGAGTAGAACAAACTGTACGGTCCTCTGCCACAGGATGTAGTAGTTTTAGATGAACAGCAAACACAGTACCAGAACCTTTAAGTCGACCCGACAGTACTTGTGCGGTAGATTGACTTAAGATGCGTCCTCCAATTGAGTCACCAGGCCCTTCTCCAGACCAGCGCTCCGCATGGTCCCTTCCAAGATGGGTCCTTCCCTGGATTCTTCTCAATTGTCCGTTTTATTCCCGCAGAATAGACAGCACAGGACCATCCCAGCAGTAGCAGGCCAAGACAGGCGCCTGGGCCTACCCGCACGGCTGCAGCAACGCAGCCCTTCAGCCCGGAGGGCCACGAGGTAGGACTGACTAGCAAATCCCTCTAAGCCAGGAGGGCCACGAGGTAAAAACTCTAGAAACATGGCGTCTGTCCCATAAATACTATCCCCCAGAATGCAACACAGAGGACCACCTCCGCCGATTCGTCTCTGGGAAAGAAGAGCCCTCATATACTTCAGCTTGTTGCTTTCCAACACCGACCTATGGTGACAACGGCACCCACAGGCACAATGTGGAACTGCACACAACACAGCCAAACTGGAACAGAGGCTAATCTATCAATAAATTGAATCTGAATTATATACAGAACAGATGACCCACTAAATTTACATATAAGCGGTAGATTGAAAAATCTATCAGCGCTACAATGAAAAATGTTAATGCAAAAAGAATCAGCTGAATATTCAAGATTCAAAGACTACCTTGCTGCTCTCATCTGAATAAAACAAATCCAAACTAATACCTATTCATTTGTTATGTTATTAAGTTGAATTAATTTCCCCATTCCCAACTGACGTTTGTTAAGGCTGCGCACATACAAATTAAACGAATGATCTCTTAAGTTCAACCCCAATACTAAATGAATCTTATTAGAATATTAGAATATTATTAGAATATTCATACTACATCCACTAGAATAAAAACAAATGGATTAAAATCAATTTGAATCATTTTTTATGTGGTTACCTTATTTCTGATGCTTCAAGCATTAACAAAAGGTCCAAACCATTGCATCATGTCATCCGAATTAAACAAATGAATACGAATGAGTTTGTTATTTTCGTTATAATTTATTTCTGATTAGCTGAAGTTACTATTGTGAATCATGCAAATTTTTCAGAATTTGGACTGAAATGAATCGCACATGTCTAACATTTGTTCCTTGCTTTACAGTCACCATCAAACCACTGACATGCACCCAGCAGATAATCTAGCACTCACTTGGTGCCCTCCAGGCTCCACCAGAACCTGGGTGGATCTCTTCTTAGAGAGGGGTCATATGCTGCTCAGAATGGTCCTTGCTAGGAAAAAAATGGCAACTGGTCACTGAGAACTTTCCATCAAACTGTAACACACTGAAAAAACAGTCCATGTGTGCATTTCAATTTAGCCCATTCACAAATCCTTCACTGGCAATGATCAGTCTGCTGAATACAGAACTCTTCTACATGACATGCTCTAATCGATGACAAGCCACATGATGTCTCCAAAACAAAAGTACCTTGTTCTAGCAAAACTAAGCTTTTCATACATAGAGATACTACACATTTTTTGATTCATTTCAACTTACATATGCATAAATTTCACACATATGGAAATAAAAAGCTTAACATTCACTATTACCTAGGTTAGCTAGAAAAGAGATTTTTGTATATGTTTTACTGTTAGTGCTCAACTTACCCAACTTTGAGGATGATTCCTTCCCTTTGCTAAGTACCACCTGCTACCATGTGTTGTTCACGAACCGTGCACTTATTCGCTACTCAGGCTGTTCTATTAAATAGAGGATGGCAGCTGGGTAAGATTTGTTTTCTAGTGCAGAGATTAAAGCAGTGGTGGTCCACTTGATAAATACATAGCATAAACAATCTCTACAGAAACCTTCATTTGCTTTTTTTAGAACAGATAGCGCTTTCATTTGATAGTAGGTTTGTTCCATGTATTTTTTTTGCAGAGCTTTTAACAAGCTTTGTACCCTTTAATGCCTAAGCCTATTTCTGACATTTGTTGCTTATAAGTTAAAATCTATATTTTTGCTATAAAATTACTTAGAACCCCAAACATTATATATATTTTTTTAGCAGAGACCCTAGAAAATAAAATGGTGATCCTTGCAAAATTGTTTGTCACACAGTATTTGCGCAGCAGTCTTTCAAAAGCACTTTTTTTGGGAAAAAAGGCACTTTCATGAATAAAAAAAAAAAACTAAACCGTAAAGTTAGCCCAATTTTTTTGTATAATGTGAAAGATGATGTTATGCCAAGTAAATAGATACCTAACATGTTATGCTTTGAAATTGCGCACACTCAGGGAATGGTGACAAACTACGGTACATAAAAATCTCCATAGGCGATGCTTTAAAAGAAGTTAACGGTTACCAGGTTAGAGTTACAGAGGAGGTCTTTTGCTAGAATTATTGCACTCACTCTAACGAATGCGGTGATACCTCACATGTGTAATTTGAACACCATTTACATATGCAGGCGTGACTTATGCATGCAATTTCTTTGCTGCGCAGGGGCACTTTAAACTTTTTTTTCTTATTTATTTTATTTTTAATTAATTTTTACATTGTTACTTAAAAAAAAATTCTGATAACGTGTATTGCTGTCACAAGGAATGTAAATGTCCCTTGTGACAGTAATAGGTGGTGACAGGTACGCTTTATGCACTTCAAAGTATTCAGAATTCAGTATTTTTAAATCGGTGCCATTGGCAGCCGAGTAAACCGTAAGTGACGTTGTGATGCCGCTTCCCGTGTTTTTACATAGGAGACTGTAACAAAGCCGTTTCCGGCTTTGTTTCAATCTCACTCTAGGCGGTGGAAGTAAAGGATCGTGGCTTAGGTCTCCCGCGGATCATGGCTTGGGTCTCCCAGTGGGACGGGAGGCCAGGGAAGAGCGTCAGAAGGTGACGGGAGGAGGAGCATCCCCTCCCGCTCCTTTGGGATAACGGCCGAGCGGCTTTTAGCTGTATTGTTTGTTATCCCTAAACAGCCGCCCGCCTGCTCTAAAAAAGGTACCGAGGTGATGCCTGCAGCTGCAGGCATCATCCTGGTATTACCCCTTAAAGCCGAGGCCGCATATGTGCGTATGGTCAGCACTAAGGGGTTACGCTTTTAAAGTACAATTCCACTACACTAATGGGAGTGTTGATTGCCACTTTAGGCAAGCTGCTAGCAGGCTTCATCAGGCTTTCAATAAGCTTCAAGAAGTGCTGAAGCCTGCTAGCCGCTTGTTTAAAGTGGTAATCAGAGCTTCTATTAGTATCTGTGTTCAACATTTATAAAATCAAGATAGTGTTGCGCTGTAAACTAAATAATGTGCAAATATGCAGAATAAAGTGCAAAAGTGCTTAGTAGTAAATACACTAAAGAGAGGCAATCCTTGTGGTATATAAACATATAAAAAATATCCTTGAAAGAATAATAAATGTATCACATGTTAATCTTATTCCTCTTTAGGTAAACAGTGATAAAATAACGTGATGAAATATCTGTATAAATTCAGGCAAAGAAGAAATCCCTTTCAAAAAGTGAATAAAATGAATATGTTCGTGGAAAGTCTTTAAAAAGAAGTGCAGAATGTAAGGTGACTGTATAATGATATCAATAAACAGGAATAAAGTGCTGGTGCTGGTGACCACTCTCTGCAATGGAGTGCTGGTGATAAGTGACTTCTTGTCCTCTGTGCGGCGTAATATGTGGATGTCCCCTTACCTTACCGCTGTAAGGTAACAGCATGTGGGTATATCTTTCTTATAGAACCCGTGTATGTCCCCTGGCAATCGTCCCAGTCTCCGGCTCTGCTGGTATGTATTTCTTGTCAATAATCAGAGTCCCCTTTGTGTTCTATGGTGTATCTGGATCAGGTAGACCTTGCAATAGGGCATGGGGGGATGTAAGGAACAGGAGGGATGCTCGATAGTGTAGTAATTTTGATAATATTTATTTGGAATCAGCAAAGTAAAACAGGTACTCACATTAAAACATTAAAATGTATCAAACAGGCAACAATAAAAACAAGCAGCGAGCTCGCCCACGTCACTTCCGGTGTCTCGTATTCCCAACGCGTGTTGGTCACAGTCACGTGACTTCATCGGGGGAACTTTTGCACTTTATTCTGCATATTTGCACATTATTTAGTTTACAGCGCAACACTATCTTGATTTTATATATTTTATTTGGGTTCTGATATTTCCTTCAGTGTTTGCAGCAGTATTTATTGTATTTATTTGGTTGGTGCAGGGATGTTATTTTATTATATGTGTTCAACATTTACAAACTGGAGCTGAATGGTACAAAATTTGTCAAAGCTTGCTGCTTGCACTGCTCTTAAACAAGCTGAAGCCTGTGTAAAAGAGGCCTAAAAGATTAGAGCATGATTGCAATTTTAGGTAACATAGGGATATAAAGCTCAAAGGAAAGTTTGCATTTTAACTCAGGAAAGTTTTTCCTCCCTTTTGACATTACATTACATAGGATACAACAGTAGCATGATTGCGACGTTTTCACAGCTTTGTGATCATTAAAATTGTGAATGACATTGTGCTGCCCTACATGAATGTTTAATGATCATGAAGTAAACACATACAAATGTCATCCAGAGTATCCAGCTTATCTGTTATGATTCATGTTTTTGTAATGATTTATTAAACTTTTGATAATTTTTACATTTTTATTTTCCCTTTTCTTTATGGGGGTTGCTGAATGCTGGATCACAGAAAATGTTGATGATGTCAAAGATGACATCACAAATTTAGGGGAGAGGGAGTGCAGCATATTCACTTGCAGACAGACTCCTTTAGTTCCTTTTCCCATAATCTGTTGTGTTCTTACAAGCATCTGGGCTCCTGGATATGCCTAGGGAATAAAAGTTTCCCTATTTCCTGTCCTCTGCAGCTCACAGAGTATGCTCCTAATGAAGCAGAGATGGCTAGGTGTGTGATCTGCAGCCCAATAGCACACAGCTTCTACAGAAGACACATCCACTGCAAGATGGACTGCTCCAAATGCTACCAGAGTACTGCACTTCAAGTGGGGTAGCCCTGTGTCTCCAACCGCTTGCCTTTGGTACCAGCCCTGGAACTCTTCCAGCCACTCGCCTGTGGTGCCATCCCCGAGATCCCTGCAGCTGTTTGCCTGTGTACCCTGACCAACCCTGCACTTCACTGTGAGCTGTAGCAGAAGCTAAGCAAAAATAGCCATTTATGCACTGTACTATTTACTGAAATAGTGGTTGTTCTCCAGTATATGTCGCTACAGAGCCTTATGCTATGCTGTACTGCCAGCTAGGGTCCTTATTGAGTCACAGAGACATTGCTCTTATGAGCTCCTGTTTGTACATCTTCATAGTTGATTAAACATTCTGTTTTGCTTTATGCACAACTTTTTGCCATCTGAACGTGTTTTCATTGCTAATCGGACTATGCACTTGTTTAGTAAAATTCAAGATAAACCTACCCTCTGTCTGATAATTTGGCTGATCTCTCTATTACATAGCACTTTTGCACACAGAAGCATAGTGTTGCACTGAGCATTCTCATAAATATCAGCTCCTGTGCTTAGTGTTGGATTACTGCTGTCACTGACAGTCAGGGGTTCCAGCAATAAACCCCTACCAGAGCCACTGAGACTGAGTGCCAATTTACAGGGATAACATATACTTTTATATGTTTTAAGTATTATCTTTGTTTAATAGATTTTGTAAATTTTTATACACAATTTCTCAATTGTGTTTTGTTGTATACACCTATTATGGTGCCTGAAAAGTCCTGTTAAGAGGTGTTTAACCTGTCTCCTCTATATCTCAGAGCCAATTTAATATGCTGCAGGAACTAAAGTGGAGGTCTGGAAAACATTGGGCCACACACTAGGAGCTGGTGGGATATGAGAAACATTTGGCAACTAGGGTTTAGGCCCTAAGTTGGGAGAACTCAAACTCTTGAAAGCAAAGGATCAGTGTGGTGGTGCAAAGAAGAGAATTTTAGTTAAATTTGGTAGTAGAAGGGGGCACCTTGGGAAGCTCTGTCATTTAAGTGGTTGACATGTTTGATTTAAACACCTGGAATATTGTTATAGTATAGGCCAAATCCAGATTTACCTAAACTAAAGCCTAGTACACACTACTAGTTTATTTTCATTCAACTCGCTAAAAAACTGACAGCTCCAGTCGGGAGCCACTGTACTAACCATGTGAGGTTAGTCCATCGATCTCCCCTACTGAGCTGTTGTGTTATGACAGGGGGACGCCCTCCCCGCCAGAACACTCAGGTCAGTGTTCTCTGCCATTGGCTGAGAGTGCTGATCAGGAGTCAGCCAGCTGTTAGTTTTCCAGCATGCACATCAGACAGAAGCTGACTGCACAGCCAGCTTCTGTCGGACAGATGAACATACACACGGGCAGAATGTACGGGGGTTTACTTACCTCTGTTGCACAGCCTTTGTGTTTACACTGGATTGGACCATACTGCAGCTGCATAGTGAAGGCAAGTAAGGGTCTGGGTTAGCTAGGGTAAACATTGATTTGTCCTTTAAACAGATACATAAGTGCTGTTGGCTGCAACTTGTAATACTGCAAAAGGAACAAACAAAATGTTAAATTAAAGAATAGACAACATGAAAGCTAAATAAAATGAAGGATTACTATGTGAGACGAGAGCCCTGTGACATAACATTTTTAAAATGAAGAAATAGTTGTGCGGAAGCATAATAAATTTATCTATAGACACAATACAGTGTCTAGCTAACTTTAAGATTTCAGTCAAGTAATTTAAAATGACTATTCCCTAACCACTTCTGTATTATAAGATGTCATGATCTCTTGCTTTGAAACAGGAAATGATTAATTGGATTATTCTTAAATGTGGTGTTGTTGTCTGACTTCTGTAGGTAGGAGACACTGTGTGGAGCCCTGTAAACCAGTGAAATCATACAATAGAAATTAAAGTCATTTTTCAATGTGAGGATTGCCTTCTCATCGTATCTAACATTTTGTTCTGCCAACTATACTCTTTGTTTCACAACTCATGCTTTCACAGCTAAAAACACTGCAGAAAATTTCATGAAATTCTGCCAAGATATCCCAGCAGTAAGAAATGATCAACATTTTGTTGCATTATCATTTCAAGTAGTGATGGATCCAGCTTTAAAAAAATATATGACCTTTACCAATTGTCCAAAGCTGACTTTCAATTGGAAGGTTCAGGGCAAAATTATATACACGTCTTGTGAATCTGTTGTATTTTTTATTTTCTAATTACATTTTGCTTGAAAGCACATTTTTAGCTAAAAAAAATCCTAGCTGCTACAGATACATTTGCCTGTTCTTGGGAAAACCTTAACAAAGAAGTGAAACAAAATACCCTTTAATCCTGCAAAAAATCCAAGAAACTCATAACTTATGAGGAGAGGAGGAGGTGTTCTATACTTTTGTCTTAGGTTAACTATGCCGATCCTCCATAGATACAGTACAGTGAGTAGCATTGACACCCTAGGACAGAAAGTGTGTTACTGCCAGGATCATCAAGTGGAAAAAAAGAAAAAAAACACCTGAAAAATTTTAATTAATGTGGCCACCACATGTAAGGCTGGTAAGCTGCAAAATATTACATTTTTTGTTCTAGGGTTTAGCTACACTTTTATCACTTCCCCCACGGTGGATGTCATATGACATCCTGCAGTTTAAGTGGTTGTACCAGGATGATGTAGCTAAAGACTTCATACTGGTATTAAAATTTGCAGTCGGAAATGCTCTTTATTGTAGAAGTGATTTGAGTGGCTATACATCCACTCGATCACTTCTACAGAGGGCAGAATGGATGCCCCCTTTCGGTACAGTTCTTTGTTTACTGGCCTGTTACTGGCCAGTGAAGCAGCCGATAAGAACGATCTGTGTCTGATCGACTGCACTGGATTAAGAGTTGTTAAAAAAAATTAAAGGTGCAGTGTAAAAAAAGTTTTATATAAAATAAAATAATTAATAAAAAAATGAGATTTTAAAGTGCCCCTATCTCCTGTGCTTATACGCAAATGCAAACAGTGATCACACCACACATGTGAGGTTTTGTTGCGAACATCAGAGTGGGAGCAATATAGTTTTAACCCCAGATCTCCTGTGTCACCAAAAACCGGTAAGCTGTAAAAACATTTAAAACGTCACCTATGGAGATGTATAGGTACCATAGTTTGGCACCATTCCATGGGCATACGCAATTTTAGCGTGATATGTTAGGTATCTATTTATTCGGGTAACATAATCTTTTATATTTTACCAAAAATCGGGTATTATATTGTGTACATTTGCAAAACAATTCATTAAAATGTTTTTTTTTTCTTTTCTTTAAATGTGCATTTAAAAAAACGCTACGCAAATACCATGTGACATTTAAAAAAAAACAAAAAAAACACACGCCATTTTATTCTGTAGGGCCTCTGCTTAAAAAATGATTTAATGTTTGGAGGTTTAAAGTAGTTTTCTAGCAAAAAAATAAATAAAAATGCTGATTTTTAACATGTATGTGAGAAGTGACAGAATTGGCTCGGTAGGGAAGTAGTTAAGTTGCATATGAATACAATAAAAACATAATAAAAACTATACCAGTTTGCTTGGAAAAAAGAACACTTGGGACCACTTTTTATGGATTTAAATTTGGCACCTCTAATACTATCCTCTTTTCATAAACATAGAAGAGCGAAAACAGAAAAAGACCAAGTTGTGGTGTTCATACCCCTGACCTGTAGATATTACTATTTACAGTTAGACATACAATACTTTCTATATTCTGCACAAGTTAGTTCCAGTACCTGTAAAATATACAGTATTTAGAAGGTATATGCTTCATGGATGCCTGAACACTTATTAAGAAATTAATAACTACTCTTTCTTGTGGACCACGACACAAGATTGGGACAGGGATGTTTCTTTATCTCTACAGCAGCCCTCACCATTTCTTCCACATTCTGGTGAACCTACAATGCCTTTGCCTGCTTGTTTTGAGGGAATTGGTTACCTGTGAGTTTGGTGTACTAACCAATAAAATAATAAGAGACCAACTAGCAGAAAATGAAACTCAGTCCGCCTTGGAGAAAGATTGCTCTTGGAAATTGATATAACTCCAGCAAAGGCTATTATGATTTCAAGCCAAAGTGAAACTGCTGTGGCTGAGGCAAAAGTCAGGGGACTATTGGCACCATACAGACTGTGAATTCTGAATATACTTCCTATATGGCACCTACTCAGGCACAGCACAAAACTATAACAATAGATCAAACTTAGCTACACATACACAGAACATACACAGAACAAGTACTTCCAGATGTGGGTTAGGGATGAGGTTTGAGTTCAGATCAAAGAAGAATTCAGTCCAAACTTTGCCTGTTGGGTGAATGGGTGAACTAAGTGGTAGTATTACTACTGCCGCTAAATATAGCAGCAGTAGTTCCACTCAGGCTGTTTTTTAGGAAGACAGCAGCCTACTGCAATCCTTATATAGAGTTCAATGTCTAGTGAAACACTAAAGCCCCGTACACTCGAGCGGAATGTCGGACAGAAAAAGTCCGACGGAAGCTTTTCATCGTCTATTCCGATCGTGTTTATGCCTCATCGGACTTTCTTTTTCGAAAATTCTGACGGACCTAGAAATGGAACATGTTCTAAATATTTCCAATGGAACCAATTCCTATCGGGAAAACCGCTCGTCTATATGCTGTTCCAGAAACGACGCATGCAAGTACGAGATGGAAGCTATTGGCTACTGGCTATTACACTTCCTTTTTCTAGTCCCGTCGTACGTGTTGTACGTCACCACGTTCTGGACGGTCGGACTTTGGTTTGACTGTGTGTAGGCAAGACCGCTTGAATGGAATTCCGTCTGAGTTCCGTTGGAGAAACCTTCGGAGTTTATTCCGACGGCAAAACCGGTCGTGTGTACGCGGCGTAAGTATGCCAGGTCAGACATTTTGGGTTTCACTGACTGCATGCCTTTTTCCAGGTCACACAGTGGCATATTAGTAAAGACAGAAAGAAAGTCAGCTGTGGCAGCTTTTATATTTCTATCCTAACAGGATTACTTTCCAAAAAATATGAAGTGGCCAGTTTGTTTTAAAGAACGTAATGCAGACTAAAATAACATAAATGACATAGCCACCTAATTAAGTAGATGATAAAGGGCACATTTGCTATTCCTGCACATTAGAAGTGTGGTAGCATTGCTAGTTTCTTTCTAGTTGATGTTTTCCGTATAATTGGTCTTGAAAGAAGACATGAAAATATTGTTTTGAAAGATATAATAGCTCTACAATATTATTAAATAATCTGTGTAAATGGTGAGTAAAACACATACTGCTTCATAAAATATCCGATTGTGCTATAATTTACAGTGTTCTTTGTTTCCCAACAACTTTGACATTTATTACTGAGATACAAATACGCTTTCTCTTTAGCTATCATTGCTGCTGCAGCTACCATCTCTTCCCTTTCAATTCAAACCACTAATCATTTGTTTTGTGACCTGCAGCTAATACAACCATAGTGTTACTTATCAGCTTCAGTGGAGAGGCTCCGACTAATATAGTAATCTGCAATTTGCCACCTGTATGATGCAGCCTAGATGTGTGTTGTATTTATTCTAATACATTTGCCTAAATGCTCTTAGCTTTTTTTTTTGCTTAAATTATAACAAATATTAACATTTGTGTCCATGCACATATAGACATTTACAGGCTGAAAAAAGTGCATTCGAGAAGGGAGCTTTTGAGAAGAAAAAATGCTTGATGTATTTAAAAACATCTAAACGCAACTCTGGGAATCTTATGATATACTGAATTATGAACAATTTCATTATCAACAAATCCGTCACTTTTGGAGTCTTTTACCAGGAACCCTGTAAAAGGCAAACAAATATTGGCGCACTGCAAGCTGGATGGAATATGCATACCAGGAAGACAAGGTCAATGGATAAGAGTCTGTAAGTCCACAGAGTGAAGTGACAGTCTCTGAGGGTACAAATGCTGAACGGCAACTGGCTCTAAAAAGAGCTAGAAGGAACTCTGAAGGAACATGAAACAGGAGAAAAGAGAAGGGCCATCTGAGTGCAGCAGTTAGTATATTTATTCCAATATAAGAAAGCAACTCACAGTATAAAAAGAGGAACAGCGCATGTGCTCTTAGGGGAGGACGTGATGCGGTGTGTCGATGGGAGGCCGCTGATTCCACCTGTGCTGGTGGCTCCCAACGCTTTCTGAAACTCGGTTACACTCGGAGCAAAGCAGCTGTCATTACTTCTGGGTCCAAGCGTGAATGGGAGGTGTGCATGTTTGGAGCATGCATGCTCCTTCGTCAAGCAATCACATGCGCTGTTTCTCTCTTTACATTACATGTGAGTTACTTTCTTTTTTTTTTTGAAAATCTTTTTATTGATTATAAGACATACAAACAATTAACAACATTAAACCTGCCACAGCATTGGGACTAGACCCACGCAGGAGTCAGTGCCAGCCGGCCATTGGGCTGCATCCAGCATTAATATCATACAGCTGTAGCATGTCCGAAAGAAAAGAACAACAACAAACAAACCTAGTGCGGTATTGGCTCCTGCTCAATTAAAGTATTTCAGGATCAGATTTATCAGTTGAGACCCAAGGGACAATATTAGATATCAAATAAACCCATTTCAGAGATTACATTACCATAAAATCAACCAATGTATCAGTATCACTTTCTCCCATAGACTGGTATTATGTACCTGTTCAATCAGTCTGCGGTTGCCGTGGAGGCCTCAGCTAGCCATTTGGCCCACACTCTATCATATTTTTTGGGGCATCCCCTATTTTGATAGGTTTCCTTATAGAGTGGTAGTACTTTATTGACATGTGTTTTCCATAACAATATGGATGGCGGGGCATGTTTTTTTCCAGCAGAGAGTGATAATTTTCCTTGCATAAAAGAGCAGGAGCCCTATGAGGGTTCTCTCTGCTATCTTGGGGGCTAATTCTTCCACTAAACCTAGAAGGCAGATCTGCAGGGTTGGGGCTATATCTGTTCTCACCACTTCTTGTATTACAGATAGTACTTCTGACCAGTAGTTTTTAATTGCTGGACAGGACCAGAAAATGTGTATAAAATCACCTGGATCCCCAGTACATCTCCAACACTCCGAGGACAGGGAGGTTCTCATCTTATGCAATCTATATGGGGTGAGATATGCCCGATGTAGTATTTTGTATTGTATGAGACGGTCTCGAAGTGAGACCAGGATTTTGAAGGGGAATTCCCACATGTCCTCCCAATCCTCGGAGTCTAGTGTCGGGATATCCTGTGTCCATCGCTGCCGGAGCTTTGACAGATCTGGAGAGGAAACTCTAAGGAGATGTGCATAAAGGACTGAGGTCGGTTTCTTGGTGCATTCATATCTTGTGACCCTCTCCAGATCGGATTGCACAATTTGCGTGTCGTTGGGTATTATTTGGGCTTTAAACGCATGAGACAGTTGCATATAGCGAAATAGATGCGAGGGAGGCACATTGTATTGGGATACCAGGTGATTGAAGGGGTGTATGGCGGTGTCGGTGGTGAGGTCAGATACCAGTTTAAGACCGCATTTGGCCCATATTTTAGGGTCTGGTAATGAGTAGAGATGGGGTAGGGTAGGGTTGTTCCAAAGGGGGGTGTGCGGGGAGACTGCATTTCATGGGAACTTCTCAAGTTCTAGTCCTGCCCTCCAGGCCCTTAGAGTCGTGTGCATGGAGATGGTCAAATCATATGGAGCCTTGGGACCTCGAAGGGGTGAATGTGTAAGGGCTTCCACAGAGCGAACCACCGCAGCCTCCAGAACCGCAGCGGGGTTGGACGCATCCGGTACTAGCCACCAACTGCCGTGACCAGCTGGGCTGCCAGAAAATATTTCTGGCAGTCTGGAAATGCCAGCCCCCCCCTGCGACACCGGACGCATTAGTGTGGAGAGTTTAAATCTAGGGGGATTCGGACCCCAGAGGAAGGAGGAGAAAATTTGGTTCAATTTCGTGAAAAATGAGCAAGGTATCCATTGTGGGGAATTACGAAATAGGTATGTAAATTTAGGTATGATTTTCATTTTAATTAAGTTAATGCGGCCTAATAGGGATAGAGGAAGGTTCTCCCAAGCTTTGAGTTTGGCCTTGACTACTTGGACCACCGGGTCTAGGTTAAGGGGGATAAAGCTGGATGCGTCTCTCGAGACGCGTACCCCCAAGTACACCATTTCGTCCACCCACTGCATCTGCAGATCCTGCGGGGCCAGTCTTTTTGCCTCAGTGTCAATAGCCAGCAACTGGGATTTTGTCCAGTTCACCCTTAATCCTGTTACTTTGGAGAATTCGGTCAATACTTGCAGCGCTCCTCTAAGAGAGGAGTCCGCGTGATTCAGAAAGAGCAGGAGGTCGTCCGCATACAGAGCTACCCTCTCCTCCAGCCAGGCTATTTTTAATCCTTTTATATGGGGTGGGACCCGCAGTGCCTCCGCCACCGGTTCCATAGCTATTGCGAATAATGCCAGAGAGAGGGGGCAGCCCTGCCTGGTACCCCTGGACAGCGGGAAGGGGGGAGAAACATTACTTCCCAATCTGATTGCTGCCTTCGGGGATTTGTATAAAGTTTGCAGCCAGGCAATAAAAACCAACGGAAATCCCATCCTTCTGCAGAGTTTCCCAGAGAAATGGCCATTCGATTGAATCGAATGCCTTTTCGATATCGAAGGAGGCAACCGTTCTAGTGCCCACATTGTCATGTATGGCATGTAAATTGGTGAATAATCTGCGGAGGTTAATATCCGTTGACCTATGTGCCATGAACCCAGTCTGATCTGTGTCTACAATAGAGGGCAGAAGTGGGTTGAGTCTAACAGTAATTAGTTTAGATAAGATTTTGAAATCAATGTTAAGAAGTGCAATGGGCCTGTATGAGGCGCACTGTTTGGGATCTTTATTGGGCTTAAGGATTAGAATAATGTGTGCATCTGCCATAGAGGGTGGGAGCGCTCCCTCCTCCAGACATCGGGTATACAGGTCCGCCAACAGGGGGGCCAGTAGATCCGCATGAGACCGATAAAATTTGACGGGTAGACCATCAGGACCCGATGCCTTCCCAACTGCCAGTGTGTTAATGATAGCATGTACCTCCTCCGCAGTGATAGGCCTAACCAGATGGGACCTCTCCTCATCCAAAAGCCACCCCAGAGCCAGGGGGTCCAGGAGAGGCGCCATCTCGCCAGGGGTCACATCCCGAGGGAGTGTGGTACTGTATAGTGCCTGATAAAAGGCCTGAAACTCCTTTAGGATATCTTCTTGGGATGTAAAAGATTCACCCGTGGGAGAGATCAGTTCGGGGATCAGAGTTATGGGGGTGTCATGATGGGACATCATTGCCAGTAGTCTGCCATTTCTATCCCCCTGCTCAAAGAATCTTTGTTTGGTGTGGAATAACTCTAAGCGCGTAACCTCAGTAAGATGGAGGTGGAGATCTCTCTTTGTGGACTGCAGCAGTTCAAAATTGGAAACCAAGGGGTCAGACCCGTAAGTGGCTGACGCCGCTTCAATCTCCACCTCCAACCGCCTTGTGCTGGCTTGTTGATTTACTTTCACCGCCTTAATTGCTGACATATAGTGTCTTCTAATGAACGCCTTGAAGGCGTCCCAAACTATGGGTGGAGAGGATGACCCCGCGTTATGTTCCCAGAATTCGCGCAATGTTTGTGGAGTCTGCCCTGAACTCTCATCATGGGAGATCCAGTGGGCCCCAAGGCGCCACATGGAGCCACTGCGTTTGTCTCTGGTCCGCATAGTGATCTTGAGAGGGGAATGATCAGATAGCCCGCTAGGTAGGTATGTTGCCTCCACTATATCATTTAGCACAAGTTGATTTGCAAACACATAATCAATTCTAGAGGAGGTTTTATATATGAGGTAGAAAAATATGAATAAGCTTTAGTCTGGGGGTGTAACCACCTCCACACCTCAGTAACCCCTGCTGAAAGTGTCCACCCCAGCAGGTCCCCAGTAGAGGACTGCGAAGGCGTGGGCCTATCCAGATCAGGGGAGAGGGTATTATTGAAGTCCCCTAGGATTAACAATTTGTGAGTTACTTTCTTATATTGGAATAAATGTGCTAACTTCTGCACTTAGATGGCGTTGCTTGTTTCTCTTTACTAGGAGCCCTGACTGGTCCATAGCCACAACTGCTTTTGAGTCTAAATACTACACAAACCCCAAAACCCGGGGCCTCATCTCCTTGCTTTATTTCATCATTCAGAGCAATACAATCACTCAAGCCCCATTGTATTGCGCCAAATGAGAACGTGACTTTAATGCTGCTCAAGCCCCTGAGGACTGGAATTATATGTGGACAGCCCTATGTAAATTTTCTCATAATGTGGTGGCTTTAGAAAATTAATTTAAGGTTATTTCAGGCTGGTACTTTACTCCAGCACAGATAGTGAAATGTCTGCCCTGCTTACTCACCAAACTGCTTTCAGGGGTTGCTTGGACCTGGGCGATATGAAACATATTTGGTGGACCTGCTCTGCAGTTAGAAGATTATAGATGTGGATATACTGTATAATATGGTCAATAAAGTTCTACATGTTAATCTCCAAAAAACACTTGGGAAGCCCCCTTGCATAAGTCAACAGAAAATGTGTCCCGAAGTGAATGCATACACATCACCCACATTTTCATGCCAATCAAGAGACGGGTTCAGGCTATGTTTAATACCAAGAAGCTGACAGGGATTCCTAACAACACACACAATACATTTCCACTTACTTGTCAGCCTTGCCTTAACCACTTTCCAGTCTCACAGTCAACTACCTGCTTTTTGGAACTATAACTGTACAGCCAACGAATGCGGTCTGACACCTGGGAGGCTCTGAAGTATACTCCCCCCCCTCTCTTTACTCTTCCTCACATGCTATAGCCCTTCCTTCTTAGACCTCACCCGTGGATGCCTTTTTCCTTTTTTAAACCTATGGGTGGAAGGGAGGTCTCTTTTGCCTCTTCTTTTGCCGACATCATACCCAAACTAAACAGACATTTCCTTTTATTCAATAACCACAGGTGTCTGGGTCTTTCAGTGACATTGCTTAATCGTTCAATGGACCCAATATGATCCCACTACAGACTATACCTCTGCCACCTGTTCTTAAGTCTCTGTTTTCACTTTTCAGAGTCTGTTCTTTTTTGTCTGAATTTATGTATCCTATTTGCATACTGAAGTATGGGCCTCTGCATAGGCATCATTGCACGTTGTGGCTGTATTGTGTATGCACCATATCTTTATGTTCTGTTTCTCCTTTCAATAAAAAGATGGTAAAAGGAAACATCTAAACGTGTTTAAATGCTACACACACTTAGAACTTGAGCGTTCATATAAAGTCCATTGCTTACTGTAAAAAAAAAAAACATACCTCAGAACTACCTCTGAGGAAGTCTAATAAGGACGCAACACATCAGTTGGGTGTGGTCAGTGACATCATGCATTCTGGAATGACTGAGTGCCGCTAATCGTAATGTGAAAGAGAGCCAGGACAGGCGGCTATACAGGCTTATATTGTTTGCTGATTGTACTAGTTGGATCACATGAGTGTTTTTAACCACTTTGTGAATTGCAGACCATAGGACACAGGATTGGGACATGGATGTCTATTTATCTGTACAGCAGCCCTCGCCATTTCTTCCACATTCTGTTGAACCTACAATGCCTTTCCCTTATAATGTGTATGTGACACCGGCGCAAACCTATATAAAAAACCATGCGGTGGTGGTGTTGTCACTGGATTTCAGTCACATGAAACACGCATGAGAAATCAAGAGCACAGAAATAGCACAAATATAGTGGATGGTCTACTCAAGGACATAATTGAATTATAATTTGTTTAATTTTATTATATGCATTAAGGTGTTTAATTTAGTGGTAGATACATAAGTGTTGTCACAAAATATCCTTTAATCTTATGTTAATTAATTTACTTATTTGATTGAGGTAGAGAAAAATCGCTAAAGGTAGCGCAGTCAGCACTTGATACATAATGCCTTTCCCTGCTTGTTTTGAGAGAGTCGGTTGTTACCTTTGAGTTTGGTTTGCTAACTAATAAAATGAGAGATCAACTAGCAGAAAATGAAACTCAGCCCGCATTGGAGAAAGATTGCTCTTGGAAATTGATATTTCTCTAATTTCTCTAGCAAAGGCTATTATGATTTCAAGCCATAGTGCCATAGTGAAACTGCTGTGGCTGAGGCAAAAAAAAAGCTAATAGCAGTAGGGCGGGGGGGGGGGGGGTGTTTAGGCACAGAGCCGGCACCTGCAAGTGAGCAGCAGAGAGTGAGAGCTCCATCTGAGATTCAATGATCCTGTCGAGATCCTGTGTCCATTAGTTTCATGATCCAAAAGACTCCCTGAACTATACTTTATGTGTCCGGGATGGTGAAAATTGGACAAGTGGCAGGCAAGCCCCCAGGAGAATGTCTGACATGTTTTGCGTGATGGCAGCAGGTCCATGTGGACTGGGAAGAGGACAGTTTGCCACAGCACTCTGAGGATGGTGTGAGAGGTACTCTTCCAGCTAAGGTGAGCCTGCTATCCAGAAGAGAACATTCGCTGCCCAGGGGCAAATCGTTGGAATCGCTTATCCTATCGGTCTGAGTGGAAGGGCCTAAAGGGGGACAGAGACCCAGAGCCCTCACTTAAGCAGATCATGGCCACCATACATCTGTGTCAATCTACTTTGACCGATTATATAGAAGGGCTGGAATGGAATCATACAGTAGTTGGAATTTTCCTTTTTGAAGCAAGACATGCAAAATGTTAAAGAGCAGCGCAACAGCGACCTGGAGGATATTGTCCACCCCATGGAGTCTGAAGCCCAAGTTGCCAGGAAGGCCCTAGCCGAACACTCTGCTAAGACAGCGGATATGGAAGATCAGTTGAGAATCAATAACATCAGGTTAGTGAGCTTTCTGGAGGGAGCTGAAGACACCTGGAAGATTTTTTGGAACATTGGCTCAGGGATAACCTGGAGGCAGACACGTTTACTTGCTTGTTTGCTGTTGAAAAGGCTCATCATATTCCACCTCGGGGCCCCCTTGCTGGGGCGATCTATAGGCCCTTGATTGCTTGTGTGCTTCATTTCCATGATTGGGAGAATATCCTATGAGCTACTAGGGCTAAGCCTGATTTGATGTTAAATGACAATTGTATTTCACTATAACCTGATTTCTGCATTGCAACACACGAAACCAGGTGAGTTTCATGCATGTAAAGAATCGCCTACATGACCACAACTTGATCTACAGTATGTTGTATCCGGCTAAGTTGCAGGCTGTTGATGGCCTGCTAGGCGTACTTCTATGCTACCTCTACTGAATGGTTGAAAGCTTGAGGCAGTCCAAGGGCTGGGTGCTCCCCTAAGCCCCCTGGTAACCCCAGTCCAAGGGCTGGGTGCTCCCCAAAGCCCCCTGATCACATCTCTACTGTGAAGCTGCATTGATATTTTACCTTCTGGGTCATTGGAGCATTGTGTCCATATCTATACACATATTTTTTCACTCTGTTCATTTGTTTGTTTTAAAGACATTTAAAAACTTGATAGTTTTGGGACTCCTCGGGTACTAGGGGTCTCCTCAGAGCTTCTGCTGTTCCCTTCGTTTTTTTTCTGGTTTTGGGAATTAAGAACTTAGCAGTTTGGGGATGGGTGCAGGGACGATGGGTTTGGGATGTTTGGGGTTTTTTATGTTCCTTTACTATGCTTTGCCAGTTTTCGGGGAATACTGTACTATTGGAGTGTGTTTATTGTGTGTGGGGGTCCGCTCTTCCAGCATCCCTTGTTTACTTTTGTGCGATGGATGGCTGCATGGCTGGTGGTGAAGTTGAACCCTGGGACTCTGCGTGGGCCTCCCCTCTTTTGTTTTTTTTTTGTTTTTTTGGATTGAATGTCTTTTTCTTATATGGCTATCTTAAGAAATATATACTGCATATCCTTTTTTTTTTTTTTCAGGAGACTTACTTACAAGGTTCCAGGGTTCTCTCTTTGAAGAGAGGGAATATTGCTGCTGCCTACCATTCCACGTATTCCTCCTATTCCTGGGGGGTGTCCACCTTGGTAACCAAGACATTGCCCATACATGTCCAGACCATTAAAACAGACCCCTATGGTAGGTTTGTATTCCTGTGTTGAAAGTCTAGAATATCTCATTGACGCTGGTAAATGTGTACACGCCAACCCCCCCACCCCCCCTTTGCTGTATCCCACTTGAATGACTTCCTCTAAGCAACTTTCACTGTAACAGAGGGCAAAATGTTTTTTCTAGGTGATTTTAATGTAGTGGTGGATTCTTCTTTGTATAGGAGTGTTTCCTGGGTTCCCCTATTGCCTTGCGGTATGGTTGGCTACATGGTTTCCAGGATGTCTGGAGAACCCAGAAGTTAGAGAGTATTCCTATTATTCTTAGGCCTATAAAACACTCTTTTTAACACTATTGGGCAGAAAACGGTCATAGTTTGTCACAGTTAACTCAATGGAAAGCTTTCAAAGCCACTCTTGTGTATTAATGTGCAAAGTTGTAATCGACAGTTGGCCTCAACTGTGACATAAAAAGGAGGCGAGTGTTTCTCTAGCTGAATCCAAATATATTTGTGAGAACATGAATGATATGTTTCTTTCTTGGCTGAGAGCAACTTGTGAATATTGGTCTGTCCTTTCTGTCCAAACCACTGAAGCATATTTTCTAACATGGGGATAAGAATGATCATTTGTTGGCTTATCTAGTACGACCTGTTTATGTTCCTATTTCTATTGTTCATTCAGCACAGGGAGAGGAAGTGGTGGACACCTACACTGTGTTTGTAGATTTTTACTGCAACGGCAGCTGAGCTTGCCTCCTACCTGTCTTTGGTGCACATCCCTGTGCTATCTGCTGAGGACAGGGTCCCCTTAGTTGGCGATCTTACTCTGGAGAAAATAGAGCTTGAGGTTGCTTCCTTCCCTCTTCACAAGTCTCCTGGTTTTGGATGGTTTGCCTTCAGAGTGATATCAGATGTATGCTGAGACTCTAGCTCCCTGTTTGCTTTGGGTGTTTCACACAGGAAGATGGCTTCCACATTCAATGCAAGAGGCACTTATTGTGCTACTTCTCAAGAGTAAAAAAGATGCTAGGGAGAGTGACTCATATCGCCCTCATCTCATTGATGACTGCTAATGCTAAAATTCTTGCTAAGGTTATTGCTCTGAGGTTACATTTAGTTATTTTGTATGTTAAAACATTAACATGCATTTTATCCACTTTGCGCCCACGCTATAGCCTAAAGACGGCTACAGCATGGACTTAAATTGCCGGGAAGGTGTCCATGTACGTCCTCCAGGGAACACGCTCCCCACATGTCCCCTCGGGCCCACATCGGGGAAAATCTGTGATGGCTGTGTACCTTGGACACAGCCAATCACAGATTCTGGTAAATGGCCAATCACAGCGGTCATTTACCACGTGATTGCCATGTACAATGAGAGATGATCTCGAGGGTAAACATATGAGATCTCTCATTGACGGCTCTGCTTCCTCACACAGAGACCGCATGTAGGAAGGAGAGCGATTTGAGTTAGTGAGTTATCTCCAACCTTTTTCAGTCTGTTACAGTATAATACAGTGACTAAACAGTGCCCATCCGTGTCACACTGCCCATCAGTGTCACAGTGCCATCAGTCAAACACAAGAAAAAAGACCTCTCCTGCGCTCAGGTGTCCATGAACTGGATATGTGGTGCAGCCACCTATAGAAGTAATGCCTAGCGTCTTGCAGCCCTCATTTGAACAATGGGTATTCAAGCTAAAAGACACAAAAAAGAAAGAGGGCGCACCAACCTAGTGCATTACCACTGATAAACTTTAATGCAGCATAAAAACAGTAAAAATTATACTCACAAACGAGCTAGTATAAATAGCTTTCAAAAGGGCGCAAAAGCGCTGTTTCTGTGGATCGACACCCCAGGACCTGTTGCCGAGAGGATAAGACCAGCGCAAATGGCTGATGGCTTACGCGTTTCGGGGGAGCACCCCTTTCATCAGAGCCTAAGCGGGCTATGGTTGGTCTCTCAAGTTGCTCTCTCTATAAATGTATGTATGTGCCTGTGTCTACCCCACCCAATTAGTGATGTCGTCGTCTCTGATTTCAATTATGAGCCAGTGCTAAGCAGTGGGACAGTGACAGACTCAGAGGAGGCGGATAGTGTGCCTGCCAAACGAAGGCATTCTGGTGAGGAGGAAGCAGTGGCATCCACCAGCATCGCAGTGCCCTCCACTAATAGTGCAGAACCTTAGCAAGAAAGGCCACGTACTATTGGGGTGTCACCTCAGCCTCAAAGGGTTAGGACCCATGCCAACCTTCCCTATGCCCTTCAGAACTCCCTGTGGCTTCCTTCTAACTCAGGAGCAGCTAACATCCCACTTTCACTGCCCAGCCAGGGGTCCAGGTGAACATTGAGAATTTTGCTCCAATAGATTTCTTTCGTTTTTACTGAGGACCTGTTATCATCAATTGTGGCCTAGTCCAACCTGTATGCACAACAATTCATATCAAGTAACCTAACGTTCTATTATTCTCGTTCCTATGTAGAGACCTAACTGTGGAGGAGTTTAAGATTTTTTTGGGTCTTACATTCAATATGGGACTCACCAAAAAAAAAAAGAGTTACATTCATATTGGTCCACCAACCCCATCCACCACATGCCGATCTACTCAGCAGTGATAGCTACAACAAGATATTTGATGATAATGCATTTCCTCCATTATAATGACAATACTTAGTGTCCTCCCCAAAATTACCCAGCATATGACAAGCTTTATAAAATTCGGCCACTTTTAAATTACTTTTTATAAAAATTCCCTCAGTTATTTACCCTGGACCAACATATATGCGTGGATGAATCACTTGTCAAATTTACTGGCAGGCTGGCAGGCTGGTCAAGCAATTAATTCCCAGCAAAAGGGCTTGATATGGGGTGAAAGTTTATAAATTATGCGACTGAGCCGCAGGGTACACCTATGCCTTCATGGTGTACAAAGGGAAGGACACTCAGCTGCATCCCCCTGAATACCCAGACTACATAGTATTAAGCGGGAAAGTCATTTGGGACCTTATATACCCACTCTTGGAAAAGGGTTATAACCTGTATGTAGATGACTTCTACACCAGTTTACCCCTTTTCTGCAACATTCACAGGAAAAAGATTCCAACATGTGGCACCGTAAGAAAGAACAGGAAGGGCTTCCCTCAAAGGCTTGTTAATTTGAAGCTAAGAAGAGGGGAGTCGGCGAGTCTGCAGAATTAGAAAAATTCTGGCTTTGAAGTGGAGGGACAGAATGGAGGTCTACATGCTGTCTTCAATTAACAATAACACCTACATGGAAATCCCCAGAAGAAATGGCCCAATCCACAAACCAACATGTGTCCATGAATACAATTTGTTCATGGGGGAGTCAACTTCAGTGATCAAATGCTCGAACCCTACCTTGCCACAAGATGAACATACCATTTGTATTAAAAAAAAGTCTCAATTTATCTTTTTAATTTGGCCATATACAATTCTTATATAATCTACCGCAACTCTACCAAAAGACCCAAATCCTTCCTTGGTTACCAGGAGGAAATAATCACTGCCCTTATATTCCTGAACGGCCCACCAAAAAACATTCGATCAGATGTGATAAGCAGACTATCTGAATGCCATTTTTCCAACAAAATCCCTCCCAGACCAACAGGCCAAAAATGTAGGTTGTGCTCCATAGGAGAAGAGACACCTTTTATTATTGTCCCGTGTCCTTCCCAATCAGGCCTCTGAATAGGTGACTGTTTCCACCATTGCCATACTTCTCTACATTATTAGTGAAGTATGGTAAACGTAATCCTCAATTCCTGCCATTTACCTTCACACCTCTTATGCGACTGCCTGCTCCGGAACTGACCCTGGCCTGTTCTTCAACCACACTTCTGCCCATCGCTTCCGTACATACCTCTGCCTGCTCTGGAACTGACCCTGGACTGTTTGGCCATGTTTTTGCCTGCCTTCTGGACTGATCTTTTCCCCTTATACTGGAGTAGTGGGATTCATAACACATGGGTGTCACATATGTGAGGGGCTCCAAAATTGTTTTTCTGGATGAAGAAAACTAATTTTTGGGTTTTCTCATTCCCAGATTAGGGTCTGGGGACTAGAGGCTTCAAAGAGATTTGGGTGGGATAAGCCTCTACCCCTGTCTCCATTTTGTCCTGATAGAGGCCCTACTTCTGCTTGTATATGGACAATATCCTTAACTCCTGCCTGTACTGACTATGGACAGTATTCCTGCCTGCTGCCTGGACCAGTGCTCTCCTCCTGTGGACAACTGCGCTACTAAAACCACAGGTATTTTTTTGTTTACCCATTGCTCAACAGAATGTATTTTTCAGGGTGTAATTCTTGGTATGTGCATGCTATGTGTCCCTAGAACACCTGAGTGCTCATGACATGTTAAAAAGACTCATTATGCCTCATAGAATATACCTTGGGGTGTTTGCTTCGAAAAATGGGGTAATTCTGTGGGCATTTCTATTGTCCTAGCGCTCCAGGGCCTTCAAAAGTGTAATAGGTAATTGAGAAATTAGATGTGTAATTTATGCTCCTAGAATGCCTGAAGGTGTTACTTCAATGCTGGGCCTCTGTATGTGGCCATGCTGTGTAAAAGTCTCACACATGTGGTATCGCCATACTCAGGAGGAGTAGCAGAATGTGTTTTGGGGTGCAATATTTGCTATGTATGAGTTGCTAGGTGTTGGAAATATCTTATAAATGGACAACTTTGAGTAAAAAAAAAAAAAGCATTTTTGATAATAAATTGTTCAATCTTTTATATCAAGTGCTGACTTTGTACCACTGTTGATCCTGTGAGATTTTCAGAAAATAAGAAATTATAGTATAACCAAAGGCAAAACTTTTTTTTTTTAGTATTGGATACAGTGGAGAGGGGTTAGAACACCTGCCAATTTTTTTTTGCTGTCTGTGTTCCCATGAGGGAGAGTCACCCTCTCTATTTGTCCTGTTTACTGTTGGCACCAATAATGAAAGTAAAAGAATATTCCAAATTTTGAGTTGACATCAGAACACTAAGACCCCTTTATAGCGTTAAAAATAGCGCCTGCAATCCGCCCTCAAACAGCTGCAGCATTGTCTCCAGTGTGAAAGCCCGAGGGCTTCCACACCGGAGCGCTGCGCTGGGGGGACGTCAGGAAAAGTCCTTCCAGCAGCTTCTTTGAAGCGGTGAAGGAGCGGTGTGTTTACCGCTCCTCCACCGCTGCTCCCCATTGAAATCAATGGGGCAGCGCTGAGATACCGCCGGCAAAACACCGCTATTGCGGCGCATTGCCGAAATGCGCCGCAACTTCGACGGTAAAACGCCGCTCTAAATAGCGGCATTTTACCGCCGATGCTATAGGCGGCTTGGTGTGAAAGGGGTCTTATAGAGGGGAAATCTTTCACTGGGAACACCAGTTCTGGTGACACACTGGGATTTCCTCACTTCAGATGGATTTCCTCTCACGTCCTGTTTTGTGGAATAAAAAGTGCAGGGAAATCTCCCCAATAGGACACAGATGAGGGGAAAAAAAAGCGGGGGTTATTATCCTCCCTTTAATCTATCCAAAAAAAAAAAAAGTTTTGCCTTTAGTTACGCTTTAAAAGAAAAACTTAAAAGCAAGGATGAAGTCTTTCTAAAAAAGCAGCTTTTAATGACCATTTATTTTCTAAAGTCTACCCAGCAGGCAATGGTAAAAAGTGTGTACGATGTAGCTTTTCTGTAATTTAAGACTCAGTTTCACTTTTAAAAGGTTGATTCAAATACTTTAAAAATTGCACTAAAAGGTTTCTTAGTGTCACTTACCACTGGAGCATTCTAATGATGCTCGTTAAGTCGCCTTGCTCTACAGCATTTTCCCTTACAGTACTTGTTCCTATTTATTAGAGTTTTGTAAGAAAGGATAACACTTGCTGACAAGTACCTATTTACAGTATGAGTGCTGATGCCAATTTTCAGAGAATACAGTAGGGGAGATGTGCTGACATCAGCCTTCATAAAAACAGCTGCTAGTGTCAGTGCTTATATTTGTAAATTATTGTGCAACACATTCTTGTATTATACCAATCATCTGGACCCCTGGAGTTTACTCCACTGTGGCAGCTCTGAGATATACTGTATATTCTTTCTATTAGTTGGAATGCTTTTTTGTCCTAGAAGGAAAAATGACTGACTGCACAGTATACAATCTTACCTTTACCTCAGCCAAGTGTTACATTATTGTATCAGTCTATGTTTGCTTTGTTAATAGGCAGGCTCTTAAAGGGTCAGTCTACCAAAAGGTGATATTTTAAGTAAAAGTGAAGCTTTTTGGGCCAAGTCAGCCCCTGGCAAATATCCTGAACATGAACAGTGAGATCTTATTGCCATCATTTATATATCAGATTATCTTCGCCTTGGAATTTCGGGGTTTTCTCTGCACCTTTGCATGTTTCAACACCTCCTGTTGTAAAATGGGTAAAATTCCAACAAGGATGGCAGGAACCCTTCATAATGGCCACATCAGGTGTGCAGACCTAAGAACTCAAAGCTTAGGTATGTCAACAGTACAGTGTTGGAGAGAAATAAGAAATGATTCGTTTTAGTTGGGCTTCCGTGTTTTATTGGTAGAGGTTGATTTGGGAAGTTTCAGCCTTCTAAAGTAAACAAAGTAAAACGAAAAAGAACTGGCATCATAGAAAAAAAGTCAGTATGAAAGATTATACTGACCCCTTTCACACTGAGCCGTCTAGGGCGTCAGCAGTAAAGCAGCACTAAAAATATTCATTTTAGCAGTGCTATTAGTTTTAATCCCTGCTAGCGACGGAAAAGGGGTTAAATCCGCCCGCAAAACGCCGCCGGAGTGGCGTTTTGCCGGCGGTATCGCAGCAATGCCCCATTGATTTCAGTGGGGAGCAGTGGTGGAGGAGCAGTGAGTTCACCGCTCCAAAGAAGCTGCTGGCAGGACCTTTTCTGACGCCCTGCCAGCGCACCACTCCAGTGTGAAAGCCCTCTGGCTTTCACACTGGAATGAATGGAGCAGCTGTTTTGGGGCGGTTTGCAGGCACTATTTTTAATGCTATAGTGCCTGCAAAACGCTCCAGTGTGAAAGGGGTCTAAGACCCCTTTCACACTGAGCCGCCTAGGGCGTCAGCAGTAAAGCGGCGCTATTTTTAACGCCACTTTACCGTTGTTTTAGCTGCGCTATTCAGCCGCTAGCGGGGTGGTTTTAATCCCCCGCTAGTGGGCAAAAAGTGGTTAAATCCGCCCGCCTTTTTTTAGCGCCGATTTACCGTCGTATTAGCTGCGCTATTCGGCCGCTAGTGGGGGGCGGTTTTACCCCCCCCCCGCTAGTGGGAAAAAAGGGATTACATCTGCCCGCAAAACGCTGCCGGAGCAGCGTTTTGCCAGCGGTATCGCAGTGCTGCCCCATTGATTTTAATGGGGAGCAGCAGTGGAGGAGCGATGAGTTCACCGCTCCAAAGAAGCTGCTGGCAGGAATTTTTCTGACGCCCTGCCAGCGCACCGCTCTAGTGTGAATGGAGCCGCTTTTTTCATGCGCTATGCAGGCGCTATTTTTAGGGCAGTAGCGCCTGAAAAATGTCCGCAGTGTGAAAGGGGTCTAAATGGAGGTGCACAGGTCCAGTCACCCAAGGGCTGCAAGTAGACCAGGATAAGGGCAGTCTCAAACCCCTTTCATAGTAAACTAAACCTCACTTATTCATAAATTCATCTCTACTAGAGAAATCCTAAAATAATGCAAGGATCCAAGCCCCCAAACAAAGGATTAGAAGTTTGCTTACCAAAGGCTTTAGATAGACATTTAATAATATCTTTGAATTAATAGTACCATGTACAGAAGTGTTTCAAATATGGAGGTAGCCTCACTCAGTTATCCTCTGAAGAAAACAGAGAAAGTGAAAGGTATTGGGTGGGATGATAAGACGTTTACAATATTTCACCAATGTGTTAATATATCGTAAATAATTTGTTACAATAAATGTAGTGACACCATTGACATTCCCCCCATATCTATCTTGCCCCTAGGAGTAATATTGACATCTGAATAGCAACGTGTGGTTTAGCGGTAGATTTTCCTTTCCTGAAATATTCACATTTGCTTGGACTGTATGAGTAAGGCAAATAGCTAAAACTTTGCTTAAAAGATTCTTTCCTTTAAATGTGTCAGTGGGCGTATGCTTTCTTCACTCTATGTGATGTGCTGCAGTATCATTCATTTAGAATAATATCCTAATGTACAAGTACAGAAGGTGCCAACTGACCCACACTTCAACACACCACAACATACATGCTGTGCATTGTGGTACACTGCATTTAACCGCTTCAGCCCCGGAAGATTTTACCCCCTTTCTGACCAGAGCACTTTTTGCTATTCAGCACTGTGTCACTTTAACTGACAATTGTGCGGTTGTGCGATGCTGCACACACAGATCTCGGTTCTCCGTGTGCCCTGAGCGATCGTGGGAGCCCGGCGGTGATTGCAACCGCCGGGCATGCACAACGGCTCCATGGGCGAGCAGGGGGCGTGCGTGCCCCTAGTGGACAAAAAGGGAACCGACGTAACATGACGGCGGTTCGTGCAGCCGAGCCATGTTGCCGCAGTTGCGGCTAGTCGGCAAGCGGTTAAGCAGGTTTATCTTTTGCTGTCTGTGGCCTGTTGTTGAGATGATAAAGTTCTGATGATAGAAGAGAGAGTATATATCCCCATTTCCATTCTAGACAGTTGTCACTGAAATAGGTATCCCCACTAGAAGATTGACCCTCACCCCTTGTTCTGATAACAACTCTAAAATAATGGATTTCCCATCTTGGTGAGAATGATCCCCAGGATATTATGGGAAGGGTGTATCTACCTAGCAGGGACTCAGACTGCAATAAACAGAGGGCAGTAAAAAAAATACAAAAATAAAAACTTGACAAGGGGTTAATTTCTCTACACTTTATTGAAAAATATATATAAATATATATACACACACACACATAACTTCAAGAAAAACAGAGTATCCATTAAGCCAGTGGTTAAAGCATAACTCCACTTTTGTTGAGAAAAAAACATTCCAAGGATTTTAACAAACTTTGTTGCAGATTACTACCTTTTGTTATTCTGAAGAAATCCCTGTGTGTTTGTCTCTATCATTGTGGGAAAGTGAGTCTAATGGGACCGGTTTTATGATTATTAATCAGCTGTGCACCTGCAGGGCACTAATGAGGAAAGCTGCAGGGTTTGTATCTGTCAGGATCGCTTAAGTGCTCCTGCTTTCCATTCCAGCATCTGGGTTTTGGCTATTGCATTCTCCCTGTCTGTGTCCATCTGCAAGGTGATTGATATGGTCAGTCACCTGTTATAAGCAAGCCAAACGCTCTGTCCCTGGCTTGTCATAGGGAATGATACCTGTGTTGTGCCTGATCGAGCTCCCTGTCTGTCTGCCCTGCTTTACTAGTTTGAATTTCCCTGTGTTCGACTTTGGACCGGATTATTGGACTATTCCTTGAACTCAGCCTGCCTTTTACCTGGACAGTCATTGAACCACGCTACCAGTCTGGTAACTGCAAGTATCTCTTGGATTTGCTCAGTTCACATCTGCCCTGGTGTGGTGGCCAGGCAATATAGCATTGTGTATCCCTGAAAACGATCCCTGAAAACCCTTCTCTTCAGAGAAGCCTACCCTATCCACACCAAACAACTATATTTTCATTTTCTCCATCAGCTCATCCCCCACAGTTATTACCTTTTTGTTTCCACTTGACCCTCCCTTCTAGATTGTAAGCTCTAATGAGCAGGGCCCATTGATTCCTCCTGTATTGATTTGTATTGTAAGAGTACTGTCTGCCCTCATGTTGTAAAGCGTTGCGCAAACTGTTGGCGCTATAGAAAAATCCTGTATAATAATAATAATAATAAGGTCCTGGGGGGCAACCAAGTACTGGTAGGCCTGCTTGCCTTAAGGGAAAGGGGGCTGCTATAGGTGAAGCACACAGTAGCTAGCTATAGTGTCTGACCACCTGCGTTGGGATAGACGTGACAGTATCCCTTTAGACGTGATTTCCTTTCGGAAGTAGCTCACCAAAAATGACATTTTTGTTGCAGGGGATGCCTGAAATCTGACTTGTAATCTTAGTGCAGACTTCTGGGAAAATTGGATTACAATCTGATTTGTGTCGCAATTATATACGCTATATTAGTTTTTCTTTATTTGCTATTTTTTCCCCCACTAAAGTAGATTTACCCTTTAAGTTGTGAGTTGTGCTTCTTTTTATCTACCAGCTGTTTGTGAACAGACAAAACTTTGTTTGACTTTTTCTATTGATGCGTGACGATTGAACCTCTAGTAGGCCTAAAAGTATTAAAAACTAAAAGGCTGGTTTTAAAGCTTTATGAAAAATTGACATTGCAAAAGTATATTTGAATGTCGATGGCTTCATATGAGATATACCCCCATTTGAATTAAAATGTGGGGCTTTGCATTTGATTACAGGGTAGCTTTATATAAAAGTAGCAGCCCAGGTTAAAGTAACAAGTTCAGACATCACATTTACATACAGTAGGTTGATTTCTTTTTAAGAAATTAAAGCCTAGGTGTAGCCAAAAAGGGATGTGTCCCTAGTGTTTATGCTCACCTTTTAGACTAAATCCTCCTCCGTCCATATTCCTCACCTCCGCCACTGAAATCTTCCAGTATGGCAGGAGTTAATAAAACTAAGGGGCTGTCGCAGGCACTCATTAGGAGTGCCTGACTATGCCCACCAAGCTACACCATTTACAGTGGGGATGGAAAGTATTCAGACCCCTTTAAATTTTTCACTCTTTCTTATATTGCAGCCATTGACATTTTTGCAGATTTATTAAAAAAGAAAAACTGAAAAATCACATGGTCCTAAGTATTCAGACCCTTTGCCGTGACACTCATATATTTAACTCAGGTGCTGTCCATTTCTTCTGATCATCCTTAAGATGGTTCTACACCTTCATTTGAGTCCAGCTGTGTTTGATTATACTGATTGGACTTGATTAGAAAAGCCACACACCTGTCTAAACAAGACCTTACAGCTCACAGTGCATGTCAGAGCAAATGAGAATCATGAGGTCAAAGGAACTGCCTGAAGAGCTCAGAGACAGAATTGTGGCACAGATCTGGCCAAGGTTACAAAAAAATTTCTGCTGCACGTAAGATTTCTGACTACATTCCGTCCCCACTGTACATCCCTTTCACAATGAGGCAGTTTTCAGGCATTTTAGCGATAGAAATAGGGCCTGTAAAGCGTCTGAAAACTGCCTCCCATTCATTACCATGGGTGCTTTCACACCCGGGTGGTGCGCTTGCGGGATGTTCGGAAAAGTCCTGCAAGCAGCATCTTTGGGGTGGTTTGGGAGTGCTGTATACAGCGCTTCCAAAACGCCCCTACCCTCGCCATGTTTTGGGGTTAAAAGCGCCCCACTAGCGGCCGAAAAGCAGCGCAAATGCACCACTTAAACAATGGAAAGGGCCCCTAAAACGAGTGGCACTTTACCGGTAACGGCCAGCGCTTTCAGTGTGAAAGCAGCCTTAGACTCCTTTCACACTGAGGCGTTTTTCAGGTGCTAAAGGGCTAAAAATAGCACCTGTAAAGCGCCTGAAAAACACCTCCTCTGCAGCCCCAGTGTGAAAGCCAGAGTGCTTTCACACTGGAGCGGTGCGCACTTGCAGGACGTTAAAAAAAGTCCTGCAAGCAGCATCTTTGGAGCGGTGTATACACCGCTCCTTCACCGTCCCTGCCCATTGAAATGAATAAGTAGCGCTAATGAAGCGCCTGCAAAGCGATTCGGCAGCGGCGCTCTATGGGCGCTTTTACCCCCTTTTTAACTCCAAAGCGCCGCTATAACTGCGGTAAAGCGTCTCTTTACCGCTACCACCCCCTCCGCCCCAGTGTGAAAGGGCTCTTATAGAAGCCGCATTACAGCTTCTATAAATATAAATTGATCCATGAATTTAGGGGGTAGACTTTTCAATCATCCACCTGTCCTTCATTTTTAGATTTTGTTTCATTCATAGAAGCTGTAGTACTGACTGCTATGAATGGAGCTGCTGGGCTGAAAAAACAGGCATAGTCAGGCTCTCTTGATAAGAGCTTGTGACAGCCCCTTAGTTTGATTAACCCCCACTACACCAGTAGATTACAGGAAGGGGGGTGGGGGTGCATGAACAGAGGACTTCACTTAAAAGAAGAGGCACAAGAGACACTTTCTGCATACTGTAAGTTATGTCCCTTGATGTTTCTGTTTTTTATTTTGGCTGCACTTAGGGTTCAATATTAGAGGCCTTTTATAGGTTACACACTTAGAGACAAATTCAACCTTTTTCATAGTTGCCAACATTGTAAAAAAGTATAGGGACAATTTTTTTTGTCTGTAGGCGGAGGCTTTTTATAATTAGGGGGCGGGGCATTTGTAGGTGTGACGTAGCGGGGGAAAGAGAACTTGGGTACGCGAAGTGAAAATGGGCATGGTTTCAGTTACATATTGGGCGTGGCTTAAAGGGGGCATGACTCAAAGGGGGTATGGTTAGAGTCTGAGATGAACGAGGGATGGAGGGAGAAAGAGGACGAGAGAAAGAAGGAAGTAAAGAAAGAGGGATGGAGGGACAGCAGGCCCAGATCCTATACCACAATAGAAATATGTGTATTTCAAAAAGTTTAACAATCAGCAGATAAAGATACTCCAAACACCTGGTGTTAGCGTTTCAATCATCACGGCATTATTACTATTAATACATTGTAATATAAAATAAATAGTTCAACTCACCATAATGCAGAATCAGTGGGAGCCCTGAGCGTGTCACTTGCCACATCGCCTGCCACCAGATGCCATCAGGCGTTCCCAGCAAATTCCCTCCTTACACCAGGCATTCCCAGCAGAGTCCCTCTTTACATTAGGCACTCCCAGTGGTGCCCCCCTTGCATCAGGTGCCCCCAGTGGTGCCACCTTGCATCAGGTGCCCCCAGTGGTGCCTCCCCTTGCATCAGGTGCCCCCAGTTGTGCCTCCTCTTACATCAGGTGCCCTCAGTGGTGCCCCCCTTACATCAGGTGCCCCCAGTGGTTCCCCCCTTACATCAGGTGCCCCCCCTTACATCAGGTATCCCCCAGTGGTGTCCTCCAAGGGGGAACAAAATAGAGGTGGAACCGGTCAGGTGGTTACAATAGAAATTGAGCTGTGGTGCTGCCCTCAAAGCGGGGCGGGGGTGGGCGGCGCCGAAGCTCAATTTCTATTGTCAGCCACAAGGCCAGCTCCACTTCTTGTTTGTTCTCGGCGTTACTTCTTCTGGTCTTCTGTAGAATGGCGGCCGGCGGAGACATTGTCACTACCGGCCTCATACCTCTAGCGGTTGCGAAAAATCGGGAAATACGGATTTTCTGGGACATTTCCCGGGAAAGGCTAAAATCAGGGAAAAAGGTCTAAATCCCGGGAATGTCCCTGGAAATTCTGGACAGTTGGCAAGTATGCTTTTTTGAAGCAATCTACCAAACCGGCTCAAACCAGTTCTTGTGGTGGGTTAGTCCACAATTCGACAGCTCTATGGGAAAAGAACCATTTCTAAATGTGGAGGTTAAAACAACCTTTTTTTTCCCGATTGGAATGGCAACACAATAGTTTGAATGGGCCCTAAAGGAATGGCTCACATAAATGTAATTAAGAGCTCATAGGACAAGACGAAAGGAATTGAGGCTGCACAGCATTTCTAGCACATAACACATCTGTTAATCCAAACCCATTAAAGGAAATCTGCACTGAGGGAAATATGGAAGCTGCCATCACTGACCTTAAAAAGTGCTGAAGCCATTGGATCAGCATTGCAGCTATCAAACTACTATATTCAGAAAAGAACAATGGTAGCCTCCTCACCACAGGTTTCTTTTGATCTAAATGTCTTTTCAGACCAAAGCTGAATTAGGGTTGGCAGAGTTTTTTAGGTCAAATTCTCCAACAGCTTCAGAGCTGCTTTCTTGCGTTCATTTACAGAAAGTTTACTCACTTCAGGTCAGGCGTTACTTTGTGTGTCATAAAAATTATGGATGGCAGGTTTCATTCCTCTTACTGGTTAACAGTTTTAATTAGTTTGTGTGCACAGCAGATGCTGCTGTTGTTGATCTGCTCAGCATGTTTAGCAGCTGAGTGATAAATTGCTATTTTTTTGTGCTGAGTATCTTCACATTGGAATGGTGCACATGTTCAGCATTAAATAAGCCTTACATTTTAAAACTGTGTAGAATGTGATAAAAAGATAACGATGATGAAACTGTAGTCGCAGTCTGATGGACATTTTCTCAGAAAATGATTTGAAAATGGATCATGATGGAAGGTCCTTTTTCGTGAAAAACCAGAGATCAGATAAATGCCTTTAGACCCCTTTCACACTGAGGCACTTTTCAGGCGACATAGCGCTAAAAATAGCGCCTTCAAAGCGCCTCTCCTTTCACTCCAATGTAAAAGCCCGAGGGCTTTGACACTGGAGCCGTGCGCTGGCAGGACGCTCGAAAAAGTCCTGCAAGCAGCATCTTTGAGGCGCTGTAGGAGCGGTGTATACACCGCTCCTACAGTGCCCCTGCCCATTGAAATCAGTGGGAAGCGCCGGCAAAGCACTGCTGCAGCGGCGCTTTGTGGACACTTTTAACCCTTTTTCGGGCGTTAGCGGGGGTTAAAGGCACCCTGCTAGAGGCTGAAAAGCGCCACAAAGATGATAGTAAAGTGCCGCTAAAAATAGCTTTACACCCGGTGCTGCTCAGTGTGAAAGTGCCCTTAGAGTATACAATCACCTTTTCACAAAAAAATAAAGGTGAACTAACTCTGTACACCCTCCCCACCCAGTCCCTGCTACACTTGCCTCTTTGGATGATTAGATTTCACTGGCCATGGAGCCGGTGCCCGGGATTCAGTGGTTGGAAAAGGTTGCTTGTTTTGCCCTTCTTTCCTTAGGGATGCCAGGATGGATATGATAGGTCAAAGCGGTCGCGTATCAGCACCACTTTGATCCAACCAGGAAGAAGACCTTTTCGATTCCCCAGACCCCTGCAAGGCTGTGTGGGTAGTGAAAGATAATCATCCAGGAAGGTATGTGCAGCAGGAACCAGGGGGTGTGGGGGGGGGGGGTTAAGGGTGTATGGTGTTTGTTCACCGTTTATTTTATGTGAAAGGTGAACTTAAACTTTAAACAAACTAAACTCTGAGGATCCATAATCTGCTGGATTTGGAAAACCATCCAAAGCATCACATTTTTTTCAGTCAGTAATTGACCTGCAGCTGACCTGCTCTCCTGATGGGCTTCCAGTAGTACAAAACACTAGGTCACCATGGCCCCAACTCCATCTTTGGATTGGATAGACAGTGTGCTGCAACGCTTGGAACCCAGCTTGGGTGCTTCTGCTAAACATTGCCTCCTGCTCTCCAAACCCTTTCAGCAGAACAAGAGCTAATACCAGCCCTTTGACCCCAAGCATCGTACAATAACAAGATTTTAAGGTAAAACCAAAGGAAAGACTGTTTATTGAACTGAAATACAGGTTTTTATACACTTCAAAAGTAGGTCAGTCACCACATGAGCAATTTATCCAAAACATCACACAAAGGATAGAAAATGAGGTAGAGTTGACACAGGACTAATCCCATCATGTAGGAACCTCCAAAAGTTAGCCAAATTAGCCAACAGATAGAAACAATAGGTGACTCGATTAACAACATTAAAGCACACCTAGGAGGCACACAATGAGAAAGACACTTAATAAACACATAAGACCTTAATAAACAAACTATAGCAGGAGATCCCAAGCTTTAGGTTGCTTGAGTTGATTATATTAACATCTGCTCTGAGTCTCAGTCTAAAGCAGTCAATGCTGATTTGGGCATAGAGGTCCCAAATATGTATCTGGGTCCTCCAGTTCTCAGAGTCTGTGTGTTTTGGGGAGACATGGACTTGAATCCGAAGCAAGACCACTCCAAGGGTCCCCCAGGCACACACCTCCCAAAGAGGAGTGCTCCCTTAAAAGCCAGGGGCCATAGTCAGTAGGCAAGAGGCCACCCTGCAGTCCCCTCCAAAAGCCCCTGTCCTGTTTGGGTCTGTCACAGACAGATTGTTGGGAGGGGCTGGGGAGGACCAAGCTGTCATGGTACATATTGGCACTAATGACAATGTTAGAGGAAGGTAGAGCATTCTGAAAAAGTATTTTGTGGACTTAGGGGCTATATTGAAGTAACAGACCTCCAAGATGGTATTCTCAGAAATATTGCCTGTACGTCGAGCCACACCAGTGAGGCAGCAGGAGATTAGGAAAATTAACAAGTGGCTGAGGAACTGGTGCAGGAAGAAGGGTTTTGGGTTCCTGGAGAACTGGGCTAACCTTTTGGTTGGTTACCTAACAGCATGGATGGACTGCACCTAAATGAGAGGATGCAGCTCTATTGAGGGAGAGAATGCCCAAAAAGCTAGACGGACTTTAAATGAGAATATTGGATGAATGATCGTATTTTTTTTTTTTTGCATGCTCGTCTCATATCGAAAACTTATAGGTTACTTAATTTTTAAAATTCTCGTAAGACAGAATACAACTTTAGAGGTGATATAATGTATACTTTCGTATCTGAGCATGCGTGGTCTTGGTCACACAATTATTTTTGTACTAATACTATACTAATTACATGAATATCGTTCCTCCTGTTTATCGCGCAAGAAAAACTTTTGTGCTTGTGCCTTCGGATATTTTTCACATGAACTGTTTTTCACTGTGCCACCACCCTCTCCATTCTAGGGGAAGAGGATGTCAGCAGTGTGAAATAATATTTAGAGATTAATTTTGAGTGATCCTCATCAGCAATTCGTTTTTCCATATTAGAAGGGGAAAGAGCCACTTCCCCAAAGCCACTTTGTAGGTTGGGTAGTGCTAACCCTCCTGACTAGGGATGAGCTTCGTGTTCGAGTCGAACCCATGTTCGACTCGAACATCGGCTGTTCGACCGTCCGTCGAATTGCGAACGATATGGGCCGTTCGCGCCAAATTCGTGTGGCGCGTCACGGCCCATAATTCACTGCGGCATCGCAGTGCATTGCTGGCTGATGATTGGCCAAGCATGCACTATGACCCGCATGCTTGGCCAATCACAGCGCCGTCAGTAGAGAGAGCTGTAATTGGCCAAAGCCAGGGTGGCTTTGGCCAATTATGGCTCAGGGGATTTAGTACACACCCCACACTATATAAGGCCGCCTGCACGGCGGCCCTGTGTAGTGTGTGTTCCGGTGTGCTGAGCGATAGAGAGAGAGAGAGACAGTGTCATTTGATTTGAGTTAGATAGATTAGGCAGAACAGTCAGTCAGTTAGCTGCACTTACAGTGTATTGTGTATATATATGCATCCCAGGTGTTGCATATATATATATACACTGTATTCAGTTTAGCTAGATCCGTTCCTGTTATCTTCTATCTAGACTATTTACATTCAGTGCAGTGTGTCCTGCTCACAGTGTTCAGCTAGATCCGTTCCTGCTATTTACATTCAGTACAGTGCTTCCTGCTCACAGTGTTCAGCTAGATCCGTTCCTGCTATTTACATTCAGTGCAGTGCCTGCTGCTCACAGTGTTCAGCTAGATCCGTTCCTGCTATTTACATTCAGTGCAGTGTGTCCTGCTCACAGTGTTCAGCTAGATCCGTTCCTGCTATTTACATTCAGTACAGTGCTTCCTGCTCACAGTGTTCAGCTAGATCCGTTCCTGCTATTTACATTCAGTGCAGTGCGTGCTGCTCACAGTGTTCAGCTAGATCCGTTCCTGCTATTTACATTCAGTGCAGTGCGTCCTGCTCACAGTGTTCAGCTAGATCCGTTCCTGCTATTTACATTCAGTGCAGTGCGTCCTGCTCACAGTGTTCAGCTAGATCCGTTCCTGGTATTTACATTTAGTGCAGTGCGTCCTGCTCACAGTGTTCAGCTAGATCCGTTCCTGCTATTTACATTCAGTGCAGTGCGTGCTGCTCACAGTGTTCAGCTAGATCCGTTCCTGCTATTTACATTCAGTGCAGTGCGTCCTGCTCACAGTGTTCAGCTAGATCCGTTCCTGCTATTTACATTCAGTGCAGTGCGTCCTGCTCACAGTGTTCAGCTAGATCCGTTCCTGCTATTTACATTCAGTGCAGTGCGTCCTGCTCACAGTGTTTAGCTACATCCGTTCCTGCTGTTTACATTCAGTGCAGTGCGTCCTGCTCACAGTGTTCAGCTAGATCCGTTCCTGCTATTTACATTCAGTGCAGTGCGTCCTGCTCACAGTGTTCAGCTAGATCCGTTCCTGCTATTTACATTCAGTGCAGTGCGTCCTGCTCACAGTGTTCAGCTAGATCCTTTCCTGCTATTTACATTCAGTGCAGTGCGTCCTGCTCACAGTGTTCAGCTAGATCCGTTCCTGCTATTTACATTCAGTGCAGTGCGTCCTGCTCACAGTGTTTAGCTACATCCGTTCCTGCTGTTTACATTCAGTGCAGTGCGTCCTGCTCACAGTGTTCAGCTAGATCCGTTCCTGCTATTTACATTCAGTGCAGTGCGTCCTGCTCACAGTGTTTAGCTACATCCGTTCCTGCTGTTTACATTCAGTGCAGTGCGTCCTGCTCACAGTGTTCAGCTAGATCCGTTCCTGCTATTTACATTCAGTGCAGTGCGTCCTGCTCACAGTGTTCAGCTAGATCCGTTCCTGCTATTTACATTCAGTGCAGTGCGTCCTGCTCACAGTGTTCAGCTAGATCCGTTCCTGCTATTTACATTCAGTGCAGTGCGTCCTGCTCACAGTGTTCAGCTAGATCCGTTCCTGCTATTTACATTCAGTGCAGTGCGTCCTGCTCACAGTGTTTAGCTACATCCGTTCCTGCTGTTTACATTCAGTGCAGTGCGTCCTGCTCACAGTGTTCAGCTAGATCCGTTCCTGCTATTTACATTCAGTGCAGTGCGTCCTGCTCACAGTGTTCAGCTAGATCCGTTCCTGCTATTTACATTCAGTGCAGTGCGTCCTGCTCACAGTGTTCAGCTAGATCCGTTCCTGCTATTTACATTCAGTGCAGTGCGTCCTGCTCACAGTGTTCAGCTAGATCCGTTCCTGCTATTTACATTCAGTGCAGTGCGTCCTGCTCACAGTGTTTAGCTACATCCGTTCCTGCTGTTTACATTCAGTGCAGTGCGTCCTGCTCACAGTGTTCAGCTAGATCCGTTCCTGCTATTTACATTCAGTGCAGTGCGTCCTGCTCACAGTGTTCAGCTAGATCCGTTCCTGCTATTTACATTCAGTGCAGTGCGTCCTGCTCACAGTGTTCAGCTAGATCCGTTCCTGCTATTTACATTCAGTGCAGTGCGTCCTGCTCACAGTGTTCAGCTAGATCCGTTCCTGCTATATACATTTAGTGCAGTACGTCCTGCTCACAGTGTTCAGCTAGATCCGTTCCTGTTATCTTCCTACTGACAGGCAGGCTTGTCTGGTTACAGTATATAAAGCTACCTGAAGAAAATTACAGGTGTTCTTTTTGATCCTATTAGTACCACGGTCAGGCAGCTAGACTATTTACATTTAGTACAGTGTGTCCTGCTCACAGTGTTCAGCTAGATCCGTTCCTGTTATTTACATTCAGTGCAGTGCGTCCTGCTCACAGTGTTCAGCTAGATCCGTTCCTGCTATTTACATTCAGTGCAGTGCGTCCTGCTCACAGTGTTCAGCTAGATCCGTTCCTGTTATTTACATTCAGTGCAGTGCGTCCTGCTCACAGTGTTCAGCTAGATCCGTTCCTGCTATTTACATTCAGTGCAGTGCGTCCTGCTCACAGTGTTTAGCTACATCCGTTCCTGCTGTTTACATTCAGTGCAGTGCGTCCTGCTCACAGTGTTCAGCTAGATCCGTTCCTGCTATTTACATTCAGTGCAGTGCGTCCTGCTCACAGTGTTTAGCTACATCCGTTCCTGCTGTTTACATTCAGTGCAGTGCGTCCTGCTCACAGTGTTTAGCTACATCCGTTCCTGCTGTTTACATTCAGTGCAGTGCGTCCTGCTCACAGTGTTCAGCTAGATCCGTTCCTGCTATTTACATTCAGTGCAGTGCGTCCTGCTCACAGTGTTCAGCTAGATCCGTTCCTGCTATATACATTTAGTGCAGTACGTCCTGCTCACAGTGTTCAGCTAGATCCGTTCCTGTTATCTTCCTACTGACAGGCAGGCTTGTCTGGTTACAGTATATAAAGCTACCTGAAGAAAATTACAGGTGTTCTATCCCAGCTTAGTGCAGCTACAGGCCATTAGTATGTCTGGAAGGCCAAGAAGGAGAGGCAGACAGTCACAAGCCAATAAGAGAGGGCAAGCAGGCTCTGTGTCTAGTGCTGGTCGTGGAGACGGTGCATCCTCATCAGCACGTGGCCATGGGACACGCTTGGCCTTTTTTTCGGCAGCTGGCCGTGTTGAGCCGCAACATGCGGAAGACTTGGTCGAGTGGATGACCAAGCCGTCCTCATCCTCCTCATCCTCTCTCACCCATGCCCAGGGTGCTTTGTCTGGCAAAGCAGCGGCCTCTTCCCTCAGCTCAATGTCATCAGTGACTCCTTCCCTAGCTCCACCATGTCCTCATGAGGATTCCCTCGAACTGTTTGACCACAGTGTTGGGTACATGCTCCAGGAGGATGCCCAGCGTTTGGAAGGCTCTGATGATGATACTGAGCTCAATGAAGGCAGTAACATGAGCACGGACAGAGGGGGTGCCCAAGAAGGACAGCAATCTGGCAGTCATGCTCCCCCTGCTGCAGCATACTGCCAGGTTTGCTCCAGTGATGAGGAGGGAGGGGATGATGAGGTCACTGACTCAACGTGGGTGCCTGATAGGAGAGAGGAGGAGGAGGAGGAGGAGGAGGAGGAGGAGGTGGCACATCACCAACTAGGCAGGATGCCCTCCAGGGGCCAGCCTAAGGGCAGCACATTGACTGCATCACACCCCAAAGCTCCACATGTGCAGGGCGCTGCAGTCTCTGCGCGTTATTCAAAAAGTTCTTTGGTGTGGGCCTTTTTTGAGACGAGTGCATCAGATCGCACCGCTGCTATTTGCAATATATGTCTCAAGCGTATCTCGCGTGGCCAAAACATCTCCCGCTTGGGTACCACATGCTTGACCAGACATATGTTGACCTGCCATGCAGTTCGTTGGCAAGCGTATCTAAAAGACCCACACCAAAGAACAAAGACGATCTCTCCTTGCTCCTCATCAGCTGAGATTTCCAACCCCACTAGACCTTCAGTCCTCTCTGCGACCTGCAGTGAGAGGAATGAAGGTGTAGAATTAGGTGTGTCACAGCCAAGTACTTATGGGCAATCTGCTTTTGGTACACCGACGTCAGATTGTACCAGGCAAATTTCCCTGCCCCAGCTGCTGCACCGCCGAAAGAAGTTTGCTCCCAGCCATCCACATGCCCAGCGGTTGAATGCTAGCTTGGCAAAATTGCTAGCACTTCAACTGCTGCCTTTTCAGTTGGTAGACTCTGCCCCCTTCCGTGAGTTTGTGGAATGTGCGGTTCCTCAGTGGCAGGTACCCAAACGCCACTTTTTCTCACGGAAGGCGATTCCGGCTCTCTACCGGCATGTGGAAGGCAATGTCCATGCCTCGCTGGACAGGGCGGTCAGCGGTAAGGTGCATATTACCGCTGACTCATGGTCCAGCAGGCATGGACAGGGACGTTACTTAAGTTTCACGGCGCATTGGGTGACTCTGCTGGCAGCTGGGAAGGATGCAGGACAAGGTGCAGTAGTGTTGGAGGTTGTTCCGCCACCACGCCTCCAAAATGCTGATTGTGACACACCTCTCTCCTCCACCCCCTCCTCTTCTTCTTCCTCCATGGCCTCTTCCTCGGAACCAGCGGTGCTCCGTAGGCGTTCAAGGGGCTACGCAAGTACGCAGGCCAAAAGATGCCATGCGGTGCTTGAGCTGGTGTGCTTGGGGGACAGGAGCCACACTGGGGCAGAGGTTCTGTCAGCTCTGCAGGGGCAGGTTCAGAGGTGGTTGACGCCACGCCAACTTAAGGCAGGAATGGTGGTTTGCGACAATGGCACCAACCTCCTCTCTGCCCTCCGACAGGGACAACTGACCCATGTGCCCTGTTTGGCTCACGTCCTTAACTTGGTGGTGCAGCGGTTCTTGGGCAGGTACCCGGGCTTACAGGATGTCCTGAGGCAGGCCAGGAAAGTCTGTGTGCATTTCCGCCGGTCATATAATGCCAGTGCTCGGCTGACGGACCTCCAAAAGGAGTTTAACCTGCCCAAGAACCGCCTAATCTGTGACATGCCCACCAGGTGGAACTCGACGTTGGCCATGCTGCAGCGGCTGCACACGCAGCAGAGGGCCATCAATGAGTACCTGTGCGACTATGGCACCAGGACAGGGTCAGGGGACCTTGGTTTTTTTTCCCCACGCCAGTGGGCCATGATCAGGGATGCATGCACTGTCCTGTCACCATTCGAGGAGGCCACGAGGATGGTGAGCACTGACAGTGCATGCATCAGTGACACTGTCCCCCTTGTCCACCTGTTGGAGCACACGCTGCGTGGAATAATGGACAGGGCACTTGAGGCAGAACAGAGGCAGGAAGAGGAGGACTTCCTTAGCTCTCAAGGCCCCCTTTATCCAGACAGTGTTCCTGCGTGCCCGCCGATCACACAGGAAGAGGACGAGGAGGAGGAGGAGGAGGAGGAGGAAGATTGTGTCAGTATGGAGGTGGAGCCTGGCACTCAGCATCAGCAGTCTTTAAGGGATCAGTCCCAAGGAACACATGGACTTGTACGTGGCTGGGAGGAGGTGGCTGCGGACGTTGTTGTCCTTAGTGACCCAGAGGACTCCGGACCGAATGCCTCAGCAAACCTACGCTGCATGGCCTCCCTGATCCTGCAAAGCCTGCGTAAGGATCCTCGTATTCGTGGTATCAAGGAGAAGGACCAATACTGGCTGGCAACCCTCCTTGATCCACGTTACAAGGGTAAGGTTGCGGACCTTATCTTGCCATCGCAGAGGGAGCAGAGGATGAAACATCTTCGGGAGGCCTTGCAGAAAGGTCTGTGCAACGCGTTCCCAGAGACTGGGAGGTTACAAACTCCTGTTTCTGGACAACGTGTTGCTGAGGCTTCGGTCAGTCAAAGAAGGAGCGGTGGAGAAGGTGGCCGTCTGACCGATGCGTTCAGACAATTTTTTGGTCCGCAGCCCCAAGGTATGATCGGTTCCAGCAACCATCGCCAGCGTCTGTTTTACATGGTGCAGGAATACCTAGGGGCAAGATCAGACTTGGACACCTTTCCCACCGAAAATCCTCTGGGTTACTGGGTCTTGAGGATGGATCACTGGCCAGAGCTTGCACAGTATGCAATTGAGCTACTGGCCTGTCCTGCATCCAGCGTTCTTTCGGAACGCACATTCAGTGCTGCTGGAGGCGTGGTAACCGATCACAGGGTGCGTCTGTCCACCGACTCGGTCGATCGGCTGACCTTCATAAAAATGAATCAGTCTTGGATCACCACCAGCTACCAAGCACCTGATGCAGATGTAACCGAATAATTTTTTTTGAAATCTCAGATCCCTTCAAAGACTGCCTATGCTGATGCTGAGTGACTATCCCTGAGTAATTATCCTCTTCCTCCTCAATCATCACGCTGATAGCTTGTAAGAACATTTTTGGTTCTGGGCGCCACCACCAGTGCCTAAGGCACAATTTTTTAGCCCCTGTTTAACAGGGGCGTGTAATTACAATTTTTGATGTAATACTTTGCAGCAGGGCTCGTTCCTGCATTCCAACTAGAGTGTCTGTGAGGGGTTGCAGTGTTGTGGCACCAGCACCAGTGCCTAAGACCCAATTTTTCTGCCCCTGTCTAACAGGGGCGTGTAATTACAATTTTTGATGCAATACTTTGCAGCAGGGCTCGTTCCTGCGTTCCAACTAGAGTGTCTGTGAGGGGTTGCAGTGTTGTGGCACCAGCACCAGTGCCTAAGGCCTAATTTTTCAGCTCCTGTTCAACAGGGGCATGTAATTACAATTCTTGATCTAATATTTCACAGCAGGGCCCTGTGAGGGCTTACAGTGTTTTGGCCACAGCAACACCTAAGGCCCAAATTTCTGCTGAGTATATAGGGCAGGACCCTACTTTCAAACATCTAACTTACAAACGACTCCTACTTGCAAACGGAAGGAGACAACAGGAAGTGAGATGAAATCTACCCCTAAGGAAGGGAAATTCTCTCCTGTAAGAGTTAATATGGGAAAACAATTTTTCCTTTCCACTGATGCTTTCCAATCCTTGTTCCACAAAAAAACACAAATTTTCAAAAAACATTTTTCATTGGGACAAAAAAGTGAGGTGAAATCTTCTGAAGAGGAGGAAAGACGCAAAACAAATGTCACAGGGGTGATAACCCTTCCCTATGTTTTCCAAAAAGCTTAGAAAAGATTTTTTGGCTGGAGCTAAACACATTAAAAATGTTCAAAATTACAAACAGATTCTACTTAACAACAAACCTACAGTCCCTGTCTTGTTTGCACCGCCTGTATACTGCTGTTCAGAGTATATAGGGACCTTTCCTTATTTTAATTTGGGTGCGGGGTTCCCCTTAATATCCATACAAGACCCAAAGGGCCTGGTAATGGACTGGGGGGTACCCATGCCGTTTGTCTCACTGATTTTCATCCATATTGCCATGACCCGACATGACATTAAACCCGCAAGCAGTTTTAAATGAGATTTTTTCCTTTAAAAATGACATTTGGTGCAGGGACTGTTCTAAACATGGGAAACACGCGTCACTTTACAGGCATACTATAGACACCCCCCAGGTACGATATTTAAAGGAATATTTCACTTTTTTTTTTTTACTTTAAGCATCATTAAAATCACTGCTCCCGAAAAAACGGCCGTTTTTAAAAGTTTTTTTTGCATTGATACATGTCCCCTGGGGTAGGACCCGGGTCCCCAAACCCTTTTTAGGACAATACCATGCAAATTAGCCTTTAAAATGAGCACTTTTGATTTCGAACGTTCGAGTCCCATAGACGTCAATGGGGTTCTAACGTTCGTGCGAACTTGCGGTCCGTTCGCGGGTTCTGGTGCGAACCGAACCGGGGGGTGTTCGGCTCATCCCTACTCCTGACCTTATTGGTAAGTAAAGTATCTCTAGTGATATTCTAGCTGGCTTGGGTCCCCACAAAAAGGAGGAGAGTCTTATTTATTCCTATGAACAATTTCTTAGGGATATAAATCGGGGCATGCCAGAGCAGGTATAGAAACCTGGGCAGGTAAATCATTTTAAATATGTTGATTCGCCCAAGGAGGCCGAGAGGCAGCTTAGCCCATGTTTGTGCACTTTCCTTTAAACGTCTCCATATGGGTGACAAATTATTGGACACATATGAACTTAGTGGTAGCTGGATCTTGACCCCCAAGTATCTAAATTTGGGGACTATCTTCAGTGGGACCTCCGGGGGGAGTCTGCGAACATACTCAGAGTGAAGGGGGAATATTATGGATTTACTCCAGTTCAATATTTCTCAAAGTCTGAGATCCTGTCCAGGGCCGTGGTCAGCGATCCCTCTGCCTCCTCCAGATACAGAAGCATATCATCTGCATAAAGAGATGTTTTCTCATTCCTTTCGTTAACCCTACAGCCCCTGATACTCCCATCTGCTCTCAACAGAGCCGCCAGCGGCTCTTTAGCCAGGGCAAACAGCAGGGGCGATAAAGGGCACCCCTGCCGTGTGCCCCTAGCTATACTGAATGGGTCCGTAATGGTGTTGTTAACCCTTAATCTGGCTCTTGGTTCTGCATATAAGAGTTCAACCCATTTTATGAATCTTGGGCCTAAGCCCAGCCGCCCAAGGACCGCTATTAGGTATGGCCATTCTATAGAATCGAACGCTTTATGGGTATCAAGTGACACCACCACTCGAGTGTCCGGGGTAGGACCCTGTGATTGCATTATAGTAAAGAGGCGCCTCAGATTTATGGCAGTCGACCTCTCAGGAATGAATCCTGTCTGATCGGGATGAATGATAGAGGCGATTACTTTATTCAGTCTTTTGGCCAAAAGTTTAGCAAAAATTTTCGCGTCAACATTAATAAGACATTAATAAGAGATATTGGCCTGTATGATTCACATAGGTCATGGTCCTTGTGCGGCTTGGGATTAACACTATCAATGCTTCTCTCATTGTCATGGAGGTAGTAAACCCCTATCATATGCATCTTCGTATATTTGCAGTAATTTAGGTGCTAAAGTTTCTGTATACGTCCCGTACCACTCAACTGGGAGGCTATCCAATCCAGGGGTTTTATTAGGTTTTAGGAAATCCACATCTTTACTAGGGATGAGCTTCGTGTTCGAGTCGAACCCATGTTCGACTCGAACATCGGCTGTTCGACCGTCCGTCGAATTGCGAACGTTATGGGCCGTTCGCGCCAAATTCGTGTGGCGCATCACGGCCCATAATTCACTGCGGCATCGCAGTGCATTGCTGGCTGATGATTGGCCAAGCATGCACTATGACCCGCATGCTTGGCCAATCACAGCGCCGTCAGTAGAGAGAGCTGTAATTGGCCAAAGCCAGGGTGGCTTTGGCCAATTATGGCTCAGGGGATTTAGTACACGCCCCACACTATATAAGGCCGCCTGCACGGCGGCCCTGTGTAGTGTGTTCAGGTGTGCTGATAGAGAGAGAGACAGACAGTGTCATTTGATTTGAGTTAGCTAGATTAGGCTAGATCTGTTCCTGCTATTTACATTTAATGCAGTGCGTCCTGCTCACAGTGTTCAGCTAGATCCGTTCCTGCTATTTACATTTAGTGCAGTCAGTGCGTCCTGCTCACAGTGTTCAGCTAGATCCGTTCCTGCTATTTACATTTAGTGCAGTGCGTCCTGCTCACAGTGTTCAGCTAGATCTGTTCCTGCTATTTACATTTAGTGCAGTTCGTCCTGCTCACAGTGTTCAGCTAGATCTGTTCCTGCTATTTACATTTAGTGCAGTCAGTGCGTCCTGCTCACAGTGTTCAGCTAGATCCGTTCCTGCTATTTACATTTAGTGCAGTGCGTCCTGCTCACAGTGTTCAGCTAGATCTGTTCCTGCTATTTACATTTAGTGCAGTGCGTCCTGCTCACAGTGTTCAGCTAGATCCGTTCCTGCTATTTACATTTAGTGCAGTGCGTCCTGCTCACAGTGTTCAGCTAGATCTGTTCCTGCTATTTACATTTAGTGCAGTGCGTCCTGCTCACAGTGTTCAGCTAGATCCGTTCCTGCTATTTACATTTAGTGCAGTGCGTCCTGCTCACAGTGTTCAGCTAGATCTGTTCCTGCTATTTACATTTAGTGCAGTGCGTCCTGCTCACAGTGTTCAGCTAGATCCGTTCCTGCTATTTACATTTAGTGCAGTGCGTCCTGCTCACAGTGTTCAGCTAGATCCGTTCCTGTTATTTACATTTAGTGCAGTGCGTCCTGCTCACAGTGTTCAGCTAGATCCGTTCCTGTTATCTTCTAGACTATTTACATTTAGTGCAGTGCGTCCTGCTCACAGTGTTCAGCTAGATCTGTTCCTGCTATTTACATTTAGTGCAGTGCGTCCTGCTCACAGTGTTCAGCTAGTTCTGTTCCTGCTATTTACATTTAGTGCAGTGCGTCCTGCTCACAGTGTTCAGCTAGATCTGTTCCTGCTATTTACATTTAGTGCAGTGCGTCCTGCTCACAGTGTTCAGCTAGATCCGTTCCTGCTATTTACATTTAGTGCAGTCAGTGCGTCCTGCTCACAGTGTTCAGCTAGATCCGTTCCTGCTATTTACATTTAGTGCAGTCAGTGCGTCCTGCTCACAGTGTTCAGCTAGATCTGTTCCTGCTATTTACATTTAGTGCAGTCAGTGCGTCCTGCTCACAGTGTTCAGCTAGATCCGTTCCTGCTATTTACATTTAGTGCAGTGCGTCCTGCTCACAGTGTTCAGCTAGATCTGTTCCTGCTATTTACATTTAGTGCAGTGCGTCCTGCTCACAGTGTTCAGCTAGATCTGTTCCTGCTATTTACATTTAGTGCAGTGCGTCCTGCTCACAGTGTTCAGCTAGATCCGTTCCTGCTATTTACATTTAGTGCAGTGCGTCCTGCTCACAGTGTTCAGCTAGATCTGTTCCTGCTATTTACATTTAGTGCAGTGCGTCCTGCTCACAGTGTTCAGCTAGATCCGTTCCTGCTATTTACATTTAGTGCAGTGCGTCCTGCTCACAGTGTTCAGCTAGATCCGTTCCTGCTATTTACATTTAGTGCAGTGCGTCCTGCTCACAGTGTTCAGCTAGATCTGTTCCTGCTATTTACATTTAGTGCAGTGCGTCCTGCTCACAGTGTTCAGCTAGATCTGTTCCTGCTATTTACATTTAGTGCAGTCAGTGCGTCCTGCTCACAGTGTTCAGCTAGATCTGTTCCTGCTATTTACATTTAGTGCAGTGCGTCCTGCTCACAGTGTTCAGCTAGATCTGTTCCTGCTATTTACATTTAGTGCAGTGCGTCCTGCTCACAGTGTTCAGCTAGATCTGTTCCTGCTATTTACATTTAGTGCAGTGCGTCCTGCTCACAGTGTTCAGCTAGATCTGTTCCTGCTATTTACATTTAGTGCAGTGCGTCCTGCTCACAGTGTTCAGCTAGATCCGTTCCTGCTATTTACATTTAGTGCAGTCAGTGCGTCCTGCTCACAGTGTTCAGCTAGATCCGTTCCTGCTATTTACATTTAGTGCAGTCAGTGCGTCCTGCTCACAGTGTTCAGCTAGATCCGTTCCTGCTATTTACATTTAGTGCAGTCAGTGCGTCCTGCTCACAGTGTTCAGCTAGATCCGTTCCTGCTATTTACATTTAGTGCAGTCAGTGCGTCCTGCTCACAGTGTTCAGCTAGATCTGTTCCTGCTATTTACATTTAGTGCAGTCAGTGCGTCCTGCTCACAGTGTTCAGCTAGATCCGTTCCTGCTATTTACATTTAGTGCAGTGCGTCCTGCTCACAGTGTTCAGCTAGATCTGTTCCTGCTATTTACATTTAGTGCAGTGCGTCCTGCTCACAGTGTTCAGCTAGATCCGTTCCTGCTATTTACATTTAGTGCAGTGCGTCCTGCTCACAGTGTTCAGCTAGATCTGTTCCTGCTATTTACATTTAGTGCAGTGCGTCCTGCTCACAGTGTTCAGCTAGATCCGTTCCTGCTATTTACATTTAGTGCAGTGCGTCCTGCTCACAGTGTTCAGCTAGATCTGTTCCTGCTATTTACATTTAGTGCAGTGCGTCCTGCTCACAGTGTTCAGCTAGATCTGTTCCTGCTATTTACATTTAGTGCAGTGCGTCCTGCTCACAGTGTTCAGCTAGATCTGTTCCTGCTATTTACATTTAGTGCAGTGCGTCCTGCTCACAGTGTTCAGCTAGATCCGTTCCTGCTATTTACATTTAGTGCAGTGCGTCCTGCTCACAGTGTTCAGCTAGATCTGTTCCTGCTATTTACATTTAGTGCAGTTCGTCCTGCTCACAGTGTTCAGCTAGATCCGTTCCTGCTATTTACATTTAGTGCAGTGCGTCCTGCTCACAGTGTTCAGCTAGATCCGTTCCTGCTATTTACATTTAGTGCAGTGCGTCCTGCTCACAGTGTTCAGCTAGATCCGTTCCTGCTATTTACATTTAGTGCAGTGCGTCCTGCTCACAGTGTTCAGCTAGATCTGTTCCTGCTATTTACATTTAGTGCAGTCAGTGCGTCCTGCTCACAGTGTTCAGCTAGATCTGTTCCTGCTATTTACATTTAGTGCAGTGCGTCCTGCTCACAGTGTTCAGCTAGATCCGTTCCTGCTATTTACATTTAGTGCAGTCAGTGCGTCCTGCTCACAGTGTTCAGCTAGATCCGTTCCTGCTATTTACATTTAGTGCAGTCAGTGCGTCCTGCTCACAGTGTTCAGCTAGATCTGTTCCTGCTATTTACATTTAGTGCAGTCAGTGCGTCCTGCTCACAGTGTTCAGCTAGATCCGTTCCTGTTATCTTCCTACTGACAGGCAGGCTTGTCTGGTTACAGTATATAAAGCTACCTGAAGAAAATTACAGGTGTTCTATCCCAGCTTAGTGCAGCTACAGGCCATTAGTATGTCTGGAAGGCCAAGAAATAGAGGCAGACAGTCACAAGCCAATAAGAGAGGGCAAGCAGGCTCTGTGTCTAGTGCTGGTCGTGGAGACGGTGCATCCTCATCAGCCCGTGGCCATGGGACACGCTTGGCCTTTTTTTCGGCAGCTGGCCGTGTTGAGCCGCAACATGCAGAAAACTTGGTCGAGTGGATGACCAAGCCGTCCTCATCCTCCTCATCCTCTCTCACCCATGCCCAGGGTGCTTTGTCTGGCAAAGCAGCGGCCTCTTCCCTCAGCTCAATGTCATCAGTGACTCCTTCCCTAGCTCCACCATGTCCTCCTGAGGATTCCCTCGAACTGTTTGACCACAGTGTTGGGTACATGCTCCAGGAGGATGCCCAGCGTTTGGAAGGCTCTGATGATGATACTGAGCTCGATGAAGGCAGTAACATGAGCACGGACAGAGGGGGTGCCCAAGAAGGACAGCAATCTGGCAGTCATGCTCCCCTGCTGCAGCATACTGCCAGGTTTGCTCCAGTGATGAGGAGGGAGGGGATGATGAGGTCACTGACTCAACGTGGGTGCCTGATAGGAGAGAGGAGGAGGAGGAGGAGGAGGAGGCGGCACATCACCAACGAGGCAGGATGCCCTCCAGGGGCCAGCCTAAGGGCAGCACATTGACTGCATCACACCCCAAAGCTCCACATGTGCAGGGCGCTGCAGTCTCTGCGCGTTATTCAAAAAGTTCTTTGGTGTGGGCCTTTTTTGAGACGAGTGCATCAGATCGCACCGCTGCTATTTGCAACATATGTCTCAAGCGTATCTCGCGTGGCCAAAACATCTCCCGCTTGGGTACCACATGCTTGACCAGACATATGTTGACCTGCCATGCAGTTCGTTGGCAAGCATATCTAAAAGACCCACACCAAAGAACAAAGAGGATCTCTCCTTGCTCCTCATCAGCTGAGATTTCCAACCCCACTAGACCTTCAGTCCTCTCTGAGACCTGCAGTGAGAGGAATGAAGGTGTAGAATTAGGTGTGTCACAGCCAAGTACTTGTGGGCAATCTGCTTTTGGTACACCGACGTCAGATTGTACCAGGCAAATTTCCCTGCCCCAGCTGCTGCACCGCCGAAAGAAGTTTGCTCCCAGCCATCCACATGCCCAGCGGTTGAATGCTAGCTTGGCAAAATTGCTAGCACTTCAACTGCTGCCTTTTCAGTTGGTAGACTCTGCCCCCTTCCGTGAGTTTGTGGAATGTGCGGTTCCTCAGTGGCAGGTACCCAAACGCCACTTTTTCTCACGGAAGGCGATTCCGGCTCTCTACCGGCATGTGGAAGGCAATGTCCATGCCTCGCTGGACAGGGCGGTCAGCGGTAAGGTGCATATTACCGCTGACTCATGGTCCAGCAGGCATGGACAGGGACGTTACTTAAGTTTCACGGCGCATTGGGTGACTCTGCTGGCAGCTGGGAAGGATGCAGGACAAGGTGCAGTAGTGTTGGAGGTTGTTCCGCCACCACGCCTCCAAAATGCTGATTGTGACACACCTCTCTCCTCCACCCCCTCCTCTTCTTCTTCCTCCATGGCCTCTTCCTCGGAACCAGCGGTGCTCCGTAGGCGTTCAAGGGGCTACGCAAGTACGCAGGCCAAAAGATGCCATGCGGTGCTTGAGCTGGTGTGCTTGGGGGACAGGAGCCACACTGGGGCAGAGGTTCTGTCAGCTCTGCAGGGGCAGGTTCAGAGGTGGTTGACGCCACGCCAACTTAAGGCAGGAATGGTGGTTTGCGACAATGGCACCAACCTCCTCTCTGCCCTCCGACAGGGACAACTGACCCATGTGCCCTGTTTGGCTCACGTCCTTAACTTGGTGGTGCAGCGGTTCTTGGGCAGGTACCCGGGCTTACAGGATGTCCTGAGGCAGGCCAGGAAAGTCTGTGTGCATTTCCGCCGGTCATATAATGCCAGTGCTCGGCTGACGGACCTCCAAAAGGAGTTTAACCTGCCCAAGAACCGCCTAATCTGTGACATGCCCACCAGGTGGAACTCGACATTGGCCATGCTGCAGCGGCTGCACACGCAGCAGAGGGCCATCAATGAGTACCTGTGCGACTATGGCACCAGGACAGGGTCAGGGGACCTTGGTTTTTTTTCCCCACGCCAGTGGGCCATGATCAGGGATGCATGCACTGTCCTGTCACCATTCGAGGAGGCCACGAGGATGGTGAGCACTGACAGTGCATGCATCAGTGACACTGTCCCCCTTGTCCACCTGTTGGAGCACACGCTGCGTGGAATAATGGACAGGGCACTTGAGGCAGAACAGAGGCAGGAAGAGGAGGACTTCCTTAGCTCTCAAGGCCCCCTTTATCCAGACAGTGTTCCTGCGTGCCCGCCGATCACACAGGAAGAGGACGAGGTGGAGGAGGAGGAGGAGGAGGAGGAAGATTGTGTCAGTATGGAGGTGGAGCCTGGCACTCAGCATCAGCAGTCTTTAAGGGATCAGTCCCAAGGAACACATGGGCTTGTACGTGGCTGGGAGGAGGTGGCTGCGGACGTTGTTGTCCTTAGTGACCCAGAGGACTCCGGACCGAATGCCTCAGCAAACCTACGCTGCATGGCCTCCCTGATCCTGCAAAGCCTGCGTAAGGATCCTCGTATTCGTGGTATCAAGGAGAAGGACCAGTACTGGCTGGCAACCCTCCTTGATCCACGTTACAAGGGTAAGGTTGCGGACCTTATCTTGCCATCGCAGAGGGAGCAGAGGATGAAACATCTTCGGGAGGCCTTGCAGAAAGGTCTGTGCAACGCGTTCCCAGAGACTGGGAGGTTACAAACTCCTGTTTCTGGACAACGTGTTGCTGAGGCTTCGGTCAGTCAAAGAAGGAGCGGTGGAGAAGGTGGCCGTCTGACCGATGCGTTCAGACAATTTTTTGGTCCGCAGCCCCAAGGTATGATCGGTTCCAGCAACCATCGCCAGCGTCTGTTTTACATGGTGCAGGAATACCTAGGGGCAAGATCAGACTTGGACACCTTTCCCACCGAAAATCCTCTGGGTTACTGGGTCTTGAGGATGGATCACTGGCCAGAGCTTGCACAGTATGCAATTGAGCTACTGGCCTGTCCTGCATCCAGCGTTCTTTCGGAACGCACATTCAGTGCTGCTGGAGGCGTGGTAACCGATCACAGGGTGCGTCTGTCCACTGACTCGGTCGATCAGCTGACCTTCATAAAAATGAATCAGTCTTGGATCACCACCAGCTACCAAGCACCTGATGCTGATGTAACTGAATAATTTTTTTCAGATCCCTTCAAAGACTGCCTATGCTGATGCTGAGTGACTATCCCTGAGTAATTATCCTCTTCCTCCTCAATCATCACGCTGATAGCTTGTAAGAACATTTTTGGTTCTGGGCGCCACCACCAGTGCCTAAGGCACAATTTTTCAGCCCCTGTTTAACAGGGGCGTGTAATTACAATTTTTGATGTAATACTTTGCAGCAGGGCTCGTTCCTGCATTCCAACTAGAGTGTCTGTGAGGGGTTGCAGTGTTGTGGCACCAGCACCAGTGCCTAAGGCCCAATTTTTCTGCCCCTGTCTAACAGGGGCGTGTAATTACAATTTTTGATGCAATACTTTGCAGCAGGGCTCGTTCCTGCGTTCCAACTAGAGTGTCTGTGAGGGGTTGCAGTGTTGTGGCACCAGCACCAGTGCCTAAGACCCAATTTTTCTGCCCCTGTCTAACAGGGGCGTGTAATTACAATTTTTGATGCAATTCTTTGCAGCAGGGCTCGTTCCTGCGTTCCAACTAGAGTGTCTGTGAGGGGTTGCAGTGTTGTGGCACCAGCACCAGTGCCTAAGGCCCAATTTTTCTGCCCCTGTCTAACAGGAAATACTAAAAAATTACTGCGCTTCCCTCTAACTACCAGCTGCAGTTCTAATTCTTAGGTTTAGAATAAATAGATAAAGTGTATAAAAGAACCGCGCTAAACACAAACCATACTTAAAATAATTGAGAATAAATATATAAAGTGATCAGAAATACTAAACTCATATAGCAATATGATGTGAAAAAATGAAAACTAGTTGCGTTATGAACCACATAAAGGTAACAAATTAAGGCAAAAGATATACAAATGAATTGATGAAAAATTGATATATAGAAATAAGAAAAATAAAAAACACACACAGTCCGTAAAAATGAAGTGACTTCCGTTATTAACAGTCCTTATTAGATTTTCTTCCACCCAGAGTGACTGCAGACTATAATAACATATTTGTGAAAAAAATCCACCACCTATAAAGGTATATGATTACCAGAGGTAAGCTGTAATAAAGCCTTATGCCAGAGATCCACTCATTAGGGACATCACCATCTGTCTCTGCACGGAGGGGAGATCACCCAGGAATCATCAGCAGTGATTGGCTCAGTAATGGAGACCCAAGGAGATAAGAAATACATCTACCATAGTGTGAATCCGTTTGACCAGTTTATTAAAAGATAAAGTAGCACACTCACCAAAAAGAAGCAATTAAAATAGCATATACAAATCAGCCGGCCGGCCTGCAAACACCCGTTCGTTATGGAGTGGAAACGATGACGTCAGCGCGTCTGCCTTCCGACGTACGTTTCGTCCTATTGGACGTTGTCATAGGAACGTTCCTATGAGTGTGCTACTTTATCTTTTAATAAACTGGTCAAACGGATTCACACTATGGTAGATGTATTTCTTATCTCCTTGGGTCTCCATTACTGAGCCAATCACTGCTGATGATTCCTGGGTGATCTCCCCTCCGTGCAGAGACAGATGGTGATGTCCCTAATGAGTGGATCTCTGGCATAAGGCTTTATTACAGCTTACCTCTGGTAATCATATACCTTTATAGGTGGTGGATTTTTTTCACAAATATGTTATTATAGTCTGCAGTCACTCTGGGTGGAAGAAAATCTAATAAGGACTGTTAATAACGGAAGTCACTTCATTTTTACGGACTGTGTGTGTTTTTTATTTTTCTTATTTCTATATATCAATTTTTCATCAATTCATTTGTATATCTTTTGCCTTAATTTGTTACCTTTATGTGGTTCATAACGCAACTAGTTTTCATTTTTTCACATCATATTGCTATATGAGTTTAGTATTTCTGATCACTTTATATATTTATTCTCAATTATTTTAAGTATGGTTTGTGTTTAGCGCGGTTCTTTTATACACCCTGTCTAACAGGGGCGTGTAATTACAATTTTTGATGCAATACTTTGCAGCAGGGCTCGTTCCTGCGTTCCAACTAGAGTGTCTGTGAGGGGTTGCAGTGTTGTGGCACCAGCACCAGTGCCTAAGGCCTAATTTTTCAGCTCCTGTTCAACAGGGGCATGTAATTACAATTCTTGATCTAATATTTCACAGCAGGGCCCTGTGAGGGCTTACAGTGTTTTGGCCACAGCAACACCTAAGGCCCAAATTTCTGCTGAGTATATAGGGCAGGACCCTACTTTCAAACATCTAACTTACAAACGACTCCTACTTGCAAACGGAAGGAGACAACAGGAAGTGAGATGAAATCTACCCCTAGGAAGGGAAATTCTCTCCTGTAAGAGTTAATATGGGAAAACAATTTCTCCTTTCCACTGATGCTTTCCAATCCTTGTTCCACAAAAAAACCCAAATTTTCAAAAAACATTTTTCATTGGGACAAAAAAGTGAGGTGAAATCTTCTGAAGAGGAGGAAAGAAGCAAAACAAATGTCACAGGGGTGATAACCCTTCCCTATGTTTTCCAAAAAGCTTAGAAAAGATTTTTTGGCTGGAGCTAAACACGTTAAAAATGTTCAAAATTACAAACAGATTCTACTTAACAACAAACCTACAGTCCCTGTCTTGTTTGCACCGCCTGTATACTGCTGTTCAGAGTATATAGGGACCTTTCCTTATTTTAATTTGGGTGCGGGGTTCCCCTTAATATCCATACAAGACCCAAAGGGCCTGGTAATGGACTGGGGGGTACCCATGCCGTTTGTCTCACTGATTTTCATCCATATTGCCATGACCCGACATGACATTAAACCCGCAAGCACTTTTAAATGAGATTTTTTCCATTAAAAATGACATTTGGTGCAGGAACTGTTCTAAACATGGGAAACACGCGTCACTTTACAGGCATACTATAGACACCCCCCAGGTACGATATTTAAAGGAATATTTCACTTTTTTTTTTTTTACTTTAAGCATCATTAAAATCACTGCTCCCGAAAAAACGGCCGTTTTTAAAAGTTTTTTTTGCATTGATACATGTCCCCTGGGGTAGGACCCGGGTCCCCACACCCTTTTTAGGACAATACCATGCAAATTAGCCTTTAAAATGAGCACTTTTGATTTCGAACGTTCGAGTCCCATAGACGTCAATGGGGTTCTAACGTTCGTGCGAACTTGCGGTCCGTTCGCGGGTTCTGGTGCGAACCGAACCGGGGGGTGTTCGGCTCATCCCTAATCTTTACCAGTGATCAACATCTGTCACACAGTACCAGTGTCAAATCCACATCTGTACCAGTGATCAACATCTGTGAGTGTACCAGTTTCAAATCCACATCTGTCACATTGTACCAGTGATCAATATCAGCAATATCAGCAGTGCAGCATCAACATATCTAAAAAATTATTCCGAAGTGAGGAAGCTTTCCAGATACTGACTATGACGGATGAGAGTAGCGGGGAACTCTCTCCGTCAGACTCAAATTCTGAGTATCAGCCATTTGAAAGCAGTGGATCAGCAATGGATTCTGAGGAGGAGAGAGTGCAAACAAAGCAGTTCAGGAGATCTGAGGAAGAACAGGCATCCACCAGTAGCGCTTTAAATCCTGGAGCAGTTTTGAGTACAAGCAGCGCAGCACTCCCAGATGATATGCCATGCACTAGTAACGGAGTGTCCCATCCACAACAACAAGGTAGGACCCATACTAGCCTCCCAGACTTATTTCTGTATACTATATGGCTGCCCGCTAATTTGGCAGAACCTACAATTCTCCCTTTTACAGCGCAGCCAGGCCCTCAGATACCAACAGAAAAAGTTTATTTCTTTCATTTTTTTATTTAATCCTGATCTGCTAAATTACCTTGTGGAGCAATGTAATCTGTACGCCAGCCAATATATTGCCAGCAAACCTAATTCCTCATATGCCTGCCTATTTGTGTGGAAACACCTCACCAGGGACAAATTAAAAAATTTTCTTGGACTTACATTGACTATGGGACTGACAAAAAAAATTAAGTCCATTTCTACTGGTCTACCCAACCTATACATCATATGCCAGTCTATTCTTCTTGTATGCTCATAACACGCTACAAGATAATGAAGTTTTTACTTTTTAATAATAATACAGGGTGCCCTCCTTGAAATCATCCTGATTCATTACTGTTCAAAATTCGGCCAATAAACAACTTTTTTTTGCTGTATCTTCTTAGAAATGTTTACTACTGACTGAAATATTTGTGTGGCTGAATCCTTAGTCCACTTCACCAGAAGGCTTGGCATTAAGCAGTACAAACTTAGTAAATGGGTCAAATGTGGGGTAAAAATCTACAAGGTATGCGACAGGGCCACAGGATATACCTATAACTTCAAAATTTATGAGGAAAAGGACAGCTAGCTAGACCCCTCTGGATGCCCTACCTATATGGGGACAAGTGGCAAAAATTTTGGCAACTTATGAAACCGCTATTGGAGAAGGGTTACCATCTGTATGTAAATAATTTCTACACAAGTCACCCACTATTCACCCATCTCTATCTAAAGCAAACTGTGGCCTGTGGGACAGCATGGGCCAACCGCAAGTGCTTCTCACAAGGATTGGTCGCCACAAAACTAACACCTCGGTGAAACTTCAAACAAGACCAGGTCTCGTCCAGAAACCAGAATGCATACACAATTATAACCTGTTAATGGGGGAGTGGATATGATTGACCAGATGTTACAACCCTACTTAGCCACCAGGAGATCAATCTATTGGTAGGGATGGGCTGAACACCCCCCTGGTTCCATTCGCACCAGAACACTGCGAACAGGCAAAAAGTTCTAGCGAACATGCAAACCCTAATAAAGTCTATGGGACACGAACATGGAAAAATCAAAAGTGCTAATTTTAAAGGCATAAAAAAAATATATGAAAACCCCCTATCGGGGCTTTTTAGCAGCCAATGAAGTGCAATATAGGTGGTTGAAAAAGTTGAATTTTATTGGTACAAAAAATAAATAACATATTAAAAAAAATCACTAGAATGAATGCTGACTGTTAGAGTCAGGACATGAACTGAATATGGCGTACAATTGCAACGGACAAAAGCCTACAATTAAAACCAATGCAAGACACAATGTATACTGGGCAACCAAAATTCTCCAAATATTGAATCCTTGAAGTTGGATGACAATAAATGCCTATAAATAAAGACAATATACAATACAGTGTATGTGGAACAACGAAGGTTGTATGTAAAAATCGGTTGTCCACTGTAAAAAGGTCAACATATATCAAACATAACATCAGATTCGACAGTACCAAAACCATACATGCATACCCTGTGGTGTAACTGCATAAGTTGTATAGTTACCTATCGCAGGATTTATGACGTTACAAGGTCATTTCTGACATTGCAAGGTGTTTGGGGTGATGTGATTTCGCCTCTGCTCCCCTGTCTTCCCTGCGTCGGACCAACTCCCGAGGGGGCAGGCGGTGGACTGAATGTGTCTTACGAGAGATCACGTCTACCAACCCCCCATATAGGAGAGGGAAGGAAAGGAGGGGGCAAACAGGCAATCCAAACTGCACCCAGATAAGTTCATGTTAGTGCTAAAAATAAAAAATAAAATAAAGAACGAAGGGTCAGTTGGTTCATCCACATGGTTGGGAAATTTACCAACCATGGAATTCTATACGATTACTAGATTATGAGTCCATGGGTGTGCAGAAGGGCATTGCTGGGGAATGAAGAGGGGGGAAAAGAAAAAGAGAGGGAGGAGGGGGAGGGAGGGGGGGGGGAGAAGAGGGGGAGGAGAGGGGGAAGAGGAAGGCATGTGAGGAAAAAGTGAAAAGAAAAGAAAAGGGTGAATGAAGAGTAAGTGAGTGAGACAGAAATCGACTAGAAAATAGCAAATGCCCTGCTGCCGATCAATCGCCATGCGACATAAAAATATATATAGAAGAGTCAATAGGGTAGAAGTGCTGACAAACCACAAGTGAATGACGAGGTGAAAAAAAGGGGGGGGGGAAGAAGGAGACCAGCGGTGCTGGATGAGACATGGTGAAAAGAGAGAGGGGAGAGGGAGGGGGGAGGAGGGAGGAAAGAAGGGGGGACAAAAGGAAGGGAAAGGGAAGAAGGGGAGGGGGGAGGGGAAGAGCAGAAGAAGGAGAGGGGAAAGAGAAACAGGGGAGAGGAAAAGGAAAGAGAAAAAGAAAAGGGTGGATAAGGTGTAAGGGAAGAAACAGAGAGGGAAGAAAAACAGGGGGGAAGGGTGGAAAGAAGGGGAGGGGAGAAGAAAGAGGGGGAGGGAAAAGGGGAAGAAGAGGGGGGAAAAAAAAAAAAAGAAAAAGAAAAAAGGAAAGAGGGTAAGGAAGTGGGGGAGAAGGGAGGGAGGAGAAAAGAAAGCAGGAAACAACGGGAGAAAGAGAGTGCTGTGGATGGGGGGGGGGGTTTGGAGTGGTGAGTGGAATGTTGTTGTGTGGAAGGTGATGGGGGTAGGGGGTGTGTGTGTGGGGAGTGTTAGGGAATGGGGCGAGGAGTGGAAATGTGTGTGGAATGGACAGTGAGTGTGTGTGAGAGGGAGGGAAGAGGGGACTATGAGTGAATAAAGAAAAACATGAAACAAAAGTGCATAACACACAAACAGCATACCGTGAAAAAACAACAACACAGTGTGAAAAAGTGCAAGAGTGGTAGCGGAACAAATTACCAATCAGGCTGAACTGAATGGAAGAGTTGATACATTCATAATTCTGAAAGATTGGATTGTAAATAAAATGTCATGGCAAAATCAGAGATGATTTAAAATGAACCAAATTGCTAGAAAACTGAATAGAAGCATTGCCGTCATTTCAGGTGTACTTACCAATCTGGTAGCTCAGTCAGTGCCTCGCATCCCCAGGTTAGAGAGGATCCAATAAGGTGCCTCTGGGATTTCTTATATTTATGGGGAGTGTCAATTGACTAACTCCCATCAGGTGCAGGTATGTGGTTGCCTCTCCCCCCCCCCCCACCGGGGGAAAAGAGCAGCACAGCTGTGCGCTCTAAACGTGATCCCCCCGGCGTTCCAATCTTTCAGAATGAATGTATGTATCAACTCTTCCATTCAGTTCAGCCTGATTGGGTAATTTGTTCCGCTACCACCCATGCACTTTTTCACACTGTGTTGTTGTTTGTTTTTTCACGGTATGCTGTTTGTGTGTTATGCACTTTTGTTTCATGTTTTTTTTTATTCACTCATAGTCCCCTCTTCCCTCCCTCTCACACACACTCACTGTCCATTCCACACACATTCCCACTCCTCGCCCCATTCCCTAACACTCCCCACACACACACCCCCTACCCCCATCACCTTCCACACAACAACATTCCACTCACCACTCCAAACCCCCCCCCATCCACAGCACTCTCTTTCTCCCGTTGTTTCCTGTTTTCTTTTCTCCTCCCTCCCTTCTCCCCCACTTCCTTACCCTCTTTCCTTTTTTCTTTTTCTTTTTTTTTTTTCCCCCTCTTCTTCCCCTTTTCCCTCCCCCTCTTTCTTCTCCCCTCCCCTTCTTTCCACCCTTCCCCCCTGTTTTTCTTCCCTCTCTGTTTCTTCCCTTGCACCTTCCCCCCCCTTTTCTTTTTCTCTTTCCTTTTCCTCTCCCCTGTTTCTCTTTCCCCTCTCCTTCTTCTCCTCCCCCCTCCCCTCCCTCCCCTTCTTCCCTTTCCCTTCCTTTTGTCCCCCCTTCTTTCCTCCCTCCTCCCCCCTCCCTCTCTCTTTTCACCATGTCTCATCCAGCACCGCTGGTCTCCTTCTTTCCCCCCCCCTTTTTTTTCACCTCGTCATTCACTTGTGGTTTGTCGGCACTTCTACCCCATTGACTCTTCTATATATATTTTTATGTCGCATGGCGATTGATCGGCAGCAGGGCATTTGCTATTTTCTAGTCGATTTCTGTCTCACTCACTTACTCTTCATTCACCCTTTTCTTTTCTTTTCTTTTCACTTTTTCCTCACATGCCTTCCTCTTCCCCCTCTCCTCCCCCTCTTCTCCTCCCCCCCCCCTCCCTCCCCCCTCCTTCCTCTCTTTCTCTTTTCCCCCCTCTTCATTCCCCAGCAATGCCCTTCTGCACACCCATGGACTCATAATCTAGTAATCGTATAGAATTCCATGGTTGGTAAATTTCCCAACCATGTGGATGAACCAACTGACCCTTCGTTCTTTATTTTATTTTTTATTTTTAGCACTAACGTGAACTTATCTGGGTGCGGTTTGGATTGCCTGTTTGCCCCCTCCTTTCCTTCCCTCTCCTATATGGGGGGTTGGTAGACGTGATCTCTCATAAGACACATTCAGTCCACCGCCCGCCCCCTGGGGAGTTGGTCCGACATGGGGAAGACAGGGGAGCAGAAGAGAAATCACATCACCCCAAACACCTTGCAATGTCAGAAATGACCTTGTAACGTCATAAATCCTGCGATAGGTAACTATACAACTTATGCAGTTACACCACAGGGTATGCATGTATGGTTTTGGTACTGTTGAATCTGATGTTATGTTTGATATATGTTGACCTTTTTACAGTGGACAACCTATCCTCTGAAGAAAACCCGGGAAGGGTCGAAACGCATCAGGATTTTTACATACAACCTTCGTTGTTCCACATACACTGTATTGTATATTGTCTTTATTTATAGGCATTTATTGTCATCCAACTTCAAGGATTCAATATTTGGAGAATTTTGGTTGCCCCAGTATACATTGTGTCTTGCATTGGTTTTAATTGTAGGCTTTTGTCCGTTGCAATTGTACGCCATATTCAGTTCATGTCCTGACTCTAACAGTCAGCATTCATTCTAGTGAATTTTTTTTAATATGTTATTTATTTTTTGTACCAATAAAATTCAACTTTTTCAACCACCTATATTGCACTTTATGGGGTGTGCGGCCTATCCGTCTACACTCATGTGAGTGTTTTTTGCTGTTTGAGCTAATTTTAAAGGCTTATATGCAAGGTATTGCCATAAAAAGTGTATGGGGACAGGGTACTACTCCAGGGGACATGTATCAATGCAAAAAAAAGTTTTTAAAACAATCGTTTTTTCAGGAGCAGTGATTTTAAAAATGCTTAAAGCAAAACAATAAAAATGAAATATTCCTTTAAATATCATGCATGGGGGTCCCCTTAGTCTGCCTGTAAAGTGGCGCATCTGTGCGATGTGTAGAACATGCCGCAGCAATAATGACATTTCTAAAGGAAAAATTTTAATCCAAAACTTGCTCGCGGCTGTAATGTGTTGACGGCATAGGGTCCCCCCACCCCCCAGTCCATACAAGGCCCTTCAGGTCTGGTATGACTATTAAGGGGAATTCCACGCCAACATCTTTAAAAAAATTGGCGTGGGGTCCCCCTCAAAATCCATACCAGACCCTTATCTGAGCACGCAGCCTGGAGATCAGGATGGGGGAGGGGGGGCGAGCGAGCACCCCCCTCCTGAACCATACCAGGTCACATGCCCTCAACATGGGGGGGGTGCTTTGTCCCCATATTGTCCCAAAGCACCTTGTCCCCATATTGATGGGGACAAGAGCCTCTTCCCGACAACCCTGGTCTGTGGTTGTCGGGGTCTGCGGGCAGGGGGCTTATCTGAATCTGGAACCCCCTTAACAAGGGGTGCCCCCAGATCCTGCCCCTCCTATGTGAATAGGTATCATGTACATTGTACCCCTACGCATTCACCAAAAAAAGTGTCAAAAAGTAAAAACCACAACAGATATTTTTTGACATGTCCTTCTATCTTCAATCATGCAGCCCAACGAACCCGAAAAATAGAAAAAAACGTATAAAACTCTGCCTCCATGGGAGGCCTCCCAGCGACTGCTGTCTTTTCGCTTTGACGGCTCTTATATAGGCAAAGGCCGGGCCACCACTGACATAACCGGGGTGACCCCACCCCCTTGTGATGACACGAGGAGGCGGGGTCACTCGGTTACTTCACCAGGTGACCCCTCCCTTGCCTATATAACAGCTGTTAACAGCAGTCGCCTGGAGGCCTCCCATTGAGGCGGAGCTTTTTTTGTTGGATGGACATCGCGGGACACCAAAGCATACAAAGCCAAAGCATACAGGTCATGTACATGCTTTGGCCAATTAGCAGCCGTCAATCCACTGCGATCTCACAGTGCATTATGGGGCGCTCCGGAGTGGGCGAACTTCCCGCGAGCGCCTCATTTGTTTGTTTGTTCTACGAACAAACTATCAGCCCATGTTCGAGTCGAACTTGCGTTCGACTCAAACATCCAGCCCATCCCTATCTATTGGTATAAGCAGGTCACCATCTGCTTGTATCAGTTAGCCCTGTACATTTTGCATGCCATCTTTTCTAAGAGTACACAAAGATCCCTAACCTACCTGAAATTCCAATAGGACAATGTTACAGCCCTTCACTATCCGCATGGCCATGCCCCTGAACAAATTTGCTCTGATTTATTGACCAGACTCCATGAAAGCCATTTCCTCCATATCCTCCCTCTTACCCAAACAGGCCATAAACCCCAAAGAAAATGTTGTGCATGTTCCAGTAACGGAATTCGCAGTGACACCTGATACTACTGTTGAAATTGTCCACATTTTGTCATGTTACAACCAAAAATGTAAATGTATTTTATTGGGATTTTATGTGATAGACCAACACAAAGTGGCATATAATTGTGAAGTGGAAGGAAAATGATAAATGGTTTTCAAAATTTTTTACAAATAAATATCTGAAAAAAGTGTGGCGTGCATTTGTGTTCAGCCCCCCTGAGTCAATACTTTGTAGAACCAACTTTTGCTGCAATTACAGCTGCAAGTGTTTTAGGGTATGTCTTGGCCAGCTTTGCACATCTAGAGAGAGTGAAATGTTTGCACATTCTTCATTTGCAAAATAGCTCAAGCTCTGTCAGATTGGATGGAGAGCGTCTGTGAATAGCAATCTTCAATCTTGCCACAGATTCTCAATTGGATTTAGGTCTGGACTTTGACTTGGCCATTCTTACACATGAATATGCTTTTGATCTAAACCATTCCATTGTAGCTCTGGGTGTATGTTTAGGGTCGTTGTTCTGCTGGAAGGTGAACTTCCGCCCCAGTCTCAAGTCTTTTGCAGACTCTAATGCCCTGTATACACGACCGGTTTCCCCGTCGGAATACACTTTGAAGGTTTTTCCAACGGAGTTCTGCTCAAGCTGTCTTGCATACACACGGTCACACCAAATTCAGACCATCCAGAAGGCGGTGACGTACAACACGTAGGACGGGACTAGAAAACGGAAGTTCAATAGCCAGTAGCCAATAGCTTCCGTCTCGTACTTGCTTTAGAGCATGCGTCATTTTTGGTACGTCGGAACAGCATACAGACAAGCAGTTTTCCCGACAGGAATTGGTTTCGTCGGAAAAATTTAGAACATGTTCTCTTTCTAGGTCCGTCAGAATTTTCGACGTAAAAAGTCAGATGGGGCATACACACGATCGGAATATACGATGAAAAGCTCCCGGACTTTTTCTGTCGGACATTCTGCTTGTGTGTACACAGCATTACAGGTTTTCTTCTAAGATTGCCCTGTATTTGGCTCCATCCATCTTCCCATCAACTCTGACCAGCTTCCATGTCCCTGCTGAAGAAAAGCATTCCCACAACATGATGATGCCACCACCATGTTTCACGGTGGGGATGATGTGTTCAGGGTGATGTGCAGTGTTAGTTTTCTGTCACACATAGCGTTTTGCTTTTAGGCCAAAAAGTTCAATTTTGATCTCATCTGACCAGAGCACCTTCTTCCACGTGTTTGCTGTGTCCCCCACATGGCTTCACCCAAATGGGACTTCTTATGGCTTTCTTTCAACAATGGCTTCCTTCTTGCCATTCTCCCATAAAGGCCAGATTTGTGGAGTGCACGATGAAAGTTGTCCTGTAGACAGATTCTCCCTCCTGATCTGTGGATCTCTGCAGCTCCTTCAGAGTTACCATTGGCTTTTTGGCTGCTTCTCTGATTAATGCTCTCCTTGCCTGACCTGTCAGTTTAGGTGGATGGCCATGTCTTGGTAAGTTTGCAGTTGTGCCATACACTTTCCATTTTGGGATGATGGATTGAACAGTGCTCCGCGAGAGGTTCAAAGATTGGGATATTTTTTTATAACCTAACCCTGCTTAAAACTTCTCCACAATTTTATCCCTGACCTGTCTGGTGTGTTCCTTGGCCTTCATGATGCTGTTTGTTCACTAAGGTCATCTAACAAATCTCTGAGGGCTTCACAGAACAGCTGTATTTATACTGAGATTAAATTACACACAGGTGGATGCTATTTACTAATTAGATGACTTCTCAAGGCAATTGGTTCCACCAGATTTTAGTTAGGGGTATCAGAGTAAAGGGGGCTGAATACAAATGCATGCCACACCGTTTAGATATTTATTTGTAAAAAATTTGGGAAAACCATTTATCATTTTCCTTCCATTTCATAATTGTGTGCCACTTTGTGTTGGCCTATCACATAAAATGTGGAAAATTTCAAGAGGTATTATTACTTTTTCAAGGCACTGTAGTTGCTATGTAGCTCAGAGGAGCTGGGTTGTGCCAGGAGGGGGCTGGGTGATGATTGGAGTCATGTAGCCTGAAAGTGACACCCACTGAAATGCAGAGAAGGATGGAGACGCAGAGCAGAAGAGGGAAGTCAGCAAGGAATCTGCGCTCCTTCGCCCCTCCCCACTCAGCCTTGACTCCACTGCTCTAGCAGAGTGGGGCTTCCAGGTATGGGAGATCATGTGACAGTTCTCAGGCCCTGAGCAGCCAATGACCAGGCCCAATACTGTCATTTGGGGTGTGGGTAGCAAAATCAACCACCCAGGTACGCAATGACAACATCCAACAGTGTAACTTTACCAGGATGGGCTCCTGCAGCAGGGAAACTGCAAGAAAGCGTAGGTGGTGTTTTACATGTTGCATCTGTCAAAATCTGTGTTGCATAGAGTTCAATAGTATTGCATGAAAAATGCACCTTAAAACACAATGCACCCACAGTGTCTACAATCACACTCAACACACTAATGCCCCGTACACACGGTCAGACTTTGTTCGGACATTCCGACAACAAAATCCTAGGATTTTTTCCGACGGATGTTGGCTCAAACTTGTCTTGCATACACACGGTCACACAAAGTTATCGGAAAATCCGATCGTTCTGAACATAGTGACATAAAACATGTACATCGGGACTATAAACGGGGCAGTGGCCAATAGCTTTCATCTCTTTATTTATTCTGAGCATGCGTGGCACTTTGTCCATCGGATTTGTGTACACACGATCGGAATTTCCGACAACTGATTTTGTTGTCGGAAAATTTTATATCCTGCTCTCAAACTTTGTGTGTCGGAAAATCCGATGGAAAATGTGTGATGGAGCCTACACACGGTCGGAATTTCTGACAACAAGGTCCTATCACACATTTTCCGTCGGAAAATTCGACCGTGTGTACGGGGCATTACAATGCAAAGGTGTAAACAGGGCTTTAGCTAAACTTAACCTTTTGTCTGAATACCAACTTTTCCTTCACCAAGATCCTATCTAAAGCTGGCCATACACTTGAAGATTTCACTTGTTCAACCCAGAGGGGATGAACAAAAGAAACCTACAGTGCAAATGTAGGAATATCCACTGCCAGCCATTTTATTCTGAAAGCCGCAACCCATTGCTTTTAGAATACCCATACAGCGGCTGAATCTGACTGGATGGAGGCACTCTTCGGCCGACAATTTTCCGACTGGGCTTCTTCGATTTTCAGATCAAAACGATGGATGTCAGGTGGATAATTGCAGAAAGGGTCCTCATTAGCCGGCTTTAGAAAGCAGCTGAAATTCACTCCATGCATGGCCAGCTTTACTATCCTTTTTCCAAAAAAGATAGTACCACTAAAGTCTCTTGCTTCGAACTTCCAAGGTTGTCTTTAACCACAAAGATATAAATATTGCTTTTATAATTCTATTGGTTTGAGACTTTTTAGCTGATACAGGAATCCTTATAAAAACACTAGCAAAAGAGTTCTTACAAGACATGGCTATGAAAAATACGAGACCACTGACCTTCATTAAGGTGGTTATGATAGCATCAACATATGCACTTAGCAGGCCAGCATTGTAAGTAACTTAGCAGAAAGGGATGTTCATTAACCCTGGTGAAGTAATGTGTAGTATCAGTGTCATCAATGCTATTAAACTCACATGTCTATTAAAAAACACTGTAGCAACTCCTATGTTCAGAACCAAGCTAGCAGCTATTACTTCATTCAGAAGCTGCTTAGAGGGAGAAGAGGGAGGAAGGAAAATCAATAGAATTAAAAGACCTCAAGAACAGACTGGGCTGCAGGGGCAGCATAGAAAAACACAGGAGAATTGCAGAAGATCCCCAGACTGCCAGTTATGTACTAATGGTGTATAGCAATACAATTAAAAAGGTATTTTAATTTATAATTAGTCATTTAGAATGCCTGGTACCTGGGGTCCATTAGAATCAACATAGTTAAGAGGTTGCCAAGTCTGTCTTTAAAAGTTTGGTCATCTGAAGTGCATTTAGTTAAAAGGTTGTGGAGAAGGGAGGGAGACATTGCGACCACTCTGGTGTAATAAGTTCCAAGAAGGTTTAATTAAAAAGATAAAAGTTAAAAATAAATACTCAAGTATAAAAACCACACGTGTATTTGGAGGTCCACGGGGGGAGTGTAAGCCTATGGTGGGGCACAGTCCTAAAAGGGTGCAGCTGGATGGATTGATGATGAGCTGCTACAGGCACAAAGTCTGGATCTCTGTGCCACTGGCTGTTAATAGGGAAATGGCTCTGACAGCCCAGTAAGCATGTGTAGTGCCACGGGTTCCTTGTTCTCTGTGTCAGTGGCCAATGGATGGTAATGTCCACCTGGAGTCCAGAGTCCCAGGACGTGTTTCGAGGCACCTTCCTCTTCCTCGGCTGACTCCAAATTGGCTACCTGCTCTGTTTAAAGAGCCCAACCAACCCCCCCCCCCCCATTTTGGTTTGTATTAATTGTCTTTGTTCATTTTAGGGATTATTTTTTAACTGCATCACTCACATTCCCCATGAGTGGCTGAGCGCTGATAGCCTAGCGCCATTCTTGGCGTTGGGGGAATAATAGTAATTTTTTACTTAAAAAGGTTGTGACTACTTATTTCATATATTTTATATTCATAAAGACTAGTCAAGAAACTACTGAAGAAAAGACATACTCTTAAAACCTTTTTCCTAGCATTTAAACGTTACATGTAATATCAGAGATTTACAGCTTTTAGCACTTTGAATGATAAAAGTGACAGCTGGAAACGTAGATGTTATTGGAAGTTATGATTATGTTCTCAGTTCTAAGGGTCCATCCACACCAGATGTGCTGGCACATTTCAACGCATGCCAAAAGGACCGTTAAAAAAAAGTGTGTTAATTGGAGCAATTCACACTGTGGCATTATGCCGTTATGCGCTGATTTGCAGTGGAGAAAATATAGAGCAAGCCTTATTTTTTTCCAAGACAATGTTACACAATGCATAGTAAAACAGATTAGTACAGAACAACATGCAAGAAAAATAGCAGACCAGCAATGGCTCCTCTGCATGCTCCAGGAAATGAAGAGAAAAGCGCATGTAAAAATGCAATGCAGCATTCCAACACACATTGCGGTATGAATCGATCCTTTCATTTAATATTTTCAAATTTGGCTAATATTTTACACAAAGATTTGAGTTACAGAAGTCATAGTCTTCTGGAAGGTCTTTGTAGGTTTGTGTTGGTAAAAACATCTTTCAGTGGGTAGGATGGAGACTGCCTAACTCGCACAATCACATTACCTTTAATTGGCGTTCTCAGAACACAAGACAGTACAGTTAGGTCCTGTTTCCTGTGACCCACCCTTGCTTATGATTGAACAATGGAGTTCAGCACACTGATAAAACTACAGTTCTCATTGTGGGTGGGGAGAAACATCAGTTATCAAATTAGTCAAATTAGTCTAGCTCTATGCAGTGATCTGCCTTGTATTTGAATCACTACTCAAGCCTTTAGGACAGGGATATCCAATTTGTGGACCTCCAGCTGTTGCTAAACAAGTCCCACCATGCCTCTGCCTCTGGGTGTCATGCCTGTGGCTGTCAGAGTCTTGCTATGCGTCTTGGGACTTGTAGTTCTGTAAACAGCTGGAGGTCCGCTAATTGCAAATCACTGCTGTATGCTGGTGTCACAGGAAGCTGCAGTCATGTATATGATTTCTGAATTATTTTATTTATACTAGCAGACATGTGCTTGAACATACACAACAGAGAAAAAAAAAAAAAGCAGCTGGTGTCTAAAATAGGACTGACACTTTTTGGTAGTTGTGAAACCCGAATGGGAAAAGGAAGATGATGCAGTGTCTAAAGTAGGTTGCAGTGAAAAGTTGGTGAACCTTTTTTAAAGTGGGTATGGCTTAAAAGGTAGGGTCAAACCATGGTGCTTTAGTCATAATGTTGGAAAAGAGAGCTAGGTTTTAATTAGCATTATGAGAAACAATAGGTGTTCTTTTTCCTGGGAAATTAGGTATATTAAAACTCAGACAAGTGCATATTTTAGTTTGTTTCTCATAACAGTAAAATGTCGTTTCTGGTCATGATTAAGATGCGTACAAATTAAATAAAAGGCATTTTTTATTTTGTATCATTTCAATTCAACTTTACAGAAACAATCAAAACATAAGTGTAGCACTACCCCCCGTAGGGGCTGCAAATGACAGGGTTCCCCACTGCTGCGCAGGCAGTCACATAGCATTTCCATCTTGCATCTAGACACAGAAAACAGTCCTTGAGCTTTGTTTTTGTTTTACTAGGGGGATAATAATTTGGATGGAGATATGAATTATGGGATACCCAACTTGACAAACAAAAAGAACCAGGGACAACTTCCTCTCTCTTTACAGCTTCCAGTTGATCCTCCTGCACAGCTTCACTCGATCCTTTGTACAGCTCAGCTTGATTTACTAGTTTCTTGGCTAACCAGTCTCTGGTTAGCTTAACAGCCCCTTACAGACAAGGAACTCTCAGTCCCTTGAGAAAAGTAGCACATGTGTTGTGAACTGCATCCTGGAGCACCTCCACGCCCTTGTAGACACTAAGCTCTACCACCGCAGGAAATGCTAGCCCGTCTGGCTGCTTCTTCCCAGTGTACCCCACTGACACTCTGGAGATCTCCCAGGGCAAGGCTGAAGACTTAAGCACACGCTGTCTTCAAGAGAAACCTGCTACATGTGGCAGTTTCTCCCCTTGTCTGTCCCAGCACCATGCTGATGTACTCACACTGTCCTTCCTTGCTTCTGCTGCCTCTCAGGAAAGCCTCCTTCCAACTTCTTCTTTTGTGGTATGATCCTTCCAGGCCAGCCACCTGAGCCAAAACACCTCCCAGGCAGGGATCCCTAAAGGGCCACCAACAGTCTCCCTCAGCACTGCATCTATCTTCCACCTGACTCTCTTGCTGGCATAACTTAATCATATTTAAGGGCTCACTTAGTCCCCTGCCAGGCCCACTTCCTGGGGATTGGCTAAGGGCCCCTAAATATGCAGGACAACCCTCCTAGCCTCTGCCCTCTAGTTTCTAGAACATTCTCAATCATTCTAGAACCAGGCTGCCTGGATGAGTCATCCAGCCTTGAACTTTAATGAACCCTGACCCAGCTTCTATGGCTCAGGCTTAGCCCTGAGCCAAACAATATTTTACCTACACTACCACTAGTAGCACACTAGAGGGTTCTACATAAGAAAAATAAAAAGTTTACATACAAATGCAAAAAAGATTTCCATAAATCAGAAAAAAAATGAAACCAAATTGCTAAAATATAAAAACATTAATATCTTGATTTCGTTTTAAAAGTACATTTTCTTTTATATATTTTTTGCAAATTTTATTAAAATAATACCTGGTGATCCTTCCTTGAAGGTTCTTGTTTGGGTACTTTTCATTTTTATAATGACAACACTCTGTCCATGTCTCCCAGCTTACATCTACTTAGTCACCCTGTACAGGAGTGCCCATTTTAATGCTATACAGACCCATTGCCCATTGTTGCCATTCAGCCATTGCTGGAATGAACAAATATAGACAGGAAGTTGTGCAAAGATGCTGCAGGAGATCAGCAGTATATAACTGCAACAAAAGTATAAAAAAAATTAAAATGTTATATATTACTAAAATAACCATCAGTTCTTTAGCAAATTAATGGTGTTTGTAAAATTGATGAAAATCATAAAGTAAAGAAGGACACTTCAGTATTTTATTGGACATTTACTATGTCGACACTTCAAATTTTCAAATGTTATTAGAAAGTAATGTTGTGATAAGTATGCCATCTGCTGTCTGAAAAGGAAAACAAACACTGTTTCACTTTCATGTGCTGATCACCTTGGAAAAAATGTGACTTTATGAATATTTTTGCAAAATCTTTATTGAAGTACAGTATTTAACACACCACATAACCAGCAGTAGCAAATATCATATACAGTTGTGCTCAAAATTTTGCACACTCTTGGAGAATTGGTAATATATAATATGTACCATTTTTAACCACTTCAGCCCTGGAAGCTTTCACCCCCTACCTGACCAGGCCATTTTTTGTTATACGGCACTGCGTCGCTTTAAATGACAATTGCGCTGTCGTGCGATGTTGTACCCAAACAAAATGCCCCCCCAGAAACAGCTTTCTTTTGGTAGTATTTGATCACCTATGCATTTTTTTTTTCTTCTGCACAATAAACAAAAAAAGTGTCAATTTTGAAAAAAAAACACAATGGGGGCTATTTACGAAAGGCAAATCCACTTTGCACTACAAGCACAAACTACAAGTGCAAAGTGCACTTGAAATGGCACTGAAAGTACACTTGGAAGTGCAGTCGCTGTAAATCTGAGGGGGAGATCTGAAATGAGGGGAAGCTCTGCTGATTTTATCATCCAATCATGTGCAAGCTAAAATGGCGTTTTTTTTTATATTCCTTGCATGTCTCCCTCAGATCTACAGTGACTGCACTTCCAAGTGCACTTTCAGTGCAATTTCAAGTGCACCTTGCACTTGTAGTGCAAAGTGGATTTGCCTTTAGTAAATAACCCCCAATATTTTGTACTTTGCTATAATAAATAGCCCAAAAACAAAATTTCTTCATCAGTTTGGTCCGATATATATTCTTCTACATATTTTTGATAAAAAAAAAAAAATTAGAAAAAATAAATCGCAATAAGCGTATATTGATTGGTTTGCGCAAAAGTTATAGCGTCTACAAAATAGGGGATAGACTTATGGCATTTTTATTTTACTAGTAATGACGGCGATCTGCGATTTTTAATCGGGACTGAGGCAAATCGGACACTTTTTTGGGACCATTGACATTTATACAGTGCTATAAATAGCCACTGATTACTTTATAAATGTCACTGGCAGGGAAGGGGTTAACACTAGGGGGCAATCAAGGGGTTAACTGTGTTCTCTGTGTGTTCTAACTGTATGGGGAATGTGGCTGACTAGAGGAGAGAGATTGTTGTTCCTACTTGGTAGGTACACATGATTTGTCTCCTCTCCCCTGACAGAACCTCTTCTCACTCTGTCACGAGCGATCGGGGGTACCCAGCGGTCACAGCGTTTTAAGGAGCTGACTTACAGCTATGACGACTTGCGCAGCAGTTCCAACCTGCCCCAGTATAACTGTGGCGCCTGGTCGGGAAGGGATTAAAGAGTAAGCAGGCAAAACACATTTCTTTTATTGCTTCTGGGGTTCAAATTCAACTGTAGGTCATAACAGAATGGCACAATCATAAAACAAAACATGGCAACATATGAAAATGACCCCTGTTCAAAAGTTTTCCTTTAGTTCTTAACCACTTCCGGACCGCCGCACGCTGATATACGTCCTCTCTTTGAAGAGGAATATCATTGTTATGGCAGTAGCTAACTGCCATAACCACGGTAACCTCTTCTTCAGCGGGCAGTCCGGTTTCCGATAAAAGTAATCTCACGGCAAGACCACCATTATCGGCGGCGGGAGGGAGCCCCCTCGCTGCTCTCCGGTGCCCTCCGCGCTTACCGGAGCCATCCGCCGGCGATCGGATCCTTCTCCTTCCTGGGTATGGAGACGAGTGAGGGGAAGATGGCCCCCATCCGTCTCCATACCATTGCAGGGCGGAAGCGATGTCAAAACGTCACTACCACTCATAGCTCTTAAAGGGCCATTTTATTTTTAAATGACAATTTTTTTTTTTTTTTTGTTATTGCATTTTAGTGTAAATATGAGATCTGAGGTCTTTTTAACCCCAGATCTCATATTTAAGAGGTACTGTCATGCTTTTTTTTCTATTACAAGGGATGTTTACATTCCTTGTAATAGGAATAAAAGTGACTTTTTTTTTTTTTTTTAAAGAACAGTGTAAAAATAAAAAAAAAAATAAATAAAAGGTACGCATATGTGAGTAGTGCCCGCATATGAAAATGGTGTCCAAACCACACGTGAGGTATGGCCGTAATTGGTAGAGCAATAATTCTCACCCTAGACCTCCTCTGTAGCTTAAAATATGCAACCTGTAGAATTTTTTAAATGTCACCTATGGAGATTTTTAAGGGTAAAAGTTTGTTGCCATTCCACGAGCAGGCGCAATTTTGAAGCGTGACATGTTGGGTAGAAATTTACTCTGCGTAACATTATCTTTCACAATATAAAAAAAATTGGGATAACTTTACTGTTGTCTTATTTTTTAATTAAAAAAAGTGTATTTTTTCCAAAAAAAAGTGCGCTTGCAAGACCGCTGAGCAAATACGGAGTGACAGAAAGTATTGCAATGACCGCCATTTTATTATCTAGGGGTGTTAGAAAAAAAATGTATAATAATGTTTGGGGGTTCTAAGTAATTTACAAATTAGTTTTGTTTTTTTTGCTAGAAAACAAATAATCTCAGAAAGAGGCTCGGTCCTTAAGTGGTTAATGTCGCGTGCCAGCCATCTCCTAACCTGGGGACCCATGAGTTGTCAGCCCGCCCCTGCCCACTGTCCAAGCTGCATCCCTGTGCCACTTATGGTGTAGCCTTCAGACCCAAGCAGTCTGTCACATGTATTTTCCCTGCCTAGGATCCTATTCGGAGATGGAGAAAAAGATACATTTCTAAAGCCCACCCACCATACACTTGCACTCTAACCATACAATCTATGTACAAACACCGTTTTGTTTACCAAAAGGATACAAGAACCTACCTCAACTATGCAATCAATCAGTATCCAATCATGCAGGCCCTTGTACTACATACTTATTAGTAGATCTGAGGTTGTATGACCAGATTGTAATGTGGGGCAAGCTTTAGGCTGGTTTCTGTTAGTTTTATTATTTGGTTTGTGTCTTTCACGTGTCCTTTACATTTTCTGTTCCTTGACTTTTAATAATGGATATTGCTGGGAGGAATAAGCAGGCTTTTTGGAACACAAATAAAAGGAGCACTGAGCTGTAGAGGGGCTGTAATGGCAGTGATCTCTAAGAATCTCATGAGACATTTCTCCAATCTGTGACTGTGTCCTTCAGAATGTCCTCTAGCCGCTCCTGTAGCATGTCTGCAGTCTCTGACAGTCTACTCTATGAAACTGTCAGAGACTGCAGTCTTAATCTAGTATTACATACACTAAAAATTAGGGCTCATGCACACTGCATCTCAAAGAAGCAGCTTCTACAGGCTTTTGAGTTTTTTGTTTTCTGCCTAAAAACTCCCATACATGTTAGCCAATGTGTCCATGCACATTATGGCTTTTTCAGGAGCTTACAGGCATATGCTCTTACAGGCAGAAGCCGTCATTTTGGTAAACAACACAGTGCTCTCCACATTCAGCTGCCATGTACAGTTTTTACCTCCCTGCAAAGTAGGAAGTAAAAACTGGCACCTTACTTAGTGAAAACAGCACACAGTAACATTGTTAGGCACACAGTTAAAGTGTTTGTTACTCCAACATTTCATATTCCTACAATGTGGCTGCTGTACCATGTACGAAAAAGTATCCTGTTCTCTTTGTATTGCTTCCTTTGTGTGAAATCCCTGGTGTTCCTGCTAGTCCCCTTGCTTTCCTATCAAAAAACAGACCACACTAAGCAGGAGAGCACAGCCTGGTCAGTTCTCTATCTATGCTGGAACTCTGTGTACTCTCCTCCAATGACCAGACTTGTCCTGAGACGCTCCCACTGCACAGCCATTCACTAGGAAGCTCAGTTTTCTTTTTCAAAATTTTCCTTTTTTTTTTTGTTTATGTAATAAAAATAAAAAAACTGTGGTGATTAAAAATTCCACCAAAAGAAAGCTTTGTTAGTGTGAAAAAAAAAATGATGTAAATTTCATTTGGGTACAGCATTGCATCACCACGCATTTACCAGTTAAAAGTAACACAGTGCTAAATAGTAAGAAATGGCCTAGTCCTGAAGAGGGTAAAACCTTCTGGAGCTGAAGTGGTTAATTCTACAGAAACAAAAAAGAATGGTAGCGTAAAAAATATAAATGTAGACAGTTCAAGATCACTAATTAAGATCAGCAAGATCACTGCACTTTTGTGGACTCTCGTTCTTTATATTTTTTATCAGCGTTCACTTTGTTAACCAAACAAAGGATGCGTTTTCCTTTCATTATATAACCCCATATTACTGCTTGCTTTTAAAGTGTGTTCCTTTCATTACAGCACCATCTAGTGCGCAAACAGAAAAGTCTATTTATTTTTTTATCTATCTACACTGTAATTTACCTCTTGGTCATGAGCCATGATTTTCTTACCAGAACAGTAAAGACCATGCTCTGTATTGTTGCTTCTTTATTTCACATCCTATTGCACTTAGCTGCCATTTAGACAAAAGGCAGTCTAAAAAGCTTTCCTCTTGTTGATAGAAAAATATCTGTAGGGCAGTAAAACTTGAGGTGTTAAAAAAAAAAAAAAAAAACACAACAAAACAAAAAAACAAAAAACAAAAAAAAAAACAAAAACACACCACTTCAACCCCTCACTGCCAGAACCATTTTTGTATACGTTTTAAAAAAAACATTTTAGACCTGAAGATTACATAAAGCCCCCAATGCAAACTCCCTAGAGAATGAAATAGTGGTAGTTCGTATTTCTTTATATCACACAATATTAGCACAACAATTTATGAAACAAAAATCTAAAATAAAATAAATTATATATATATATATATATATATATATATATATATATATATATATATATATATATATACATATACACACATATACATACACACACACACACACATACATATACACACACACATACATACATACATACACACACACATATACATACACACACTAATATATATATATATATAAAATTTTATTACATACATACACTAAAAGTTGATTTTAGGGCACATAAAACACAATATTACCAAAATTTTGGGTAAAATATAAAGGATGAGTTTGTGCCATATAAATACATAACCAACATGTCAAGCCTTAAAATTGCGTGCGCCTGTGAAACTGAAACTTTGGTAACCGACATCTTCCATAGGATAAGCTTTAAAAGCCTCTGCAGGTTATATGTTTAGAGCAGGGGTAGGCAAATTTTGAGAGATGGAGATCTACCGGAACAAGCAAGGTCTAACTAAATAGTAAGGAAAATTTAGAAAAATATAATACAAAACAAATGTCACTGTAAAAATATAAACTTAGCCCGCTTTAAAAGTGGACCGTGTCGGTAAGTAGAGCAGTGGACAGTGAACAGTGTCTGTAGTTTTTATTTTTTTTTGGCAGTCCTGTTGGATGAGCGAGTTTAGGATGGAGGAACTTGACTGGCCTGCACAGAGTCCTGACTTTAACCAGATAGAACACCTTTAGGATGAATTCAAGTGGAGACTGCGAGCCAGGCCTTCTCCTCCAACATCAGTGCCTGACCTACAAATGCACTTCTGGAAGAATGGTCTAGACCAGTGGTTCTCAACTCCAGTCCTCAGGACCCACCAACAGGCCAGGTTTGCAAGATAGCTGAAATACATCACAGGTGATATCACTTGCTGCTCAGTGATTGCAGTATTCTAGTTTGCAACTCCCCAAGGTAATACTTAAAATCTGACCTGTTGGTGGGTCCCGAGGACTGGAGTTGAGAACCACTGGTCTAGACACTCCCAAACCTTGTGGACAACCTTCCCAGATGAGTTGAAGCGGTTATAGCTGCAAAATGTGGGTCAACTCAATATCGAACCCATCAGACTTAAGTCTCGTACACACACGATCGGATTGTTGGCCAACAAAGCGTCAGACTTTTGTCCAAAGGACATGTGCCAGGAACTTGTCTTACATACAAACAGTACACAATTGTCGGCCAACAAACACGAACGTAGTGACGTACTACGTGAAATTTCAGCTCTTGAGCGCCACCCTTTGGGCACCTTCTGCTAATGTTGTGTTTGGTGAGCATTGATTTCGAGCATGCGTGTTTGTACTTTGGACTTGTGTGACGGACTTTTGTATACACGATAGGAAAATCTGACAACAGACCATTGTCCACAGAAAATTTACTAGCCTGCCATCCAACATTTGTTGGCGGAAAGTTGGACAATTGTCTGATGGAGCAGACCAACAGTCAGATTTTAAGCAAACAATCTTGCCAAAAATCCGATCGTGTGTACAAGGCTTAAGACTGGGATTCTATTAAAGTTCATGTGTGTTTAAAGACAGGTGTCCCGAAAATATTGACAATAGAGTTTAGATGAAGGTCAGAAGACCTGATCGTTTGTTAGTGCTCTGGATGAATGATAAAGACATGCTGGTAGGTTAATTGGATCCTGTCTAAATTGGCCCTAGTATGTGTATGTATGAATGTGAGTTAGGGACCATAGATTGTAAGCTCCTTGAGGGTAAGGACTGATGTGAATGTACAATGTATAGGTAAAGCGCTGCATAAATTGACAGTGCTATACAAGTACCTGAAATAAATAAATGAATAAGTATTGCATACCAGCCAGATTTTTTTTTTTTACGGTTTTATCAAGAGGTCAACAATGACTGCATACATCTACATTTACTGTAAGCACCTCCTTAAAGCGGACCTTCAGTCATTTTTTCCAACTTCCCATCTATTAAATCCTCTGTCTGTGTGGTTTTAACTTTTGATAGCAAAACATAATTTTTCTGCTAGTAAATACCTTATACAGCCCACTTCCTGTTTCTTGTCTGGTCATTAGCCTAGGCTTATGACATCATGCACAACTCTCTCACTCTTGTTAGAATTTGCCAGGCAGGGAGGGGGTGAGTCATAAGGGGGCCAATGAGAGCTGGAGGTGTGCCTCTGTGTGTCTGTGTAAATCCAGGAAGTGAACAGGCAGCAGCTTCAGCTGCCCACAGTTAAAATGGTTGCAGCCAGACTCAGTGGAGGGAGATTTCTACAGCAACTACAGAATCACAGCATATATATATATATATATATATATATATATATATATATATATATATATATATATATATATATATATATATATATATAAAATAATATGCAAAGTCATACCTCCCAACTGTCCCTGATTTGGAGCAATGTCCCTCATTCCACCTCATTTTGGTCTGATCTATATATTTGTATATAAAATGCACTTTTTAATCTTTCAAAGAAGAAAGTTTCCCAGTGCTAAACCTTTCATGCAATTTCTAAATTGCTGCATCTGTACATTTTAAAAGCCAATCTAAAGGAATAACAGTGGTACAAAAAAGTCCTTGTGGATTTAATTAACTTTTTGGGTTATTTCTCTTTTAAGGGTCGTGTACTATGCCTACATATATTTGCTAGTAGGTGTCCCTCATTCCCATCTCAAAATGTTGGGAGGTATGTGCAAAGTGGTTGGAGGGAAGCTTCAGAATGGCAAAGATGTTTTTATTACAAATTAGGTAATCAGACTGCAGTTCCTCTTTAAGGTCTCACTGAGACTATTGCACTGTGATAATGTACATTACCACAACACATAATGCTCCATTGTGTGGTCTGTGAAACGCTGGTTCCTCCATAAAAGGGTCAAGTGTTGTGCTTTTATAAAATAATTAGTATATACTGTGAAGATGGAAGTAATGCATGCAGGTATACAACCAACAATACTAAACAGTGCTGCACTGCAGTACACATTAACAGATAAGGCAGATGTATATAGCTAACTAGAAGCTACAGATTTTTTTTTTTTTTGCAGACGTAGTTATGTTGCAATACAGGATGCTGCTTGGCTTTTGGAGTATGCTAGATTGCATAGATAACCTCAGAGCTATCTGGAGTTGAAAGAACTGAACACAATTCAGCTAGGAAACATTTTAACCCCTTCAATACCAGGCATTTAGACACCTTCCTGCCCAAGCCAATTTTCAGCTTTCAGTGCTGTTGCAATTTGAATGACAATTGTCCGGTCATGCTACACTGTACCCAAACACATTTATCGTTTTGTTCCCACAAATAGAGCTTTCTTTTGGTGGTATTTGATCACCTCTGATTTTTATTTTTTGCGCAACAAATAAAAAAAAAATACTGAAAATTTTGAAAAAGTCTTTGTTTTTGTTAAAATTTTTTGTAAATAAGTAAGTTTTCTTCAATAACGGGCACTGATGGGCACCAATGAGGTGGCACTGATGGGTACTTATGGGTGGCATTACTGATGTCATTTGTTACATAATGGTGCCAGTCAGTGCCCATTTGTGGGGACAGATTGGGCATTCATTTGCACATGTGGATGGCCATGGGGTACATACCTGGCCATCCACATGTTGCCCCCCCCTTCCCTGGTGGTCCTGGCAGCTTTCCTGGTGGTCTAATGTGGGCATCCATGGGGAGGGGGGGGCTGCGCTGATAAACAATGAGCGCAGACCCCCCCCCTGTCAGGAGAGCCGCCGATCAGCTCTCCTCTAAAGCCAATCAACAGCTTTTCATGTTCACATCGTGATCAGCCGTGATTGGACACGGCTGATCACGTGGTAAAGAGCTTCTGACGGAGGCTCTTTACCGAGATCGGTGGAGCGGTATCTCAGACTGACACACCGCTCCACTGATCGCCGCAATGCGCACCCGTTATCCTGCACGGCGTCAAATGATGCCCAGTCAGGATAATTGAACTACCACCCGGCCGTCACTTTGCTATAGTCCGGGTGGGAAGTGGTAGGATCAGTAATCCAAAACATCCTGTGCTGGAAATAGTGTATTTAAAAGTTTATTTATGTCTCTGCCCTCACTGGAAAGATTTTCCCCACTTTCAGTCCCCAAAAGAGTAGGAAGTGAGGGAAAATCTCTGGAATGGGGACACAGACAATCCTCCACCCTGAATGAAATGCAAGTGTGAAAAATGATGCCCACCAGTGCCCTCATGTTAAAAGAGGCATAGGGCCGAATTACCAAGCTGTTACAAGGGCAAGTACAATTACATCACAACCAATATGAGACACTGCTCCGAAGTATGATTATCCGATTAATGCCATGTTCTCAGTGTGGTGCAGTGCTGGCCAATTCTATGTTACTAGAGTCAATGATCACCTTAAAAAGTCGTATTAAAACCAAAAGCAAACATTGTATTGCAGCTTACCAAACCTTATATGTGACGGCTACATTAGTTACGTTTTAGGCTCTTTCCATCTTTTAGACCCAGTGATCTGGCCAGCAAGTCTAATGTTTTCCAAACTCTTACAAATCTAACAGTTAAAAGTGATGAGATAAACCATCTACCACTGACAGGGGTGCTTAAAATCATCAGCTTTTATTTATGCATGCAAAACCTTTTATCCCGAAAGGAAAAAAAAAAATGGCTTCTATTAGCTAGCATATCTAAATATTCTATTACATCTGAACACTCCCCTCCTGCTGCTGTGCCCCCTGTTCTCCTTCATCCAGAGTGGAGGCACTCCAATACAGGAAGTATGTTACTGGCCAGAGAACCAGGTGAAAAACAGGGGGGGGGGGGGGGGGGGGGGGCTAAAAAATAAAACACTGATGCAGCCACCACATCTAATGAATGGTAAGTAGGGTTGCCACCTCATCCCTTTAAACCCGAACACATATGAATTACAGAGGTTCTGTGGTAAGCTGCAATATATTACATTATTGGTTTATTACCGCTTTAAAACAGACAACATTCTCGTGAGCAATACATGAAGACTACCACTGTTACATTGTTTGTTTTTTGCTTGCTTCCTACCTGGCTGTCATGCTGGTTTAAAGGGTTCCATCTTCTAACCAGCCACAAAGTGCTGTGCCAGTTTCCTTTTCAGTCGTCTCCCACCAGTGGGCAGTCCTGGATAATGTAGAAAGCAGTGCTGGCATAATGAGAGCAGCAGGGTTTTCAGCATCAGTAGACTGAGTGCAGGGCTTTATACTCAAGGGGCTGGTCATGATACCCTGCAATCAGTCTACCAGCTTTAGTGACACTATGGGGGGGTATTTATGAAAAGGTAAATCCACTTTGCAGTACAAGTGCATTTTCATGTGCAGTCGCTGTAGATCCAAGGGGGACATGCAAGGAAAATAAAAAAAAACAGCATTATAGCTTATACATCATTGGATGATAAAATCGGCAGATCTTCCCCTCATTTTAGATCTTCCCCTCTGATCTACGACTGCACTTGTAGTGCAAAGTGGATTTACCTTTCGTAAATAACCCCCTAGATGTCATTCAACCCAAAAGAATAGGTAATGCTTTTAAAAGCCTTTTATAGGTTACCAGTTTAGATTTACACAGGAGGTCTGGTGCTAGAATTATTGTGCTCACATTCATGGCGATACCTCACATGTGTGGTTCTCTCTCTGTTTACATATGTGGGCAGAACCTATATTGCACATTTGCATTTGTGTGAACACAGTGGCACTCCTATTCCCCCCCCCCCCCCCTATTTCTTATTTCATTTTTTTCAACTTTATACCTTTAACCACTTCACCTCTGGAAGGTTTAACCCCACCCCCCCTTCTTGACCAGGCCACTTTTGTGATATGGCACAGAGTTACTCTTACTGACAATTGAGCGGACGAACGAGACTGTAACCAAATAAAATGTATGTCGTCCCCCCCCCCCCCCCCCCCCAAATATGGCCTTATTTTGGTGGTATTTGATCACCTCTGATTTTTTTTTTGCACTTTAAACAAAGAACCACCAACAAATTTGAAAAAACACAATATTTTTTACTTTCTGCTCAAACACTTTTAACCACTTGAGGACCAGCCTCCTTTTGGATTTGAGGTGTTTACATGTTTAAAACAGCTTTTTTTTTGCTAGAAAATTACTTGGAACCCCCAAACATTATATATGGTTTTTCTTCCAACACCCTAGAGAATAAAATGGCGGTCGTTGCAATACTTTTTTTTGCACCTTATTTGTGCAGCGGTCTTAAAAGCCCACTTTTTTTTTTGGGAAAAAAAAAAATAATAATAATAATAATAATAATAAAACGACAACAGTAAAGTTAGCCCAATTTTTTTTTATATTGTGAAATATAATGTTACGCCAAGTAAATTGATACCCAGCATGTCACGCTTGAAAATTGCGCCCGCTCGTGGAATAGCATCACTTTTACCCTCAAAAATCTCCATAGGCGACTTTTAAAAAATTCTACAGGTTGCATATTTTGCGGTACAGAGGTAGTCTAGGGCTAGAATTATTGCTCTCGCTCTAACCGGTCGCGGCGATACCTCACATGTGTGGTTTGACCACAATTTTCATATGGGGGCGCTACTCTTGTATGCGTTCGCTTCTGCGCGCGAGCTCGTCGGGACGGGGGGGGGGGGGGTTAAAAAAATTTTTATTTTTATTATTTTACAATATTTTTACACTGTTTAAAAAAAAAAAAAAAAAAATATGTCACTTTTATTCCTATTACAAGGAATGTAAACATCCCTTGTAATAGAAAAAAAAGCATGACAGGACCTCTTAAATATGAGATCTGGGGTCAAAAAGACCTCAGATCTCATATTTACACTAAAATGCAACTAAAAAAAAAAAATGACATTTGAAAAAATGTGCCTTTAAGAGGCGTGGACGGAAGTGACGTTTTGACGTCGCTTCCGCCCAGCAGTGTCATGGAGAGGAGTGGGCGCCATCTTAGCCTCACTCGTCTCCAGGCACAGGATGGAGACAGATGCGATCGCCTCCGCGCGCTACCGATGGCTCCGGTAAGCGGCGGAGGGCATCGGATCGCGGCGGGAGGGGGGCCCCCCCTCTCCCACCACCGATAAAAGTGATCTTGCGGCGAATCCGCCGCAGGGACCACTTTTATCTGAAAGCCGGCCACCGCACGAAAAACGGGATACCGGGGTTATGGCAGCTAGGTGCTGCCATATCAACGATATCCCCGTTCAAAGTTTGGACGTACATCGTCGTGCGGCGGTCGGTAAGTGGTTAATATATTAATTTTAAAAAAAGTAGCCCAATAAGCGCATATTGATTGGTTTGCGCAAAAGTTAAAAGTGGTCACAAACTGGGATTTTTAATTTTATTTTTTTTTACTCACTAGTAATGGCGGCGATCAGAGACTTATAGCGGGACTGCTATATTGCAGCAGACAAAAACTGAAAATTTTTTTGGAGACCAGTGAAATTATTACAGTGACCATTGCTTGGAAAAAAATTTTTTTGTCATACTAACCTGTAAAATCCTTTTCTTTGAATACATCACACAGAGTTAAGCCAATATTCATTACCTACTGGGTTATACGCCATCCATAGGTGAATGGCCACTGGTAGACAGACAGTCTTTGACAGGAAGTCCGCCCCTACAAAACCCCTCCCATAGAAGAAGTACTTCAGTTTTGTAGCAAGCACTGAACCCTCAAGAGGGGAGGGACCTCTGTGTCCCGTGATGTATTCAGAGAAAAGGATTTTACAAGTAAGTATGACAAAAAAAAAAAACCTATTTTCTTTATCATACATCACGGGACACAAAGTTAAGCTAAATATTCATTACCTACTGGGACGTCCAAGAGCAATAGGCTTGAGGGGAGGGAGACAACCTGCCAAACAAAAATAGCCATCAGACTTTAAACTGCAGCCTATAGTACACAATGGCCAAAAGCCAAATCCTCAGCTGCACCAACATCTACCTGATAAAATCTTGTGAATGTATGCAATGAAGACCAGGTTGCAGCCTTACAGATCTGAGCCACAGATACCCGATTGCGAAAATCCCAGGAGGTTCCTACACCTCGGATCTCCGCAAATAAACTGACTGCCCGGACGACGTCCAAGGAATGCAGTCGTCTCTCTTCCGCCAAACAAAGCGAAGAAAAAAAAAAAAAAAAAAAGGAGGGGAAGGCAAAACAATGTCCTGATTTAAATGAAAGGCCAACACCACCTTTGGCAAGAAAGATGGAATAGGACGCAACATCGCCTTGTGGTGGTGAAGGATTAGGTATGGTTCCCTACATAAAAGGGCCGCCAATTCCAACACCCTTCTAGCCTAGGTGATGGCCATCAGGAAGGCTAGCTTGCATGACAGCAATACTAATGGAACTTCTTTGATAGGACCAAATGGTTGTTTCTGTAAAACAGACAGCACCATATTTAAGTCCCAATGACACAAAAGGTGACCTAATGAGGGGGGGGGGGAATGAAACGAGTTGCCCACTTTATAAAAGTTCGGACCAGCGAATGGGAGGTTAAAGGCCTTTGGAAGAATACCAACAGCGCCAAATCCTGACCGCCAATTGGCTTTGAGTACAGTCAGATTTCCACAGCCTTCCAGACCTCATGATAGATCTTCCTAGTGAAGACTTTCCTAGCATGCACTAGGGCAGGCACTCCTGGTCCTGAGATACCTAGGATGCTTCAGCACCATGGCTTCAATAGCCATGCTCTCCAATTTAGAGACTGTAAATTGGGGTGGAATATAGGACCTTGAGACAGTAGATCAGGGCGGCGCGGAAGCATCCATGGCCCATCTATTGCCAATCTCCAGGAATCAGGGCCTTCTGGTGCCACCAGAATGACTGGAACCCCCTCTCTCCATATCCTGTGCAACAAATGTGGAAGGAGAGGGAACCGGGGGGGGTCGGAGCATAAAACAGGGGAGTACTGGCTCCATGGAACTACCAGGGGATCCCTTGTTCAGGACACAAAACTGATGTACAGTGGATATATTATATATATATTATATATATATATTATATATATATATATATATATATATATATATATATATAAAAAGGGTCTACACACCCCTGTTAATGTCAGCTTTCTGTGATGTAAACAAATGAGACAAAGCTAAATCATTTCAGAACCAGAGCCCAGACCTGAATCCGATTGAAACAATGTAGGGTGATCTGAAGAGGGCAGTGCACAGGAGATGCCCTCGCAAGCTGACAGATTTGGAGTGTTTTTGCAAAGAAGAGTGGGCAAATATTGCCAAGTCAAGCTGTGCCATGCTGACAGACTCATACCCAAAGAGACTGTTTAAGCACCTTTTTGATTTTACTACAGCACTCAAAGTATTAGTTTAAGGGTGTGCATACTTATGCAACCATATTATTTTAGTTCATTTTTACTTCCCTCCACCTAAAAGATTTCAGTTTGTTGTTCAACTTAGTTGTACGGTTTATAAAAGTTAGATTAAAAATTTGGAAAAGTTCCAAAACGATTCAGCTGTCAGATTTTTTTTTTTTTTACATCACAGAAATCTGACATTTTAACAGGGGTGTGTAGACTTGTTATATCCACTGTAGCTTGTTGAACCTGGATGCCAATAGATTGACATCTGGCCATCCAACACTGGCAAATTTCCTGGAACACCCTCGGGTGTAGGGAATATTCCCCTGGGCAGATATGCTGGCGGCTGAGATAATCTGTCTTCTAGTTCTCTACCCGCAGGATACAAACCGCCGATAGAACTGGCACATGTCCCTCTTCCTCAGGCTAGTATGTGGTTAGCTAAACGACTCCTGGTACCGCCCTGGTAGTTTATATAAGCCACTCCAGTGGCATTATTGGACTGAACCCCAATAGAGCAGTCCTGAAGCTACACCGAATGGAGGGTTGTCTGATGCCCCTCATCTGACGCACCTGATCCTTCAGGGCACAGATCCTTGCGGGTGGTAAAAATACCCTTGCCTCGACCATATCTGGGATCAGACCTAAATACTTCAGACTTTGAGCTGGTCTCAAGACTGGCTTTGGTATTTATGACCCAGCCCAAGCTTTCTAAATACCGCACTGTGCAGGCTATGCTTCGTTCTAGAGCCTGTAGTGAGTGATCTCTAGGAGGTCATCCAGGTACCCGAGCACCAAGATTCACTGGGCCCTTAAAAAAAGACCCAGTACTGGTGCTAGGACCTTTGTGAACACCTGGGGTGTTGTGGCAAGCCAGAAGGGCAGAGCCACAAACTGGAAATGACGTTCCTCTACTGCAAATCGCAGGAACCTCTGAGGTTGGGGGAAAAAAAAAAAAAGAGGCCAAGAAGTCTCCCATCTGGAGCGAAGCTACTACTGAGCGGACAGACTCCATCTGAAAGGACTGGATTAATAGATGCTGGTTCAAGGATCTTAGATCTAATATGGGCCTTATGTCCCAGTTTGGTTTTTGAACAGGTTTGAATAAAACCCCACGCCCCTTTTGGATACAGGAACCTGTATAATCACTCCCTGATGCACTAAATGATCTAGTGCCTGAAACGAGAAGCTTCTCTTTGGAGGATCTGAGGGAACGCTGGATCTTAGAAACCTCCAGCTTGTAACCGCGGGCTATTGTCAAGATGATTCACTCGTCCTGAACCACTGTTGTCCAAACATCCACAAAGTGCAGCAGCCTTCCGCAACTCAATAGAGGAGGGCTTGGTGCCGTGTTTGGAAGAGTTTTGGACCCAGGGTTTCTTCTGGCCCTGAGGCTTGCCCCTGGCTCTTGCACCCTGTTGGCAATGGAACAGCTTTGGTACGGACACACCTGAGGAAGCGGTCCCTGAGGTTTTAAACAAGGGGCGCCTGGTCCTTCTCTTCACAGGAAGTAGAGAGCTCTTCCCTCCAGAAGTCTTTTGGTTATATTCGTCCAAATCATCACCAAATGTTCCCCATGAAAGGGGAACCCTGCTAATAACTTCTTACAAGGAAGCTCGGCTGACCAGTTCTTAAGCCACAAAAGTCTGCGCATATGTACAGACAGGAGAGCAAAAAACGAGAAACCTGCTGTATTGAATCCTTCAAGGCATCAACAGCTAAACATAGCGCTCAAGGTATATCTGCTCTGCTTTCAGCAAGATCACCCTCTTGGTTAGGCCTGTCAGAGTGTCTGGCCTGATCCTTTAAAAGGACTGTCAGACTCCAATTGCTGTGACAGCTGGCTGAATAGCTGAATTAGCCAAAGAAAAAGGAAGCTTTTAATAGTGACTCCAGTTTCTTGTCAACAGGGTGCTTCAAGCCCTGTGCGTTATCCACCAGACAAGTGGAGTTCTTATTTAAAGGAAGAGACTGCCGCATCTACGGCTGGCATGGAAAACCTCTTAGGAGGAATGAAAATCTTGTCAGGATGTTCCCAATCAGCATACACCGCCTGTCTAAAGACTTTGTCTACCAGTGTGCATTCACCTAGAGATGGCGTATAACCCAGTAGGTAATGATTATCCCAACGGTGTCCCGGGATGTATGATAAAGAAATATGCAGTCACTGTACTGACACTGGCAGGGAAGGGGTTAACATCAGGGGCGATCAAAGGGTTAACCATGTGCCTAGGCTGTGCTTACTCACTGTGGAGGGGGGGGGGGGTGCTTTGACTAGGGGAAGGCAACGATCCATGTTCCTGCTTTGCAGAAACACAGGATCAATACCTTCTCTTCTGACAGAATGACAATCTGCCTTGTTTACATAGGTAGATTGTTGTTCTGCCAGTGTCCAGTGTAATCAGCAGATGACGGCAGACACTGAGTCCGCGGTACCTGTTGCTGGGCTCCTGCCGTGTGTGATCTCAGCGGGAGCAGGTTGCTGACGGCACACCCCAGACCCGGAAGTGTCAAATCACGCACTAGGTACGTGATCTGACGCAGTAGATGTGCGGTGGGCGGTATTGCTATCACAAGGGATAAACAACTTCCCTTTGGGAAGTGTGCTGATTTTAAGGATCAGCATGAAAGCCAGAAGCATTTGCAGAAGTTCAAAGCAGCATCACACACTTCACTCTAGATGTTGTGGCCTTGCGGGTTCCCCTCCTCAAGGCAATACAGTGACCACTATGTCACCTTCAGAAAGAGATCGTAAAACGTCTGACTTATACGATGATGCTTTAATATAACTAATAAAAGGGATTCTAATTCTTCCAAAGTGTTGTTAACTTCCTATTTTTTTTTAATGCACAGCACCATCTATTGTGGTCACGATTTGTACTGATCTGCCTGTCTACTGTGGTCAAACAAATGAGTGCACTAAAGACAAGCCTTGGTGGAAATATATCATTTTATGTAAAGTCCACACATTCCTCTCTTTTATTTACTGCATACTGGTTGCAAATCAGCAACCCAGAAGTGTTAAACCTAGACAACCAGTATTTTTATGCTGTCAAAATCCTACATAAAATTCCCATCATGACAGGTGTACTTTAAACTGGGAAGGCACGTTTTGTGACATTTTCTTACAATTTCTGCAGCTTTATTAGTAACAGAAAAGCCTCAGTAGGTTATTTTCTTGCACAGCATTAACAGGCTGCTCTATGGTAATCGTCATTACTAGCTTGCTAAGGTTTCCTTCATCCAGCACTCTACATTCAAGCTGACATTTAAAAGTAGACAGAGGAATGAAACTGGATTCACACATGCAATATGATAACCCTGGAACACAGCAAATCAAGGAGGGCAAACTGAAAGAATTAGTATTCTTTTACGTGAGAAAATGTTTACTTAGCCATTTAAAATGTTGACCTATCCCATTTAAAATCCAAAGTTTTCTTAACAGCTACTAGTTTTGTTTTAGCAAAGTATGGGGAAAGCACAAAAGCTAGTAAAGTGACCAGTTGTGCACTGTGTAATGAAATCTATAGAAAATACAAAAAGGCTTTGTAGACAATGTGCAACCTGGTCTCTTCAGAATATTCTCACCCATCAGTATATAGTGGCAGACTTCTAAACAGTGGGGATATCCTGAAGCATGACTGAGCCATGCCCCACTATAGCCAAGAGTATATATTTTCTCTCTCTTGGAAATTCAGCTTTATCAAGTATTTTTTTTGTGAGAATTCATGGAAGTTACGATTGCTGATCCTTTACTGTGAAAATTCTAGATGCAGGCTGTGATCCAATGCATTATCCCCAGACACGAAATGCAACTGCCATCAAATCCCTGTCGCATGACAGTGTAATACACATCCGTAGCTGTGAATGGGCCCGTATAATGTCCTTAAAAGTCTTAATGTATGAATGCATGTATGTGAACTAGCCATTAATAAATGGCATTTCTACATAAAATAAAAAAAAATTGTATATAGTAAAAATGTGTGCAATTTACTGCAGGAAACTAGACAAATGTGAATACACCCTTAAAGCTCATGATTATGTAAGACTTATGGGGTAGAAGCAGGTATCACATTAGGCACTAAAGTAGACAACAGAAAGTATTTGCTTTAGGATCAGTTCACACTGCTCAACGTGTGCTCTCGAAGTCGGAGTGCAAGTTGCATGACATGTGAAAATCAAATGGTTCCCTATGAGAGCCATCTTAACTGGTCCAACTTGTTTTCAATCTTTATTATTTTCCATTTAATACAAATACATATTCACTGCTTTATAAAATCTCTCAAGGTTGACTATGTTCTAGCTGTTATGTTCTAAATATTAAGACAATATCAATATTCTTTTATCATACACAGAATCACTTACATCATTTTCCTAACATTCAGAAAACAACCCCGTCTTTATTCCACTCTCAAAAAAAAAAAAAAAAAAAAAAACTCTACAAACCTCTCTCCCCCCTTAATTCTGCCACTGTGGGACTTTGCTTTCCACCAATTTCAAGCTATTATTGTCTTAGCTGCTGTTATCATATGGTGTAGGATATCTGTCTTGATTGTTCTCCTAGCTCCTGGCATAATAGTTAATATTGAAATATTTACACTTGATTGTATTTCAAAACCCAATATATGTTGAAAATATTATCCCAGAACTCCTTCACCATTGAACAGTTATGTCTGATCTATCTAATAGTCCCCCTTTCCTTAAGGCATCTCCAACATATTTCTGAATTGTCTCCATTTATTTTATGTAAATCCACTGGGGTCCTAAACTATCTCCTAATGATTTTAGAATTCCTTTCTTGATTTCTTGACGCTATTGAGGTTATATGTACCGAGGAAAATGCCCTATCCCACTCTACCAGTGGGATCAAGCTCCCCATTTCATTCTTCCACTTTTTCATACAGATTAGCTCATTAAGAGGTGCTGTAGGAAGTAGGAGCTTATATATAGTTGATAGATGAGTCAGTCTTTGTTTCTTTAATAATTGGTTGTCTGTCAACTAAGGAAGGTTGTATACTAGTCCTAATGTAATTTAACAGTTTATATTGCATCAATTTATGTTCAGGTACCAGTTCGGGCAATCGTGGAAGCTTGCCATCCACTAGGGTCTGGACTATCCTATTTTTAGTACTTTTCCATTTGATAAAGTTTATAACCCCTAATGCTGGAGGAAATTCTGGTCCCATTAATTTGGATAGGCCTCCCCTTTTCAAGATTTTATCCCATATCTTTAGAGTTGATAACGTAAATAATGTTAGATCTTTTTTCTCTGGTCTGAGCTGGGGTTTAATCCACGGTTTAAGTTGCAGTCCCATAATATCTTCTCCCAGAATTACCCATTTTTATATTCCATATTATGGTACCAGTCAATAATCCTATTTAAAAAAGACGGGGCTTGTAGATATTTTGTAAAATCAGGTAAAGCAAGGTCTCTGTTCTTTTTTTGTCCTAATTAAAATAACTGGTCCAACTTGTGCCCAAGGTTCCTGCACTACTTTGTTCTGACTGGGGCATGATTTCAGCCCACTGATCTGAAAGTAAGTCACATCATAATCTTGACTGATCTGAGTTGCAGCATGCTACTTGTGCTCAGAGGATCTTGAAGTGGAACCCCACACCAAAATTTAAACAAAGAAAAAAAAATAAATAAATAAAAAGAATAAATCCATACTAGACACTTATCCTAGCATACAGCCCGGCAGGTCAGGAAAGGAACATACCAGGTCACATGGCCTCAACATGGGGGAGGGGATGCTTTGGCCTCCTCAAAAGCGCTCTCATCAAGGGCCTCTTCCCGACAACCTGGGTGGTTTAACAAGGCCACCGCCCCATGTGTGTTACCCATTCACAAAAAAAAAAAAAATAAATTGTAACAAGACAATTCCTTTAATAAAAAAAAAAAAAAAGAACGTCACCTGTAGTTTTTAATTTTGGCATGGGGCTCTTGGCTTGTAACTAGAGGCTCGGCTATAGTCTTCCTTCTCCTCCGAATCCCTGAGGGAAGGAAGGGTACTCGCCCCCTCATCATCTGAGTCCACAACCTCCACTGCTCTGGAGGAGGATGTCCTCAGGGTGGATGCTGGGGCTCAACCTGGACTGCCAGGCTCTGTACCAGCATGGACTTGGTGAGCTCGTAAGTTCCCGTACTGAAGAGAACAAGTCCTTTTATTGCTGGGACGTTTCCTCTTCAACCAAGTCCTTAATACAGGACCTGCACATTGCCTTCTGCCATGAATCTCTAAGGGGGTTCTTGTAGGAGAAACATTGCCTCTGACTTGGTAGATTTGAATGCTTGGGACTCTCCTGACACTTTTTCCTGCAATGAGAAAAAAATTAAACTCACCTAGGACCCCTAATGTAATTTACCAACCCCTAGTGCACAGCTAGAACACCACCAGACAGGAAGGAAGGAAACAGTGTAATCCCAACAGCACCCACCAAGTCCACACTGCAGGGTCCAAGAGAAGTAACCTGACCATGCAGCCACAGGCTCCCTGCAGGGAGGATCCAACAAAACATAAGCCCATATGGATCAGAATAAAGACACCTCTGTACCCCTCTTGTCTGACTGGTGCTTGGGGCGCCTGTTTCCACCGTGGCTGTCGGTCCCTCCTCCATCTTTGGCAGAGAACGCAGGGGGGGGGGTACTAAGAAAACATCTAGTTTTTGAATTTTCCCAGTGTCATCGAGTGCCAGAACTGGAGGTAGACGGACACACCCCCTAGTCTGCGTTCCAGGCGCTTGTAACCACTAGTGGCCCCAGATGACAAAGAGGGGATAGGTATGGTGCTGCTCTTATTAAGAGGTAACCTACACCCTCTAAATACTTGAGGGGTGTGTGTCACAGGTGCATTTAGTGCAAAAAGTGACAATAAAAAAAAGTGCAGAAAATAAAATATTTGTATATTCACAAAAAAAAACCCTAGGTGCTGGGATGGTCACTGCAAAAGAAGAAGACAGAGGTAAGCCTATAACTTCCACCTTGGAGAGAGCACAGCTCCCTGGTTCCAGAATGCGCTTCCACCATGGCAGAGGAAACAATAACAGAAGCCATTTTGGAAGGGGGGGGGGGGGAATTTAAAGGCTGCATGTGTTTTCTGGAAAATGGGCAGTGCTGCGCCCTCACCAAGGTTGTCCTGAAAGGTGATTTGAGAAAAAATAATTTGAAACCTAACTTTTCAGAATAAGTTTTCTAGCCTTTGAATTTTAGGGTTTCGAAATATTGGGTAGTCAGGAAATTCATATCTTTAGACACCCTTATTGTGCAGAATTGTGTGGACCTCTGTAGTATGCCGTTTTGTACCCTAGACAAGTTGTAACAACGGACGCAGTCACTGAGGCAAAGGAAGGGGGGGGGGGGGGGTTGGGACAAAAATAAAAGCATCTTTTGGGGTGACTTGTGTAGGTTGGAGGACATCTGAAAAATGCCCCTCATGCAGCTAGCTGCATCTTGATTTGGGGCCATAACATTTTCTGGATACAAAAGGGCTGAGATAATTGCTTCCAGAAATTTTCAGAAGTATCCAAATCTTCCAGTCGCTTTGTAAATAAAATCATTGTATAGAGCCAATATGGTTTGTTGTGTCGGGGGGGGGGGGGGGCGGGGGTGAAGACCTGATGAATTTACCACATTTGTCCTACCATTTTACTGCTAGTAGTTCATTCTGCAAGCAGGCTTTCTACCCCTTTCTAAGTGAGGTGTCAGCAAGCCGTGGGGGATGCCTCTGTGATTAGGTCACATGGTGCCACAGAAGCTCTTTTAACCGCTTGCCGACCAGCTGCCGCAGTTATACTGCGGCAACATAGCTCAGCTGTGCGAATCGCCGTCATGGTATATCGGTAACAGACGCCCACGACCCACGGAGCCAATACGAGTGCCTGGCGGTCGCAATCACCACCGGGCTCCCCCGATCGCTCAGGGCACAGCGAGAACCAGGATGTGCGTAAACACGGTTTCTGGTTCTCTAAGGAGAGAGCAGAGAGATTGTTTGTGTTGTTGTATGAACAGCAATCATCTCCCCAGCACAATCCCATCCCCCTTCAGTTAGGAGACACACACACTTAACCCCTTCACTGCCAGTGACATTTTTACAGTAAAAAAAAAAAAAAAAAACGCAATTCTATAGCACCGATAGCTGTAAAAATGCCAATGGTCCCAAAAATGTGTCAAAATTGTCCGATGTATCCGCCATCATGTGGCCGTCCCGAAATTATATACACACACACACACACACTAAGGAAAACTTTTTTTTTTTTTATATAGTTTTGGGGGATATTATAGAAAAAAAAAAAAAAAGTGATCAAATATATCACCAAAAGAAAGCTCTATTTGTGGGAAAAGGACATCCATTTTGTTTGGGAGCCACATCACACAATGGTCAGTTAAAGCAACACAGTGCCGCGTCGTAAAAAGTGCTCTGGTCTTTGGGCGGCCAAATAATCCGGGGCTGAAATGGTTAATGAACAAATTTCTAAAAAGTCACTCTTGCATAAAAAAAGTTGTTCATACACAAATGGTACCACATATCTAACCAAGGTGACAACTTACCACTGTTCTCCATGTAGTCTGGGCATCCAGGAGTGCTCACCTTGACTGTCTCTCACATTTTACAGCAGTATATACAGCCTGTGGCCCTCAGAGCTTTTACATTTTGACCCCATATCTGGCACAATGGCTGGGGAGATATTGTTTGGTTAGGAGCTTGCCAGTAAAATGTACAAAGTAATCTACACAGATGGTTTTGTTGGGGCATATACACATCTGCAAATTTCTGCAACAGGTAATTTATTTGGAGCCAAGCAGTCAGGGTCACACCAGGGAAAGTGGTTATTGTCAAGGAAATGCATAAAACACATTTCCTGTCTTTTCCTGGCAATTTTAGCAGAAAACACAAACACATGATCAATTGCTGTCATATTGGTCCATAGACTGGATTAATTGGTTTTAATTATATTGCTGTTAAGGCTACTGTCACACCGAGGCACTTTACAGGAGCTATAGCGCTAAAAATAGCGCCTGTAAAGAGCCCATCCTGTCTCTCCAGTGTGAAAGCCCTCGGGTTTTCACACTGGAAAACCCGACCACGTAGTCCATTGAGTCTGCCGATTTGTTTTGCATTTTATGGTTTGCTCATTCCTTTGGTGTTCGGTTTGAAGCCCAGCCTGAGTGGAGACCATGGTCCCCTCCATTACATCGAGAATGACATGATAGTTTACCAGCAGGTATTTTCTTTACTTGATGAAAAGGTATTAGCCTTAAAAAGAATAAAGCATGCTGGTGCAGGTTAATAGATTTTGTTTTTAGGTAGGATTTAAAATGGAGTGCTGAGCTTGCTAGCAGCTTAATAGAAGCAGACTAATTCTCCGTACACACAATCATCCGACTTTTCGCTTGCTAGTCGGAAATAGAAAAGGTTACTAAAGTTACAAAAATTCTCATAGGACAGAACAATCCAGAAGGGATGTAATGTGTTGTAGTGTATTTTCAGACAACTGACTTAACGAAAATCGTACAAGAAATTTGTGCTGATCAGGGGAAAAAAAAAAAAAAAAAAAGAAACTGTTGCGATTGGCTATCAAAAACTGTGTACTAACGATCAGATTGTATGATCGCTTTGAAAGCATTTTCGTACAATTTTTGTATAATGTGTATGGGCCAGAAGGGTGCATAAACAATGTCCAAAAAGTTATGCCGCGTACACACGAGCGGACTTTACAGGAGACTTTGCCCGGCGGACGGGATTTCGTCGGACAATTCGATCGTGTGTGGGCTCCAGCGGACTTTGTTTGCTCAAAAGTTGGACGGACTTAGATTTGAAACATGTTTTAAATCAATCCTTCGAAATAGAGTCCGGTCTAAAAGTCCGCTCGTCTGTATGCTAGTTCGACGGACAAAAAGCCACGCTAGGGCAGCTATTGGCTACTGGCTATGAACTTCCTTGTTTTAGTCGGGTCGTACGTCATCACGTACGAATTCGACGGACTTTGGTGGATTGTGTGTAGGCAAGTCCATTCATTCAAAAAGTCCGCCGAGCAAAGTCTGCCGTAAAGTCCGCTCGTGTGTACGCGACCTTAGAGGTTTTTTTTATTCATTAAAAAGCAAAGTGGCAATGCAAAGATCCTCCACTGATCCAGCACAGGAGGCCATGCTGGAGAGGAGGTTCTTGAGGCAGTCATTTCCTCAGACAGAACTCACATAAGTGGTCTCAGACATGTCTCCTGGCAACACTTCAACTGGAGCAGAGTGGCCTGGGCAACATGTTTCAAGGATCGAAGTTCTATCAAGCCTAAAGTTTAAAGCATCAGTGAAGGACCCGTTTTGCTACCTTGCTTTTATGGAGTAAAAGTTTACCTTTATTGCAAGAAACCTGTGTACTCTTGGTGAATCGTTCCTTCCATATTATTGCCACAAACTGGGTTCTGCCCTCTATGGCAACAGGCTTACAATACTGTACATTTGCTAGTAGCTTGTTGAAAATGTTAGCACACTTGTGAACAAGGCCTTAATATTAGCTGTGGAAACCTTAATTGACATCAAATGTCTGAGGGAAAAAAAAAAAAAAAAAAAGTAAGGTAGTTCTAGCATATGCCTTTAGTTTGTGCTCACTTATGGACATTGAGTAATGTTCTATAGGCCTAGAAAGCATTAGTATGCCAACTAAGCAGAACTAGCAGTGCATGAGATAGAAAAAAAAAAAAAAAACCCACACGCACATTCATTTTAGTTTGTTTATTTATATTTGAAGTGTTAACAATTCTGCTTAGTTTGTATAATGGTAGACATTTTCTGTAATACAGACCTTTGAGTCAGTGTCTTGAGCTTTCAGTTCACTTACTTTACTTCCTGTCAGCTGCTGTCCAAGGCAGAGAGCGTAAACAGCCTTCTCCCAGCTTCATGCATTACACAGCTGAGAGTGTAGGATGTTTACATTGTCTGTCACTCAGAAGAAAAGAACATCAGCTGGCTGACCTGGAGGAGCTGCAGACTGCAAATATTAATACAATCAGTCATTCACAATTTCCATTAAAGAAAGTAACACTGCACTAGAGACTAGTATGATTTCAGTTTTTTTTAAGCAACTATAGCCAAAGAAAATCTGTTCTACAGGAAATACAAAAAAGGTAGCCACCTGCTGGTTTCTCCTAGCAATGTTAGTTGATAACACTTAGCTGGGGCAAAATTAGGACTAGAACTACACGAGGGTGCTCTTCCCTACGCACAAAAAAGGCCATTTCACCAAAACCCAACCTTTATAGCAAGTCTTAAAATATTAAAATTAGCATATTCGGTATACCTATAGGATGAGGTCAATGCCATTATATATAAAAAGCAATGTTCTATGTGGCAATATTAACATCTACCAAGTTTAAATGGACATACACAATGAGGGTTATAATTTCCTCCTATATTCAATAGGAAGGTTCCAGGCTATATAAGAGGATATGTAAATTAAAAATGTCCAACATCACCTGGTATCAAGAGATGGGGGTATATCTGTCTCTCCTCCCATCTATTGGCCACATAAATAATAATAATAAAATAATAATCTATCCATCTCTCAGCAGCCCCGCCCCCCCAATAATATTTACCTGAGCCTCCTCTTGATCCAGCAATGTCCATGAGAACCTTGCCTCTCTGGGGACTCGCCTATTGATCAGTGATTCACTGGCTCCCACTGCTGTCAATCACAGCCAGTGATCCAATCAAGAGATGGAGGGGGCAGAGCCACAGCTCCATGTGTGAATGGACAGCCACGGGTTGGGAGAGCACCTTCTCGGGTGCCCCCAGAGCAAGCCGCTTGCTGTGGAAGCACCCGGTAGGAGGAAGGAGCCGAGAAGAGGCCACACAAGAGACCACACAAGAGACTTTAATGCAGTGTTTAAAAAGGAAAAAAACCTCCTGCCTTTAAAGCCACTTTAAGTGTTATCAGTTCCATTTGTGTTGATGCAAATAGAACTTTTACAGGCATTTTATATGCCTAGCATAATTTTCCAGGCACACATTACAAACAGTGCCACACAAGTCAATGGCAGTACTCAAATACGGATGCCCCTTTGCATCAGTGCTTACTTGTGCATGCATTTTTCCACCCAAATGCAAGATGGCCACCCAGTAAAGCCATTCATTTGCATGGCACACCATTTGGCACCCCAGGAGTGGGAAAGGGTAAACCAAGCGTTTGAAAACTCCTGTAAAACCCCCATTTGCAAGACAATGCTTGATTTATATATCAAGTTATTTTACTCAATATTAACCACTAAGAGCCCTTTCACACTGGGGCGGTTTGCAGGCGCTATTGCGCTAATAATAGCGCCTGCAAACCGACCCGAAAGTGCCGCTGCTGTGTATCCAGTGTGAAAGCCCCGAGGGCTTTCACACTGGAGCGATGCGCTGGCAGGACGGTAAAAAAAGTCCTGCCAGCAGCATCTTCGGAGCGGTGAAGGAGCGGAGAGTATACCGCTCCTTCCCATTGAAAGGAATGGGACGGCGCGGCTATACCGCCGGCAAAGCGCCTCTGCAGAGGCGCTTTGCGGTGGTATTTAACCCTTTCTCGGCCGCTAGGTAAAACCGCCCCGCTAGCGGCCGCATACCGACGGTAAAACGCCGCTAATAGCGGCGTTTTACCGCCGTCACCACACCCCGCCCCAGTGTGAATGGGCTCTTAAGGACTGAAAAGATATACCCCCTTTAATGACCAGGCCCTTTTGCAATACGGCACTTTGACAATTGCACGGTTGTGCCCAAACAATTGATGTCTTTCCCCCCACAAATAGAGCTCTCTTTTCATAGTATTTGCTTACTTCTGCAGCTTCTACGTTGTGTGTGTTAATCTCTATCTCTATTTGTGCAAAAAGTTACAGCATCTACAAAATAGCGACTAGATTTATGGCTTTTTTTACTAGTAATGGCAGTGATCAGTGATTTTTAGCTGGACTGTGACATTGCAGCGGACAGATTGGACACTTTTGGGACCAGTGACATTTACACAGCGATCAGTGCTATAAAAATGGACATATTACTGTACAAATTACACTGGCAGGGAAGGGGTTAACACTAGGGGCAAGGGGTTAAATGTGTTCCCTGGAAGGGATTTCTAACTGTCGGGGGAACGGAACTGGACTGACTGGGGACAGAACGCTGTTGCCAATTACTTTGAACAGACGCTCACTCTGTACTCCTGACAGAACGGGGATCTGCTTGATTTACATTGACAGATCCCCGGTCTGGCTCTGGAGCCATCGCAGGTGGCCGGCGGACAGTGGCCGCCAGGCAACGTGCATCGGCTCCAGCGCCGTGCGTGTGGCCATCTATTGCAGGAAGCGACGTACAGCTACAGCAATTTGCGCAATAGAGCCAACCTACCGCACTATAACTGCGTCGGGTGGTTAAAGTGTTACTAAACCCAGGAGGACCATATACATTCACTATATCTGGTCTCCCACAGTACACAAAACAGAGATGCCATTTTAATATAGACTGCTGAACACCTTTTCTCATCAGCAGTATATAGCAGGCTTGTGACTATCAGCGTCTGGCCAAGCACTGTTGGAGTTTATTCTCAGACTGTCCTATAAGTCTGCAGAACCCTTGACCTTCTTTCTGGACAGTGCAGATCACATGTACTCTCCCAAGAAGGAGAGAGAAAAAATAAAATAAACCACACCCCACAACCCCAGGAACCAAGCTGAATATTAAAAAAAAAAAAAAAAGTCTACCTACTATACTGTAAGGCAGGGGTGTCAAACTGGAGGCCCTCCAGCTGTTGCAGAGCCTCATGAGACTTGTAGTGCCATAACAGCTGAGGGGCCACCAGTTTGACACCTGTGCTGTAAAAGGTAAAGTTCCCCTCTGTTGGGCTACTTTTGCAGACTACTTCAATTAAAAAAGGCACAGGGCCCAACCATAAAGTGGTCATCTCAGTGCAGTTTTTGCAGCATTGAGTTTAAATGGAAAGCAGGGAGGCAAGGCCAAGATACTTACTTTCTAGTTCTTTTCAAGAGGAATATCACTTTAAAATAGACATTTAATCCATGTAGCTGTTGCCTAAGGAGAAGAAAAAAAAAAAAGGGGGGGGATGAAATGAGAGGAAAAAAACCCCATCGAAACACAATATTTCTACTCTTCAGTCTATCCATACAACTCCATTTCTAGAAAATCTTTGAAGGCTGGAAAGCTACACTGGAGCCTCTCATCCACACAAAAATCACTCAAAGAGGCTCAGATTGGACGCGTTACTTCATAAGAGAGGAATCTTAGAAGCACAACATATGCCACAGCAGTAGCTTAACATAGGGCTTGAATGTAACACTATACAGCATGAAATATGTACCATCCATTCACCCACCTCTTAGACTATGTACAGCATCTCACGCTTCATCATATGGTTCAGGAATTCAGGTTTTATCAACATATAGCCAATAAGCTAAAAAGCTATGGGTATTTCAAACACCAAGTGATTAGCAACCACTGTGGAGCAATGACATCTGTTGACACAGATGCCACGTTATTTTCAGGAAGGCATACAGATAATAGCACTGCCTTATTATATGAGCTTCAAAGATCAGCGATGGAACATATACCATTATAAAATACATAATGTTGCTTTCATTTATTCATTCTGTTTAGAAGACAGGAGCCCCCATGCAAGCTTCCAGGCAGGAGTAGGGTGTACAGCAGGGCTGAAGACTCTTCCTGTCCTCAGCAGGACAATACTGGGCACCTTAAACATCAGTTAGCATGTGTCAGTGCTGTTGCCAAGGGGAGAGTGGCATGTGCAGCCTTAAACATGAAAGGTTGAGACAGTTTTGTACTGGCCAACAGGCATCTAATATGCAGGCCATTTGAATCCTGCATAACATGCAACTCTGTTCAAGACCTGCGTCTTATACTTTTTACAAAGATATCAAATTTGTAAATTAAGAATTTATAAAGGCCATTTGCTGTTGTCCTACTAGTTACTATATTTGGAGAAAAGGGCAAATGCTCCACGTGTAATGTGGTGCAGGGTTTACAGGTGCCCAACAGCTGTACAAGCTTGCAGGTATAAAATGGACATAACCATTTTCACTGCCAATCTGATCTTTGCTAATAAGATTACTTGTTGGCAGTTGCCAATGAGTAGTTAAAAAGGTTGTAAACCCTTGCCTTTTTCACCTTAATGCAAAAAAGTGATTAAAGTGATTGTAAGGGTTTTATTTTTATAAAAAAAAAAAAAAAAAAAAAAAATTACCTTGACTATGTAGCTTGTTTTGCACAGAGTGGCCCCGAACCTCATCTTCTGGGGTCCCTGCAGCTGCTCGCTCAGCTCCTCCCCACATCAGATAAATTCTGAGGGGGTTACCTTGCAGGCACGCTCCCAAGTCCAGCATTCGGCGTTCAGAGACACAAATGTATGACTCGGCCCTGCCCCTGGGTCACTGGATTTGATTGACCGCAGCGGAAGCCAATGCCTGCGCTGCTATCAATCTATCCAATCAAGAGCAGAGAACCCCAAGCAGAGACAGCACGTCCCCATCAGGTCAAGTTCCAGGGCTTCAGCTAAAAAAAAATAAAATAAAAATAAATAAAAATAAATAAAAAGGGGGTGGGGGGGGGGCGTCACTGCCAGGTCCCCCCCCCCCCCTCTAAATGCATTAAGGTGAGAAAAAAGGTTTAAAACCTGTGCTGCAGCACCCCCCTTTTTATACTTACCCAAGCCCTGTAATTCCACAATGAACGAGCACACCAGCTTCAGCCGGTGTCTCGTGTCCTCATTGGATTGATAGCAGTGCAGCCAATCCTATGCATCAAGGTGAAAAAAACCTGGCAGTGACCCCCCCCCCCCCGGTTTTTACTTACCTGAGCCCTGGAACTTGACCCATTGAGATGTGCAGTCTCTCTGCCTGGGGTCCTCAGCTCTTGATTGGATAGATTGATAGCAGCGGGAACCAATGGCTGCGCTGCTGTCAAATTCAATGACGCAGGTACCAGGGCCGAGTCCTGCCTTCTGTGTAAAGAGATGCAGAAGCAGGACACGGGAGCACGCCAACATGGGTGTCCACGAAGGCGAGCGTTTCTCCGAAGAAGCGGGGGGGGTGGGGGAGGAGCCAGGAGCGCCACTGAGGGAACCCAGAAGAGGAGAATTGTGGCCACTGCAAAACCAACTGCACAGCGGAGGAAAGTATGACTTTATTAAACTGAACCTTTACAACCACTTTAAATCAGTAGCAAAGCCGTAGCCTTAAAGCTCAACTCAAAAGCACAAACACCTAATCATTTTAGATTCATTGGTTACAAAAATGCTTTTTCAAACTTTCTACCATGTAAAAAAAAAGTCCCAGCATTACTGTGCTGCAGATGGCCTGAGCAGAGCTAAGGGTGGGACACAGCAGGAACACCCACTACAGGCTGCCTGTAGAAAACTACAGGAGGGGGCAGAGACTAGAACAGCCACCCTGCACAGGGAGGGAGCAGCAGTGACCAGGTCATACCGTTTTCACATTGCTGTTGGAAGTGGGGGAAAAAAAAAAAAAAAAAAATCCAGATTTCCACCTCTTTTTCAGTGTGGAGAGAAAAAAAACCCACCGCAAACAGGTCTTTGGCCAGCTCTGATGAGTTCATGCTCCCTTTCAGACTTCTTCCACTGGCTGCAAGTGAATCCTAAATGCTGCAACACAGTGTGGGGAAACATTGACAAAGCAGACACAAGTAGGATGAATGACCCTACTTGAAGCGTAAACAAATAAAAAATGGATCTTACCGGAGGACACCCGCACATGTGACATACAAGTTTTTACCTCCAGCAAAATTCCTGAAGTCTTTGGCAGTTGGCAGCTGCAAACATCCGACTGAAAGCCCATTAGCTTCTTTACAGCTTCCAGTCGAGGATGTTTACAACCGCTTACTGTCAAACAGCTACGATTTCCTAAAGAGCAAAGCGTGGAAATGTAATGCTGAACTCCAGGCACATTTAATCCAAAAGAAAAATGCATTCATGCATGAACTTAATTTTAACTGAAATTGGGAACACGTTGCGACTCGATTTCACCCTCTTCTGTGAAGTAACTCAGTGAGGCATCAACTATGCTGCATGCCAATGTATTGAGAGGACAAAGGGATGACCCAATGCTGCTCTTTACGGCTTCATGTACACTGCTGCCGGTAAACGGACGTTTAGGAGCAGTTAGGCTTTAGCTGCCCCTGAACTCTCCTCTATGTTATCTTATCAGTACATGCACACAGGTTCGTTTATAAGAAGTTGAATTTCGAAGCATTTAAAAAAAAAAAAAAAAAAAAAAAAAAAAAAAAAAAAACCCCCACACATACACACACCAAGATACACCCAATTCAGGACAGACGTTCAGAGGCATTTGAAATGCCAAGTGCCTGTAACAGCTTGTAAACGTTGTAGCTCGCATTTAGCCGAGTTTCATTTACAGACATTTTATTTTTGACCATTTGCAAAAATAAAAAAAAAAATAAAAAAAATAGATGCAGAAAAACTGAAGTTTTCTTAAACGTTGGTTACCATCTATCAAGTTCAATCGTTCAGGAGAGGTTTTAAAACATCCCATGTACATTAAGCCCAACTGTCAAGCCACAGGAAGGGGTGTAGAGATTACCAAGCCCTGTAAAAAAAAAAAAAAAAAAAAAAAAAAAAAAAAAAAAAAAAAAAATTTTCACCAGGCTGGCTTTGCTTTGTGGCAGAGTTGTATAGATCTCAGGACAGGATAAATACAAATCCTTTAGTGGGTGAGCCATCTATGCATTTCAACTGTTTGGTGGTTTCTCCAGGATTAAGGTTCATATTAGACTTCCAAAAAAAAATAAAAATGTTGCTAGCAGAAAATTGCTGCCCTCTTCTAAATGAGCAAAAGTAGAGATGAGTAAATATAAGCTTAAAGGAACCACAGTCTCCAAGAGTCACAAGAGTGGAAAAAAAAATGCAAGTGTTATCAAAAGGAACTCAACATTCCAGACATTCCTTGCACTTGGCAATCAAAAAACTTCATGTAGACACTATTGAACAGATCAAATACTAAACATTTGTTGTTTGCAATTTAATCTAAACGTTAGATAGAACCATGGAGAAGTTGTGTAAAGTGTACCTATACAGAAACATGGACACAAGCTGCATTCATCTTCAGCACACCTGCTGTAATGGTTGTACAAGCACTCTAATTGGTATCAAATGCACAACCTAATTTGGTGTTGGTAGTCCTGACAATATACTTTAATGACCTTGATGACCAATGCCAAAACAAACCTTCACATCCAGACCCAATTTTGCAACTTTTGGCAGTCAGTCATGTCGCAAACTACTTTGTGTATACAGGTATATTAAATTGTTTTCTTTGACAGATTGAGCTCATTTGATGGAAAAAGTGAGTTAGTTTTATTGAAGAAACTGTCCCAATCTGCAATATAAATGATCCTACTTCTGTTGATTGCAGCCAGCGATACCACATATGGTGCGTCATTTGCCCTTTGTACCCAGGTGGGGCTAAGAAATAGTACGCATTGTGTTTTTTGGTTCTAACACTCACATGGACACTACTTTTCCTTACCAAAACAGTGCCACTAGTCAGTTGTACTAGGTTTTGGTATGGAAAAATGCTGGTCAGTCAACTGGCACAGACCTACACTCATAAGATCAAAGTTCAGATTTGTCTCCTCCAGACTTTCCAAGGAAGAGTTACAATGAGTCTCCTACATGCTAGGAGAGTAGTCTCTCCTCTTCACAGAAGAGGAACATTGAGTGCAGGCTACAGGCCGAATTATCAGTACGATATACAATTACAGGCCATCACAATGATCAGGCTCTGGTGCTTCCTGGGTCCTGATAGTTTGTACGAGACCCTGGATCAGTCACAGACAGCCTGGTCTTTGTGCTAGAACACTTCCAGCAAACCCTTGCGGCACCCAGGATTAAAGCCCATTTCTGGGATGCTGCATATTTGTCATGTGGTCGTAAAGGGGATGCAGATAAATACATAAGGGAGTTTAGTAGTTTGCTTGATTGGGCAAAGAGTTTGTAAATCTGGCCACCCAGGCCTTCAATTTACAAAAGCTCTGGTACAGCACTCTGGCAGGGGCAAAGATTTGATCCCTTTGCGGGAGCTTCATTTCAGTCATACCTAGGTCCACTCCACACTGACAAGGTGGTAAAGCAGTACAAAAAGCTAAATGTCACTGTGCCATCAGCATGCCCCTTACACTATAGTATACCCCACTGGCTTGCACCTTGTGCCACTTCTCCCCATCTAGGCTCTGCTGTACAGGGACTGCAAGAGGAAGATACAAAAGTCAAGTAGTTTCACTGGCTGCATTAAAACAAAAATTAAATTGGGGATTGGTGCTGCATTAGTTTGTGCTTTCTAGATCTAACTGATTTCAGATTTAAAAAAGGAGGGGGGGGGCTAGCTTCTGTTTTTTTCCACCTTTGCCAGTATCTATATAGACAGCACTTTTTGGCAGAAACTTTGCAAACCCCACAGTTGTGCTACTAGCAGACATGCCTAGACTTGCACAAAACTACATTTGTTATACAAGTATAGCTATATTAGATGTATTTAGAGTATGCCATTTGTTAGTGTACGAACACCAGGACCACCCATCCCAAAGCAGCAAACCTTTTGGGTGGCCAATGTGGTGGCCTCCGACTGGCAAGGGAGATTTGGTAGTTTGTCCACTCTTCCATTCACAGAACCCATTCCATTGTGGGACAATAGTACAAATTCTGAGAATCGCAGGAAATGCCAGGTGGGCTGTGCAAGTCCTTCACACAGGCAACTGTCACTGGTAAACCTGGCAGCACCAAAGAATGCCAGTATAAGCTGTATTCAGTAGCCTGCAAGACAGGGGGAATACACACTATTACAGGTGCCATGCAACCAAAAATGTTAGCCTCAAGGGTGTGCATATTTTGGATTCAACATAGTGGCCAGTGTGCCACTAAGAAATTGTGCTCAACGTGACTAGTCATATGTAGGTGGCAAAAATGATTTTTTTTTTTTTTTTTAATAAAAAGCTAAGGACTATGCAGCCATCAGCAAAAGCATTAAACACGATGTGCTGAAGTTGGTTAAAGGCTAGGTTAATCTTAGCAACATTACATCTGTATTTAGGGCATAACAATCAACATGTTACCAGGGAGGCCTGAACACAAATTACCCTGTAAGCACCCTGGGTGCACTACCTGTGCAGGCACCAATTCTTTACATACATAAAACCACACATTGCATGAAAAAAGACAGATTTATATCTTAAAACATGGCATCCATTTTATTCTCTACTCACAAATAGAATTCCGGTAACATTTACCCATCAAGGATTACATTCTTGACATGCAACAGTGTAATTTTTCAGAAAGTCCTCACCTTTTACCATTAAAGTCACAAGATCTGGCAAGATGACTTTTCCTAGGCAGAGATTATCTGGCAATGTTATTCAAGCAATTGAGGAGGAAAGAAAAAAAAAAAAAAGTTACAAGTTTTACTCCATAAGAATGCAAAAGGTCACCTGATTTTGCGGTCAGAGGTTTTTTTAAGTCATGCAGAGTCCAGAATCCTAGGGGTACAGAACAACTAGTCAAGTAATCTGAACAAAACATTTTTTTTTGTTTTATAAAAAAAAAGTGTCAATATAGTACATTGAGGATTACTTCCATAAGAAGAGAACTCAGCGTTGGGTATATTTGCCTTGAAAAACTTGTTAGGTGCCAACTATGTGAACCACTGCACAAGGAATTTGAAAAATGTTCTCATCTAGGTAAAACATTAACTTTGCACAGCAATGCAGTTAACTTAGCACTAAGTAAACAACGCATACATTAGCGCTACAAGCAGCATACAATTAAAATGATATAGGCTTAGTAATCTATGGTGCGATACAAGGCATTTCACACATTGTCACGTTAACACGGCCACAGGAGGAAGGTACAGCAGAAAGAACCATTTCTGGGTAGTTCAGTGGTATAAGATGTGTAAGAGACAACAACTTTTGAAAGTCAAAAAGCTTTTGTATGGACACTACCAAATCAAATTTTTGAAAGTGCAAAACCCAGGGATTTCATTTTTATTCATAGTGCACCACTTTGTAAGTCACTGTCCCACAAAACGTCAATTCAAAGATGGGAAAAGGCAGAAACAGCACCGTTCATACACAAGGGGTTACCATTGCGGACCTTCTGAAAATGCTAGTTGCTACTGTTATGCTTAAAGCGGAGGTCTGCCCACTGCTTCTAAACATTAAAAGCCTGCTGCTACAAATACTGCAGCTGCTGACTTTAATAGGACACTTGCCTGTCCGAGTCCAGCAATGTCGACAGCTGATGGAAACATAAGCTGCCCCTCTCATTGCGGGTACGCCTTACGGCTTCACGCCAGGAACCCTACTGCGCATGCGCTCCTCTCCTACTGGCCCGGCAGCGGGGGTAGGAGGGAGCCAAGCAGTAATGTCAAGGGCCGCAGCGCAGGCTCCCAGGAGTAGGGACAGGATGCCTGTGAAAAATAGTTATGTCCCCCTACCCCTGAAAGGTGCCAAATGTGGCACTGGAGGGGGGAGGAATCAGATGAGTGGAAGTTCCACTTTCGGGTGGAACTCTGCTTTAACTTCTGGATTCACTATATTCAAGAATATACACAAGACAGATGTCAGAAGTTCTATCAATTTGTGCTGCGTAAGGGACTCCTGTTGAAGCCGGAGGGGGTTGGTATATCAACTGACATTTACAGAAGAACACAACTAGGGCAGCCTCAAGGTCCACTTAAGATGAAGGTCCCATTAAAGTACCTATGGACAAACAAACAAAAAAAAAAAAAAAAACACACACACACACACACACACACACACACAGTCCTACAAGGTCCCAGAAGCAAACATGCCATGACAATACAACTCTGCACCATGCAATTGTTAGGAACAGGTTTGGGGGGGGGGGGGGGGGAATTTAACCCTTCTGTTGACAGTTCTATGGAATCCTTCAACCAGACCTACATAATCATGCAATATGAGTTGTTTATCTCAAAGCAAACACTGGCTACACAGAAATTCAAATGCCTGTACATAGTTGAAACAAGAAATCCAGGATGTTTAAGGGAAACTACAGTTTGTCTACCATGTCTCTAGGTAAAGTTTGTTAACTTGTACACAGAGCAGACACAGGTTCCAACTGAATGCCCTCGATTTGTCCTGCATTTATGGCTTATCCCAAAACCCAAATAGGAGGGAGGGGGGAGTAGAGGTTATGAGAAATCTCAAGCATTGGATTGTTTGTCAGTTTCATTGCCTAGCAATGCTAGTTGGTAGGCAGGTCTCAAGTTCCAGAAAGTGATAAAACTGGTTTGTGTGTAATTAAGGTAACAAATGTACTTGGCAGTGCACACTGTTTTATTAAAACAAAAAAAGCACACAACTCAGTTTAGGGGGGGGGGGGGGGGGGGATTTTTAAAAAGCCAATTATAAGTAAAGAAAAGGCCAATAAGATGTTAATGAAAGTGGATCAACACACTGAGTTGCTATGGTTGTGTTGCCGGTTATACAATGGTGCAGCTTGTAAAAAAAAAAAAAAATAAATAAACCACCACAACCTACAAAATAATTAGTATATAGACCATCACAGATAGAAGGAAAAAAAAATTCCAGTGCAACTACCCAACTCTAGTATAAAAAGGTACTTCCCTACTTACAGTCACACCCTTTTAAACAATTAATTGCAGGAAAGAATCCAGCTTTAACATTTTGCAACTAGATAGCTTCAGGCAGGAGTAAAAGTTTCTCAATAAGCATCTCATTTAATATTCAGAGCACAGAAGGAAAAATAAATAAAAAAACCAAGTACAAGGTTTGTTGCCTTCTATATGGCCGTTTCCTGAAGTTATGTTAGGAACCACTTTCCTCCAGTTTTTTTTTTTTAGTAGCCCTAATAAGTACAAAGCACATTGCAGAACGCAATTACAGTAATGTTATACGATAGGAAAATCAGACAAATTTCAGCTCCAAATTTACACCTCACTCAATTTTTTGAAATGCAAGTACCTACATTTGGACTGGAGGGTAGTTGATTAGGTGAACGCACCACTGTCCTTGTCCAGTCATACCCTGTAGGTGGGCCCAGGACAACCTGGACTCAAACTGAAGACACTACAGTGGAACCTTGGATTAAGAGCATAATCCGTTCCAGAATGCTTGTAATCCAAAGCACTCGCACAGCAAAGCGAGTTTCCCCATAGAAGTCAATGGAGAAGATAATTCGTGCCACATTGACTTTATTGCATGCAATGCCAGAGGTGGGGTGTCGGAGAGACTTTAAAATACTCGGAGACTGCTCAAATGCACTCGGAAACAGTATTTCCGAACAGGTAAGTGTCACCGGCAACCACGCACCTCTGGCCAAATGCGGTACTGCACACTGCAGAGGCTTGAATCCTACTCGTTTCGCGAGACACCTCGCAAACCGAGTCAGAATTTGAAAATAGCTTGTATTGCAAAACACTCGTTAACCACATTACTCACAATCCAAGGTTCCACTGTATAGGCAAAATTCCCCAACTACCCCCCCCTTCCATATTTTGGACAGAATAAGGGATGTTCTAACAGTCATTTTTTTCCTCTCATTTGTGCCCCACTAGGGGGAAATTTCATTTCCTGTCCAAGGTAAAAACGGGAAGTGAGGAAATCACAGAAAATTAGGATAATCTTAGGGGCCAGAACTAGTGTCCTCATTGGATAGATTCTCCTATTTCTGTTCTGGTGACAACCCAAAATTTAGGGGTTTTTTTAATCTTCACTTTTAGCAATAATGTTAACAGGTCAAAAAAGAGTGAATCTCAATAATGGGGGCACAGACAATAAACCCCTATAAAGTTGTTCTAATCCATCTAAAAAAAAATAAATAAACAAAAAGTTTATAATGTCACCTGGGTAGGCGTATGCGCTGCTCTAAAACCTGAAACCATCTATAATCCTTGAACTCTCCAGATGTGAAAGCTGCTCATTCCATATGCATTAATGCACCCCCATAGCATCAGGGATGCTTTTGAACTGAGGGCAGATAAGCCAGAAGTTCCCCATCTTCGGCATGAAAGCCACGGTTGTCAAAAAAGGATCAGATTTCAGTTTGACCACAGAACAGTTTTCCCACTTTGCAAAACACCATTTAAAATGGGCTTTAGCCCAAAGAGAACAGCATTTCTGGAGCGTGTTCAAATATGGCCTCTTTGCACAAGAACATCGGTGGACAGTATGGCAAACTGTTCAGACCGTGATTTTTGGAAGTATTCCTGAGCCCATGCAGTAGGCCCGTTTTTAATTCAGTGTAGTCTTGAGGGCATTCAATGTGTTTCAGTCTTGTCCCTTGCATACAGATTCTCAGAATCCTAATTGTACTGTAGATATAGTTAAAAGTATCATTTCTATGTTGAAAATTATTCTGAAATGGTTTGACAATTTAAAAACAGTTTTTCAAAGATTTGTGAACCTCTTTACTTCTGAGACGCTGACTCCAAGATGCTATTTTTAGAGCCAATCTTGGTACTAACCCGTTACCAATTAACCCAATTGGTTGGAAAGTTTTTTTTAAATAAAAAAAACAAAAAAAAAAAAAACAAAAAAAAAAAACAACCCACCACCACACAAACACTGAACAATTTGTCATTCGAAATTCAGTCATTACATGATGCAACCATTGTCTGCTCTCACGACCAAGTGTTTAAACTATTTTTTTGTATAGTGTATGCCTAGCATTAGAAAGCATACTCTTTCACCCAGTTTAACGATTTATAATTAAGTAATCCTTTTATTCTTTGTAATCCACAGATTAAGACGTTAGATTAAGCACAGTGTGAAGAAGAGCAAGTTACATTTCTCAGATTATTTTCAGACAGTGAGGTCTACAAAATGCCAAAATACTGCACTTGATCACAATGGGAGTTGGAATGAAACCCAAGCCATTCACCTGACAAGCAGCAGAAGCATGTGTGACATATGGCAGTGCCGGTTCATGCTGAAATCTGGATGTACTACAGACGTAACCAGGGTGGTTAAGAAATTTCCACTCCACTACCAAGCATGTGTTATTCAAGGACAAGCAGAGGTCAAACAAATGTTACCATAACAAGCAGAGCAACACATCCATCATGATCACCACTGAGCAACATAACCTTGTTCAAATGGATAGTGTGCAAACCCAAGTAACTTCAACTAAAAGTATGCTAGTTCATGAGAATTCTAGTGGCCACCAATATTTCAGTGTCCCCTTTTAGCAACTACAGAAATACATTATGGGGCCCCAAATACAAAGTTGCTTTACAGCAAGAGCCCCAATCCAGCCATTGTTTTTTTGATAGAGCAGAGATGGGTTTGATTTCACAGTTTACATCCCCACTGAAGAGAAGAGGACACGTTATTTGGGCTCTATTTTGCTGCAAGTACCACCTAACAGAGCAAGACACACACACGGGAACCCGTACAAGGGAGCACGTGTGTATCACATTGCAGACAAATCTTCGTCAAGTTTGTCATGTCTGTATGCATTTTGATTTTTGCCATACAAGATCACTTTAATAAGGTTACAATCACTTCTTCCATACTGCATGCTGCAGAAGTGCATGTACTGAAGTTTGCAAATTCTGTTAAACCTTTGCAGCCAGGTCCATACATCGTACGCACCTAACTGTAGGGGTTGGCAGTGTGTATATCCAACGTCTACTTGCTAGATTCTGGTGGCTGTGCTGCCGCCAGATTGCTTCCAAACCCCTCTGTTAATGTGCCCCACCATATATCCCAGGCTCAGCTTGCCCAGGGCTGGCATAGTGGGTGCCACCAGGTAGGTGGGGAGGGAGCTGAGTTGACACATCTGTTTTCCTCCCCTTCCAGTTGCTGACCTGGATGCGATGTGTAAAAATATCACTTTGGGTCCTCATGCCAGCTTCCCCAGAATGTAATGCAGAGTGATACGCATTGCATGACATTCAGGGAGCACAGCAGAAACATCCAGGGTCTTTTAGAGCCTGAATGTCTGAGGACCTGTGAAAAAATAAAAATGCAAAACCTGCTCTGGCAGTGAAAGGGTTAAAGCAGCAGTAGAACATTACTTTAAATAGTCATTGGAAACAGCACACATACACCATTACCTATGTAGTAAGGGGGAACTTAAACCATTTTTTCATGCCAAGAAAAGAATACTTCCAGGTACAGAGAAGCCACAATGTGGATAGGGAGGCTGTCCCTGGATCTGTGGGCTCCAACTAAGATTACCTGAAGGTCAAACAAAGGTTTCCCAACCAGAAGTCAAGGTAAAATACACACAACTTTCAGGTATTACTGAGACACAACAGCATGCATAATGGCAAAGCCGTTTTATTATTTAAGGTACTTACTGTATATAGCACCAATTTACATAACACTTTACATTGTACATTCATATTAGTCCCTACCCTCAAGGAGCTTACAATCTAAGGTCCCCAATTCACATTCACATACTAGGGCCAGTTTAGACAGAAGCCAATTAAGCTACCAGCATGTTTTTTGGAGTGCAGGAGAAAACTGGACTACCCGGAGGAATCAACAGGGAGAACATGCAGACTCCAGGCAGGTAGTTTTACTGCAATAAGTTTTTATATCTGCCCAACTGTCTCTAGGCTTTGACAGATTAGGATGGAAAAGAAACTAATTTTAGCAAAACATCCGGTCATCATTCATACATCTGGATTGTCTTTAGAGACGAGGTCAAAGAAAGCGTTAACTTGGGGTGGGGGTGTTTAGACCTAAAATACAATATTTAAAGAAAAATGTAGCTTACTTTCTTCTGCAAAAAAAAAAAAAAAAAAAAAAGTTATTTATAACATTGTAAAGTAGTAAGTTTTCTCCTTCACTGATGGGCACCGATAAGGCAGCACCAATGGGCAATACTGATAGACATCCTTGATGGGTCCGCACTGATAATCGATGAGCTGATCACCAGCGCAGACACCAACCCCCCCCCCTCAGAGGAGCTTCTCTATCCACGCAAATAGCCGATAAACAGCACTTTCAGGTTACAATGTGACCAGCTGTGATCATAGCTCTTTACCAAGATCAGAGTTGGCACATCAGTGTGACACACCGCACCGATTGCCATGATGAGCGCCCTTGGGGGCGAGCATCTTATCCTGCTGGACATCATGACGCTCAGTCAGGATAACTGATCCACCACCCAGCTGTCATCCTGCTATAGGCTGGGTGGGATGTGGTTAAGAATGTGTTAGCTGGATTCAATTTTTGGGTTAAGTCCATCTAAACCTGCTAGTCCAACTACCCTTTCCGACAGACAGACAATGTTGCTGACCAAGATGTCTCCAAGAAGAATGCAGCCACAACAGTCAAAGTTAGTAAGCAGCAATATACTTTTAAGGTGGTGGGTTATATAAAACAAAACACCACATTACACGAACGCAATACTTACCTGCTCTGTGCAATGGTTTTGCACAGAGCAACCCCAATTCCCTGTCAGCCCTACCGGTTTCACCCCCCCCCCAATGCCCCTAATAGCAAGGCGCTTACTATGGGGGCACTGGTGTGCTTACACCCAGGCCCTGCTCCATGCGTCCATAAGACAGAGCCATGGCTCAGCCCCACTCACCGGCTGTGACTGACAGCAGTGGGAGCCAATCGCTGTCAGATAATGTGGAGCGGGAGTCCTGGGACAGCTGAGGATCATGTGCACATTGCTGGATCAAGAGGTAACTCTGGTAAGTGTTAAGAGGGCTGTGGGTGGGGTGCAGCACAGGTTTTTTTGAAACCTTAGACACATGAAGGAAAAAAACCCTTCATCTTTTACAACCAACCATTTAAAGTTCCTCATAATGGCTGACATGTGGATGAACTTGGGAACCGGTGAAGATCTTCACACCAAAGTTAGTCAGGTATTGATCCAACTTTCCAGCAGCTACCTAAAACTGAAGTCAGGTGGTCCAATTCCTGGGTAAAGCAACTCAAAAGGGATAGCTTAATTACAGGGGAGCTAAGACATCCCCATACAATTTGGCTACGCAAAGATCTCCCATGCCATAAATTCCTGCCTGCAGACCTAAAAACCAGAGATCTCACCAATACAGCCATTGAGAGGTAGAATCAAGTAGTTTAAAGGGGTTGTAACGTCAGGTTTTTTGGTTCCCCCCCACCATCTCATTTTACAGGAGAAGAGGGTACCGATTTACAACTGGACAAGCAAAAAGACTGAAAATCCCTGGTTTCTATCTATAAAATCTCAATGAACTGGACAGCTGCTGACATTGAACCAACAAGGTCAGGCCACACAGTGCAAAAATCAATTATATTGTATGTTTCAATAACCACTAGCTTTTTTGCTTTTCATAAGTAATGAATATGTGCCTACTACTACGCTAAAAAGCGGAACTTAAAGCTGAACCCAAGATATGATCTTTATTGCATACTTACATTGGACCAATGTTGAGATTTTTTTTTTTTTTTTTTAAATCATAACTTACCTAGCTGGATGCATTGATCTAAGGCTTTCTAAATTCCAGCTTCCCCATATACCAATATGCCCCATTAAAATTACTCTGTGGCAGGAATAAAAAGCGGTCTTTTAAGGCAGGACTTACCTCTGCCTCCTAGAAGAAAAAAAGAATTTAAAAAAAAAAAAAATTGAAACAAACACCCTTGAATTTAGTATTTAGGACAGAAAAACCAGTAGAAGTACAGTAAAACCTTGGTTTGAAAGAGTCTTGCAAGACAAGCAACATTTAATACATTTTGACTTGAAATACAAGTAGCGTCATGTCACAACCGTGTATAAAAAGGAGAGGTGCCTCTAAGAGTTGGTTCACGCTGAAGCAGCACGACTGCCTCAGGCGACCTGCACACGACTTAAGCGGCGACTAGTAAAAACGACTTCTGTATAGAAGTCAATGCAAGTCGCCCCCCAAAGTAGTACAGGAACCATTTTTTAAGTCGGAGCGACTTGTGTCGTTCCTATTAGAACGGTTCTATTGTACAGAATGGAGCGTGACTTGTCAGGTGGCTAAGTCGCCTGACAAGTTGCCCCAGTGTGAACCGAGTCTTAGGCTAAGTGTAGCAACATGGTTACATTTAATGAAGGTATAACATTTAATATATTGCTACACTTAAGAGGCACCCCCTCTTATACTCTGTAGCTCCTGCTTCTAATCCCCTTGTGGATGGACATTTTATGGTTGCACAATCTGGTCACATTACTAGAATTTTTATATGGACTATAAACTGAAGGCCCCATGAATAAAATGGTTGTGGAACGAATCATTTGAGTTTCCATTATTTCTTATGGGGAAATTTTCTTTGATATACAAGTGCTTTGGATTACAAGCATGTTTCTGGAACAAATTATGCTCGCAATCCAAGGTTTTACTGTACTTCAGCAGCTGACCTCATTAAGACACCTTGCACCTGCTCTTCCCCTCCAGGAAATTGCTACCACCCAGTCACCTTGTAGTTATGGCTTTTCCAATGCAGGCAATATCACCTCTATTCTCACCAAATACACAGCCAGCAATCAATTTTTTGTTCCTTTATCTTGCGTAGATCGTTCATTTGTGCAGAAGCTGAATGATCATATAAAAAGCCTATGTTTAGCAGAGCTGTATTGAAAACAGGAGAACTGAGTGCCTGGAAGTCTGTAAAGCCAATTATACAATCAGATTGTACAATTTCCTTTAGATCTACCATCAACTATGTAGTGCAAGGGCCTGCCTGGTTGAATACAGAGTGATTGGATAGATAAGCATCACCCTATAGTTTTGGTAAATCTAAAAAAAAGATTGTAGAGTATGGCCACCTTTATACACCGAAATGAACTTGGTCACCTATTCGGTGCAATTGTTAATGGCACCCCAAAAGCAAACATATTGCCACGTGAAAAATTGAGCAGCAAACAGCAAAATGAATAAAAGATGTGCAAGCAACAATACACCAAAATATTCCATGAGCTACACTTCCAGGTGTAGGGCAGACCTAGGTGTGTTGAATTTAAAATTCTCTCTATCTCTATACACACACACACACACACACACACACACACACACACGAGTTCCCACTATGCGGAGATGTGAATGTAGGTTGACATTCGAGTGTATCTGACCCACTCCCTCCTATGTGCTTGCATAGAGATTGACATACACTATGCAATCAGACTGCAAACTCTGTACAGTTTTTAGATTTTATAAAACTATGGACTAGGACCCACCTGAGCAACTCATTCAATTTGTATTAAATCAGGGAGGCCCTAGCACTATGGTGTAAGGCCACCTTAAGTATGAAAGTAGGTGGAAATAAAACAGGAAGAGGTATAGTGATGAGGGAGGTGTGGTCCAGAGTAGTAATACACAGTCATACCAAACACAGCTTTGAAATAGTGCGCCTTCACTTGAAATTGCATGATTTCTAAGCCACATCAGTGTGACTTGTAAGACATCTGTGCATGAAGTCGCACAGATGTCTGACTTGCAAAAAGTAGTGCAAGAAACACTTTCAAAAATCGGTGTGACAGTTGGAATCGCAGACAATAGGGTGCTACTTGCTATGTGATGTCAAACTCAAATCGCACGACAAGTCATACCGGGGTAACTGGTCTGTAAATGGGATAAACTAACCAAGTGTTGTAGCAATCAGTCTACCTGATTACACAATGTTCCAATATGCTTTGGCATGTTACTTGTGTAGCTTACTAAACAGGGAAGCAACTGTTCAATCTATATTCAATCAAAAGCTACTCCAGATCATTTATGGTTATCGATTTTAATAGCACAATAAAAGCTACTAAGAAACTCATGTGTAGCTCTGGTCTTCAGCTGCAGAGTCAGGAAGGATGAACACAATTTTCCATCTAGAGCAGATCAAGGTCTTAACCATCAGTAATGATCTGATGTGATGTCTTGCACAAGGCCATGAAGCCCAGATATCAAAGCAGGACTCTACAAAAACACAAAACAGACCAGTCACAAGGTAAAATGTTCTAGATTTATCCACAAACCGATTTCTCAAGAGAGTCTACATGCATTAGCTTTTCTGCCACTGAAGTCTAAATATGCTGACCTGTGAATATTACCAGTGCTGAACAATAGACTTGTACAGAGTCCCCAGCATCTTACAATAATCTCTAGGGACATCCTGTCATGTAACCAGTGGACTGAAGTGTACCATTATACATCATTTATATCATGTTCTATTTATTCAGTGCAAGTTGAGGTTTGGAAAAAAAAAAAAAAAAAAAAAAAAAAAAGTTTTAAACTTGTTTTTAATAAACCTGATGAAATACAGACATCAGTTGTTGCCGATTTTCTATCTCACACCCCTTTCACACTGTGCCGCCACCGGTGTCAGAGATAAAGCAGTGGCATTTTTAGAAAACCGCCCCACTAGTACTAGTGGTCGAAAAGGGGTTAAATCCGCCTGCAAAACTCCGCCGGATTGGAGTCTTGCCGGCAGTATCACAGCGCTGTCCCATTGATTTCAATGGGGAGCAATGGTGAGTTCACCGCTCCAAAGAAGCTGCTGGCAGGACTTTTTCTGACGCCCTGCCAGTGCACCGCTCCAGTGTGAAAGCCCTAGGGCCTTCACACTGGGGTGAAGGGAGCAGCTGTTTTAGGGCAGTTTGCAGGCGCTTTAACACTATAGCACCTACAAAATGCTCCAGTGTGAAAGGGGTCTGAAAAGGCCATTTCAATACCTCAAGACACCAACCTGGAACACTCATGCAAATCAGGAAAGTGAGTGAAAGTAGATTTACACCCAAACTGGACGCCATTTAGTTTGACAAAACCCATTAAACAAGTGCCATTTAAGCTTGGGAAATCTTATCACTTTTTGGGCATCCGTTTTTTAGTTCAATAATACTCTGGACTGGCATCAAAATTGTGCAAGTATGGCACACTGTTGTCACAGCGGCTTTGCATCTCCAACCCATCAGAGGGGTTTGAGCCCATGACAAGATTACCAGGTATTTTCTAAACACACACTTTATATCTTTTCATGTGACTATGAAGAAATGACACTTTGCTACAAGTGTAAAGTAGTGAGTGTACAGTTTGTATAACAGTGTAAATTTGCTGTCCCATTAAAATAACTCACACATTCATTAATGTCTAAACCGCTGGCTACAAAAGTGAGTAAACTCCCAAGTGAAAAATGTCCAAATTGGGCCCATTAGCCATTTCCCTCCCCGGTGTGATGCGACTCAAGAGTGTTACAAGGTCTCAGGTGTAAATAGGAAGCAGGTGTTAAATTTGGTTTTTCATACTGGTCACTGGAAGTTCAACATGGCAAAGAGAACGGAGGATCTGAAAAAAAAAAAAAAAAAAAAAAAAAAAAAACCCAAACACTGAAATGGATGGCGGCAACACATCTCAAACAAGTTGACAGGGCCATGTTCATCATGATGTAGTATCCCTTAATTTTAACAGTCTGTAAAAGTCTGGGAACTGAGACCAGTTACTGCATTTTGGGAGAGGAAGGTTGTCCCATTCTTGGCTGGAGCATATGTTGCTCTAAAACCTGGATACATCTTTCAGCATTGATGGTGCCTTTCCAGATGTGCAAGCTGCCCATTCCATATGCATAATGCATCCCTATACCATCAGAAAAGCAGGCTCTTTAAGGCCAGAAGGTCCCTCACTTTAATTCTGAAGACACAACATCCATGGTTGTCAAAATGAATGTCAAAATTTGATTGGTCTGACCACATAACAATTTTCCACTTTGCAACAAAACAATTTTAAATGAGCTTTGGCCCAGAGAAGATGGCAGTGTTTCTGGATCATGTTCAGATATGACCTTTGTATAACAGCTTTACCTTGCATTTTATGGATGGCACAGCGAACAGTGTTCACAGACAGCGATTTGTGGAAGTATGCCTTAGCCCATACAGGGATGTCCATCACAGAATCATGCCAGTTTATTGCAGTGCCGTCTGAGGGCCTGAAGATCACAGGCTTCTATTGTGTTTCAGCCTTGTGCACAGATTTCTCCAGATTCTCAGAATGATATTCTGTACTGTTTATATAGTTCATTTTTTTTAAATTTTATATTGAGGAACATTATTCTGAAATTGACCATTTTTAGACGCAGCTTTTCACGGATTGGCAAGCCTCTGTCTTCCACTTCTGAAGCAATCTGACTCTCTAAAATGCCCTTATATCCAGACGTTACCGACTTGTTGCCAATTAAAAGTAGAAGTCAACCCCAACACTAAAATCACTACATCTCTAGACATCCATGATCTAACACTAATCTAACCCTGTAAAAGAAGAAAATCGGTATACACAACTTTACTGAAGCCAATCATTCCAATCAGCCAACATTGAGCTGGCAGCTTCTCTGTGGAGGCGGGTGCAGAGGAGGCAACAGACAACGGAAGCCCCATGTGTCCTCTGCAGAGATTCTGCTGATAGAGACCGGAGCAGGGCAGCAAAAATATATACGTGTATGTATAATGATTTCTTTACAGGGCTAGATAGGTTAGTGTTAGATCATGAATGTAGCGATTTTAGTGTTAGGCTGGACTTATCTTTAACCTCAATTAGTTGCAAAAAGGTTTAGCTCCTCCTTGTTAATACCACTTATTTTGCCAGCTTTTTCTTGCCCTGTCCCAACTATGAGATGTGCTGCTGTCTTAAATATCAAGATTACCTAATTTTTTTCCTTAAAATGCATGTTCTCAGTTTAGGTTTCCAGTTCTCCATTATATGGGTTTATGAGATTTACATATATTGTTGCATTCTGTTTTTAAGCAGATTTTACAGTGTCCCAACATTTTTTGGAAATGGAGTCCAGACTCTTCAAGATTCAGTACATCTGCGCATGCATGTGATCAAGGAAGCATCATCAAGGATGCTGGCTGTGTAAACAAACTGGCTCCCAATAACAGGAGATTCAAGATGGTGGCACTGCAGTAGATGAACAGTGGGTTGAGAAGGTGGGACTAGCTAGGCTTGTTAGAAAGTTTATCCTGTGTAGCCTATCCTAGGAGCAGCAAAAGTTAAGTGAACAAGAAAAGGAAAATATTCATGGATGCAGGTGAACAAAAGAAACCAGTATTCTCAGGAGTCCATTATGGCAGTTGTGTTTAAGACCAAATACATTTGCTTTAACCTTTTGCTAAACCCCTCACAGTAGGGCAGCAGTAGTCAGGCACCACAACGTACCAATACGTTGCAGCATACCTTCTGGTTTGGTGGCATGCAAGCACGCACCCCCTGCTGTCATTGGACAGCACAAGTGTGTCAGATTTCCGCCAATGATTTTGGCTGATCAGTTGTGGCCAATCACAGCACAGAATTCTGTGTTGACAAACACAGAACTTTGGTGCACAGAGGGCAATCAATCTCTTCGCCTTGAAAATCAACTGATTTTTTTTCCCCCTCCCTAAAAAGTACACCAGATAGTAAAGCTGCACACTACACTTGTTAGGCACACAGTTAACCCGTTGAGGTTTACCCCTTCACAGGGTGTCATTAGTAGTGTTAAAAAAAAAAAAAAAAAAAAAAAAAAAAAACACAAAACACTGCATTAGGCAGAAAACAAGGGCATTTACATGCCACACCAGGCGCAGTTCTGTGCGCTTTTTTTCTGCACAAAATGCATGCAGTGATTTCCATGTATTCCAATGGCTCTAGTTCACACCATGTAGTCAGTTTCCGGTGCAGAAACTGACTACATGGTGTGAACTAGAGCCATTGGAATACATGGAAAACACTGCATGCATTTTGTGCAGAAAAAGTGCACAGAACTGCGTCTGGTGTTAACTAGCACTAAAGTTAAAGCAGAGTTCCACCCACTTTTCAGGCTTTGCACCATCCATTTCAGAAATTAATTTTAAGAATGTATTGGCATTTTTTTCCTGTCGATTTACCCCATTTTAAAAGGCATTGAGATCCTATTCCTGTACCTCACCAAGGTGAGGTACATCATTTCCAGCTGTGCATTGGCTCCTGTGAGATGAGTGTCAATCCCAGGAGCCAATGGGCATCGCTGGCTGGTAGCATTGTGTTATTTCCAAACCAGAAATGACCCGATGCAAGGCAGCAATAAGCGCCATTTTTAAAAAGTAGGAGTAGTAGAATGTGTTTTGGGGTGTAATTTGTGCTATGCATATGCCGTGTGTGAGAAATAACCTGCCAATATAACAATTTTGTTGGGAAAAAAAAAAAAAAAAAAAAATTACAACTTCAAAAAACTCACCATACCTCTTACTAAATACCTCAGAATGTCTACTTTCCAAAAAGGGGGTCATATGTACTTTCCTGGCTTGTTAGGGTCTCAAGAAGCAAGATAGGCCATTGGTACATCAGGTGTGATCCATTTTCAGAGATTGGCACCATAGCTTGTGCACTCCAACTTTCACAAAGACAAATAATTCACAGATTTGGGTTATTTTTTTTACCAAAGATATGTAGCAGTATAAATTTGCCAAAATTTATGGGAAAAAAAAATTTCATATTAGGTACAGTGTTGCATGACTGAGTAATTGTCATTCAAAATGTGAGCACCGAAAGCTGAAAATTGGTCTGGTTAGGAAGAGGGTTTAAGTGCCCAGTGGTTAATTCATTTGTGTGAAAGTTATAACAACATCTACAAACTATGGTACATTTGAAAGAAAAAAAAAAATAAATCACAACACACACGAGCAGTGCCAGTGTACTGATAGCCCATTTCTTCAGGTCCCAAATTTCCAGGACAGTACAAATATCTTTTACCCTCTGTAGATAAGGAGGCATCTCCTGACATCTAAACAATGACATTTCTTTTCCCCTTCCCCCTCATTCTTAGGGTTCTTGCAAATGGATGGTAAGGTTATTATCCAAGTCCTATGGAAGGCTGAAGACACCTTAGGCAGATATAATGAATCTGGCTTGAGGAGGATTCTATCTGGTAGGATCAGCAAAAAGGATTCTTTAAAGTGGTTGTAAACCCATTACAAACTACTTTAACCTACAGGTAAGTTTGGATTAAGGCATGCACCATAGACATCGGGCGCAGGTGCACAGTTTCTAAAGGCGATCATGCCATTAGTGGCGGCACCAGTGCAGGAGTGACGTCATCGCGGCTCCAGCCAGTCACAGCGACGGAGCCGCGATACCCGGAAGTCACTCCAGGATAGATGGCAGTGTCAGAGGAGGCGAACCAGGGCCGATGCCGGGGCTTCGATCTCATGTAATTCATAATGAGCTAGTATGCTACGCATACTAGCTCATTATGCCTTTGCCTTGCAGGGTGCCTTTTTTTTTTTTTTTTTTTTTTAAAGAGGCTTTACTTCCTCTTTAATGTAAAGACCCTACAAGTCCCCTACCCTCCTAGCAGTAGTAATTGCTAGAAGAAAGGCTAGTTTTAATGGTCAAACTTCAAAGAAACTTTTAAAAGGTTCAAAAAGGGTGTCTAGATAAGGCCTCTAGAACCCTCGTTGGGTTTCCACCTTGGGACCTATCCTTTACAGGGGTAGCCTTATCCCTGGCTGCCAAAAATATTTTAATTAAAAAAAAAAAGGTTCCCTCGCTACTCTAGCATCAAGAAAAACCGAAACAGGTGCCACTTGTACTCGAAGAGTGTCGACAGCCACACCCTTCTCTACCCCATCCTGGAGGAATTCCAGGATTACTGGAATAGACGTGGAAAACTGTTTTCATTTACACCAAGAACAAAAAAAACATTCCAAACCTTAAAGTAAATTTTTCTTGTCACTGGCTTCCTGCTTGAGGAGAGAGTGTCCATCACCCTGAGCAACCTTTGCTCTTAAGGATCTGGCACTCACTAACCAGGCCATCAGATGAAAGAATCCCGGTCTGGGGTGCAGCACTGGACCCTGCGAGAGAAGGTCCAGAATGTCTGGGAGCTTCCAGGGAGGCGCTACTGAAAGTGCCTGCAAGGTTGCAAACCAAGCCCTTCTTGGCCACCATGTGACCACTAGGCGGAGACAGAGCGGGAAACCTGGCTGAGTTTTTGAATGACTCATGAAATCAGTGCCGGGGGGGGGGGGGGGGTAGTGCAAGCCAACTGGAAGGTCTAGTTTTGTGCTAGAGCATCAAAGCCTTCTGACTCTTCTCTCTCAGGACTTTACCTTCCTGTTCTTTTGATTGGCAAAGAGGTCCATCTCTGGGCAGCCAAACTTTTGAACTAGTACTCAAAACTTCCAGGTTTATTTATTTATTTCAGGTACTTATATAGCGCCGTCAATTTACGCAGCGCATTTACATTGTACATTCACATCAGTCCCTACCCTCAAGGAGCTTACAATCTAAGGTCCCTAACTCACATTCATACATACTAGGGACAATTTAGACAGAATCCAATTAACCTACCAGCATGTCTTTGGAGTGTGGGAGGAAACCGGAGTACCCGGAGGAAACCCACGCAGGCACAGGGAGAACATGCAAACTCCAGGCAGGTAGTGTCATGGTTGGGATTCGAACCAGCGACCCTTCTTACTGCTAGGCGAGAGTGCTACCCACTACACCACTGTGCTGCCCAGGTTCAGTTCCCATTCTCAGTCTGACAGGTTGGCGACTGAGGAAGTCTGCTTCCTGGTTGTTTGTGCCCCTTATGTGGACAGCTGACGAGACTATCCTGTGCTCAGCCCGGGATCTCCTTCGCTAAGACTAGAAGGGTTTGGAACCTGGTTCCCCCCTGATGGTTCAGATAAGCTACGGTCATAGCATTGTCTGACCAGACCAGGACTTTTCCTGTGACTGTCTTTTCAAAGGCTTTGCCCACCACTCTGAGTTCCCCAAGACTGGAAGAGGATCTGGCTACTCCTTCTGCCAGGTGCCCTGAGCTTTGGCTTTCCCCAAGTGGGCTCCCCATCCCCGGGCACTTGCAGCAGGTGACCTATAGTGGATCCCACTGACCCCAGGATCTGCCTTTTTCCAAATTTCCTGGGACTAACCACCACATCAGGGAGGATTTTACCTGACTGGTAATGATTAGACTTTCATTTGTTCTTTTTGCCCAAAGATGGAAGGATTGCAGATCCCTTGAGTGCAGGTGCACCCAGACAACTGCTGGCTGACATGAGCCCCAGGACCCCTGAGGATCTCCCTCCTGGAGCACACAGTGTGCTCCTATCAGCCTTTTGACGGCCGAGACAACCTTTTGCCTTCATAAGAAAAGCTTGAGCCCGAGAGTCCACCTGGAATCCCAGGTAGGTCTGGTCCCAGGTAGGATTTTGCCAAGTTTACCAGCCAGCCCAGATCACCTTCTGGGTATCTGTTTCCACCTGAGCAGCTGATGGACCAGAAATGGAGCAAGTCATCCACATAGGGTATCACTGCTATCCCCTGGAGGTGGAGATGGGCCACTGCCTCTGCTAGAATCTTTGTGAAGAAGATTCTTGGACTTGCTGCTAGCCCAAAGGAAGCACCATGAACTGCCAGTGGAAAACTCCTTCCTGGGTTAATACCAAAAATCTCAGGAAAGGTGTTCTGGGAAAATCAGAACATGTAGATAGGCATCCCTGAGATCCAGGGTGATCATAAAGACATCCTTCAGAAGGTTTTTCTGCACCAAGTAAATACTCTCCATGGAAAACATTTTGAATCCTAGGCATTTGTTTAAGTTCCTGAGATTTATAATGAGGCGATACTTCCCTGAAGGCTTGGGTATCACAAAAATGTGGGAGTAAGCCTTGATAAAGCTGGCTTTTTTGGAACTGGAACTACCACATGTTCTACCAGTTCCTGAATCCCGTCTATTAGGGCTTTTTTTTTTAAATGCATCCTTGGGAAGATGAATTAACGTGATCATAAGTGGGGGCTCTAAGGAGAATTCTAGGCGGTAGCCTTCCCTGAGCAGACTAATGTAAGGACTGTCTGAAATCTCCTCCCACTGAGGAAAGAAATGAGACAGTCTGCCCCCTACCCCGATTCAGGCATCACTTGGCATCTTTTGTGTTTTGGCCTGGAGAGGAAAAGAGCAGATTACCTTTTTGCCTGCCTCAACCATAACCCCACCTTCTGCTGGGTTCCTTCTTGGACCTTTGTTGATTTTGTCTCGAGGGGCCTTGGAGGGGGAAAAAAAAAAAAAAAAAAAATCTCTTGTACGGGTTTGACAGGAAAGGTCTTCCTTTTTCTGAGGACCTAGACAAAGCATCAACAAACCTGAGCCAAAGATCCTTCAAAGGGCAAGCCATAGTTTGGCCTTTCAGGTAAGATCACCTTCCCAGGCTTCAAACCAAATGGCCCTCCTGGCAGAGTTAATCAGTGCTCCTGTTTTTGCAGAGGCCTTAAATGGAATACACCACCGCATCAGCCAGGAATGCAACAGCCTTCCCCATCACTAAAAGGAAATCTAGAATATCCTGAGACTTATTTCCTTGGGAGAAGTGTCCACAAAGCTTCTCTATCCAGAAGTCTGCATTTCTGGCAACAGGTTGCTGCCAATACAGGGGCCACAGCCGAAGAATTGGCCTCTCAGGCTGTTTTTCAGCAGGGACTCTGGCTTTCAGTCCATTGCATCCCAGATGTTCCCAGAGTCCTCAAAAGGAGAGGTCAGAGTCCAACTTGAGGACCTTTAAAAAAATTCCACTTCCTCCTCCTTGAAGAGGAACCTTCTCTTCCAGGTTTTAGGACTTGCCAAACTCCTTTCAGGAAATTTCCACTCCTGAAGAACCACATCTTTTAGAGACTGGTGTGGGGGAAATACCCTACCTGGGCTTTTAACCAACTCCCTGTACATCTTATCCTGTGCAGATGTTTCCTTAACTGGTTCAGGGATTTCTTCAGTGGCAGATAGGACTTTGAGGGACTCCTCCAGGCTAAGCCAAAGAGGTGACTACTTAACTTGACGTCTTCCACATCACCATCCGGACCTAAGCCGGCCTCCTCCAAGAGAGCTCAGAGTTCGCCTGTGTCTCTGTTCCTCTAGCTCATCCTCTTCCCTAGGCTGAGCCAGGGGAAGCCCCTGAGAGAAAGGTAAAGAGATACTTGGTCCTGGTTTGGATAGTAAACTCTCCTGTGGTGAGGGACCCTCTTTAGGGGTGGGTTCCTCTGAACCTACTACTAGGGGTATGAGTAGAGGTGCGGAAAGATTGTACAGTGGCCAACATTTGCCTGAGAAAAGGTTTCATTAATTCTGAGGCCTCTTTCCCACACAGTTTGTTAGTGTGGGATTTTGACAATCTTTCTCTGTAATTACCGCACTTTACTGGCACTGGTGCTAGCGGATGAGGAAGGTGGTTTGTCAGAGACCTCCTGGGAAATCTGCAAGAAAAGAGGGAACAAGTCAGTCACTCTTCCTGCCCCCTAAATCATGGCTGCAGGCCCCTTTTCCCTGGAGGAGAAGGCAAGGGGGATTACCAGGGACCATCTAATCTGGTGCCAATCCCCAAGTAGGTAAGAAAACTGCACTTACCTGGTCCCAGCTTGCTCTTGCCTGCAGCCACCTGAGATGTCTTTCCATCCTCCTTGTCCATGAGGTGTGCTCAGACAAAATTTTAGCTCCTTACAGCTCACTGAGCCCTGCTGTGAGCAGGAATGCTTTAGTCTCCGCAGCCATAGGGGTCCGGCATCTCCTCCACGGTTTAAACCCACTACTTGGGTCACGTTTAGGATTGCTCCACCTCTTCCGGCGGTGACAGGAAGTTTCAGCCTGAGAGTGAGGCTTGGAGCGCGCCAAGTCCTCCCCATGGTGCTTAGATCGTTTGGACTCGGGAAAAATGTCACCCGCTGCACCAGGGGAATACCAGGAGACCCGAGCTGCGTGCAACGGCGGGGGATTGAAACGCCCAGACTGCTTGCGCAAATGCCTTTTGGGGGCAACCTGTGAGAAGCTCTGAGGCAGCAGGTAAGTGCAGCCCTCACCGGCATTCCTACATCTGGCTTGCAGGGGTACCATCTGACTCTTTAGTCTTCTGGTCAGAGAAAAAATAAATACGTTTCGCTGTGGGAGAAACACAATCAATACAGGAGGGACAAAGGGTAAGGTGGGGCCTTATAAACAGCTGTAATTTGGAACCCATCATCTCATGTGTTGCCATCCTGTGAGGTGAGAAAGTATTTTTTTTTTTTTTTTTAAACTTTGCACCTCTTTACTACAATATTTTTTACAGCCTGTCAAGAGAAGCTCAGTGTCACCATAGCATCAGTGTACTACAGGGTGGGGGGGGGGGGGTGATGATCAGTGTTTTTTTTATTGCCTATACAATGATGTATAAGCAATAGTTTTAGCGGTCATGAGTAGGTTAACCATTCATGAGCAGCTTGCCATCTGTAATTGACTAAGCTAATCACATGGTACCTAGCTAGGTACCATGCAATGTCATCAATGGAGACGGTGTCCATCTATACCTGGTCTTCCTTCTGGGTTCACAGCTCTGACTGGCCAGAGTTGTGATGGCGTCACTCCTGCGCATGCATACGGGAGCCGCTGGTCACAGCTCTGAAAAATTACCACAGGTTGCCATTTCTTCAGAGTACATGTGCCAGTGATGTCACTGACTTCATGGACAGTAAATCTCTCCTAAACTATGCACGTTTAGGAGATATTTACACTAAATATAGGCAAGGCTTACCTATGGGTTTAAAAAAAAAAAAAAAAAAAAAAAAAAAAAAAAAAAACTTAAAGATGGATGTTTACTTTCACTTTAATAACTTCCCACTATTTGCTCTCCTCCCGCTCCATCCCTAAATACTTAGGGTTCATACACACAGGACGTTTTAAAAACACCAACACTACAAACGCCTTTAGTTTAGCCATGTTCTTGACATTAGCATTATTGCGCGTTTTCCTGTGTTATTTGGTGTTAGCGTTTATTTCATTAAAGACACTCCCTATAATGTAAAAACGCCAAACAGTTTGTTACAGCTTTAAGGGGTGTTTTTACTGCTCCTGGAAGCACAGACTTTTTTACTGCCCCTAAATGCTTATGTCTCCAAACGCCTCTGACAGTTTATGTGTGCATGGACACATAGGCTAACATGAAGGGACGTTCAGGCTGGGTTCACACTGGTGCGACACGACAGCCGTCCTACTTTGGATCCGACTTTGCCCTGCGACATGAAGCCGGCATGTGTCCGACTTTCAATGAACGGGGATCCGACTTGGATCCCCGCCAATGCCCGACACTGTGTTTGGTATGAATCTTTAGGGGGAACTCCGCGCCAAATTTTAAATAAAAATCCGGCATGGGTTCCCCCTCCAAGAGCATACCAGGCCCTTGGGTCTGGTATGGACCTTGAGGGGAACCCCCTACGCCGAAAAAACGGCGTGGGGGGTCCCCCCCAATCCATACCAGACCCTTATCCGAGCACGCAGCCCGGCCGGACAGGAATGGGGGTGGGGACGGGCGAGCGCCCCCCCCCCCTCCTGAACCGTACCAGGCCGCATGCCCTCAACATGGGGGGTTGTTGCCTTGGGGGAGGGGGGCGCGCTGCGGCCCCCCCACCCCAAAGCACCTTGTCCCCATGTTGATGAGGACAAGGGCCTCTTCCCGACAACCCTGGCCGTTGGTTGTCGGGGTCTGCGGGCGGGGGGCTTATCGGAATCCGGGAGCCCCCTTTAATAAGGGGGCCCCCAGATCCCGGCCCCCCACCCTATGTGAATTGAGTATGGGGTACATGGTACCCCTACTCATTCACCTAGGGAAAAAGTGTCAATTTAAAAAAAAAACACTACACAGATTTTTAAAGTATTTTATTAGACAGCTCCGGGGGTCTTCTTCCGACTTCGGGGGTCTCTCCGGTTCTTCTCCGCGCTCTCCGGGTCTTCTGCCGGGCTCCTCCGCTCTCTTCTGCTCTTTTGCCGCTCTTTTGCTTAAGCAGAGGAGTCCGGTCTTCAGTCTTCGGTCTTCTGCCCTCTTCTCCTGATGTTGACACGACGCTCTCTCCGGCTAGAATGCTCTCTGTGCGCTCTGCTCTGACTTATATAGGCGGTGACCCCGCCCCCTTATCCCGTCACAGTCCCTGGGCATGCTGGGACTGTGACGTTTTAGGGGGCGTGGTCATCACCCGATGACCACGCCCCCCGTATGCCGTCATAGTCCCAGCATGCCCAGGGACTGTGACGGGATAAGGGGGCGGGGTCACCGCCTATATAAGTCAGAGCAGAGCGCACAGAGAGCATTCTAGCCGGAGAGAGCGTCGTGTCAACATCAGGAGAAGAGGGCAGAAGACCGAAGACTGAAGACCGGACTCCTCTGCTTAAGCAAAAGAGCGGCAAAAGAGCAGAAGAGAGCGGAGGAGCCCGGCAGAAGACCCGGAGAGCGCGGAGAAGAACCGGAGAGACCCCCGAAGTCGGAAGAAGACCCCCGGAGCTGTCTAATAAAATACTTTAAAAATCTGTGTAGTGTTTTTTTTTTAAATTGACACTTTTTCCCTAGGTGAATGAGTAGGGGTACCATGTACCCCATACTCAATTCACATAGGGTGGGGGGCCGGGATCTGGGGGCCCCCTTATTAAAGGGGGCTCCCGGATTCCGATAAGCCCCCCGCCCGCAGACCCCGACAACCAACGGCCAGGGTTGTCGGGAAGAGGCCCTTGTCCTCATCAACATGGGGACAAGGTGCTTTGGGTGGGGGGGCCGCAGCGCGCCCCCCTCCCCCAAGGCAACAACCCCCCATGTTGAGGGCATGCGGCCTGGTACGGTTCAGGAGGGGGGGGGGCGCTCGCCCGTCCCCACCCCCATTCCTGTCCGGCCGGGCTGCGTGCTCGGATAAGGGTCTGGTATGGATTGGGGGGGACCCCCCACGCCGTTTTTTCGGCGTAGGGGGTTCCCCTCAAGGTCCATACCAGACCCAAGGGCCTGGTATGCTCTTGGAGGGGGAACCCATGCCGGATTTTTATTTAAAATTTGGCGCGGAGTTCCCCCTCAAGAACATCTGAGCACAAGTCGCATGCCGAAGTCGGATCATGCAAGACGGCAATCCGACTTTGATCCGACTTCAATGATAGTCAATAGGCTGAAGTAGGATCAAAGTCGGACCAAAGTAGTACAGGGAGCATTTCTAAAGTCGGAACGACTTGTGTCGGACCAGTTAGGACGGCTCCCATAGGGAAACATTACATTTCACACGTCATGCGACATGAGCTCCCAATGTCGGAGCGTTTGTCGGACCAGCGTGAACCCAGCCTCAGGCTTAATGTAGCGGGGACGTTTTTACAACCTCTCCTAAACGGTTTAACAGATAAACACCCACGTTTAATCGCTTCCCGACTGCCTCACGCAGATGTACTGCGGCAGAAGGGCACGTACAGGCAGACTAATGTACCTGTACGTTGCCCTTTAAGAGGCGGCTTGCGGGCACCCGCCGGGAGCTCCGTGACAGTGATCGCGGTTCCCGCGGACCCGATGTCTGTGGGGATACCCGTGATCGTCTCACGGTGAGGAAGAACGGGGAGATGCTGATGTAAACAAGCATTTCCCCGTTCTGCCTAATGACACTCTCACTGATCACAGCTCCCTGTAATTGGGAACGGTGATCAGTGTTGTGGCACACACAGCCCCTCCCCCCACAGGTAGAATCACTCCCTAGGACACACTTAACCCCTACAGCGCTACCTAGTGGTTAACCCCTTTACTGCCAGTCACATTTACACAGTAATCAATGCATTTTTAATCGCACTGATTGCTGTATATATGTGAATGGTCCCAAAATAGCGCCAAAATTGTCCGACGTGTCCGCACCGTAATGTTGCAGTCACAGGAAAAAAAAAAAAAAAAAAAAAAAAAAGAGAAGCCGATTATTATAAAAAAAAAAAAAAAAAAAAAAAAAAAAGAAGCCATAATACTATCCCCCATTTTGTAGACGCTAAAACTTTTGCGCAAACCAATCAATAAATACTTTGTGATTTTTTTTTTTTACCAAAAATATGTAGAACACGTATCGGCCTAAACTGTGGGGAAAATAAAAAAAGGAAGAAGGTTCTTTATATATTTTATGGGGATATTATAGCAAAAATAGTGGTTTTTTTTAAATTGTCGCTTTTTTTGTTTATAGCGCAAAAAATAAAAACCGCAGGAGGTGATCAAATGCCACCAAAAGAAAGCTCTATTTGCAGGGGAAAAAAAAAAAAATAAAGAAAAAAAAAAAAAAAAAAAAAACACGTCAATTTTGTTTGGGAGCCATGTTGCACTACTGCGCAATTGTCAGTTAAAGCGACGCAGTGCAGAATTGCAAAAAGTGTTCTGGTCTTTGGGCAGCCAAATGGTCCGGGGCTTAAGTGAAAAAAAAAAAAAAAAGAGCTTTTAACCACTTGCTTACTGGGCACTTAAACCCCCCTCCTATCCAGACCAATTTTTAGCTTTCAGCGCTGACGCACCTAGAATGACAATTGCGCGGTCATACAACACTGTACCCAAATGAAATCTATCATTTTTCCCCACAAATAGAGCTTTCTTTTGATGGTATTTGATCACCTCTGCAGGGTTTTTTTTTTGTTTTTACAAAAAAATAAAAAAAAAATTTTAGTTATAAAAAAAAAAAAATATATAAAACAGGTGATTTTTCCTCTTTCATTGATGTACACTGATGAGGCGGCACTGATGGACACCGATAGGTGGCAGTGATGGGCACTTATCAGTTACACTGATAGGCAGCACTTTTGGGCACTGATGAGGCAGATGTGCCTCTTCCACGTCGGGACCGATTTCCCTTGCAGCTGAGCCGGTGATCGGCTTTTTTTTCCTACTCGCGCTATTACCGATCTTTTGTTTACATCATGTGATCAGCTGTCATTGGCTGACAGCTGATCACATGGTAAGGAGCCAGGACCAACCCCTTACTCGGATCGGTGATCACCTGAGTCTCAGGGACTTGGTGATCACAGCGCGCTCGGCATGTGCCCTCCAGGGCGCGTGCACAGGAGAGGCCGTCATATGACGGCCTCCCGGAAATTCAGGTCCGCGCTGTCGCTGTCATTTGGCCATAGCGCGGATGTTAAGTGATTAAATAGCCATAAATGAAAAACACCTATAAAACGAAAACGCGGCTAAACATCGGTACCGCATTTAGCATCAGAAACTTTGGCGTCTGAATTCATTTTTTTTTTGCAAAGAAAAGCCTCTAAAGGCAACTGCCTAAAAACGACATTAAACAAACCTGTGTACATGTACACATAAGATAACAATGGATGAGTTTAGGGGCAGCTGGAAAAAGCAGCCAACTGCCTCTGAACATTCGTTTACCAGCAGCAGTGTACAGGAGGCCTAAGAGTCAAGAAAAAAAAAAGTCAGATGCCCCTAACAGCAGCTGTAAAAACACTGTGTGCATGAGTCCTTACCTGCCTCCTGTCACCGATCCAACGCTGTCCCTGTCTGCAGCACTGCTCTCACAAGGCACACTGACAGCAGTGGGAATCATAAGCTCCTGCCAGCAGTCATCTGGAGGAGGGAGCGGAGATCATGGTTTACCAGTGCTTTGAGTGTCTATAGATGCACACAGCCCAGATCAGGAGTGTACCTGCACTGGTGCCCCCTCAGCATCACACCTACTGAAGGGACACCCAGCAGGTGTGGACAGTGCCAGCTGGGGGGGGGGGGGGGGGGGGGGCGCACCAAAAGGGGGAGGATTGGGGCTACGACAAGTATAACTTTTTTTTAGCTCCCCCCAATAAAATAAAAAGGCCTTTAATAAGATGACACTTACAGATGTTAGCATGCAAGGTGTAGGAGGGGCCACACTTAATACTCAGTATATGACAGAAGACTGATCTGATTCGAGCTAGAAGAGGGGAGGTGGGAGGTACAGTACAGGAGACATGTAGAATGGTGGTGTGTGGGACACACAAGTTGTGAGGGGGGGGGGGGGGAGTTGTTGTCACACACACACAGGCGGTCACTTTGTTGTGTCCTTGAGCAGCCCGGGCACAGCTGACACACACAGCCCACTTCCGCTCGGGAAGTTCCCGGTCCCAGTGGCCCCCAGGAAGGTGGGAGAAGGAGGACCCCCCGCCATATTCTTTGCGGAGTCTCTCGGCTCCCTCCTCTTTAACCCTTCCGTGCTCACACAGTGCCGTCCTCCCGGGATTAGCGGTGTGTCCTTGTAGGATTTGTCCCCCCCAGTGTGTGTGTATAAGCCCGCTCCGCACACCGGTCACCATCCCCCCTCCGTACACTCCCCGGGGTGCTCTCACCTCCTTCCCGCGGACTCCGGACTCCTCTCTCAGCCCCCATGTGATGTGACCTCCGCGCCGCTGTCAATGAACTCCGGAATAACACACCCCCCTGCCGAGGGGCGGTCTTAAGGTGACCGGGGCCCAATGAGCTGGAAGGGCGGGGCGGGAGGAAGCGGAGAGGGGAGGAGAGTTCCCAAGCTTTGTCCTTCAGAAAGTTGTGGAGGTGCGGCCAGCTGTCACACCGAGAAACCATCACTGGCCAGTTATTAGTGAGGAGCAGAGCGATCGATGTGTCCCTACATTAATAGACACCGTCACCGATCATCACACAAGTGTCTACACACAACACTCACAATAACACATGTACCGGATCAGGACACATTGCTGCATTCTTCTTATTAACCCCTTACACAGCCCACTTATGTGAAGGCATACTTAAAGTGGTTGTAAACCATTACCTACACCCACTGAAGTGACTGGCCTTCAGTCATACACAGATTAAACAAATCCTGCACAAGTTGTAACTATTTAGCTGCAGCCCAGTTTCCCCTACATTCATTCAAAGTGTAGAATTTGTACAGGATCTCTCAGCTCTGAAAAGCAGGGGGCGGGGAGCTGAAGTTACATCAGTGAGGAGAGATCTGAGAGCTGATTGGACAGAAGAGACACACCCCCTTCCAGGGGCGGATCCAGAATCTAGTCTTGGGAGGGGCACTGCCAGAAAATACGTTTTTTGCAATCTATCAGGGCAATGGCTGGTGTTGGCGCTTTCATCATCACGGCACCATGGTTGTTATGGTGTCAGGATGATTGAAGCGCATTATTTCTATTATTACATTGTAATATAAAATTAAATGGTTCAACTCACCATAATGCAGAATCAGTGGGAGCCCCGAGTGTGTCACTTTCCATGTCAACCTGCCTTCAGATGCAACTTGTCACTTGCCACGTCCCTGCCACAAGCTGCGGATTGTCACTTGCCACGTCACCTGCCACATGTTGCTGATTGTCACTTGCCACATCACCTGCCACACATTGTGGATTACACGTGCCACGTCAACTGCCACACATTGCATTGCAGATTACAATTGCCACGTCACCTGCCACACATTGCGGAATACACATGCCACATGTTGCTGATTGTCACTTGCCATGTGACCTGCCACACATTGCGGATTACACTTGCCATGTCACCTGCCACATGTTGCTGATTGTCACTTGCCACGTGACCTGCCACACATTGCGGATTACACTTGCCACGTCACCTGCCACATGTTGCTGATTGTCACATCACCTGCTACATGTTGCTTATTGTCGTTGGCCTGCTAAGGTGCAGATTGTCAGAGTGAAGCCAGGCAGCAGAGAGATGATGTAATCTCTCTGCTGCCCGTGGCTGTACAGTATGGGCAGTGATGCAGGGCGGGCAGTGAGATGATGTCATCTCTCTGCTCCCTGCCGACTCACTGACTGGCCAGTCTCTCCGCTCACCTGTGGACTGGCCCGCCCCCTCACTCGATGTCTGCCCTGCATGCCCGCACACTCACCTGGCAACCCCCCCTCACTCATCCGCCGACCTGCCCTCTCAGGCTCTCTCTCACCTGCCGACCCCCGCTGACTGGCGTACCCGCTCGTTAACCACACTCGCCCCCCCCGCACGCTCACTCATCCGCTGACTGGCCTGCCAATCAAGAATTTCTCGGAGGGGGCAAGTGCCCCGTTGCCCCCCCCCAGATCCGCCCCTGCCCCCTTCACACAACACACACAGGAACAGAGCTGAGGCTGTCACCAGCATAGCTCCCAACTGTCCCTGATTTGGAGGGACTGTCACTAATTTGGAGTCCCTCTTTCCCCCTTATTTGTCCCTCATTTTGGTCTGATCTATATAGATGTATATAAAATGCACTTTTTATCTTTCAAAAAGTGTTTGGATAATTCTCCTTTAACCACTTCAGCCCTGGAAGGATTTACCCCCTTCCTGACCAGAGCATTTTTTGCGATTCGGCACTGCGTCACTTTAACTGACAATTGCACTTTCATGCAACGTTGTACCCAAACAAAGTTGACGTCCTTTTTTCCCCACAAATAGAGCTTTCTTTTGGTGGTATTTGATCACCTCTGTGGTTTTTATTTTTTGCGCTATAAACAAAAAAAGAGCAACAATTTTGAAAAAAAATGCAATATTTTTTACTTTTTGCTATAATAAATATCCCCAAAATATATATAAAAAAACTAATTTTTTCTCAGTTTAGGCTGATATGTATTTTTTTTACATATTTTTGGTTAAAAAAAAAATTCGCAATAAGCATATATTAATTGGTTTGCGCAAAAGTTATAGCGTCTACAAAATAGGGGATAGATTTATGGCATTTTTATTAATCTTTTTTTTTTTTTACTAGTAATGGCAGCGATCTGCGATTTTTATCGGGACTGCGACACTATGGCGGACACATCGGACACTTTTGACACTATTTTGGGACCATTGTCATTTATACAGCGATCAGTGCTATAAATAGCCACTGATTACTGTATAAATGACACTGGCAAGGAAGGGGTTAAACACTAGGGGGCGATCGAGGGGTTAAGTGTGTCCTAGGGAGTGATTCTAACTGTGGGGGGGATGGGCTACCACTGACATGACAGCGATCACTGCTCCCAATGACAGGAAGCAGTAGATCCCTGTCATGTCACTAGGCATGTCCCCGTTTGTTTTCCCTATATTTATTTGAACTAATTAACTAAGTTGTGGAGGTACCCCGTCTATACCAGACAAATTGGTCTCTTCTTGCCCCAAAAAAATAACAGTAGTTTGAGATCCATCTTTTAAATTTGTTTTCTATTTAGAACAGGGAAATGCTTTGTTCACATAGGCATCTCCCCGTTCTGCCTCTCCGTCTCACAATTGCGGGCCGCGGGCAAACTCAAAGTGACATACAGGTACCCCCATTTGCCTGTACAAGCCATTCTGCCAACGTATATGTGTGTGCGGCGGTCGGCAAGCGGTTAAGGGGGCATGGCAGGGGGTGTGTCCTATGCCTACATACTTTTGCTTATAGATGTCCCCCATTCCCATCTCAAAAAGTTGGGAGGTATGGTCGCCAGTGCTGGGACAAGGTCTTCACACTTACCCCCTAAGCATAAATTCCCTTTTGCAAACCAAATTTCTCCCCTCAAAATAATTCCCCCTCTCTCAGTACTAATCCCCACTCCCAGCTCAAATCCTCTCGCTCCCCAACTGCTCCCTTCTAGCACAAATCCTCCACCCCCTCTGAGCAAAAGTCCCCCTCTACCCCCCTCCAAATCACCCTCTCCCAGCATAAATCCCCCCCACGTTTCCTATCCTAGCACTTAACATACCCACCCCCCAAATTTTCCCCCCTAGCACAAATCCCTTCAATCAACCCCACTAGCACAAGTCCTCCCCCCAAATCCCCCTTCCTAACAGAAATCCACTCTCCTAGTACAAATCTCCCCCCCCCCACACACCCAAATGACCTATTCTAGCACAACCCCCCAAAATCCCTACCGCATCCAGGCCAGCTGCCCCTCCTGCCCACCCCTTGTCTCAGCCCTGACTGTCACTCTGCCGGAGGTGCCTCCCCTGTTACCGTTTTTCTCTTGTTTTCAGGAAAACTTGTCAGAAGTGATTCATACAGATAGTAGATGAATGAAGCAGTGGATAGAAATTACATTTAGTGCTCTGGATTGAGACAAGTACACACTATAGAGGGATATACTTTGTTCATATTTCATGCCTGAGGTTTACAACCACTTTAAAGCTGAACTCTAGATCTGATCTCTATTGGATACTTGCACTGGTCCAGTTTGGCACAGTAAAAGTATTCATAATGCATACCTGGGAAAGCTGAAAATCACTGTAAGGCCCCTTTCACATGGGGCAGACTCTGTTTTGATCAGCAGGATCCTCTGATCCCCTGCTGATCAGAGCGAGCGCATGACAAGTCTGTGTCTATTCAGTTTGTGCAGAGCGCACACAGACACAGCCCACTCTGCTGTATTGGCAGCCAGGTGTAAACAGACTCTGCCTGTCCGTTTACACCAGACTAGCCTCCGATTCAATACACCTAGAAGGAGGAAGACAGATCCCCTTACAGTTTCTTTTAGCAGGTCAGAGGTAGGTGGATGTAAATGGACACAATTCAATTTATACCTGCCTGTCCATAGGGATGAATGGACCTTCTGATCAGGCCCACCTGAAAAACTGACAGGCGGACCTAATCAAGCCCTTTGTGTGGAAGGGGCTTAAAGCCTCATGCACACTGGGCATAAAAAAATGCTGTTTATACAGGTGTTTGGCATTTTCTTTTTTTCGTTCAGGCTGTAGAAGCTCTATGTTAGCTTATGTGTCCATGTCCATGCACATTTGGGCATTTATAGGCATATTTGAAGAGGAGCATTTACAGGGTGGGGGAAAAAAAAGCACGTTTTTGAGAGGGGAATGTTTTGGAAAAAACGTTATCAATGCAAACACACATGAATGAGTGTGCAATACTTGCCATTATGAGAATTTTTTGTGCCAGAGTTTCTGGCATTTTTTCAGAGGCCTAGTATGCATGGAATCTAATATGCTTCTTTCAGATGAAGTACCGCATGTGAGGGCCATGTTTATCTGCACAAGGATGCATAGTTGTTCCATTCAAACCCATGCAGGTAATCACATTTGGTTCATGAGTGAAGGAAAGCACTAGAGGTACCCTGAAGGTGTGTCCTATTGGACAAAACGTGTTGAGGCGGAGTCTGAAGGAACCTGGGGAGGGACCCAAGATAAAGAGAAGGATCAGGGCTGCTCTGTACAAAACCATTGCACAGAGCTGGTAAGTATAACATGTTTGTTTTTTAAATCCCTTTGCAATCACTTTAAAGGAAGCCTGTCATGAGAGACACATGGTGGCTGCCATTGATGAACACCTTCCAAAAATGCTTGCCTGGTTACTTCTGCCCTGTAAAGTTTGGGTTACTGACTTGGAAAAACCTATGCAGACAAGAACCTTTCCCTAATGTTCCTGATCTGCAGGTCAGAGCCTCAAATCATTCCGAATCCAGTTGGTGAAAGGAAATAAGGATTTTTAGAAAGAAGTCAGTAATGGCAGCTCCAAAATTCTATCATGACAGGCTTTTTTTTGGGACCACAATACATGAAAAATGCCACTTTCCATGAGAACATTGATTAACCTTAGTGCAGAAAACTAGGAATACAGTCCTAGTACTAAGGCATGGTGCCAAAATGAAAAATTAGTCATAGACATATATAATCAAGGTATAGTGACCCCCCTGTACTCTGCCCTCCTGAGCCCCCAGTACTGTGCACTCCTTGCACCCCAATACCATATCCTACTGATCCCCCACTACCAAACCCTCCTGGCCCCTTGGTATAGTACCCTCCTGACTTCCCTGCATCATGCCCTCCTGACTCCCCTGTACTCTGCCCTCCTGAGCCCCCAGTACCGTGCCCTCCTAACCCCCTGTACTGTCCTCCTGACCCCCACAATACCATACCCCCCTAGCCCCTTAGTACTGTACCCTCCTGACCTCCCTGCACCGTATTCTCCTGACCTCCCTGCACCATGCCCTCCTGGCCCCTTTGTACTGTACCTTCTTGACCTCCCTGCATCATGCCCTCCTGACCCCCATGTATTCTGCCCTCCTGAGGCCCCAGTACTGTGCGTTCCTAGTGCCCCAATACCATATCCTCCTAACCCCTTGTACTGTCCTCCTGACCCTCCAATACCATACCCTCCTGACCTCCCTGTACCGTGCCCTCCTGCCCCCCCAGTACCATACCCTCCTGACCCCTCTGGCCTACTGATCTCTATACACTGCTCTTCATACTGCTGACCTCTGTACACTTCTCTTCGTCCTTTGTAGACTACCCTACCTACTACTGACCTCTGTACACTGTCCTACATATTACTGACCCCTGTACACTGTCCTACCTACTACTGACCTCTGTACACTGTCCTACATATTACTGACCCCTGTACACTGTCCTATCTACTACTGACCTCTGTACACTGTCCTACATATTACTGACCCCTGTACACTGTCCTACCTACTACTGACCTCTGTACACTGCCCTACCTACTGCTGACCTCTGTACACTGCCCTTTGTATGACTGACCTCTGTACACTGTCCTACCTACTACTGACCTCTGTACACTGCCCTACCTGCTACTGACCCCTGTACACTGCCCTACCTACTACTGACCCCAGTACACTGCCCTACTACTGACCCCTGTACACTGTCCTACATACTACTGATCTCTGTACACTGCCCTACATACTACTGACCCCTGTACGCTGCCCTACATCCTACTGACCTCTGTACCCTGCCCTACATCCTACTGACCCCTGTAGACTGCCCTACCTACTACTGACCTCTGTACGCTGTCCTACATACTACTGATCTCTATACGCTGCCCTACATCTTACTGACCCCTGTACACTGCCCTACATCCTACTGACCTCTGTACACTGCCCTAGATCCTACTGACCTCTGTACACTGCCCTACATACTACTGACCCCTGTCCACTGCCCTACATACTATTGACCCCTGTACACTGTCTTACATCCTACTGACGCCTGTACACTGCCCTACATACTACTAACCCCTGTACACTGTCCTACATCCCACTGACCCCTGTACACTGCCCTACATACTACTAACCCCTGTACACTGCCTTACATCCTGCTGACCCCTGTACATTGTCCTACATCCTACTGACCTCTGTTCACTGCCCTACATACTACTGACCCCTGTCCACTGCCCTACATACTATTGACCCCTGTACACTGTCCTACATCCTACTGACGCCTGTACACTGCCCTACATACTACTAACCCCTGTACACTGTCCTACATCCCACTGACCCCTGTACACTGCCCTACATACTACTAACCCCTGTACACTGCCTTACATCCTGCTGACCCCTGTACATTGCCCTACATCCTACTGACCCCTGTACACTGTCCTACATCCTACTGACCCCTGTACACTGTCCTACATCCTACTGACCCCTGTACACTGCCCTACATCCTACTGACCCCTGTACACTGCCCTACATCCTACTGACCCCTGTACACTGCCCTACATCCTACTGACCCCTGTACACTGCCCTACATCCTACTGACCCTTGTACACTGCCCTACATCCTACTGACTCCTATACACTGTCCTACATCCTGCTGACCCCTGTACATTGCCCTACATCCTACTGACCCCTGTACACTGCCCTACACCCTACTGACCTCTGTACACTGCCCTACATCCTACTGACCTCTGTACACTACCCTACATCCTACTGAACTCTGTACACTGCCTTACATCCGACTGACCTCTGTACACTGCCCTACATCCTACTGACCTCTGTACACTGCCCTACATCCTACTGAACTCTGTACACTGCCCTACATACTACTGACCTCTGTACACTGCCCTACATCCTACTGACCTCTGTATACTGCCCTACATCCTACTGAACTCTGTACACTGCCCTACATCCTACTGACTCCTATACACTGTCCTACATCCTGCTGACCCCTGTACATTGCCCTACATCCTACTGACCCCTGTACACTGCCCTACACCCTACTGACCTCTGTACACTGCCCTACATCCTACTGACCTCTGTACACTACCCTACATCCTACTGAACTCTGTACACTGCCTTACATCCTACTGACCTCTGTACACTGCCCTACATCCTACTGACCTCTGTATACTGCCCTACATCCTACTGAACTCTGTACACTGCCCTACATCCTACTGACCTCTGTACACTGCCCTACATCCTACTGAACTCTGTACACTGCCCTACATCCTACTGACCTCTGTACACTGCCCTACATCCTACTGAACTCTGTACACTGCCCTACATCCTACTGACCTCTGTACACTTCCCTACATCCTACTGACCTCTGTACACTGCCCTACATCCTACTGACCTCTGTACACTGCCCTACATCCTACTGACGACTGTACACTGCCCTACATCCTACTGACCTCTGTACAGTGCCCTACATCCTACTGACCTGTGTACACTGCCCTACATACTGCTGACCCCTGTCCACTGCCCTACATACTATTGACCCCTGTACACTGTCCTACATCCTACTGATGCCTGTACACTGCCCTACATACTACTAACCCCTGTACACTGTCCTACATCCCACTGACCCCTGTACACTGCCCTACATACTACTAACCCCTGTACACTGCCTTACATCCTGCTGACCCCTGTTCATTGCCCTACATCCTACTGACCCCTGTACACTGTCCTACATCCTACTGACCCCTGTACACTGCCCTACATCCTACTGACCCCTGTACACTGCCCTACATCCTATTGACCCCTGTACACTGCCCTACATCCTACTGACCCTTGTACACTGCCCTACATCCTACTGACCCTTGTACACTGCCCTACATCCTACTGACTCCTATACACTGTCCTACATCCTGCTGACCCCTGTACATTGCCCTACATCCTACTGACCCCTGTACACTGTCCTACATCCTACTGACCTCTGTACACTGCCGTACATCCTACTGACCTCTGTACACTGCCCTACATCCTACTGACCCCTGTACACTGCCCTACATCCTACTGACCCCTGTACACTGCCCTACATCCTACTGACCTCTGTACACTGCCCTACATCCTACTGACCTCTGTACACTGCCCTACATCCTACTGAACTCTGTACATTACCCTACATCCTACTGAACTCTGTACACTGCCCTACATCCTACTGACCTCTGTACACTGCCCTACATCCTACTGACCTCTGTATACTGCCCTACATCCTACTGAACTCTGTACACTGCCCTACATCCTACTGACCTCTGTACACTGCCCTACATCCTACTGAACTCTGTACACTGCCCTACATCCTACTGACCTCTGTACACTGCCCTACATCCTACTGAACTCTGTACACTGCCCTACATCCTACTGACCTCTGTACACTTCCCTACATCCTACTGACCTCTGTACACTGCCCTACATCCTACTGACCTCTGTACACTGCCCTACATCCTACTGACCTCTGTACACTGCCCTACATCCTAATGACCTCTGTACACTGCCCTACATCCTACTGAGGCCTGAAACTAGTCAAATAAATGAGCCTGCAGTACCAAATGTTCTGCTTTCATGCTGAACTCCAGCATCAGCCTTGTGGGGGGTGACCAATTACTCCCCAGACATGAAAAAAAATAGTGATTTCTAAGTTTCTCACTGAAACTAAATAGGGTAGGCTAAGTTTATATTTCTACAGTGACATTCGTTTTCTAAGATTTGTTTTTCAAAACAATTTTTTACATTTTAAAAAAAGGGCGCGGCCTCAAGTGATCTCTTCCATGTTGTTCGGGTAGATCTCCACCTCTCAAAAGGTTGCCTACTCCTGTTGTAAAGGATACATTTTTTAAACAAAAAACATGTTAAACTGACCTGCTCTGTGCAATTGTATTGCACAAAGCAGCCCCGACCCTTCTCTTTTTGAGGTCGTCCCCCCTGCGCCTGGTACTCCTGGCTCCTCCTGTCTACTGAGTATCCCCCTAACAAGCCGCGGGGTACTCGTGTGGACTTGATCTCACGCAACGCTGCCTGCATCTATAGACACACACAGTGAAGCCTGGCCCCTCCCCCCACTCCCTTTTTACCAAATTTGATAGAGAGAGCCATTGGCTCATACTGCTGTCAGAGTCCAGTGAGAAGGGAGAGGTGAACTAAACCCCTTGGTCTGAAATAAAGCTGTCAGGGACACCAAATAGCCAAACAATTTTTATATAGGCAGTCTCAGAAGCAAATGGAGTCCTCTTTCAAGGGCACAAAATGTGCCATCTTTAACAGGTGGTCTACAACAGAAAAACTGGTAGTAAATCCTTCTGAAAAGGGTGACTCAACAATAAACGCAAAGCATGCTCCAAAGTTTTTCAGGCACTGGGAGAGCTCACAACAGACCACAAGTTCTGGCTTTATTTGATTTATTTTCTAAGCACAATATACAAAAGCATTTGTTAACCCAAAAAAATTAAATAAAGATCCTGTTCCCTTAAAGCATGTTATACAGCACGGTGCTTGTGCTTTGTCATTTGGCCCCCTGTAACACCTGTAATACCTGGCTGATCCTGCCAGTTTCTACCTTCCCCCTGTACACTGACACGATATATCAGGGCTGCCGAGCACGGACACCGGAGTCAGCGTACGTGCCTCCGTCATCCGCAGCCCTGCTCTGTGTCTCCTGTGTGCTCCCTCTTCTCCCTTCTCCCCTCTCTACCTGACAGCTCTGTGTCTGCGCTGCCCGCTTCCGTCCTGTTGCTCAAATTACTGTTTATTTTTCACATAATCCTCTGTTTTTTACTGTAATGGCCCCCTCTGACTGCCGCTTCTCTCCTTCTCCCCTCCTGACTAACGTCAGCGGGGGATCCTCGGCCCCGCCCACTGCATCTGTCGGGCCGAGAGAGGAGAGAAGCGGCAGGTCAATGAGCGCAGATCAGCGCTCTGTAAACAAGGTATATACAGCATTATTTTCATAAAGCACAGTCACAGGGGCCATTACAGTAAAAAACATAGAAGATTATGAAAAATTACATTGGTGGGTTAACAACCACTTTAACATTACAGTCTGTCCACCAAAAGAACAGATCACTTAATCTGAGGTTCTTTGAATCCCAAAATGGCCCGTCAAAGGATGATCATGATACATCAAGTAGACCTATTGGTGAAATGATTTTTTTTTTTAATTTTGGATATAGTAAGGGAGGGTTATAATACCTATTTGATTTTGATTTTGATTTTTTTGCAGTTTGTGCCTTCACATTTTGTCCCGTAGCGAAGTTAGAGGAAATCCCTGCAAATTATGGGAATACCTTGGGGACCCCAAGGTCTTTACAACTAGTGTCCCCATTGGAAGATTTCCCCTGTATTACTCTTCTGGGGACAACTCAAAATTTGGGATTTTCTTTTACTTTCACTTTCAATTATAATGGTAAACAGGATAAATAGATATGGAGAATTTCCGTAACGGATAGCAACCCTGAGGTTCTCAGGAACAAAGATTCATCCTTTATGCAGGTAAAGACTTTTGCTCTTATGAAGGAGCAAGTCCCGAGGAGGCGGATGGTCTACAGCTGTTTCCCCACTCACTATACTAGAAAGGCTTGCATAACTAGAAAGTTCTTAGCTGGTAAAATCATGTCAGGTTCAGCGCATCGTGAAATATGTTTTAAAGTGTATATAGTTTGCTGTTCTTTGCTCCAGGGCAATATGTTATAAGAAATCCAAATTGGCCCAAAAGCTCATAGATTCTGGATCCGTATCTACAATTTTATCTATTCACCCACAGGCACTCCTCGGACACCCTGTTGGGGCAGCCCCAAGACCCATGCAACGCCTAATTTCTTTCATTTTTTCATCAGCCAGAAAAACGATTGCAAGATCTTGGAAATCCCTGGTGGTATTTTTCGACCTTTTAAAGAACAAATTGTCCTGGATAATGTTAAATGAACGTCTCTCTGCAATCCTGCAGTACAAGCTTCCTCGATTTGAAAAAACCTGGGACCCCTGTATTACCTACCTGATGGGGACAGCCTTCTCAGATCTGAGGCCAACCTCTTAGTGCCCCAGGAGAGGCTCGCTGTTTCTTTTCCCTTTCTTCATCCCTTTCTTCTTTCTTTTCTTCCCTTTTTCCTCTTTATCGTACTTATTAAACCTTTTGGGGAGCGATGTGGGACTGATGGTCGGCCGCCTTTGGTCTCACTCCCTGTTTGCGGGCTGAGTATTCACACACAAAGAACAGCTACTTTGATTGATTCATGGATGAAATGGCCCCTCCTCTTAGATGAGAGCGCCCCCCGGTCATGCAGTTCCTCTTCAGGGGATGTATCCTCTGCGCTTTGGAATTATAGTCATAGCCCAAAATTGCATTATACCGGTTCCTTAGCGACCAGTGATGTATATTACTAATGTTATCCTGCACCGGTACTTTTCTATACAGTTTTGTATTGCTGCAGCTGCATAGGTTCCTCAGCAGGCAGGAGGTGCTCCTGGGGTCGAAGAGAGGGGACAGGGAGCTCAGGCTGCCTAAAGAACGGGAGGTGCTGGCATCTTTTTTCCAGGGCTCTCTCCTGAAAGCGAATATCGATCTGGTTACACAAGGTGATGACACCATCCAGATAAGCAGGGAGGGTTCTTCCTGCTAATTCATCCTTCACTCTATCAGAGAGGCCATGTAAAAAGGTTGCAACTAGGGCCTCATTATTCCAGCTCAGCTCAGCAGTCAAAGTTCGAAAATGAAGAGCTTACTGTCCCACAGAAGTGGATCTTGACGGAGACGTAAAAGGGTGCTGGCCGCTGAGGAGACACGACCTGGTTCCTCGAAGATGTTCCGAAAAAGTTTCAAGAAATCAGACAGGCTAGAAACCACTGAATCATTCAGTTTCCACAGAGGGGCAGCCCAGGCTAATGCCTCGCCGGACAGAAGGGATATAATATAAGCTACCTTTGCCTGATCAAAAAGGAAGTTTTGTGGCTGGAGTTCAAAATAAATTGTGCACTGGATAAGGAACCCCCTGCAGGCCTTGGGGTCCCCGGAGTAATGGGACGGAGTTGGCAGTTGTAATTAATGTGTGGCTGCGACCGGAATAGGTGCAGCCGCTGGTTGTACTTGAGGTTGCTGACCCGGAGTTCACAAGGAGGCCTGAAGCTGCTCGAAGCGGGAAGCCAGATCCTGGAGGATTCGCATCACCTGAGTCTAATTCGATTCCTGGGTCTCAAGTCTGTGGACTCTGCCCTGCAAAGGAACATATGCGGGAAGCGGCACCTCAGCCTGAGTCCAGGTGACAGGTGCACCCCGTTGGGGTCTGGAGTGCACCGCTAGGTAGTGGACCCTACGGCTGACTGCAGCGGATGGAAGACTGGGTGGTTCAGGAAGGCAGGTCCACTAGAGCAACAACACAGATCCCACTGGGAGCTAGAGCATAAGATTCCCCGGGGCGCAGAGTCTAAGAGCCAGCAGGTGTTCACCAGAGCCTCTAGTGGTGAGGATGGACTGCACTGCAACTGGCTCCAGGTCACGGCCCCCAGGGTCTCCCAGCTCACGCTCACAGTAGGCTACAGGAAGACAGAGAGGAAGCAGCAGTCCAGGACAACAAGGGATAGTAAGGTGAGGGGACTAGAAGACAGGAATAGACAGAGAACACGCCAAAAGGTCAGGGTCACAAGCAAGCAGGAATAGTCAAGAACAAGCCAACATCGGTAAACAGTATCAGACGTAGGACACAGCAATGAGCACACAGAAGCCAAATCACAATATTGATCAGCGAGGTTGGCTTGCAATGCACAGGCTAATATAGTGTTCCTAACTAGAGGCTGGGGTGGAGCTATGCTGAGTGAAGATTATTTAAGCAGCCAGGTGAGAGTGGCTGGCCTCTAAAGGTGAACACATGGAGGAGAGGTATACTGACAGACAAACATTACTGCATAACCATGACAGCCATCTTCCCTGATGAGGCCTCAAAGGTTATGCGGTCTTTAGTACTCTGGATCCATAAAAATGATAATAGGGTGTGATGCCCCTTCTAACAGATAGCGCTATTTTTTGAAAGCAGAGATAATAGCCAGTAACCCCTAGTTTCCGACATTGATATTTTTGGTGAGATTCAAGTTCCAGAGGAAGAAGAAAACAGGATGGAGTGATGATTTAGGCCCTTGATTTTGAGACAGTGTGGCCCCCATTGTGCATTCTGATGTATCTACCTCCAGGACATAGGGTAAACCTGGGTCAGGATGCTTTAGTATATGAGCAGTTGTAAATAAAGCTTTCAGCTATTCAAAAGCTGATTGAGTCTCCTGTGTCCATACAAAAGTAATACGTGGTTTAGTCAGCTAGGCAATAAGTGAAATGATACCAGCACAGTTTTTGTTTTTTTTACATCCTATAGAAGTTAGCGAAGCCCACAAATTGCTTCACTGCCTTCTTTTCCACTGGGGCAGGCCATTCCAATACTGTAGCAACTTTCTGTGGATCCATGGCAATTCCACTGGTTGAGAAAGGTCCCAAAACTGAAGTGTGTCTTTCAAATTCACACTTTTCTGGTTTAGCATAAGTGTGATGCTTATAAAGCCTGTCCAATACCTTCTTTAACCACTTGCAGACCTCTGCATGCCAAAATACGTCGGCACAATGACAGCTGTGGGCAAATGGGCATTCCTGTACGTCCCCTTGAATTGACCGTTCCTGCGAGACCCGCGGACTCAATGTCTGCCGGTGTCCCCGTGATCGTGTCACAGAGCTGCAGAACAGGGAAGTGCATATGTAAACAAGGCATTTCCCCATTGTGCCTTGTGACATGACAGAGATCACTGCTCCCTGTCATCGGGAGCAGTGATTGCTGTTATGTGAGTGGAAGCCCATCCCCCCCCACAGTTAGAATCACTCCCTAGGACACACTTAACCCCTTCATCACCTCTAGTGTTTAACCCCTTCCCTGCCAGTGTCATTTACACAGTAATCAGTGCATTTTTATAGCACTGATCGCTGTATAAATGACAATGGTCCCAAAATATTGTCAAAAGTGTCCGATGTGTTCACCATAATGTCGCAGTCATGATAAAAATCGCAGATTGCCGCCATTACTAATAAAAAAATGAATAATAAAAATAATAAAATTCAATATACGCTTGTTGCGATTATTTTTACCAAAAATATGTAAAAGAATACATTGGTTTTTTAAATATTTTTGGGGGATATTTATTATAGCAAAAAGTAAAAAATATAGCTTTTTTTTTCAAAATTGTCGCTTTTTTTTGTTTAGAGCGCAAAAAATAAAAATCGCAGAGGTGATCAAATACCACCAAAAGAAAGCTCTATTTGTAAGAAAAAAATGACATAAATTTTGTTTGGGTGCAACGTCGCGTGACCGCTCAGTTGTCAGTTAAACAACGTAGTGCCAAATCGCAAATAGTGCTCTGGTCAGGAAGGGGTTAAAATCTTCCGGGGCTGAAGCAGTTAAATGGACCCTGCAATGCTCCAATGAAGTAGAGAAAATGAATGTCATCTAAGTAGATGATGATGAAGAGTACACGCTAGTCCTGGAATATAACGTATACAGTAATTCTCAAAATGATGGACTGTGGCTGGGGCGTTACAGAAGCAGAAAAGCATGACCAGATACACAGTGTCCAAATCGTATCTGAAAAGCCACCTTACATTTGTCGTCTTGTCTAATTCTAACTAAACTGTATGCATTCCTAAAGTCAAGCTTGGAGAATACTTTTGTATTTGATACCTATTCACACTCAGGAGAGGGGTGGTCAAGAAGAATGTAAATAGAATATAGTGTGTCTATCAGTAGCTGGATGTGAAGGTGACAACCCCGTAGGACCAATCAATGCAACTATGATTGTAGAAACAGGTACAGTCTTTTTGGGTAACTGCAGGGAAAGTTGGAGGGTGATATGAGCTTGGTTTGTGCCAGTGAGTTGCACCGTATGAAACCAGTTAAGAAAAGGGCATACAGTATATGGTTTCACTGGAGAAGTCTGTATTGTTGAGATGTTTTGTTGTGGATAGAGGTGTCTGCCAAAAACTGCTCTGTAAAGTTTTAGTGTAGCCACTCATAGCTGATGGAGTACCAGAGATAGTAGCAACAGGTGACCACACTGGAATATCTGGTCTTGGCTGCATGTAATGGTGGCGATTAGTCCTCTCTCTCATAAACATTGATCCAGATCAATCAAGTCTTTCAGTAAAGCAGGTACACCCTAGCAGGTACACCACTCTAGCTAGTTCATCCTTTAAGGGATTGGTCAAGCCAAGGTGAAATTGATGGCAGAGCGCTGAGTAATTCCACTTGGTATCAGCACTTCACAAACAAAAGTCAGATACATAGTCCCCTGCAGGCCTCTTGCTTTGCCACGATTTACTGAGCATAGCCTTGGCAATCACATAACATAAAGGGTCAAAATACAACTGTGCCATGACTAAGAAAAAAGAGTCTGAGGTGACCAACATACAACTGTGTGATGGCTTAGAAGAAAAGAGTCTGAGGTGATCAAGGCGGGATGACTTTGCTCAAGTTGATGATGGGCCCAAGCCTGAGGTATACCCTGTAGTAATGAAGAGGTGAATCCAATTCTTGTAGCTTCCAATAAGTTCATAGTTGACGTGTAACGTTCATGAGAGTTCTTAAACGCCTGGTATTTCCTGTGATCGTGGGAGGCATCCACCTCTTGGTCTGACAAAAATTGTCTTGAAGTCTTTCAACTGCTTGAGACATAGATATTGGCTGGCAGAACATTTCTAACTGAGAGGCCTCCCTTTCAAACTCCACCATTTACTAATTGGTATGTCATGTACCAGATAGTAAGACAGAAGGTGCAAAGGGACAAGAGGAACATGAGTGTCAGGAAACTTAGGTCACAGACTGGAGATACAAATCAGGACAATCCTGCAGGACATGCAGGCAGGAATATCAGGCGAGGAGTCAGCAGGTGAACCAGCAGAGGTTAAAGAGGATCTCTGATTCATCAGAGGGTTCAGGATAGCAGAATTCGCCAAACACACTACCAGATAGGTAACAGGTCTATACAGTCACATAATTGGGGCCTTAACCACTTCCTGCCCGCCATATAGTGTATAACAGCCCTGCATTGAAGTGGTTAAGGGGTTAACCTGGTGGGACCCCTTAACTGTATAATCTAGTTTATTTAATGCCATTATTAGCATTTAAGCTAAAAATGGTAGTGCTCAGCAGACCTAAAAAACTGCTCCTCATATGATCAGTTTTTCCATGCACAGTAATGAGTTTATCCACCCAAAAAGAACATTTACGCAAAAAATACACATAACTGTGCCAGATATTGGAATGATGCTTCCAGGTCCAGGAAATGTGCATTCATAATGCGAAAAATCATCTGATTATTGTACAATGGAAAAATAGGTAAAATGTAATTAATCTGATGGAAATAAAACTTTGAAAGCTCTAAAGAACATTTTTTTCTAGCTACGTTTACCAAAGATCCTTTTTTATAAACGATTTCACGATTTTGGTACATAAACAAATGCTCAGCTTTAAACGGCTTGTTTTTTTAGAGCCTCTCTAATGCTGAAGAGCAGCCATCAGGTCACATTTTGAAAAATGGATCCTGTGATGTCCCTAAACATGAGCCTGTGATGCCGTTGCTTTATGTGAATAAAGAACAAGATTATCACTATACCAAGGTGTTCTGGTTAAGATCAGCTAAATCCGGCAATACATGGATCGATATTTGGCTGGTTAGGCAGGGGCAGACAAATTTTGATCCATGTATAGGCAGGGTGGTTGTACAGGAGTTGATCTACCGATCGACTTCTGTACAACCACCATGTTGGAAAATTTTTGCCTGATCAGCGCCTCCGGCTACAGCTGGCAGTGATGATCAGTGTATTCTGATGGTAGAGAAGGCTCCCTGCTGTCAGAAAAAAAAAGATACAGCAAGAGAGTTTATAATAAGAACTCTTTTTTTTTTTTAGGTTCAACATGCTAGTTGAATGAAAAACAATGTATAATCTATGAGCAGCCTTATGCCCCGTACACACGGTCGGATTTTCCGTCGGAAAATGTGTGATAGGACCTTGTTGTGGGAAATTCCGACCGTGTGTAGGCTCCATCACACATTTTCCACCGGATTTTCCGACACACAAAGTTTGAGAGCAGGCTATAAAATTTTCCGACAACAAAATCCGTTGTCGGAATTTCCGATCGTGTGTACACAAATCCAAAGCACAAAGTGCCACGCATGCTCAGAATAAATAAAGAGATGAAAGCTATTGGCTACTGCCCCGTTTATAGTCCCGACGTACGTGTTTTACATCACCGCGTTTAGAATGATCGGATTTTCCGACAACTTTGTGTGACCGTGTGTATGCAAGACAAGTTTGAGCCAACATCGGTCGGAAAAAATCCTAGGATTTTGTTGTCTGAATGGCCGATCAATGTCCGACCGTGTGTACGGGGCATTAGGGTGGTATTACACAGAATTACAAGTATTATAAGCAGATATCTCACCAGTAACAGCAGCCAGTGACAAGTCTGCTTGCTCTCAAATCCCATATGACTTCTTATAATCATTTGTGCAATGCAGTCAACATTAGCAACAGCAAGCTAACTCTTGGAAAAAGAAGGATTGCCACGTGATCTTTCCCCCACAGTTAATACTTGCATAAAACTGAAATGGGCTTTCTTGTGCATCATCTTTAGAAGAGGCTTTCGTCTGGGACGACAGCCATGCAGACCGATTTGATGCAGTGTGCAGCATATGGTCTGAGCATTGATAGGCTGACCCCCCACCCCTTCAACCTCTGCAGCAATGCTGGCAGCACTCATACATTAATTTCACAAAGATAACCTCTGGATATGACGCTGAGCACATGCACTCAACTTCTTTGGTTGACCATGGTGAGGCCTGTTCTGAGTGGAACCTGTCCTGATAAACCGCTGTATGGTCTTGGCCACCATGCTGCAGCTCAGTTTCAGAGTCTTGGCAATCTTCTTCTAGCCTAGGCCATCTTTATGTAGAGCAACAATTCTTTTTTTCAGATCCTCAGAGAGTTCTTTGCCATGAAGTGTCATGTTGAATGTTTGGACATTTTCACTTAGGGGTGTACTCACTTGTGTTGCCAGCGGTTTAGACATTAATGGCTGTGTGTTGAGTTATTTTGAGGAGACAGCAAATTTACACTGTTATACAAGCTGTATACTCACTACTTTACATTGTAGCAAAGTGTCATTTCTTCAGTGTTGTCACGTGAAAAGACATAATAAAATATTTACAAAAATGTGAGGGGTGTACTCACTTTTGTGAGATGCTGTACATGTATGCAACAAAAACATTTGTTTTTAAGGCTGACCATTTATTATACAATTTTCCTTTTGCTTTACCAAAACCATATAAAATGAGGTCAAACCTAAACACTTTAAATTTGTATGCAACCAGGCAGCCCCTTGCACTACATAGTTGAAGGTAAATCGAATAGAAATTGAAGAAAATTCTATAATATATGGCTAGCTTAACCTGAGTAGTTGCAACAGTTTAGTTAGGGTTTTATTGCTGGTTAGATTGAAAGTATGTGTGGTTTGTTCTGTATTATTATTTATGGCCTGCCAACCCACTGCAATGGACCAAAAAACAAACATGACACTATAAAAATGCAAGGCACCACAATGCACATATTTGAATGGACCCCAAAAGTTTCCAAACTTCTAGCTAAACAGGAAAGCACTCAAAGAACCATATGTGAATGGACCTTAACAAAATGTAAAAAAAAACAAACTTCTATCTAAACAGAAATGATCAAAATAACTATAAGAATTCATATTTTACAAATTCCTATCAATGTGATATCTATACGAAGAAAGGAAAACTATTAACATGAATTATATCTATAATCTTTGTATATGTCAGTACACCTTCAGTTATTAGTACTCAACACATTGTACACAGAACTACTTTGTTCTCTGATCTTTGTATGTAATCAATGTTTGTTCCTCTTTTTCAGTGCTGACTGCATTATTCAGTGCACCGGTTTCATAAGTTGGAGCCAACAACTCCTTCAGTTAATACTTAATTAAATCAAAACACAAGATTAGCCAGCCATGACTGCTGTGCTTGGAGATTTGTGATTAACTGAATGAACTTTCAAAGGTCAACTCAATGTCAACACTGTGCTTTATTATAAAGTTACTCCATGACATTACCCAATGGACATGAAAAAAATACAACTATTAATTAGGATGCACTAAAAATAAAACAAATGGTCCTGTGCATTGTCATTTTTTTAAGCACACATTGCACTTCTCGTTGTTAGAATATTCAGAACCATATGTATAATCAACTTGTCTTCATTTTGATTGGTCTCATCTGAATAAACATTCAGTGTTGAAGATTAACCTGGAAATAGTTTCCATTAAAGTGCATAGCATTACCAAGCAAAGTTATTACTTTAACAAGATTTAACCATTAGAACACCATTTTATATTGTTTCGTTTTTCACTTTTTCTGTCAAGGATCCCTAAATAAATAACATCTCTGAATATCCCTTAAATTCCAAACAATACAAAATATATCACTTTAAATGACTGCATTTGTTCCATTTAGTATAAATATCAGCAAGTCTAATATGCCGATTATCAACAGAAACTTGTCAAGTAAGAACAACCGTAGGAATGTGTGTAATGTCACTCTACCAACCTATCGTCTTTATTTTTTTAACGGATAAAACCAACCTATAGCCTTTAACTACTTCTTATCCAGGTCAATTCTGACACTTCATTCCTCCATGTAAAAAATCGACTACTTTTTTTTTTTTGCTAGAAAATTACTTAGAACCCTCAAACATAATATATATTCATTTTTTAGCAGAGGCCCTATAGAATAAAATGATGGGTGCAATTTTTTTTATGTCACACAGTATTTGAGCAGCGCTTTTTCAAATGCAGTTTTTTTTTTTTTAAATAAATACACTTTAATGAATTTAAAAAAATCAAAATACAAATTGACCCTCATTTTTATGTATAATGTGAAAGATGATGTTACGCCGAGTAAATAGATACCTAACTTGTCACACTTTAAAATTGCGTCTACCTGTGGAACGGCAGCAAACAAGAGTGCCTAAAATTCTCCATAGGCATCGCTTTAAACACCTTTACAGGTTACCAGTTTAGAGTTATGCCGCGTACACACGATCGCACATTCCGACAACAAAATCCATGGTTTTTTTTCCGACAGATGTTGGCTCAAACTTGTCTTGCATACACACGGTCACACAAAGTTGGTCGGAAATTGTGAACGTCTAGAACACGGTGACGTACAACACGTACCACGAGCCGAGAAAAATGAAGATCAATAGTCAGTGCGGCTCTTCTGCTTGATTTTGAGCATGCGTGGAACTTTGTGCGTCGGAATTGTGTACACACGATTGGAATTTACGACAACGGATTTTGTTGTAGGAAAATTTGAGATCCAGATCTCAAATTTTGTGTGAACGAAATTCCGATGGCAAATGTCCGATGGAGCCTACACACGGTCGGAATTTTCCGACAAAAAGCTCCCATCGAAAATTTTCCATCAGAAAATCCGACCGTGTGTACAGGCATTAGGCTGGCTCACAGAAGGGGTCCAGTGTGTCCTGGTTCACCATTTCAGGCCCGATTTCAGCCTGAACTCGGACCAGAAATGGACCAAAAGACGCACAGCACTTTTGTGCAAGTCGCACCGGACCCGCTGCAGTGATATGTGAACTGGCTCCATAGAGAGCTGGTCAAAATCTCCTGCTATTGCTAATTGGATGTGGAGGAACCCGCATCCAATTCGCAATGGTGTGAACCCAGCCTCACACAGGAGGCCTGGTGCTAGAATTATTGCTCTCGCTCTGACCTTCGCGACAATACCTCACATATGTGGTGCAATCACCGTTTACATATGCAAACGGAGTAACGTATGCGTTCGCATTTGCGTGTAAGCACTGGAGGATGGGGGTGCTTTACATTTTTATTATTATCATTATTATTTGTTTTATACAAAACTTTATTTTTTACACTTTTTTGGGGGATTAACTTTATTGCTATCACAAGGGATGAACAACATCCCTTGTGACAGCTTGGGCCGTGATAGGTCTTCTTTATGGAGAGATATGGGGTCTATTAGACCCAAATCTCTCCTCTGGCCTCCAATGCAGACACAGATCGGTCTGATCGGTTGCTTTACTGGCCAGTGGCCACTAACAACCAGGTAACAAAAAAGGCGGAACCAGAAGTGAGGGCATACCCATCGCTCCCGGTTTTCGGGGTCACAGAGAGAGAGGAACAACGTCAGTTCCTCTCTCTGTTCTGTGCAGCCGATGCCACTGGTCGCATTGCTCCCAGGCTTCACGATCGGATGCTAGAGCCCAGGAAAGGCGGTGGCGGGAGGGGGTTGGGACCCCCCTCCGCCCCCAGCAGAAGTGATCCCAGTGGCTATTTAGCCACTGGAATCACTTATGCTACAAAGGGAATCACTGGATGAAAATGTTCATACCGGGATGATGCCTGTAGGTGCAGTCATCATGCCAGGTATAACTACCATGGACGTCCTACGGGCGGCAAGTAGTTAAAGTCTAATTGTAGCTTTCTTTTTTAATTATTGTATTAAGTTAGGCTGCATAAAAAGTAAAGTATTTGTAAGGGAGAGCTCAGAACCGCTGTGTGAAAGCAGCAGTCTATGTCCATCGGTTCCACGTGTTCACACTCAATTGGAGCACAGTAGTTGTGACGGTGCATGGGACCACTGGAGAAAGACTACCGTTCTTGCTCAGAAAGGTTAGGAAACTGCTAGAACACTTTAAAGAAAAAAAACAAAAGAAATGAAAATACTACAATTTATGCAGCCTGACTTTATAAAACAATTAAAGAAACAACTGCAATGAAGCTTAAATTTACCAATGTATGTTCTATTTTCTTAGTCTGCACAGACTTTCTATTTTCAGTCTGTACAAAACTTACCATAATAACAATAATAATCTATCTGATGCCAACACAATGCATTCAGGAAACAATCTGCTACAATCCATTTTTAACCCCTGCTAGCGGCCGAGGAAAGGATTAATAGCACTTGTTTTGCGGCGCTGCTGAAGCGCTTTGCAGGTGCTTCGGCAGTGCTGCCCATTAATTTCAGTGGGCAGGGGCGGTGGAGGAGCGGTGTATACACCGCTCCCCCACCGCCCCAAAGATGCTGCTTGCAGGACTTTTCTTCCTGTCCTGCAAGTGCACCGCCCCAGTGTGAAAGCACTCGGGCATTCAAACTGGGGTGGCTTGAGAGGCGCTTTTCAGACGCTATTTTTCAGGCACTAAAAAAAGTGAAAAGTGCCCCAGTGTGAAAGGGGTCTAAGGGAAATCCTTGTCTTCAAACCTAGCTATAAAACCTATTAGTGAGTAGGAAATTATGGTACTTGAATGTCTGTTGATCCTAGGGCTAGTTTACACTTGCTTCAAAACATGGCTTCGGACACACTTTGTTAAAGCTCTCTAAACGCCAGTAAAAGCTCCAGTCACTAAAAAAAATGGTTAGCTTACATTCCTGTATACACCTGCTTTTGCTTGGTGCCTCGATGAGGCTTCAGTGTGGCTTCAATTAGGCTTTGGTGGAGCTTCAGTGGGGCTTCAGTGGGGCTTCAAACAAGCTTTGCCATAGACTTCTACAGGCTTTGAATATGCTTTGAAGCACCACTAAAGCTACATGGGGTAACATTTTTGAAGCAAAGCCAAAGCAAAGCAAGGTGTAAACAGGACTGTAAGCTAATCATTTTATTTAGTGACAGGAGCTTTCACTAGCGTTCAGAGAGCTTTAACAAATAAAATAATAATTTTTAAGCATGGCCTATTAAAAAAAAAAAGAAAAAAAAAGTCCTTAAGTGCACTGTGTTCGGGCGCCAGACACAGTGCACTATGGGAAGCGCCACGTCTATGCAATCACAAGATTGCAGGCGCGGCGCTTCATTGGCGGGGTTTGGAGCTGCTTTGCAGCGCAATCCATCGTGCCGAGCAGCTTCTGCCCAACGCCCGGCCGGGTGCTTTGTTCTCAGTGTGAGAACAAAATTACTTCCGGCGGGCTACAAAAAGATGTCTGCCGTGAAGACTTATCTCCTTATGTTCAGTGGAGAGGGGAGGCCCCACCCCTCTCCACTGACACAGAGAAAGCCAGGAACTAGCTGGGGAGAGACAGACGCGGATTGAAGGAGGGCTGTGCTGCCAGGGACACAGATGTGAGGAGGACCCTGGTGCTCTGCTGATGGGAACACAGATGTGAGGTGGACCCTGGTGCTCAGCTGATGGGGACACAGATGTGAGGAGGACCCTGCTGCTCTACTGATGGGGACACAGATTTAAAGAAGGACTCCTCTGACGGGGACACAGATGTAAGGATGGCCTCCGCTGACGGGGAAACAGGTGTAAGGGGGGGACTCCGCTGATGGAGTAAGGAGGGGCTCTGCTGATGGGGACACAGATGTAGGGAGGGACTCCGCTGGGGGCACCTGATGTAAGGAGGGACTCCGCTGGGGGCACCTGATGTAAGGAGGGACTCCGCTGGGGGCACCTGATGTAAGGAGGGACTCTGCTGGGGGCACCTGATGTAAGGAAGGACTCCGCTGGGGGCACGTGATGTAAGGAGGGACTCCGCTGGAGGCACCTGATGTAAGGAGGGACTCAGCTGGGGGCACCTGATGTAAGGAGGGACTCCACTGGGGGCACCTGATGTAAGGAGGGACACCGCTGGGGGCACCTGATGTAAGGAGGGACTCTGCCGGGGGGCACCTGATGTAAGGAGGGACTCTGCTGGGGGCACCCAATGTAAGGAGAGACTCTGCTGGGGGATCCCGATGTAAGGAGGGACTCTGCTGGGGGCAACTGATGTAAGGAGGGACTCCGCTGGGGGCAACTGATGTAAGGAGGGACTCCGCTAGGGGCACCTGATGTAAGGAGCGATTCCGCTGGGGGCACCTGATGTAAGGAGGGACTCCGCTGGGGGCACCTGATGTATGGAGGGACTCCGCTGGGGGCACCTGATGTAAGAAGGGACTCCGCTGGGGGCACCTGATGTAAGGAGGGACTCCGCTGGGGGCACCTGATGTAAGGAGGGACTCCGCTGGGGGCACCTGATGTAAGGAGGGACTCCTCTGGGGGCACCTGATGTAAGCAGGGACTCCGCTGGGGCACCTGATGTAAGTAGGGACTCTGCTGGGGGCACCTGATGTAAGGAGTGACTCTACTGGGGGCACCTGATGTAAGGAGGGACTCCGTGGGGGGCACCTGATGTAAGGATGGACTCCGCTGGGGGCACCTGGTAAGGACAGACTCCGCTGGGGACACCTGATGGCAGGCGACGTGGCAGGTGACACGCTCAGGGCTCCCACTGATTCTGCATTATGGTGAGTTGAATGATTTAATTTTATATACAATGTAATAATAGAAATAATGTGCTTCAATCATCCTGACACCATAACAACCATGGTGTCAGGATGATTGAAGTGCTAACATCAGGTGTTTGGAGTATCTTTATCTGCTGATTGTTAAACTTTCTTTCTATTGTTGTGTAGGATCTGGGCCTGCTGTCCCTCCCTCCCTCCCTCTCCATCCCTCGTTCATCTCAGACACTAACCACACCACATTAGAGCCACGCCCACTATTTTGCTGAAACCACGCCCATTTTCACCAAGTGGGAGAGTGTGAGGGGTCAAAAAGGAAGGACGGGGTCTGGTGACCCCCCATCCTAAAACTTCACCAGCCGCCACTGCTAGCCGTTAATGTGTGTTGGAGCCAAAGCAAGTGTAAATGAGCCCTAAATCACATCAGCTGTACTAGGCATGGACATTACTCAGTTTGGGAAAGATTATATAGTTTTTTTTAAACTGACTCAATTCCCCATTCACGTGATAAGGAGCCTGACAGAGGCTCCTTATCACGATCGGAGATGCGGTGTGTCAGATTCGCGATCGCCGCGCTGCGCTCCCCCACGGGCACGCGCCAGCATGTTGTCCTGCCCGGACGTCAATATGCTATTGATCGGACGGGAAGTGGTTAAAGTATAAATAAATCTCATGTGGGATAGACAATCCCAAGATGGGTGTAAATAATAGACAGTTAGACCCCTTTCACACTGAGGCAGTTTTTCAGGCGTTTTAGTGCCATAAATAGTGCCTGTAAAGTGCCTGAAAACTGCCTCCCATGCTGCCCGAATATGAAAGTCTGAGTGCTTTCACACTGGGGCGGTGCGCTTGCGGGACGTTAGAAAAAGTCCTGAAAGCAGCATCTTTGAGGCAGTTTGGGAGTGATGTATACAGCACTCCCAAAATGCCCTGCCGATTGAAATGAATGGGCAGTGCTTCCGAAGCACCTGAAAAGCGATTCCAAAGCACCCGCAACACAGGTGCTTTTAACCACTTACGGACCGCCGCACGCCAATATACGTCCTAAGTTTGAAGAGGAATATCGTTGTATCCTCTTCTTAGGCCGGTGGTCCGCTTTCCGATAAGAGTGGCCTCTGTGGCGGATTCGCCGCAAGGTCACTTTTATCAGCGGCCGGAGAGGGTCCCCCCTCCGGTGCCCTCCGCCGCTTACCGGAGCCGTCGGCAGCGGCGGAGGTGATCGGATGTTACAACTTGCTGGGTATGGAGACGAGTGAGGGGAAGATGGCCCCCACCCGTCTATATAACATTGCAGGGCGGAAGCAAAGTCAAAACGTCACTTCCGCCCATAGCTCTTAAAGGGCCATTTAAAAAAAAAAAAAATTTTTTAAACGACATTTTCTTTTTTTTTTATTGCATTTTAGTGTAAATATGAGATCTGAGGTCTTTTTGACCCCAGATCTCATATTTAAGAGGTCCTGTCATGCTTTTTTTCTATTACAAGGGATGTTTACATTCCTTGCAATAGGTATAAAAGCGACACATGTTTTTTTTTTTGAAAACAGTGTAAAAATAAAAAATAAAAGGTAAAAAAAAACTTTTTTTAATCGCGCCCCGTCCCGCTGAGCTCGCGTGCAGAAGCGAACGCATACATGAGTAGCGCCCGTATATGAAAACGGTGTTCAAACCACACATGTGAGGTATCGCCACGATCAGTAGAATAAGCGCAATAATTCTAGCCCTAGACCTCCTCTGTAACTCAAAACATGCAACCTGTAGAATTTTTTAAACGTCGCCTATGGAGATTTTTAAGGGTAAAAGTTTGTCGCCATTCCACGAGCGGGCGCAATTTTGAAGCGTGACATGTTGGGTATCAATTTACTCGGCATAACATTATCTTTCACAATATAAAAAAAAATTTGGCTAACTATACTGTTGTCTTATTTTTTATTTAAATAAAAGTGTATTTTTTCCAAAAAAAAGTGCGCTTGTAAGACCGCTGTGCAAATACGGTGTGACAAAAAGTATTGCAACGACTGCCATTTTATTCTCTAGGGTGTTAGGAAAAAAATGTATAATGTTTGGGGGTTCTAAAACTGTTTTTAACTTGTAAACAACACATCTCAAAAAGAGGCTCGGTCCTTAAAGCGGAGGTTCACACAAAAATTGAACCTCTGCTTTTCGGAACCCTCCCCCCCTCCGGTGTCACATTTGGCACCTTTCAGGGGGGAGGGGGGTGCAGATACCTGTCTAAGACAGGTATTTGCACCCACTTCCGGCAAAGACTCCCATGGGAGTCTATGCCTCTTCCTGTCCCCACCGCGCTGCCTGCTGGGACACACACGGGTCCCAGGGATAGCGGGGACTAGTTAGGAAGCACAGCGCAACTCGCGCATGCGCAGTACGGAACCGGGAAGTGAAGCCGCAGTGCTTCACTTCCTGATTCCCTTACAGAGAATGGCAGCGGCAGCACCCAAGGAACGATTCGGTCTCAGGTGCCGACATCGCTGGACCCTGGAACAGGTGAGTGTCCTTATTTTAAAAGTCAGCAGCTGCAGTATTTGTAGCTGCTGACTTTAAAAAAAAATGTTTTCGCCGGAATCCCTCTTTAAGTGGTTAACCCCTTCTTCGACAGCTAGTAGGGGTTAAAAGCGCTCTGCTAGCGCCCAAAAAACACCACTTAAACAGCACTAAAGCGGACTTTTTAACGCTAACGCTTGGGCGGCCCCCAATGTGAAAGTAGCCTTAGCTATAATGAGATGAATATGCTTGTCTGAGATGGTGGAGGCCAAATTTCCAAGTTGGTGCCAAATATGAGATATTTTTTGGCATTCCCAAAAGATATGGGCGAATGAGCCTGGGGAAGGGCAACCTCTGAAGCAAACTAGAGGAACTGTTGGAAAAATAACATGTAATTTGGTGGGTGTGAGATACCATCTAGTGAAACGTTTGATTGCAGTCTCACGGATTGTAAGTGATCTTGTGCATTTCTGGAGATTGATTATACTGTCTCTCCAGTCTTCGAAGGAGAGGGAAAAGTTACATTGTTTCCCATTTCTGCATGTATGGGAGCTTTTCTTCGGGGTCTAAATTCACTAAGTTATTGTAAATGACCGATATGAGACCCATTCCTCTAGGGGTTTCTAAGCATATGTTTTCATAAAATGTGGGGGGGTTCAATATTAGACGTTTTAAAGTAAGTGTTGTAAAAATGTCTTATTTGAAGAAATCGATAGTGTTAATTATTTGGGATATGATATGTTGTTTGAAGAGATGATAATGTGTCAAATGTGGAGTTTTTAATGAATTTACTAAGGGTAATAATATCATTAGATATCCACCAGAAGAGTTCTTCAATTCACTGTAAACCTGGTGGGAGTTTTGGGTCTCCTAGGAATGTTGCTGAGGGGGGGGGGTTAGATATTAGACCAAATTTCTATTTATATAGTCTCCAGAGTTGTAATGATTGAAGAACAAGTTGGTTATGCAAGGCAATATTGTTTTGTGGAGCACCTGTAGACCATAGGCCAGAAAGTGCATGAGGTTTAATGGAATCCTTTTCAAATTCAACCCATGGGATCCTTGGTTTACAAACATGCCATTGAGTATTTGTGACAAGCGTGAAGCTAAGTAATATAGCCAGAAATCAGGAAGGGCGAGACCTCCTTTGTGTTGTGGAGAGTATAGGACTGTTTTGGAGAGATGAGGATGAGAGTTTGCCCACACAAATGTTTTAACTTCCGTTTGAAATGTAGTCACTTGAATTTTATTTAACCTAATAGGGAGGGCTCTAAATCAGTATAACAGTTATGGGAGTATTGTCATTTTATTCGCCGTTATCCTTCCCAGGTTTTGACATCAGCGGGAGGTAGTTTTTGGAGAACAAGAATTTTATATCTGGGGTAAGGTGGGTTCCTAAGTATGAGAGAGAGTCAATGGACCGTGTGAAAGTGAACGAGTTTCTTAAGGCACTAAATTGTGATGGTGGGATGTTTATAGGCCTACCGATGGATTTCAAGATGTTATCTATCTGATAAACCAGATAGGGATGAAAATTGTTGTAGAGTTTTAAGTAGGTTCGGTAACGATATAACTGGTTGGGTGAGGAATAATAAAATGTCGTTAGCGTACATGCTTATTTGTACAGTATCTCACAAAAGTGAGTATACCCCTCACATTTTTGTAAATATTTTATTATATCTTTTTTAATGTGACAACACTGAAGAAATTACACTTTGCTACAATGTAAAGTAGTGAGTGTACAGCTTGTATAACACTGTAAATTTGCTGTTCCCTCAAAATAACTCAACACACAGCCATTAATGTCTTAACCGCTGGCAACAAAAGTGAGTAGACCCCTAAGTGAAAATGTCCAAATTGGGCCCAATTAGCCAATTTCCCTCGCCGGTGCCATGTGACTCGTTAGTGTTCAAGGTCTCAGGTGTGAATGGGGAGCAGGTGTGTTAAATTTGGTGTTATCGCTCTCACTCTCTCATACTGGTCACTGGTAGTTCAACATGGCACCTCATGGCAAAGAATTCTCTGAGGATCTGAAAGAAAGAATTGTTGCTCTACATAAAGATGGCCTAGGCTATAAGAAGATTGCCAAGACCCTGAAACTGAGCTGCAGCATGGTGGCCAAGACCATACAGCGGTTTAACAGAATAGGTTCCACTCAGAACAGTAGATAAAAAACACAAGGCGCCACTCTAAGTGCAGAGATACCATAAGGTTTATTATACAAATCTAGGAAAGATGGTACTCACAAAGGTACATGATTAAAAACATGTTTGCAGTGTTCCTGGAGTTTGTGTGCTCCCAGTCTAGATGGCGTTGGTATCCAATAGACAGGCTCGGCGGTGAATGCCGTCGCTTCCTGCCGCTGGAACGCATGCTGAGAGCCAGGGAGCCAGTGGGATGAGGTCACTTCCGGGTAGCGGGACGTGTAGGCGACGCGTTTGCGGAGCTACACTCCTTCCTCAGGCCTAACGTGTGATGTAATTGGGCTGGAATATAGAGGCTAGTGAATGGTGCTGATTGGTAGAAAAAGCACTCTGTGTTTTGGATTTTTCTACAATCGCTCAAGCTGGCACAGTAGCTAGCCAGTATAAAATTCATTGGACAACTGCTGGAATTAATCAAATTGAACAATACATGTATAATACCAATTCTAAAAAGACTATTTAAAAAACTAAATGTGGATTGTATAAAAGCAATGTGGATAGTAATGGATAATGCAGATAAAAAAGAGGCAGTGACATGGAAAACCACATAAAGAGCATAAGAAATGCTGCAAGGACACATGACCTAAGCTAACGGTTGGGGATGACAACCGTTAGCTTAGGTCATGTGTCCTTGCAGCATTTCTTATGAATTTATCTACAGTACCCAGAGGATTGCTTCTTTTCCTATAACAGGGCAGCCTTCTAATGTGGTCAGCGCTCTACCCAATATATGGACTACAATTCAGCCTACATGGACATTATAGAATAATAATATTTTTCTTCTGATAAATTAATGTTCATCTATTTTAAAACTTCTTTATTATTGACAATTGCTTTTATTCCTATTTTCAATCAATAATTGTTTTTAAAATTTATAACTGTGTTGGGTCCAGCGCTCACTTTTACCCATTGTTGTATTCCACTCAGAACAGGCCTTGCCATGGTTGACTCAAAGAAGTTGAGTGCACATGTTTAGTGTCATATGCAGAGGTTGTCTTTGGGAAATAGACGTATGAGTGCTGCCAGCATTGCTGCAGAGGTTGAAGGGGTGGGGGGGTCAGCCTGTCAGTGCTCAGACCATATGCTGCACACTGCATCAAATTGGTCTGCATGGCTGTTGTCTCAGAAGGAAGCCTCTTCAAAAGAAGAGCCATACTGAACCCTTCACTCTGCATGTAGGGCAATCCTGAACCCCGCACTCTGAACATAACGCAGTCCTGAACCCCGTACTCTGAACGTAACGCACTGCTGAACCCCATACTCTGAACGTAACGCACTCCTAAACCATGCACTCTGTACATAACACACTCCTGAACCCCGTACTCTGAACATAATGCACTCCGGAACCCTGTACTCTGAACATAACGCACTGCTGAACCCCATACTCTGAACGTAACGCATTTCTGAACCCCGTACTCTGTACATAACGTACTCCTGCACCCCGAATTCTGTACATAATGCACTCCTGAACCCCGCACACTGTACATAACGCACTCCTGAACGTAATGCACTCCTGAACCCCGCACACTGTACATAACGCACTCCTGAACGTAATGCACTCCTGAACCCCGCACTCCTGAAAGTAACGCATTCCTGAACCCCGTACCCTGTACATAATGCACTCCTGAACCCCACACTCTGTACTCTGAACGTAACGCACTCCTGAACCCCGTACTCTGAACATAACGCACTCCGGAACCCCGTACTCTGAACATAACGCACTGCTTAACCCCGTACTCTGAACGTAACGCACTTCTGAACCCCGTACTCTGTACATAACGCACTCCTGCACCCCGCATTCTGTACATAATGCACTCCTGAACGTAATGCACTCCTGAACCCCGCACTCTGTACATAATGCACTCCTGAACCCCGCACTCCTGAAAGTAAGGCACTTCTGAACCCTGTACTCTGAACATAATGCACTCCTGAACCCCACACTCTGTACATGATGCACTCCTGAACCCCGCACTCTGTACATAACGCACTCCTGAACCCCGCACTCTGTACATAACGCACTCCTGAACGTAACACACTCCCAAACCCCGTACTCTGAACATAACGCATTCCAGAGCCCTGTACTCTGAACGTAACGCACTCCTGTACCCCGTACTCTGAACGTAATGCACTCCTGAACCCCGTACTCTGAACGTAACGCACCCCTGAACCTCGTACTCTGAACACCGCTAAAATGTTCGGGTTTGGCTGAAGAAAAGGTGGCAATCCTACCTGTGATGTCGTCATGGAGGAGTGGAAGAGGACTCCAGTGGCAACCTGTAAAACTCTGGTAAACTCCATGCCCAAGAGGGTTAAGGCAGTGCTGGAAAATAATTGTGGCCACACAAATTATTGACACTTTGGGCCCAATTTGGACATTTTCACTTAGGGGTGTACTCACTTTTGTTGCCAGCGGTTTAGACATTAATGGCTGTGTGTTGAGTTGTTTTGACAGCAAATTTACACTGTTATACAAGCTGTACACTGACTACTTTACATTGTAGCAAAATGTAATTTATTCAGTGTTGTCACATGAAAAGATATAATAAAATATTTACAAAAATGTGAGGGGTGTACTCACTTTTGTGAGATACTGTATGTAGTATTAGGTGCGGTATATCCCTTAATGTCTGGATGTGAGAGAATTGCTGTCGCCAACAATTCTATAGCGAGTGCAAATAGGGAGGAGACAGGGGCTCCCCTGTCTCGTCCCCCTGCCCACCTTGAAGAACTCATGGAGCCTCCAGGAGTAGGAAGTAGATAAGAGACCAATACATTGAGTAAAGAGTGCATTTATTTGGTGATCAGACCATGGACAGGGGGCATCAAGAGAGTTTGATAAAAGAATAGGTGTGCAAAAAATTTAATCCAGACGCGAATAAGATTCATGAGGACGTGAATAAAATGTGCATTCATGAGCGCCAATGTTTAAGGCCCTCCACATATCAATAAGTTGCATAGAGTTTAGATGTGTTCATGTAGATCTGGAAACGGTTTTAGAGTTTATTTGCTACAGTCTATACATGGTTGTGAAACTGAGTTAATATCCCCACCAAGAATAAAATGTGTTGATTGATAACGTAGTAAGGTAAAAAAAAAAAAAAATTGGAAAAGAAAGGCGATTGGCCTTAATTAGGTACATAGACATTAGCTATGGTTAACTATCTTCCATGCGTCCAGCATGTAGATTAGGGGGCCGGACGCATGGATTAGGGGGGCAGCACCCCTAATGGATGAGCCGCCACTGGGCAACTGAATTGTACAGCAAATTTTAAAACTATGATGATAATTCTAAACATAACATATGTAAGTTAAAGAGTATAAAGCCACTGATAAATGAAAATGGGGCAGGGAAGAGATAGAGACTCAGTCGCACCAGTTCAGAGACCAAAAATATGAGCCAAATGGTAAAAAAAAGCCAATTTAAAATAAAACTAAAAACCTCAATACGAGAGTTTGAAAAATTCCGACCAAAAACCTACAAGAAAAAGACGGAGTGGGGGAAAATCATAACAAGGGGGCCCCCAGATCCCAGCCCCCCCCCCCATGTGAATGAGTACCCCATTGTACCCCTTACCCATTCACCAAAAAAAAAAAAAAAAAAAAAGTGTAGTGTTACATAAAGCAAGAATGTAAAAGTCCTTTATTAATAATGAAGAATGTTCCCGTTGTAGTTCTAAGTCTTCTTCCTCCGCTTCTTCTCCCTTCGCCGATGACTTCTTCCTCTGACCTTGGCTTCTGCTGTTATGTTAGGTCAGGTGTCTGCCATTTCTTTTATAGCCATGGGGCGTGGCCATCTGGGGGACGTCATCTGGAGGCCCTGTCTCTCATGACGTGGGGGCAGGGTCTCCGTGTGACATCACGAGGGGTGGGGTCTCCAGGTGACGTCCTCAGATGGGCTTGCCCCAAGGCTGTATAAGAAATGGCAGACACCGGACCTGACATAACAGCAGAAGCCAGCATTGGAGTAAGACCGTGGCCGGCGGAGGAAAAAGTCATCGGTGGAGGGAGAAGACACGGAGCTATGACGCGAGACATTCTTCATTTTTATAAAGCATTTTTCCAAAACTGTCTCGTTTTTTGTAACACTGCACTTTTTTTGGTGAATGGGTAGGGGTACAATGTACCCCATACAATGGGGGGCTGGGATCTGTGGGGCCCCTTGTTAAAGGGGGGCTATCAAATTCTGATAAGCCCCCTGCCCACAGACCCCCACAACCACCGGCAATGGTTGTCAGGAAGAGGTCCTTGTCCCCATCAACACGGGGACAAGGTGCTTTGGGGTGGGGGAGCGCAGAGCCCCCCCCCCCGCTCCAAAGCACCCACACCCCCCCCATGTTGAGGGCATGTGGCCTGGTATGGTTTGGGTCCCAGTGTTAATTTCATAGACTAAAATATTTTCATCAACTAAATAATACTATTTTAGTCGACTAAAATAACTGAGATGACTAAAATACGACGAAAACTAAAATGGCATTTTAGTCTAAAGACTATGACTAAAACTAAATTGAAATTTGACGTCAAAATTAACACTGCACTACCACATAAGAATATGTAGGGGGCATCTACTAAGGTGCTGAAAGAAAAAGGCTTTTCTTATTTATTTTTCTTAATATTTAATGTTGGTAATATATTCAGGTAATATGGCATTACAGTCAATAGAGTTTACAGTCTTTGTTTTTTTTTTTATATTTTCAAGTTGTATTTCTGCTTGTCAAAAAGCAATATTTTTGTTTATGAAACTTGATTTTATTTATAAAGACGTTATATATCACAATGGCTAAATCTGTGTCTGTAGTGCGTGTTCAAACCTTAATACCATAAATAATAACATGTTATTATATTTTTACTCCAGGAGTATATAATGAGTTTGTCAATTCTAAAGAAATGCTTAAATAATGCATTCAAATTTACCTAAACCCCATTAGATTTTAGTCGACTAAAATCTACTGGAGATTTTAGTTGACTAAAATTCGACTTAAACTAAAAAAATTCAGATGACTAAAATACAACTGAAAATAAAATGTCATTTTAGTCAAAAGACTAAAATATGGCTAAAACTAAAACGGCATTTTAGTCAAAAGACTACAACTAAAACTAAATCGAAATTGGTCAAAATTAAAACTGTTCCCCAATGCGTTTTTTTTTTTTTTTTTGCCATGGGGGTTCCCCTTAAATCCATACCAGACTGATGATGGTCCGACTTGGATTCAACTTACATTCAAAACAATAGGCTGAAATCGTGCCCAAGTTGGACCAAAGTAGTGCAGGGAGCATTTTCAAAGTTGGACCAGTTAAAGCGGGGGTCCACCCACACCGCTCAAAAAAAAAAATATTAAAAGCCAGCAGCTACAAATACTGCAGCTGCTGACTTTTAATACATGGCCACTTACCTGTCCCAGGGTCCAGCGATGTTCTCAGCAGCTGCCGCCGCCATCCTAGGTGAGGGAATCAGGAAGTGAAGCGTTGCGGCTTCACTTCCCGGTTCCCTACTGCGCATGCGTGAGTCGTGCTGCGCGTCCCAAGTGGTCCCCGCTCTCTCCTGGGAGCTGTGTGTTCCCAGCAGACAGCACGGTGGGGACGGGAAGAGGCATAGACTCCCATGGGAGTCTATGCCGGAAGTGGGTGCAAATACCTGTCTTAGACAGGTATCTGCACCCCCCTCTCCCCTGAAAGGTGCCAAATGTGAAACCGGAGGGGGGGAGGGTTCCGAAAAGCGGAAGTTCCATTTTTGTGTGGAACTCCGCTTTAAGATGGCTCTCATAGGGATTCATTGATTTTGACATGTCATGCTCTGGAAGACAGAGCACACGTCGGACCAGTCCTAAAAGGCCTAAATATACAAAGGTCATAAGAAAGTGGCTGGCCCATGTTCCTAAAAAATCGTATATATTAAAAGCTAGTGTGTTTAAACACTATGGCTATCCCTAAACTTTTACTTTATCCTGTCAAATCTTTTTCTTTTGAATTCTTGTCTTTTTTCTGTCCGTGCCTGTTTTCTATAAAACTGAAAAAAAAAAAAAAAACACACACTACAAATAGTAAGAAAAAGAGTTAAAATGAGAAACAGGGCTTGGGCCTGTCATTGACAGAGTGTAATTCCTTGTGGTGCCCAGGGCAATAACAGCTTATAAATACAGCCCTAAGTATTGTGCTTTGTAAAGGAGATGCAATGGTATGTTACATTATTTTGAACTTTGCCTCTGGGCTCATATAAAATGCACTTGGGATTTGCTGGTCTTTTAATACTCCCTTTCAGACCATGCTGTCCTCTGTTATTTAATGGAAAAAGTTCAAAAATATTACAAATGATAAATGATACAGTAGCATATTTGCAAATACATCTACAAAACATGAGAAAAAAAAACATAGGTTGTATAACACCAATCAAGAACAAAATGTATCTTAAAGATGGGAAAGCAGGGATTAAGTAACAGATCATTTTTATTTTATTAATAATATAATTATTAAAGATATATTTGACAAGTACATAAACACATTAACTTTCATAGTTTGAAATACTTTCCCAGTCACCTAATTAGTTATTGTATTAGCAGAAGCAGAACCTGGATTGTATGTAACATAGTTAAAGGGTCTAGTCACCCGATGTTTTAGTAACAGGGGGGTACAATGGGCTGAGTCAGCTCCTGGTTTCTTATTTGTTTTAGATAATCTAATGGCGAGATCCCCCTGACATAAATTCTGTTTTCTTTGTCTACTTGCAAATTTTGTGTGTTTCATCCTACTTTTGCTTGTTTCGGCACCTCCTAGAACATTCGCCGTAATGGGAAATACAGTCCCCAAGAGATATAAATGATTATCAGGTGGTTTAACTATCCAGCATCCACCAAAACCTGAAATCATATCTGGCTGGACTGACACTTTAATAAACAAATATACCCTTTGTAAAAAAATAAAAATAAACATTCACTTTAGAACAAATATATGTTACATTTAAAAAGCTACAAAAGGATAAAACAGATGCACGAGGGGCATTTCATTTTACAGGTAAAAAAAAGGGATGCTGGCGTAGCGTTACTACACACAGTAGTAAGAGGCAAGTGTGTCCTGATAGGCAGCACACTATATATATATATATATATATATATATATATATATATATATATATATATATATATATATATATATATATATATATATATATATATATATATATATATATATATATATATATATAATCAAGATGGTAGACAAAAGTGTTAGTGCGTGCATGGTACAGCGTGTGGTGATGAAGTTTCTTGTGAACAAAAGGCGTAAAATCTGCAAATATCTACAAAATACTTCAAGCACAGTGCGGTGATGAGCCGCTCAGCCGCAGTAATGGCCCGTTTACACCATATGCAGTCCAGTGCGTTTTTTCCTGCATCAAAAATGCATGGAAAGTAGGTTATATGGTTTCCATTGGCATAGTTCATACCAGTGCATTCAGTTCCAGAAAAAAAAAAAGTAGAACATGCTGCATTTTTCCTGCACTGAACTGTACTGGAACACAGTAAAATGCATTAAAAATGCACTGGACCCCAGGACAGTGAAAAAAAAAAAAAAAACAGAAAAAAAGAAAAAAGCATCTGGAATGGATCTGGAAACGCATTAAAAACGCACCAGAATGTGCCAAAAATGCATCTGGACTGGATCTGGAGTGCGTTTTTGTGGTGTGAACCAGCCCTAAGACATTCGAATGGTGTAAACATTTTAAAGATGGCCAAACGTCTGTCAGTGCGATCCCGGCCATGGTGGTTCCAAGCCCACAGCAGTCATTCCTGTGAACAGTGAGTGGAACGCCTGATCCTGGAGAATCGATAAATAGCCTGTCGTGAAATTGCACAGGAGACAAATCTTTCTGTGGGAAGGGTGAACACAATCATTGACGAACATTTGCATTTTTGAAAAGTTAGCACACTGGATACCAAGACAGCTTATCGATTTTGACCAGCACAGAAGAGTTGAAGTCTGCACTGCGTTGAAGGAGCGTTATGACAGGCCTGGTTTGATCACTAAGGGCGTTCTGTTTCTCCAGGACAATTCACATGCTTTTACTACTCACCACACTACAGCAACTTGGCTGGGAGGTATTGCTGCATCCCCCTAACAGCCGAGAATTCGCTCAGACTGATTTCCACCTGTTTAGACCCCTAAAAATGTTTTTAAAAATTAAAAAAAAAAAAGAGTTCCTCGGAGGTCAGCATTTCAGCACTGGTGACAAAGTGAAGCAGGCTGTCCTAGTATGGTTCAGGTGTACTGACAAATCTGTATGCCAAAGCTTTCCAGGCATTAGATAAGTGCTGGGATAAGTGTATAAATGTAGCAGGGGAGTGTGTCGAAAAATAAATGCAGTTTCCACTTCTTGAAATTTGTTCTTTTATTATATAAACTCAAAACTCCCGGTTTGACATGAATACCCCTCATAGATATATTTAAACTTGCTTTTTTCTGCTGTATGTGCATTTGACTGCAAGTCCCTTTAACCGCTTCACCCCCGGAAGATTTTACCCCCTTCCTGACCAGAGCACTTTTTGAGATTCGGCACTGCGTTGCTTTAACCGACAATTGCGCGGTTGTGCGACGTTGTACCCAAATAAAATTGACGTCCTTTTCTCCCACAAATAGGGTTTTCTTTTGGTGGTATTTGAACACCCTTGCGATTATTTTTTTTTTGCGCTATAAATAAAAAAGCGTCAAAAAAAAAAAAAAAAAAAAGCAATATTTTTTACTTTTTGCTATAATAAATATTCCCCAAAAATATATAAAAAAAAATTGCAAAAAGCATATATTGATTGGTTTGCGCAAAAGTTATAACGTTTACAAAATAGGGGATAGTTTTATGACATTTTTATTATTATTTTTATTTTATTAGTAATGGCAGCGATCTGCAATTTTTAATCGTGACTGCGACATTATGGCGGACACATCGAACACTTTTGACACTATTTTGGGACCATTGTCATTTATACAGCAATCAGTGCTATAAAAATGCACTGATTACTGTGTAAATGACACTGGCAGGGAAGGGGTTAAACACTAGGGGGCGATCAAGGGGTTAAGTGTGTCCTAGGGAGCGATTCTCACTGTGGGGGGGGGATGGGCTACAACTCACATGACAGCGATCACTGATCCCGATGACAGGGAGCAGTAGATCTCTGTCACGTCACAAGGCAGAATGGGGAAATGCCTTGTTTACATAGGCACTTCCCTGTTCTGCAGCTCCATGAAACAATCGCCGGGAGACCAGCAGACATCGAGTCCGCAGGTCCCATGGGCATGGTCACACTGTACGTGGCTGCACGCCCGCTAACCCCACCAATTAAAGGGACGTACAGGTATGCCCATTTGTCAACCACTGCCATTGAGCCGACGTATATTGGCGTGCAGCAGTTGGCAAGTGGTTAAAGTAAACCCTGTACTTTATGCAGTGCAAAGAAACAGGCTCATTTAACTGCAACCCTCTCCAGCTGCACATACTCATCTTCCCTTTACTCCTCTGCCATTCCATTAGTTTGCCACGCAGCAAAGAGAAACATCCAGTACATCAGGGATGGAGAACATATGACTCGTTCTCACTTCTTCTGACTAAAACCTGTTTAGCTGTGGTCAGCTTCAGACCAGCACTCCTCAGTAAACGTTTTAGGCTGGGTTCACACCTAATACCGATGCGGCTCGCAGCAGGGGTCCAGTGCATCCCTGTTCTCCGTTTTAGGGACTCATTTTTGCCTGAATTTGGCCCTGAAACGGAGCCAAAGACGCACAGCACTCCTGTGAAAGCCACTCCACAGCCGCAACGGAGAAATGTGAAGCAGCTCCATAGAGCCGGTCACAATCTCCCATCATGCGAATTGGATGCAGAGAAGTCTGCATTCAATTCGCAATGGTGTGAACCCAGTCTGAAGAAGGCATAATCCATCAGACAGGGATTTTCATTATGAGAAGAGTTTATTAAAGGTATTGTCATGTGCAAAAGTAAAGGCAGCACACAGATCTTTAAACATTTTAATTTGTGATGATCAATCAAGTGCAGAGAGGTAGTATGATTGGTAATGTAACAGATTACATTTATTGCCACTTCATTATCTAGTGCAGTTAATGCCAGCTCTTTCTGTGCGCTTATAAACTCACACAGATAAAAGAACCAGCTTATGAATGTTGGACGGAAAGTAAAGTGGATGCACATAACTAATGTATACATTTCTTACCTGTCCTATTAAAACAGCAGCTGAAATCTGATCAGTGCGTGAATAAAAATGAGTTGACTCAATATTTGCAGAACATTGTAATCTGATCATATTTATAAAAATAGGCATATTCTCTATAGATTTATTTTCCCATTTATCAAAATCAAATACAACCCCAATTCCAAAAAAGTTGGAACACTGTAAAATCTACATGAAAACAGAATGCAATGATTTGTAAATCTCATAGACCCATATTTTATTTACAAAAGAAAATTAAAAAAAACATATTAAATGATTAACCACTTGCCGACCAGCGCACGCCGATTTACGTTGGCAGAATGGCACCTTTAGGCAAAAGGGCATATAGGTACGTCCCCTTTAGGAAGCGGTGTCTCGAGAGCGTGCACACCCGCCCGCAGCGGTCTCCGTCACCGTGACCGTGGGTCCCGCGGACTCGATGTCCACCGGGTGCCCGCGATCGTGTCACGGAGAGGTAGAACAGAGAAATGTTTTTCTAAACAAAGCATTTCCCCATTCTGCCTAGTGACAGGACAGAGATCACTGCTCTCTCATCGAGAGCAGTGATCACTGTCCTGTGTGTTGAAGCCCAGCCCCCTCACAGTTAGAATCACTCCCTAGGACACACTTAACCCCTTCACCGCCCCGATTAACCCCTTCACTGCCATTTACACAGTAATCAATGCATTTTTATAGCACTGATCGCTGTATAAATGACAATGGTCCCAAAATAGTGTCATAAGTGTCCGATCTGTCCGCCATAATGTCGCAGTCCTGAAAAAAAAAAAAAAATGCAGATCGCCGCCATTACTAATAAAAAAAAATTAAAAATAAAAATGCCATAAAACTATCCCCTATTTTGGAGACGCTATACATTTTGCGCAAACCAATCAATATACGCTTATTACGATTTTTTTTTTTACCAAAAATATGTAGAAGAATACATACCAGCCTAAACTGAGGGAAAAAAATATTTTTTTTATATATTTTTTGGGGATATTTATTATAGCAAAAAGTAAAAAAAAAAATTGCGTTTTTTTCAAAATTGTCGCTCTTTTTTGTTTATAGCGCAAAAAATAAAAACCGCAGAGGCAATCAAATACCACCAAAAGAAAGCGCTATTTGTGGGAAAAAAAAAAAGGATGTAAATTTTTTTTTGGGCACAACGTTGCACGACTGCGCAATTGTCAGTTAAAGCTACGCCGTGCCGAATCACAAAAAGTGCTCTGGTTAGGAAGGGGGTAAAATCCTCCGGAGCTGAAGTGGTTAAACTGAGAAAATGTACCATTTTAAGAAAAAAATAAGGTAATTTGAAATTGATGGCAGCAACACGTCTATGACAGGGCCATGTTTACCATAGTGTAGCATCCCCTCTTATTTTAACAACACACTGTAAATGTCTGGGAACTGAAAAGACCAGTTGCTGGAGTTTTGGGGCAGAAATATTGTCCCATTCTTGCATGATATAGGATTCTAACAGCTCAACAGTCCTGAGTCTCCTTTGTTGTATTTTTCATTTCAAGATACACCATATACAGTATTTTCATTTTGTGAAAGGTCTGGACTGTGGGCAGGCCAGTGAAGAGGAAGTAAACTCTGATGGGTTTTACTTCCTCTTTTGCTCCCTGCATAGCCTGCAAATTAAAAGCATAATATGCTAGTATGCATTGCATACTAGCCCATTATGTGACACTTACCTGCAAACGAAGCCCACGCTGTCCCCTGTGCAGGCCGCATCCATCTTCGCCCCTCTTCCTTCCGGGGCCGCGGACTCCGGCTCTGTGACTAGCCGGAGCCCCGTGACGTCACTCCGGCTCATGCACGCAGGAGCCGCGAGTCACGGCACACGCTGGGGAAGAAACAGCACGGAGGTCCGTTTCTTCACATCGCATGCACCAATGTCGACATCGGCACACTACTAGTATATACTAAACGGCGCACGTTTAGGAGATATTTCCACTACCTATAGGTAAGCCTTATAGGCTAGAAGTCACACACAAGCATTTACAACCACTTTAACCACTTGCTTACTGGGCACTTAAACAATTTTCAGCTTTCAGCGCTGATGCACTTTGAATGACAATTGCGCGGTCATACAACACTGTACCCAAACTACATTTTTATCATTTTTTTTCCCACAAATAGAGCTTTCTTTTGGTGGTATTTGATCACCTCTGGGGTTTTTATTTTTTGTTAAAATTTAAAAAGACCGAATTAAAAAAAAAAAATTATATATTTTTATATTTTGTTATAAAATTTTGCAAACAGGTAATTTTTCTCCTTCATTGATGTACGCTGATGAGGCTGCACTGATGGGCACCGATGGGCTGCATTGATGGGCACCAATAAGGCGGCACTGGTGGGCACTGAGAGGTGACACTGAGAGGTGGAACTGAAGGGCATTGATAGGTGGCACTGGTGGGCACTGAGAAGTGGCACTAATAGGTGGCACTGATTGGTGGCAGTGATGGGCACAATAATGGGCACTGATCAGGTTACACCACTGGTGGGCATTGATAGGTGGCACTTGTGGGCATTGATAGGTGGCACTCATGCGCATTGATAGGTGGCACTGGCAGGCGGTAATTGTGGGCACAGATGAGGCAGATGTGACTCCTTCCTCTTTGGGACTGATGTCCCTTGCACATAAGCCGGTGATCGGCTTTTTTTTCTCTCCTCGCGCTGTCAGCATGAGAAAAAAAAAAAAAAAAGATTACCGAGCTTTTGTTTACATCACATGATCAGCTGTCGTTGGCTGACAGCTGATCACGTAGTAAGGGACCAGGATCGGCCCCTTACTCGGATCTGTGATCACCCGAGTCTCAGTGACTCGGTGATCACAGTGCGTGCCGCGCACGCCCTGCAGGGGGCACACGGGGAGGACGTCATTTGACAGCCTCCTGGACATTTAGGTCCACGCTGTGGCTGTCGTTTGGCTATAGCGCAGACGCCAAGTGGTTAAGCACCAGGAATCTTCTACTACAAAACCATGCTGTTGTCATAGATGCAGTTTGCGTTTTTGCATTGATTTGGCTGAGGAAGGAGGCGTGGCTTGCCTCTAAAACGCGTCCTTTTGGCCGACAGACAGTGTTCTCGGCTTTCTGACAACTTGCTTCTCCTGAGTCCTCCGACACCATCCTCTACTGGAACCGCCGCATCGGCATTGACATACAGGCCCCTCCGTGGGCAGTACGTCTTCACAATAATCATACAAGAAAAACCCGGTAAAGGACACCGGACGAAGAGTTAGTTGAGGCAACACAGTTTGATCATATTGGAATAAAAAATTAGAACATTTTAGGGCCGTTACTTATTAAAATTTTCGTGTTTGATTAATCGATTAAAAAAACCCAAAACGATTAATCAACTAATTTCGATTAATTATAACGCACATACAGATCCAACTACTTTTATCTGATCTCTTTGCATTGCAAATCTCTATTAGTCAGTGGTAAATGTGGTATACACTATATACAATCACCCGACACTAGTTAGTTTCCACAATCCATGACTTAACACCTTTAAAAAAAAAAAACTTTTGAAAAATGTTTTAAAGGAGTCTTTTAATGTTAAATTTGTTTTAAGGGTGGACCTCCACTTTAAAAAGACATTTTCAAACTTGCAGCTCAATTGCTTGCTATCTGGGTAATGCCTCCAATGGGTATACCAGTCCTGTTGACAACCATCTAAAATGGGAATGCCATTTCACTTCCCGTTGTGTCTCTGGGACAGGAATTGAAATGAAAGCTCCACACTGGGATGCACAAGGTAAAGTCTAAACGGAGAGGTGTTTTCTCTCTGCATGACCTAATCTAAAACTAAAATACAGATTCAAGCTGTATATATACTTTAAATCACCACGATTCCTCCTCCACAATTGACCTGTCTAGTACAGACAACACACTCACTTTCATAATGCCTTCCAATGCTTTTTTTTTCCCAGCAAGGGTCATGTATCATTAGCATGGGGCGTGTCCGGCCAATCACAAAACCGGCTCGCAGCCACACCTCTGCAATTCGCGGACACGCCCACTCGGTCGAAGCCTTTCAGGCCATGATTGGATCGGTCAGGTGCCTGCTGTATTCCATTACCTTACCATTGTCCAGCGTGGGCACCGTCAATGACTGGGGAAGGGGGGGAAGGAGTCCGGTGACGTCGACGTCCGTGACGTCACCGCATCTCCGACGACACTCCCTGAAGACCCGGAAGCCAGCGGAGAGGGGAGTACCGATCAAAAAAATTTTGATCGATCAAAAAAATTAACGATTAATCGAGGAATTAATCGTTAATTTCCACAGCCCTAGAAAATGTATATTAGGTAAGACAGATTTGGCATAATCAAAGGCCAATATCTGGAAAGACAACAGCTTCACAAGTATTAGCCAACAACAAATCACAGTATTGAATATCTCATCAAACATACACACTGACAACAGTTTTACCCATTTTAAATGTTTCCAGACTACCTGCTTTCATCTATTCTCTTTTATATGGACAGTACAGCTTTAATTTTTATAGACCATTTCTAATCAGTGAACTTTTTATGTTTGAGTATTTGGCACCTCCACAGATAAGGGCAGCGCTGAGAACACTTTTTTTTTTGCGGTTTCACATTGTTCTGCTGAAATATGCAAGGCCTTCCCTGAAAAAGGTAGACATGTGCACACTGAAATATTTCGTTTCGGAATTTCGTTTTCGTCCGAAAAATAAATTTATTTAATTACTCCCGAAATTCGTTTTTATTTATTTTGTTTTTCGTTAAAAATTGCATTCGTCCGAAAATCCAAATTAAGGTTGAATCTGTCATTGAAGGCTTATGGTGTCTGTCGAATGTTCAAAGAAGATTCGACGGAGCAGCTAAACTGTACGACGCCGTATAGTTTACCTGCTCCGTCGAATCTTCTTAGAACTTTCAACAGACACCATAAGCCAATGCACATGTGTACTTAGTTCTAGCTATTTTACTGCTCCTCCTCTTTGGTTACAATCAGCCAATAACATTCATCATCATCATTTTTATTTATCTTTTCTCCCCTATGTCGAATCTTTTGTCCCCTACGTCAAATCTTTTCTCCCCTACGTTGAATCTTTTCTCTCTATGTCAAATCTTTTCTCTCTATGTAGAATAATCTTGGACTAATAGAGTTAAGGTTAGGCACATTCGACCACAGGTTTGATGGACACAGATTGTTATTATCATCATGTCGAATCTCCTATCTATATCGAACTGTTGTAGCAACGAAAAGGAAAATAAAGCATTTGTTTATGTCGGATCTTTCGTTTTTCGGATTCTGCACTTTCGTTATCGTTTGTTAAAACGATAACGAAAATACCTGAAATTCAGACGAAAATGCATTCGGACGAAAACGAATGCACATGTCTAGAAAAAGGTGTCCTCTGCATAGGAGCATAGGCTGCTCTAAAACCTGGATATATTTTTCAGCATTGATGGTGCATTTCCAGATGTGCAAGCTGCTCATCCCATATGCACTAATGCACCCCATACCATCAGAGATAGACACGATACACGTAGAAACAGTGACGGTAAAAAAAAAAAAAGACAGTGGTCCATAGAGTATGCCTGTTTTATACATGTTTGGCAGTTTTTGTCCCAAGCATGTCTGAAGCAATTTACTGTTGACTGGCTCTGCTGGAAGTTAGTTTAAGGCTCGTTTGACATTAGTGCGGGCCCTGCATCCCACATTTGTTTGGGGACGGCAGCCCATTCATTTAAATAGGCTGATGTACCACGTGAAATACACAAATTCGTGCCTACACCTTTTTAAAAAACGAGGCCAGGGGGAAACCCCATGGTCAAAAAGACCAAGTTTCCCCACAGTTCCCGCACGCGTGTACGTGCTGTAGGCTGAGACGTGTGGGGGTGCCATTCAGAATGAATGGCAGTCCAATGCGTCTTGCAAGAGCAGTGTGATTCGGGTGCAGGAATTGATGTGATTCCTGCACCGGCAACCGGAATGCACAGAGCGGGCTAGTGTGAACCTAGGGTGAGATCATGTACTTGTGTTCTTGATTTTGGTTTCATAATAAAAAAACTGCCCTCCTGAGGCTTATTCAAACCCTTGATGTATTTAAAGGTTTCAAACATGTCTCCCCTTTCCTCCAGACTGTAAAAATTAAGTTCCTGAAGTCACTCTTGATGGTTTTATTCCACAGATCTTTCATCATTTTTGTTACCCGTCTCTGGACTCTGTTCTATCTTATCAATATCTTTTTGTAAGTGAGGTCTCCAGAACTGGACACTGTATTTTAAATGAGGTCTCAATAAAGATCTATATAGGGGAATCAGGACCTCCTTCCTCCTGCTGATGATCCCTCCAGTGATGCATCCTAGAATTCTAGAGATGCAGGCTTTTGAACCGAGTGCTAATAAGCTGGAAGCTCCCTCCCCACTTTAGGTCAGAGGACACAGCGATCATGGTTGCCAAGAATGTAAAATTTTGATTCGTCTGACCACAGAGCAATTTTCCACTTTGCAACAGACCATTTTAAATGAGCTTTGGCCCAGAGAAGACAGCAGTGGGTTCTGGATCATGATCAGATATGGCTTCTTCTTTGCATGATAGAACTTTACCTTGCATTTTTGGATGGCAAGACGAACTGTGTTCGCATAGGCGTGCTCACGGGATGTGCTGGGTGTGCCTGGGCACACCCTAATCACCCCGTGCATGTTAGTGTAGCCGCATGCCGAGATCTGCTATAAAATGCTGCAAAAGAGTGTGTAACCCACACTGCCTGTTAAACAGTATCACATTGAGCAGATACGGAGCAGCTCTTACAAGCCTCGCTATGTGAAACTGTCAGGTTATGTAACTGCTTGCAGAGACCAGCTGTCAAAACTCAGCGGTGATGTCGGGGGTGGGTGGGACCAAGCAGCTATCAAACACCAGCCAATGGGATCGGGGCTGGGCGGGCCGCTCCGTGTATGTGGCTCTGCTACCTTTCTTAAGCAGCCCAACATCACTGCCAAGTTTTGACAGTTGGCCTCTGCAAGCAGTTACATAACCTGACAGTTTCACATACTGAGCGGCTCTTACAATTCTCACTACCAGTTCAATGTGAAACTCCCCCTCTCCTCTATCAGTGCCGCCTATCAGTGCCACCTGCAGTGCAAACCAATGCCACCCAGTGTCACCTATTAGTGCCCATAAGTGCCCCCTATCAGTGTTGCCTATCTGTGCCCATCTGTGCTGCCAGTGTTTCCTATCAGTGCCAGTGTCCATCTGTGCTGCCTATCAGTGCCAATTAGTGCTTCCAATCAGTGCCAGTGTTGCCCATCAGTGCTCCCAATCAGTGCCAGTGTTGCCCATCAGTGCCAATAAGTGCTGCCTATCGGTGCCACCTATCAGTGCCGCCAATCAGTGCCCATCAGTGGTGCCCATCTGTGCCAATCAATACCACCTATTAGTGCCAGTGTTGCCTATCAGTGCCTCCAATCAGTGTCGCCAATCAGTGCCAACCAATACCACCTATCAGTGCCAGTGTTGCCTATTAGTGCCAGCCAATCAGTGTTGCCTATCGATCTGTCAATGTTTATTAATGCCATATGCCAATCTTTATTGTAAAAAGTAATGTGGTGATTCCCTATTATACTAAACTACTGGAGGTAAAATAGAAGAAAAAGTTTCAGTAAAAGGCTTGCTGATAAGCACTGTTATGTGTTCCCACAAAGAACAAAAAAAGTGTAGCGCTAACTTAGTGATCAATAACTTAACAATAATGGTGGCACCCTATAATGTATGGAAATCTCAATAAACATCAATGTTACCACAATACAGGTCTCTGTGATATGTAACGTCACATATAATACACCTAAGACTGAAAAAAAAAAAGACATAAAAAATTAAACTTAGCAGGGATGATGGAAACCCCTCCTATAGATATTTTCCATACAGATTAACTTCAGGTGCAATAATTCCAGTGATGTGTATTACATGTGAAATCACACATCAAAATGACAATAAGACATACTTTTTAAAAACCTTAGCAGGGATGGTGGAAACCCCTCTACAGCTAATTGCAAAACAAATTAGTGTTAGTTGGGAGGTTCACGCCATTATAGCACCTTGGAATTTTTATTTTTTAGATTGCTACACTTTCTATATGTTTTAGTTACTATTATAATGTGATTTATGGACTTGACGTTAATTTTCCACCGCTCTTGCTAAGTCCATGTCTTTATGGACCTTGCTTTTTGCACGGGTGCGCAATCATGTTGGAACAGGAAGAGGCCATGCCCAAACTGTTCCCACAAAGTTGGGAGCATAAAATAGTCCAAAAAAACTCTTGGTATGCTAACGCCTTAAGAGTTCCCTTCACTGGAACTGAGGGGCCAAGCCCAACCCCTTAATAACAACCCCACACCATAATCCCCACTCCACCAAATGATTTGGACCAGTACACAAAGCAAGGTCCATAAAGACATTGATGAGCGAGTTTGGGGTGGGGGAACTTGACTGGTCTTCACAGAGTCCTGACCTCAAACAAATAGAACACCTTTGAGATGAATTAGAGCAGAGACTGTAAGCCAGGCCTTCTCTCCAACATCAGTGTCTGACCTCACAAATGCGCTTGTGGAAGAATGGTCAAACATTCCTATAGACACACTCCTAAAACTTGTGGACAGCCTACCAAGAAGAGTTGAAGCTGTTATAGCTGCAAAGGATGGGCCAACTCAATATTAATCCCTATGCACCAAGACTGGGATGCCATTAAAGTTCATGTGCATGTAAAGGCAGGGGTCCGAATGCTTTTGGTAAAAAATACACACACATATTATATATACATACATATATATATATATATATATATATATATATATATATACACATACATATATATACATACATACATATATATATATATATTATATATATGTATGTATGTATATATATACATACATATATATATATATATATATATATATATATATATATATATATATATATATATATATATACACACACATACATATACACACACATACATACATACATACACACATATATATATATATATACACATATATATATATATATATATATATATATATATATATATACACATACATATATATATATATATATATATATATATATATATATATATATATATATATATATATATATATATATACATATACACACACATACACACATATATATACATACACATACATACATATACACACAAACACACACACACATATACATATATATATATATATATATATATATATATATATATATATATATATATATATATATATATATATATATATATATATATATATATATATACACACACACACATATACATACATACCTACATACACACACATACACACAAAAGTATTGGGACACACACACACACACACACGTGTTTGAGCTTTGGGGTGCACACCCTAATGCAATAGGCTGTGCATGCCTATGTGTGTTCACAGACTGTAATTTTTGGAAGTATTCCTGACCCCATGCAGTGATGTCCATCATAGTTTTTAATGCAGCGCTATCTGAGAGAGTCTCCAATATTGCGTTTTGGTCTTGCGCACAGATATTGTTCCAGATTCTTCTGATATTATGTAATGTAGATGAGGTTTTTAAAGGTTTAGCAACTTTATGTTGAGGAACATTATTCTGAAATTGTTTGACAATTTTTATATGCAGCTTTTCACAGATTTACTTCTGAGACACTCTGATGCTCTTTTTAGCAAATATGTTACAGACATGTTGCCAATGAAGATAATCAGTTGCACAACTTTTCTTCCAGTCCTTCCTAGTTAGTACCACTTACTTTGCCAGTTTATGGTCCCAACTTTTTTGAGATGTGTTGAGGGACATCAATGTTACATTTTATCAGTTTGAATATTTAATATGTTTTCTTTATTCTATTGTAAATAAAATACGGGTTTATGAGATTTTCAAATCATTGCATTTTGTTTATGTGCATTTTAAATAGCGTCCCAACTTTTTTGGAATTGTATGTCAAACATAAATTCCTATTATCGGTCACATTTTGCAACTACATTGGAATTATTTGCAATAAATGCATTTTCAAAGAGTTTCAGAAACAGGGATAATCTCATTTTCTCCAAGATAAATAACACATTGTAGATCATCATCTTTAATAGCAGCCCATGACATTTGGTTAGTAGAGAATTTTGCTGTCCATTCACCAGCACTGTTAACAACTATAACTCCACCAGTGCCATCTACTCGAGCTTTCATGTAATTCAGTCCTGCATCTGAAGCCTCCTCCACAGACATACCTGTGCGAAAAGATAAATTACAATCATTTTAAAGGTTACCTTATATAATTTAAGTGTACATGGTACCATTGTTAATTTTTTAGTCAACAAAACAGTCAACAAAACAGGACTTGATCTGATAGTAAGGGTTTTTGGCACACTCCCTTAAAGTCATGTGGGCTCCATGCATGCACCCTGGCAGCTCCTTACAGTGCACCTGTGCTTTGACAAATGCAGGGCAAAGCTTCAGCGATTAGCTGCTCAGGCACCCACAACTGTCAAAAGGTGGGCAGGAAAAAAAAAAAAGTTAGGTACCCGGTAACTCTCTTTCTAAGAAGTCTTCCAGGGCAGCATCCGAGAGATAGGCTCCTCCTTCCTGCAACAGGAAACACATTAGTCCATCATTATAAATGTGTTAGTCTCACCTGTGTGCCTCAGTAATATTAAAGCACCAAAGGAAGTCTCAGTAAGCCAATGCGTCCTCACAATATCTGGTGTCATCGCTTAGGGTGGGAATTAGTGCTGCCCTGGAAGACTTCTTAGAAAAAGAGTTACCAGGTACCTAACTCTGTTTTCTCCAATCGTCTTCCAGGACAGCTACCGAGAGGATGTATCAAGCAATACTTACTAGGGTGGGGAGAAGGTCTGGAGCACCTTGCGACCAATGTCTAGTCTTGACAGATGGTCACTGCGGTAGTGTCTCACGAAGGTACTGAAGCTCGACCATGTCGCTGCCCTGCAGATCTGCTCCGGGTTGCCCCTGCCTTTTCTGCGACCGAGGTTGCCCAGACTTTGGTCGAGTGGGCTTTGACCCTACTTGGGGGGGGGCAAGGTTTTGTCCCCAAATGGTCATCTGTATGGCAAGGTTTATCCATCTGGCCATCGTGAGTCTCGATGCCCGCTTTGCCTTATTGACTCCTGCATAGAGGACAAATGACATGGCAGTTCTTTGCCAGCCCTATGTTGTCTCGAGATAAGCTATGAGCACTACGTCTAGTTTGTTGTACGTGTCTTTTTTTCTGCTATCCATTGACTTAAGAAGAGATGCGATAACCAAATTCTGCATCCTGTGAAAGGTTGAAGAGACTTTTGGTAGAAAAACTTGGTTTGGCGAGAGGACGATTTTATCTGCCTGGATCAGTCAGTAGGGTTCCATTGTGTAAAGAATCTTGAGACTTTCACCTACTCCCCTGGCCAATGCTAGGGCCACTAAGAGTGCGGTTTTTAGTGTAAGGTTTTTATCTGAGCACTCCTCCAGTGGTTCGAATGGCGGAGAGAGGAATTCTCTGAGCACCGTGGAGAGGTTCCATGTCGTAGTTCTGCCGACCTGGCTAGCGGGTCTGGCTCTATTTAACAAGATCAGGAATCTCTTCATAAATGGGTCCTCTGCTAATCTGGTGTCTAGACAGGGGGAGAGTGCTGTGACTTGTACCTTTAGCATGCTCCGAGAGAGGTTCAAGTCTGCTCCCTCCTGCAGGAAATCCCGAATCGCTAGGATGATTCTATGTCGGAATCCTGTTTGTTTCCGTACCAGGAGACAAACTTCCTTCTCACGCTAGTTATGGGGCTTTCTGCTGGCTAGAATGGAGTTGAACACTCTGTCCGACAGTTCTTTCTTTTGCAGCCTCACCCTCTCAGTAACCAAGCCGAAAGCTTCATGAGTTTGCAATTCGGGTGGTTGACTGGCCCTCGTGATAGGAGGTCCGGTAGGACTTGCTGTATCTGGTGCGGCTGGAGACAGTTTCTTCGAGTGACTTAACCATGTTCACTGGGGCCAGTGAGGTGATATGAGTATCACTGTTACCCTTTATTCCATGATTCTTTGGCTCACCTTTGGTATTAGGGTGGTCAGAGGGAATGCATAACACGGCTGGTGTGCCCAGCTTTGATTGAATATGTCCACTCTGATGTTGCCATCTGTGGTATCCAGAGGGAAGAACCTTGGCTGTTTCACATTTGTCCTTGGGGCAAACAGATCTACCTGGGGCACTCTCCAAGTTTGCATGATCCACAAGAAGGTTGTTTGGTTTAGAGTCCACTCTGTCTGTTTTATGGTCTTTCGACTTAGAAAGTCTGCCAGCGTGTTGTCTGTCCCCTTCAAGTGGATGCCCGAGGTTGATCGGATGTTTGTCTTAGCCCATGACAGAATTGCTTCTGTCAGGCTCAAACGAGGAGGTTTTGTCTCTCCTTGCCTGTCCAGGTATGCCACTGTTGTGGCATTGTCTGACTGAATCCGGACATCTCTCCCCTGGATAGCTGGTTGCAATGCTCTTCGCGCTTTCTCTACAGCTTTTAATTCCCTCATATACTAGGAGGCTCGAGACCATCTGGGGTTACATCTCCCCTGTGTACAGAGATCCCCCATGTGCGCCCCCCCATACTAGGGTACTGGTGTCTGTGGTAATCCTCACAGGGTTGGCTTGGGCCCATCTGCGTCCCTCGGCGTAATGGAGCGGATTGAGCCACCACTGAAGAGATTGACCAACCGAGGGACAGGAATGGACATTTCTAAGGATGATGGATCACCATCCCACTGGGTCAAAATGTGATTGTGTAGAGACCTCATGTGGAGCTATGCCCAGGTGATGGCTGGGATCGAGAACATAATCAGTCCTAGCAATGCCTCGTTCTTTTATTCCGTCTGGAAGGTTTTGGTTACTCTGGCGTCTAGCACATAATCCAAGTACACCACCTCTGGCTTGGAGTCAGCTACGATTTTTCTGTATTTACTATCCACCCCAGGTTTTGTGGATAGGAAATACCTGCGCAGAGGTTGTTTAGGTTTTTTTCTGTATCTGCAAAGAACAGCAGATTGTCTAGGTATGGTATCACGCCTATGCCTTGCTGTCTCAGGCCCTTTAGCGATTCTGCTATAATCTTTGAGAAGATTCTGGGCACAGAAGAGATGCCGAAAGGCAAAAGATGTGTACAGCAGATGCAGGGTGGCCACCGGCCCCTGGATCGTGAACCTTAGGTATCTTTGATGACTTTTCTTTATGGGTACATACAAGTATGCGTCTTGCAAGTCTATTGTGGCCATGCATACCTCCGTTCTTCTGTTGAGCGGCTTAAATCTCCTGGAACGACAAAAGGGCGCCTTCCCCTGCAGTCCTGTCCAGGACCGTTTTCAGGCCTGCCCCGAACAGAAAATTTTTGGAGATGTCCCCTCCTATGACTTTCAGCCATAGGGCTCTCTTCCCTAAGACCGTGGCCCTAGAAGTTATCATGAAGAGCTTCTCCTGGGTTTTCTGGGCTGCAACCCCTTGTATATTTTGTCATGCAGGGAAAGCCCTGCAGCTTTTTGCTCTTTGATACCCAGTGTGTCCGCTATAGCCTTTAGGCTAGGTTTCACTATTGTAACCTGAAAGTCGCACTATTTTTTGATGCAATTTTGCCACGATTTTGATGCCATGTCTTGAAACCATGTCTGTGTGTCTGTGTATTCTTGAGGTCTATGGACCTCAAGTCGCATCAAAGTGGAACCAAAGTAGTGTCGGGACCACTTTGAAGTTGCACAGATATGAACGGTACTCATTGGAAGTCACAGGGTATGACTTGTCATGCGACTCTGCAGTCCTAAGTTGCATGAAAAGTCGCACTGGATAAGACCGAGCCTTAGAAGATTATCTGTGTCTTCTGAGGGAAATAGGGTGCCCTCTGATGCAGAGTCATCCTCCTCGGAATCCCAGCATAAGCCGTCCTCTGAGTTTTGTTCAGAGTTATCCGAATGGACTAGATCGGGTACTGGCTTGGCTAGTGCTTGCTGGCACCTCCAGCTTCTCTACTGCTGAGCGTATTGGCCCAATAGTGTTCTTTATTTCATTTTTGAAGGAGTTAAGCATGTCCTTAGAGTAGCCTTTTGAAGCCTTAGTCACCATTTTATGCATTTTTGGCATTGTGGCTTTTTTCACTCAGGGAAAAACCTGTGACCACAGGAGGAGCATGCCTTGCTCTGGTCTGTGCCCTTTTTTCCTCTGGGGCCTTTGCCTGCAAGTAAGCACAAAGGGCCTGAGTGAGGTTGGCGGTGTACAATGCAATTGTACAGTTTGTAGGGAGGTAAAGACAGAGGTGACTCCAGAGTGCTCTGGCTTACCTTGGAGCTGTCCTGACATGCAGGATCTGCAGGGCAGGGTGGAGAAGCGTCCGACCTGGCCGGCCACTGGGATCCTCTGTTTAGAGAGCCCTTTCTGCTTCCTGCTCCAGCCCTGCCACCAGCTGATGCCATGCGGCTGTGGGGACACACCTGCACCTGCCACGTCCTCTCTGGCATTCTCCTTTCTGGGTTTCCAATAGGAAGGGGGCACATTAAAGGCCTTTTCCCTGGAGGCGCCAGCCTCCACCAAGATGGCCGCCGACCTGACTGCATGATCGGAAATGATGCGTCTAGCCTCTCTTGCCATACCTCCCAGGACCGTAAACGAGGGGATCTTGCAGAGATGCTTGTGGGATGCGAGCGGAATACGATCGGTGAGCAGGAGGGTCGGTGGCCAGGTCGCCTGCACAGCGAGGGAACCTCTAAAGCACCTGGAGTGTGGGGCCCTCCACCATCGAGGAGCAGTAGCTGTGGGGAAAAATGCCACGGCATGTAGTGCAGCTGGGGGGATAGTTGCATACCCCTCTGTAGAGGCGAAACTTCTGGCAGAGCCTTGAGGCTCAGATTGCTGCCCCTGCTCGCCCTCCCAAGGCCCCCTGGGCTGAATGGGATGCTGGTCAGGGAGTCCCCTGCAGAAAGCACAGAGACTGGATAAAATAACAAACGTTTGCAGCTCCTGTAGGTCCGGAGGAAACACAAAACAACTGAGGCACACAGGTGAGACTAACAAAATTTATAATGGTGGACTAATGTGTTTCCTGTTGCAGGAAGGAGAAGCCCATCTCTCGGATGCTGCCCTGGAAGACAATTGGAGAAAAAAATGTTTTCCACCCTGTAGAAGCTCTACTTTCAACCTGGACTTTACATAGGGCATCTTCACTCCCAAAGCCTGAATGGAACAGTGAGGAACAAAAGAAGGAAAGTATGCAGGAGCAGTTAAATGTACTGCTTTGCCAAATTGGCAAAATTACTCCCCTGCACACCCAAACACTTTTATAGGGGAGCTTAAAAGTATTTCAAGCAAAACCTTTTTAGGTAGAGAGGGGGAATGATAAACCTTTTACCACGATTTTACTGCTGTCCCATTAGGTAGTCGTATTGTATTTGACAACAAATCAACTGTTCAGAGCTCGGGTGACTATGTATCAATATGGATTGACAATCTATACTTTAAATATTTATATGTGATGTATCTTAACAAATGCGTATCCTATATATGAATAAAACTATATTTTGTACATATTCTCTGTTTACACTTTATATATCATAAGGGTGGACAATAAAATGCCATGCATTGTGCTAGTTAAATCATATACATGCATACTTTAACAATTTCAGCACTCATACCTGTATACCCCCTAATGAACCAATTTTGCACATTTTTTAATAACAAAAAATTAATACATAGATGAAAATGAAAACATTTCAAAAGTAATAGTTGTTTTTTTTTTTTTTAAAGTAAAAAATAAATAAAAATAAAAAATAAAAAACCAGGAGAAAAATACTAGCAAATGAGCATGCATGAAGCCGGAAGCATATTGAACCCACTCTGTGCCACCTGTTAGCTAAAACCAGCTATCAACTGCACCTTGGTGTACCTGGAGGCACTTGGCTGCTTACAAGGATACTTGCTGCCTTCCTGCACAGTCCTAGAGTATAGTTCCTTCAGTAAGCAAACATAAAATACACCAAACTAAGTTCCCTTGAGTGGAAGCCCTCACACACGCTTGGACCAAGGTAGTGCCAGTAAGCTCAAAAGGCAGTGAACCTGCCGATAGCAAAACAGTGGGGACACTGATGCCTTGCCTCTCTGGATTGCTCTCTTAAACCACTAGACCTCTAAATCAGTTTGACAATTTAGAACAAAAGATGTTACAACAGTTCTAAAAGGTCATGAAGAGGAAGAAGTGAATTCTTTGAGAGACGCAAAAAATAGCAAGATCTAATTTGCAGGTCAGGGTTCGATATTGGATGTGCATACCACTGTTACAGCTTTCCTTCAAGAACTGGCACCTGAACTCCCTATTGAGAGACCTGCGTTTGATAGAGCTTTTAGAGTACACACAGTGTCAGCCAAAAGTCCCCATCAAGATGTAAAATTACACTACTATAAAACAAAACAAAGGAAACGCTATTACAACTGACTTGCCAGAAAGACAGCGTTTACAATTACATCTTCTGATGTCCCCCACTGGCGCTGTCCACCCCTTCTTCTTACCATGTGTCCCCTTAGCAAGCCATGAATCTATAGACACACACAGTGCTCACAAGATTTGACTGACAGCAGTACAAACCAATGGCTCCTGGTGCCCTCAGGAGGGATTCACACCTGAGCGTTTAGTTTTCAGGCAGAAAGTCACATGATCTTGTCACGATTTTGCACAGGTCAAAAGGTCACCAATGTAAAAAGCAGAAAAACACCCAAATCTGCCCGAATTGAGCTTTTCAGTTTGGTAATCACATTAAAAACATGCAAACACAGCACCATGAGCAGCAAGCTCACAACCTGATGTCAATTCTGGTGCCCATCTGTTCCGTGTAGTATCACGGTCACGTGACTTCATCAGGGAATATGAATAGGCACTAGAAGTGTCCTTAAAAAGATACGATATTAGGTTTAATGAGCGAGCATTTTCTTGTGGCCCTGTATGTAATGTAGCGGCCGCAGCACTGGAGCAGCACTTCACAGCTTCAGTTCCCCCGCCTATATGGACACTATTTTTGATTGGAGCACTTTTATATTTAATTTGAAGAGTTTTATATTTGGACATTTGTAGATATTGGCACCCTATTTTTACTCGATTTGAAGATTATGTGTCACTTCTGTCACTTTCACTTTATATATTAGTATGTATCTATGTTTAGTGGCTGTCTATACCATTGTTTGATCAGAATTTAGGACTTGATCTTATATGTGTCCAATTTCTATTTACTTTGGTTCCCCTAACACTTACTATATATTACTGTTATTTTATTTATTACTTAGAGCGCAACACCATCGATTGATTTTTATCCTATTTATTTTGTTGGTTTTGGTTGACCAATCAGGTGTTTGCTGCTACTAGTATCCTCATCCCTATAGCCACAGGTAGCGCGGGAATAATTCATTTCTTCATTCAAGTGTATAAAAGCACCTCTAGGTGCATGCATTTTAACTGTAGACACTAGACATGCTACACATGCCCAAAAAAAGTCATAGTATGCAGGACATGTGCTACATGTCCAGTGCTTCTGCCAGGATCCCAGCTGCCACCCCCCAGCAATTCTCGGCTCTGATTAACCAAAGGCAGAATTTCTGTATACACAGAGTAGCTCTGGCAGCTATAGCTGTCAAAAAAAAAACAAACTGTCTGTTCAGAATGGAACTAGAAAGATACAAAGTAACATATTTCCTTCTGGATCTATTCTGTTTCAGTCATAAGCAAATCAAAAGGGATAAAAGTCCCTGCAGATGTCAGTTAAAGCATTCTGACAAAAAAAAAAAAATCCTCTGTTCAACCCCTTTTTAACCCTTTGTTTACTTTGTTTACTTTAATCAGCTCTAACTAACTACTTATTCTCCTCTTCTATTCAACTATTTTCTTGCTAGATTTTTTTTTTCTTATTTCTATTTCATTAACTATTACTATTTACACTTTTTTGTTTTGTTTAATATTTTTTTGCGTTACATTTAAAAAAAAAAAAAAAAAGCACAAAAATGTAAATACTTTAATTTGTAATTAACTTTGTAATACTTTGTACCAGAATCATAATTTTAGTGTCATTTTCAATGTACAGTGCCACTATTGATTTTTAACCCTAGTATGTTTGTTTCTTTTTTTGTTTGTTACGTTTTATTGTCGAAGTATTGCAGGGAAAAATGCATTTTTGTACAACCTTATCAAAAGAAAGCCAGGTTTGTCCTTATAAACAATATACTGTATGCATTACTTTGTCATCTTAAGGAACAACAAAGTTATTACCGAACAAACAGGTCCATAGTAGAATTGTAAAAATTGCTTTGGTCCATAAGAGAACAGGTGTGGTAGGGGAAGCAGTTAAACATACAGCAGTATCTTTTTTTAACTTTTATGACACATTCTTTTAAAAGGAGTAGAGTGATGAAGAATAAACATCAATTTCTGATCCATTCTTCTGAGTTGCTGTATACTACTTCTATTTGTACTGTTATCTAACAGTTAAGTGTCTAAGCTTGGGTAACCATGATCAGCAGCATAGTATATCTATGCACTAGAATGGATGATATATTACTCCAATAATGTAAATATAACAACTTCCCTTTTTAAAGAACACTATGGTTACAAATAATGAAACAAAAACGTTTTATAAATGATTTACCTTGCTCCATATAATGCAGGATAAGTCTGGCTAGTGTTACTTTCATAATGCTTTCCCCATCTCCTGTAGTAGAGACTGCACCGACATTGTTATCTGCATAGCCCCCGCTACCTGATAGAAACACACAGGACATAAAACATCAAATCTAATTATAAAAGTATAGTGAAATTATAAAACACATGTATGTTTCATCTCCAGTCCAAGCAAATCCCTCTACCACCACAATCTTTGTTATTCTGATATACTGAAAAATATTACCTATTTCCGGACTGTAGATGTCCAAGTACGCCCTTAGGTTAAAGTAGTTAGACTGGGGTGATGCCTGCAGCTACAGGCATCATCCCAGTGTCTTCTTTTAGCCAGCGATTCCTTTTTTGTAAAAGCCATCTTAGTGGCCAATTAGCCACTGGATTGCCTTTACAGGCCGCTGGAAGGGACACCCTCTTCGGGCTCTTCTATGTGATTGGGGAGCCCGGTATGCAATCAGACAGTTCCATAGACAGGGTTACCATAGAGCCGGTCGTGAACCCTCGGCCATCTCTTTGATCCTGTGAGGCCAGAAGGGACATCATGACATCACTTCCAGTTTAGGCAGATGTAAACACTGCCTTTTTTTTTTTTTTGAAAAGCAGAGATCAATGTTTTTTTTATTCTCATGCTTTCCAGGGTAGATGAGATATCTGGTTACATGTTGGCATTCATGGTTCCCTCAAACTGTAGCTCCCCAGTTCCGGCACCACTCATGCAGCCCCAGACCATGACATGAGAGCGATAACACCAAATTTAGCACACCTGCTCCCCATTCACACCAGAGACCGTGTAACACTAATGTGTCACATGACACCGGGGAGGGAAAATGGCTAATTGGGCCCAATTTGGACATTTTCAGTTAGGGGTGTACTCACTTTTGTTGCCAGCGGTTTAGACATTAATGGCTGTGTGTTGAGTTATTTTGAGGGGACAGCACATTTACACTGTTATACAAGCTGTACGCTCACTACTTTACATTGTAGCAAAGTGTCATTTCCTCAGTGTTGTCACATGAAAAGATAGAATAAAATATTTACAAAAAAAAGGGAGGAGTCTAATCACTTTTGTGAGATACTGTATATACACACACAATGTTTGGGAGTTATAAGTAGTTTTCTAGCTAAAAAATATGATTTTTACATGTAGGAGAGAAATGCCAGAATTGGCCTTTAAAAAAAAAAAAAAAAAGAAGAACAGTGTAAAAATAAAAAAATAAAAAGGTAAAATAAAAAAAAAAGTTTTTTTAAACGTGCCCCGTCCAGCTGAGCTCGCGTGCAGAAGTGACCGCATACGCGAGTAGCGCATACGAAAACGGTGTTCAAAACACACATGTGAGGTATTGCCGCGATCGGTAGAGCGAGAGCAATAATTCTAGTGCTAGACCTCCTCTGTAGCTCAAAACATGCAACCCGTAGAATTTTTTTAAACGTCACCTATGAAGATTTTTAAGCGTAAAGGTTTGTCGCCATTCCACAAGCGGGCGCAATTTTGAAGCGTGACATGTTGGGTATCAATTTACTCGGCGTAACATTATCTTTCACAATATAGAAAAAAATTGGGCTAACTTTACTGGTGTCTTATTTTTTAATTAAAAAAAGTGTATTTTTTCCAAAAAAAAAGTGCGTTTGTAAGACAGCTGCGCAAATACGGTGTGACTGAAAGTATTGCAATGACCGCCATTTTATTCTCTAGGGTGTTAGAAAAAAAAATATATGTTTGGGGGTTCCAAGTAATTTTATAGCAAAAAAAAACAATTTTTAACAACAAATCTCAGAAAGAGGCTTGGTCCTTAAGTGGTTAATGTTGCTGTAGGACCAGTTTTCTTCTAGTCTTTTTATCAATTTTGGAGTGACGTCCAGTTCGTGGTAATGTCACTGTTTTGCCATATTTTCTCCACTTGATGACTGTCTTCACGGTGTTCCATGGTTTATCTAATGAGAAAAGATGGTCCACAACTCCTTGCTTGCTCTTTAAAATCTTCAAAACGTATTGATTATCCGTAGAAGACACAGACAGCAGATGTAAAATGCGTTTCAGCCTTGTGAGCCTTTTTTAAAGAGCAAGCATGGAGTTGGACCATCTTTTCTCATGATTGCTACTGATGTTGTGCGACTGCCTCTCCACACCCAGGTAGCGCTAAACAATCTTCTGATCATATTGGGTAGTAGCACCCTACTTGTGCTATAATTTATGGTATATCCAATGCCTTGGAAATTTTGTACCCCTCTCCTGACAGATCTTTTAACAATGAGATTTTCTGTAGGATGAGACTAAGAAAATGTCAGGAAAGACCTACTAGAACAGCTGAACTTTATTTGGGGTTAATCAGAGGCACTTTACAGTGCCTTGAAAAAGTATTCATACCCATTGAACTTTTCCACATTTTGTCATGTTACAACCAAAATTGTAAATGTATTTTATTCAGATTTTATGTGATAGACCAACACAAAGTGGCACATAATTGTGAAGTGGAAGGAAACGGATAAATAGTTTTCACATTTTTTTACAAATAAATGTGAAAAGTGTGGCCTGCATTTGTATTCAGCCCCCCTGAGTCAATACTTTGTAGAACCACCTTTCTCTGCAATTACAGCTGCAAGTCTTTGGTTATGTCTCTACAAGCTTTGCACATCCAGAGTGACATTTTTGCCCATTCTTCTTTGCAAAATAGCTCAAGCTCTGTCAGATTGGAAGGAGAGTGTCTGAACAGCAATTGTCAAATCTTGCCACAGATTCTCAATTGGATTTATGTCTGGACCTTGACTGGGCCATTCTTACACATGAAAATGCTTTGATCTAAACCATGCATTGTAGCTCTGGCTGTATATTTAGGGTCGTTGTCCTTCTGGAAGGTGAACCTCCGCCCCAGTCTCAAGTCTTTTGCGGAATAATGCCGCGTACACACGAGCGGACTTTATAGCAGACTTTTGCCCGGCGGAATTTTCGCGCCGGACTTAAAAACGGACGGACTTGGACACACACGATCACTCCAAAAGTCCGCTGGTTTTGAACGCGGTGACGTACAGTACGTACGATGGGACTAGAAAAAGGAAGTTCAAGCCCCACTACGGCACCCTTTGGTCTCCTTCTGCTAATCTCGTGTTTATCTTGTGTTAGTAGAAGTTTGGTTAGAGACGATTCGCGATTTTCACACTTCAGCTCATTTCGATCATTTTCTGCGGTTCAGTTTGTGCTTGTGAGGTTTGTATCTGCTTTTCAGTGCGTGTTGGTCAGTTCGTAACCTGCCTAGCAGGCTGTTCTGGTCCGCTCGTTCCTGATTTTCAGGTCGCTCTTCATAGGCTTGCTGTTCTTCAGTGCGTTTGTTATAAGTTTGTTTGTTTGACCAGCCGACTGTTTTGAAGCCATGTCGCGTGGAGGTACTCGTTCTCGAGTTCGTGCTGCCTGGGGACTTGGTGTTGGGGTTAATACTTTGACCGGAGTCCAGTCCATGAACAGGGCGAGGAGGAGTTCATGGATGAAGAATTGGTTACGCCAGTGTGACCAATTCTTGCACATGCCTTTGCTCCGTGAGATCCGTGAGAATAATCCTGAGGATTTCAGGAATTATCTCAGGATGACGGACCCTGTTTTTGAACATCTGCTGGCTATGCTGACCCCCTATATCAGCAGGCAGGATACCTGCATGAGGCAAGCCATCACTGCGGAGCAGAGGCTAGTTGCCACTTTTTCGTTACTTGGCGACTGGGAGAAGTCTTCAGGACTTGAAGTTCTCGACAGGCATCTCCCCCCAGGCTCTGGGGATCATAATCCCAGAGACCTGTTCTGCTATTATTCAGGTCCTGCAGAAGGAGTATATGAAGGTAAGTTTTATCCTTTAACATTACATGATATGTATTAAATGTTTGCTAATGGATTGTCTAAATGTCCTCATTACCTAATTACCATGCTTTGAATATGCTGTGAATGTTCCCTTTATCTTCATGCATGCCTGTTTTTTTACATTAATAATTTTTTGCCCTACATGCATATTTACCTTCAATAACCTCCCCACCATGCAATCCTGGGTCCATTTATATCTCTAGCCTCTAGTCCCTTGAACAATGTATATTGTCAGCCCCATTGTACTGTTTTTTTAACCAAATTAGAACCCCTCCCCCACCCCCTCAAATGTTTGTAACTGTCAGGTGTGTTTTTTTTAACCAAATTAGAACCCCTCCCCCACCCCCTCAAATGTTTGCAACGGTCAGGTGTGTTTTTTTTTAACCAAATTAGAACCCCTCCCCCACCCCCTCAAATGTTTGCAACTGTCAGGTGTGTTTTTTAACCAAATTAGAACCCCTCCCCCCACATTCAAATTGATTAATGGGCCATCAGAGGGGGTGAGTAATCTTATAAGTGGGCCTTATGTTTTTTAGAATTAAAAGAAAAAAAACACATATTAATAATGTTCGACTGCTGTTCAAGAATGTTTTTGTGTAATCTGATATCCAAGTTATGTTTAAAAGTACTTATCTTATTTTTTTTTATTGTTTCACTCCACAGTTTCCTTCGAGTACACAGGAATGGCAGACTGTGGCCTCCCAGTTCGCTGACCGTTGGGACTTTCCCAACTGTGTCGGGAAGATTGATAGGAAGCATGTCCGCATTGTGCCACCACCCCATTCGGGGTCTTATTTCTACAATTATAAGGGGTTCCATAGTGTAGTTTTGATGGCGGTGGTCTCGGAACATTTGGACTTTCTGTTTGTGGACGTGGGGAAGAACGGCCGGATGTCTGACGAAGGAGTCTTTGCACAGACCGAGCTGTGCCAGTGTCTCCAGACTGGTAGCCTGGGATTGCCACCTGATGACCAGAATGTGGATGGACTCCCCTCAGGTTTTTATCGCTGATGAAGCGTTTGCTCTCGGCAAGCACTTGATGAGGCCGTTCCCCCAAAGGACACTCACCCCCGAGAGGAGGGTATTTAATTACCGGCTGGCCAGAGCAAGAAGAGTTGTGGAGAATGCCTTTGGGATTCTGGCCAGCCAGTTCCGTTTGTTCCTCTCGGCCATAAATCTGGCGGACTGTAAAATAAATCATGTGATAATGGCTTGCTGCATTCTCCATAATTATTTGAGAAGACATTCTGCTACATATATGACCTCTGTTGGGCCTGAGGCCGGACTTGTAGTTGAACAAACACTCACATGTGTGTCTCCTAGTGCACTTGTAGTGGCAAGTGCATTTCCCTTTAGTTAATAAGGCAATTTGTCACTGTAACCACACAAAAATTAGCAAAACATCTTATTGATAAATAATCAGCCACACACATTGTAGTAGTAAAAACATTTTACTGTGTGCACATTGAAAGGTGCATTTTTTGGAAACGTGTTTATTTATTTATTTTTTTCTAAAAATATATTTTTTTTTTGTTATTTTAGGCATATTTCAACAAAAATAGACCTTGTTTACAAAATTACAACTAACAACAGTGGTTTTAAAAACATACAAGAAAAAAGAACTTACAAAGTTCAACATGTTAATAACGGTGCTGGTGATGTCACCCTTGTAAAGCCTAAAATTTGCAGATGCTCAAAATTGGATATTAAAAAGGTTCAAGTCAACATGTGCTATCTCCCATCATGGGGGAGCAATGTACGTGTTTTGTGTGTGCAATCCCTTTGTTCCTCTCACAAACTAACATTTTTATGATGAAGGGGTTGCAAACACAAAACAGGTACATTGATATCCCCTGATGGAAGATAGCACATGATGACACACCGTGTGCATCTGCAAATTGTTTGATTTTTTTTTTCATAAAACTTACAAAATTTAAGAAAAAACAAACTTGACAATGAAATGAAGAACATAATTGATGTTTTTAGGCAAAACGTTATTATATTCTGCCCAAAACATCACCTCTCCTTCCTCCAGCTCGTCGGGTGGGCGTGGTCTTGGGCTGGGGCTTGGGGTATATTCAGCTTCAGGCTGGTGACTTGGGGGGGTCCTGGGATCCTTGGACTGTTGTCTGAGTCTTTTCTCCCCTATGATAATTAAACAAAAGGTATAGTTAAAACACAGTGATATTTCTTTTTTAATAAAATAAAATGAAACTTTGGTTATGAGTTGGGGACAATTGTCATTTTTTGGCCACAAAAATTTAGAAGACAGGATGAAAATTCCCTCTGAACAACAATTATAAACAATACACATTTTCATGCAAGTTTCACAGATGCAGACACCTCAGTGATCTCCTATGTGTATTACCCCTCAAAAATTTCTTTATGGTCACATAGTACACTAGTGCTCGTGAGTCCAGATGTGGAAACAGTTGCTGTGTCCTGTCCTTACATTACACTGACTCATTTTTGAAGAAGCATTATATTTTCAAACACATCTACACCACATCACCACATTTTTGGAATACGACAAATTCTCAAGACCTAAATGTATGTCCAACCCTGTACCATGGTTTTTGGCAAAAAAAATACGTCATTTTCTTAGTATCATATGTATTTTACAAAGAACGGTCTTTACAAACTATGCTGTATAAACAAAACAAAAAAAATGGATCAGCATGCAAGTTATCTCAATAGGAACACACAAGTACTTACTTTTTTTAAGCAGCTTCTTTATTCGCCAATATTGTTCCAGCTCCCTACTTTTGATGTCAGACCACTGCTTCCTCAATTGATCTTTAGACCGTTTAGTGACAAATTTTTCTTCTAGAGCGGTGACAACTGAGGCCATTATTTTGTCCTTCCGCATATTCGGTCGTATGTACGGTTCTTTTTTCCCCCATCGTAGTCCTCCCTTCTCAATATGGACACCATCTCCACCATCTCTTCAAAAGCCATGTTGGTGGCCTTATATCTCCTCCTGGATGTGGATGGTTGTGGCTCCGGGCTTTCCTCCGCGCTATTTGCAGATAATCTCTCTGCTATCTTTCTCTATATACTCCCACTGAGCAATGAAGAGTGAAGGGGTGGGGACAAATCATACTAAAGAACGTCAGGAGCGGGCGACGCAGGAGGAGCATGACACATGCGCAGTGTATATAAAGCTATTACGATGGCCTACGTATGTCTGTGTGGAAGTAGCGAGCGTCAGAAACGAAGGTAAGATGAAACGTGTGTGTGTGTGTGTGTGTGTGTGTGTGTGTGTGTGTGTGTGTGTGTGTGTGTGTGTGTGTGTGTGTGTGTGTGTGTGTGTGTGTGTGTGTGTGTGTATATATATATATATATATATATATATATATATATATATATATATATATATATATATCCCCTAGATTCTGACAAAAATAATCCTGGGAGTTCTGACTGACATTACAGTTTTTATCTTGTGTCTTGTCTTTCAGCAAAAATGAATCCCTTTAACCACTTGCTTACAGGGCACTTAAACCCCCTCCTATCCAGACCAATTTTCAGCTTTCAGCGCTGACGCACTTTGAATGACAATTGTGCGGTCATACAACCCTGTACCCAAATGAAATTTTTATCATTTTTTCACCACAAATAGAGCTTTCTTTTGGTGGTATTTGATCACCTCTGCAGTTTTAACTTTTTTTTAAAAAAATGTAAAAAAACTTAATTTTTTAAAACAATTTTTATATTTTGTTATAAAAAATTTAAAACGGGTCATTTTTCTCCTTCCTTGATGTACGCTGATGAGGCGGCAGTGATGGGCACTGATAGGCAGCAGTGATGGGCACTGATGGGCAGCACTGCCAGGTGGCACTGATTGGGACTACAGGTGGGCATTGATAGGTGGCACTTGTGGGCACTGTTAGGCGGGACTGTGGGCACTGTTAGGTGGCACTATTAGGTGGCACTGATGAGGCAGATATGCCTCTTCCACTTGGGGACCAATGTCCCTCACATCCGAGCCGGTGATCGGCTTTTTTTTCTACTCACGCTGTTAGCGTGAGTAGAAAAAAAAAAAGATTACCGATCTTTTGTTTACATCATGTGATCAGCTGTCATTGGTTGACAGCTGATCACATGGTAAGGGGCCGGGACCGGCCCTTTCCTTAGATCGATGATCAGCCGAGTCTCAGTGACTCGGTGATCACAGCGCGCTCGGCGCAAGCCCTGCAGGGAGCGTGTCATATGACGGCCTCCCGGGAATTCAGGTCCGCGCTGTGGCCGTCATTCGGCCATAGCGCAGATGTGTAGTGGTTAAGGAGGCTGATTTTTTGTCAAGATTCATTGATTTGTATCAGGAAAACAAAAACCTGTGGGAGGTCAAACACCCATTATATTTCAATAGAGATGTATGGAAGGCAACACTGGGCACACTTTTGGAATTTGTGAAGACTCGAGTCCCCCAGGCAGACCTCAAGTTTGTGGACAAGAAGATTGGTATCTTGCGCAACATGTACAAGCGGGAACACAATAAGATCCAGGAGTCGCTCAGATCCAGAGCAGCAGCCGACCAGGTTTATGTACCCAGGCTGTGGTACTACCAAAAAATGTGATTTCTGGATGACCAGACAGAAGCAAGGCAATCAATCACTTTCGACCCTTCCCCCCACCCTTCCCTCCACCTCCACCCCAGCTGAGGAGTCCCAGGAAGAACTGGGCCTTTTCATCGTTGATGAAGTGGATGCGCCCAGCTTCAGCCAGGTATCCTTTTTTGTTGAATTTGTGATTTTGTAAATATTAATGATGTAAACGTCTCAAATTTTTAAGTGCTTCACCAAAAATGACTTCATCACAAATATTAATATGTAGACATATCACTAGACAGCAGTGGTCAAAAATATACTTCAGCATAGGTGTGCGCAGCCTCTTGCATTAGGGTGTGCACCCCAAAGCTCAAATATATATGCATGTGTATATGCACTGATGGTGTCAGTAGGGCAGTGGACAGTGTCAGTAGTTTTATTTTTATTCTTTTTAAATTATTTTATTTTGTAACTTTTTTTTGTGATGAAATATCAGTGGTCTAAACAGGGGGGAATATCCACCACACAAGGCGATTAGGGTGTGCCCAGGCACACCTGGCACACCCTGTGCGTACGCCTATGTACTTCATATATTGGTGAGCAGCTGGAACAATGGTGGGGTCAAATAGATAGCCTTTACTATTTGTTTCGAATTATATTTGCAAGTCATGAGCTGAAAATTGTGTGTGATTGCGTAAACCAAAATTACAACTATGTCCCTTTTTTTACCCAGGATGAGCTCAGCCAGGAGGAGGCCTTGCCCAGTGGGAAAGAGGAGGAGGCCTTGCCCAGTGAGAGAGAGGAGGAGGCTATGGCTGGGCCCAGTAGAAGCCTCACGGAGTGTCAGGTGCCTCCCCTCCGCATTACCACCAAAAGGCCCAGAAAAATGACCCAAACTGAGGAGGAATCACTAGACCTCATTCGTGAAGCCAGCAAAATCATCAGCACACCACCCAATGCAGAAGAGGCGTATGGGACATATATGGCAAGCAGATTGCTGGAACCCAAAAAGGGGCAACACCTCCTCTGTGAGGGTCTGATTTTTCAGGCCTATCAGAAGGGCTTGAGAGGGGAGCTTACTGCTAAAACATATCTAGCAGATAAAGCCACTCCTCCTCCTCCTCCTCCTGCCCCAAGTACACCACCAGAGGCACAGCCTCCGAGGAAGGCTGCAGAGAAGCATGGAGGGAAGGCTGCAGAGAAGCGTGCAGGGAAGGCTCCACGGAAGAGTCGAAAGTGATTGCCTGGCTTCTGTCTGGTCTGACTGTGCTTCCTGTGCTCCCTAGTCGCAAGATACCAATTTTCTTGTCCTAAAACTTGTGTCCTGGGGGATGAAAGGCTTCACAGATTCCAAAAGTGTCTCCAGTGTTGCCTTCCTCATTTTTTTCCCCCAAAATAAGTGGATTTTTTCTTTACCTTACATTATTGACTATGTGTTTTGATTCCAAAACCACATTTGGTTTGGGAGTAGGCAGGTACAGGTCAAAAAGACTGTTTTTTCCAACAGGCTAAGTCATTTTGAAAATCAAGTGCAAAGTACTAGTGAAAAGTGCACTTTAGAAATTGCACTGCAAGTGCACTTGTTGGAAGTGCAATCGCTGTAAATCTGAGGGGAAGATCTGAAATGAGGGGAAGCTCTGCTGATTTTATAATACAATAATGTGCAAGAGAAAGGTTTTTTTTTTGTGGTTCCTTGCATGTGCCCCTCGGATCCACAGCGAATGCACTTCAAAATGCTCTTTCTGTACAATTCCAAGTACAATTTGCACTTGTAGTGAAAAATGAATTTGCCTTTGGAAAATAAACCCCCCTATGTCTAATTAACAAGGGACACCAACCTCATTAAGGTTCATTAAAACAACACAAAATACTAAGGTTATTGTGGTAACTTGAAGCTCCAAAAAAAAAAAAAAAACTTAGTATAAATTAGCACACATTGTAAAATAGATAGTGTTTAAATATAAAAAAAAAGAAAGAAGAGTCCAAAATCTAATTTAATACTTTATTTATGGAGATCTGGCTTTTTAAAAATATCATTAGTCATGGCATGAAGATACATCATGAAGAAAGTAGTTTGTGAGAACTCTGTATGAATATAAAGCAGCAAAACAACTTCATTCCTCTCGCATTATAAAGAAAAAAAAAGCGCTGTATTAAAAGATCACAGAAGAGGAATGTGCTAGCTTCAATACGAAGGCTAGTTTTACCAGACCGAGCGCTTCCGTCTTGTACTTACTTCAGAGCATGCGTGAGTTTAGGTCCGTCGGACTAGCACACAGACGACCGGTTTGTCAGCTAGAAAGCAGAGTCCGTCGGATAGATTTGAAACATGTTTCAAATCTAAGTCCGTCAAACTTTTGAGAAAACAAAGTCCGCTGGAGCCCACACACGATCGAATTGTCCGTCGAAATCCGGTACGCTGGACCAAGTCTGCCGTAAAGTCCGCTCGTGTGTACGCGGCATAACAGGTTTTCTTCTAAGATTGCCCTGTATTTGGCTTCATTCATCTTCCCATCAACTCTGACCAACTTCCCCGTCCCTGCTGAAGAAAAGCATCCCCACAACATGATGCTGCCACTACCATGTTTCATGGTGTGTTCAGGGTGATGTGCAGTGTTAGTTTTCCGCCACACATAGCGTTTTGCTTTTAGACCAAAAAGTTACATTTTGGTCTCATCCGACCAGAGCACCTTCTTTCACATGTTTGCTGTGACCCCAACATGGCTTCTCGCAAACAGGACTTTTTATGGCTTTCTTCTTGCCACTCTTCCATAAAAGGCCAGATTTGTGGAGTGCACGACTAATAGTTGTCCTGTGGACAGATTCTCCCATCTGAGCTGCGGATCTCTGAAGCTCATCCAGAGTTACCATGGGCCTCTTGGCTGCTTCTCTGAATAATGCTCTCTTTGCCTAGCCTGTCGATGGTGAACAGCCATGTAGGTTTGCAGTTGTGCCATACGCTTTCCATTTTAGAATGATGGCTGAGATGTTCAAAACTTGGATTTTTTTTTTTATAACCTAACCCTGCTTTAAACTTTTCCACAACTTTATCCCTGACTTATCTGGTGTGGCCTTCATGATGCTGTTTGTTCACCATGGTTCTCTCAAAAGCCTTCACAGAACAGCTGTATTTATACTGAGATTAAATTGCACACAGGTGGACTCCATTTACTAATTGGGTGACTTCTGAAGGCAATTTGTTCCACTAGTTAGGGTCGGTTCACACTACAACGACTTGGGATCCGACTTGTAAGCCCTCAAGTTGCTTGACATTGGGAATTGCATTATATAGTCAATGAGAGCCGTCTTAATGTACACTACTGAAGTCGCTCTGACTTCAGAAAAGGTTCCTGTACTACTTCAAGGCGACTTATAGGCGACCTGTACCCATAGAATTCAATGGAGGTCACCTCCAAGTCAGGTCTCTCATCTATAGTGAAGCGACTTTACAGGAAAAAAGATTATGAGGGGGAACTCCACACCAAATTTTAAATAAAAAACCGGCATGGGTTCCCCCTCCAGGGGCATACAAGGCCCTAAGGTCTGGTATGGATTTTAAGGGGAACCCCCTATGCCGAAAAAACGAAGCCCAGCCGGTCAGGAAAGGGGGTGTGGACGAGCGAGCGCCCCCCCCCCGAATCATACCAGGCCGCATGCCCTCAACACGGGGGGGTGGGTGCTTTGGGGAAGGGGGGCGCCCTGCGGCCCCCCCCACCCCAAAGCACCTTGTCCCGATGTTGATGAGGACAAGGGCCTCTTCCCGACAACCCTGGTTGTTGGTTGTCGGGGTCTGCGGGCGGAGGGCTTATCGGAATCCGGGAGCCCCCTTTAATAAGGGGGCCCCCAGATCCCGGCCCCCCACCCTATGTGAATGAGTATGGGGTACATCGTACCCCTATCCATTCACCTGGGGGAAAAAAAGTGTCAATAAAAAAACACTACACAGGTTTTTAAAGTGATTAGGCAGCTCCGGGGATCTTCTTCCGACTTCGGGGGTCTCTTCCGACTTCTCCGCTCTCCATGGCCTCTTCGGATATCTTCTGCTCTTTTGCCGCTCTTGCTAGCGGTGGCCCGGTCTTCTCCATTGCCTTCTTCCGATGTTGACACGACGCTCTCTCCCACTGTAATGCTGTGTATGCGGTGCACATTGACTTATATAGGCATGGGGCATGGGCACCGGGTGATGCCACCCGGTGACACCGCTCCTTATGACGTCACAGTCCTGGGGCATGATGGGACTGTGACATCAAAAGGGGCGGGGTCACCACGCCCCATGCCTATATAAGTCAATGCACACCGCGTACACAGCATTACAGCGGGAGAGAGCGTCGTGTCAACATCGGAAGAAAAGAAGAGGGAAGAAGACGATGGAGAAGACCGGGCCACTGCTAGCAAGAGAGTGGCAAAAGAGTAGAAGATAGTGGAGGAGCCCGGCAGAAGAACCGGAGAGCGAGAGAAGAACTGGACATGGGGAGAAGAGGACGGAGAGAGCGGAGAAGTCGGAAGAGACCCCCATAAAATCGGAAGAAGACCCCCGGAGTTGCCTATTAAAATAAAAAAAACACTACACAGGTTTTTAAAGTGACTTTTTTCCCCCCAGGTGAAAGGGTAGGGGTACGATGTACCCATACCCATTTACATAGGGTGGGGGGCTGGGATCCGGGGGCCCCCTTATTAAAGGGGGCTCCCGGATTCCGATAAGCCCCCTGCCCGCAGACCCCCACAACCAATGGCCAGGGTTGTCGGGAAGAGGCCCTTGTCCTCAACATGGGGACAAGGTGCTGTGGGGGGGGTGCAGGGCGCCCCCCTTACCCAAAGCACCCACCCCCCATGTTGAGGGCATGCGGCCTGGTACGGTTCAGGAGGGGGGAGCGCTCGCTCGTCCCCACCCCCTTTCCTGACCGGCTGGGCTGCGTGCTCGGATAAGGGTCTGGTATGAATTTTGGAGGGGACCATGCACCCCCCCCCCTCTTTTGGCGTAAGGGATTTCCCTTGACATCCATACCAGACCTAAGAGCCTGGTATGTTCCTGGAGGGGAATTCCCTCTTGCGCTCGCTGCAATAGGAAAATGTGTTTTTCCTATTGCAGCGAGCGCCAGATGTACAGTACCCTGTTGCCGAGAACCAGCGCGATAGGATCACGCGGGAAGCACATTCTCGTGGGCAGGTACTGTAGGTCACAAGAGCTGATTAGCTCTGATTGGCCACAGGCAAAGTCGCCTGTCATGGGGCGACTTGAAGTCGTGTTGTAAGTCACCCAAAGTCGCGTTGAAGTCGCCTTGCAAAGTCTCGCTGAAGTCGTGTTGCCCCTATGTAAATCGGCACTTAGGCTACTTTCACACTGAGGCACTTTACAGGCGCTACAGCACTAAACATAGCGCCTGCATAGCGCCTGTAAAGAGCCTCTCCTGTCTCTCCAGTGTGAAAGCCCGAGTGCTTTCACACTAGAGGGGTGCGCTTGCAGGATGGTAAAAAAAAGTCCTGCAAGCAGCATCTTTGCAGCGCTGTAGGAGCTGTGTATACACCTCCTAAAGCTCCCCTGCCCATTGAAATCGGCACTTTGCCGGTGGTTTTAACCCTTTTTCGGCCGCTAGCGGGGGTTAAAAGTGCCCCGCTAGCAGCCAAATAGCGCCGCTTTACTGCCGACGCCCGCCCGCCCCAGTGTGAAAGTAGCCTAAGGGCTATCAGAGTAAAGGGGTCTGAATACAAATGCACGCTGGAGCTGCATGAATAATCGTTAAAGAATCAAAATTCTAATCCCCTCACGATCTTAAAACAGCATTTCCAGATTCTATGTAACAAGTGCAGAGTTCTCTGCTCACTTCTGACAGCTGACTAAAAAAATAAAAATAAAACAATAATCCAGGCAGCCTGCCAAGTTTATCTCCACATCTCTTAGATCAAAGGCATGAACTTAGGTCTGTAAATGAGGGAAGTTTAACCACTTAAATACTAAACTTTTTTTGACATTTGTTGCTTACAAGTTAAAAATCAGTATTTTTTGCTAGAAAATTACTTAGAACCCCTAAACATTATAAATATATTCTTTTTAGCAGAGACCCTAAAGCAGGGGTAGGCAACCTCGGCACTCCAGCTGTGGGGAAAATACAAATCCCATCATGCCTCTGCCTCTAGGAGTCATGCCTGTGATTATCAGGGTCTTGCAATGCCTCATGGGACTGCCTACCCCTGCCCTAGAGAATAAAATGTTGCAATATTTTATGTCACACTGTATTTGCGCAGCAGTCTTTCAAATACATTTTTTTATAATACACTTTAATTAAAATAAAATATAAAGCTGTAAAGTTGGCCCAATTTTTTTGTATAATGTGAAAGATGTTACGCCCTGAGAATCGTGATCTTTATTCTAAGCATAAAAAAAAAAAAATTGCGATTCTCATTTTAGGCAGAATCGTGCAGCTCTAATGCACGCCACACTTTTTACATATTTGTAAACAATTGTGAAAAACATTTATCATTTTCCTTCCACTTCACCATTATGTGCCACTTTGTGTTAGTTTATCACATAAAATACATTTGCATTTTTGGTTGTAATATGACAGAATGTGGAAAATTTCAAGGGATATGAATACTTTTTCAAGGCAATGTAAATGATGGTAGGTATGTACTGACTCCTATTTAACATGAGTTTGAATGTGATTGCTTAATTCTGAACATAGCTACATCCCCAGTTATAAGAGGGTGTACACACAACCACTTTTAGTTTTACCCCCCCACACACCCCCACACCCCCCAAAAAAGATTTTAGTCTGTTTTTCATCTGAGTTGTACAGTTTATAGGTCACATTAAAAAGGTGGGAAAAGTTCTGAAATTATTTATCTTTGTCTAATTTTTTTACAACACAGAAACCTGACATTTTAACAGGGGTGTGTAGACTTTTTATATCCACTGTATGTTACTATCACTGTAGAATATTTTGGAGGATAAGGTCCAAGCAAATAGGGAATCTCTGAGTACAGCATTTCATTATCCTGAGAAAAGTCTCAGAAGTGTTTGGCATTTTGTGGGGGTTAGTTCAGAAAAGCCCATGTTACAGGGACAATACTACATACTGTAAATTCATATTAAATTCAATATGAAATATTTCTTAAACTCTTCAATTCCTGTTTCACTTCCTCACTACAGGTTCTTGAGAGAGCTTCTCATATTCAGGTAGTGTACTTAGTGACATCTAGTGATGACTTTTGAAAGTAAACCTCTACAGTCCAAGTAAAAGATGCTTTCTTCAAAACAGTTTTGTTTTGTTTTAGGTAGCTTTTAAGTAGAACACCAGACAGAATTTTTTGTTATTAATAGGGTGGGGTAGAGTTAAATACTCTCCCAATGGACTTGACATGCAACAAACGCTCACTGCAGATGAAACAATTCATGTAGGGTTAGTCCGTAGGTTTCAATATTGAGTTGGCCCAACCGGTGCAGCTAAAACAGCTTCAATTCTTCTGGGAAGGCTGTCCACAAGGTTTAGGAGTGTCTATGGGAATGTTTGACCATTCTTCCAGAAGCGCTTCTGTTAGGTCAGGCACGGATGTGGACGAAAAGGCCTGGCTTGCAGTCTCCGCTCTAATTCATCCCATATGTGATATTGGGTTGAGGTCAGGACTCTGTGCAGGCCAGTCAAGTTCCTCCACCTCAAACTCCCTCAGCCATGTCTTTATGGACCTTGCTTTGTGCACTGGTAAGCAGTCATGTTGGAACAGGAAGGAACCATCCCCAAACTGTTCCCACAAGGTTGGGAGCATGAAATTGTCCAAAATGTATTGGTATACTGACACCTTTATGCCGCGTAAACACGGGCGGACTTTGATGGACTTTCTGTTATAGAAGAATAAATCCGCGCTTAGGACGGAGTAGGGGCTGCTGCCTATCTCTAATTAGTACCACTAAGGGTCTAATTATGCAATAAATGAATAAAATGAGAACATAAATGGCGCTGCCCTTAATATCAATTGAGGATAAGATGTGCCAAAAAATAAAACAGATAATTGGGGATAAACAGAGTTAGCAAACTCCCCAAATGATCATGAGTTTTATTTTATTTTATGTCACTTGGGATTTTTTCTACTCTGGATGATACACATACCCTATAGGGGGAACACATTTATTTTTGTGATCATTTGGGGAGTTTGCTAACTCTGTTTATCCCCAATTATCTGTTTTATTTTTTGGCCCAGAGCCCAGTATGGTTTCACATTCTTGGATTTCTTAAGCACTATAGTTAATTTTATTCAATGTGAACCCTGTGACATCTTATCCTCAATTGATATTAAGGGCAGCGCCATTTATGTTCTCATTTTATTCATTTATTTGATGGACTTTCGAATGCACAGACTTGCCTACACACAATCAACCAAAGTCCGACGGATTTGTACGTGATGACGTACGACCGGACTAAAATAAGGAAGTTCATAGCCAGTAGCCAATAGCTGTCCTAGCGTCGGTTTTTGTCCGTCGGACTAGCATACAGACGAGCGGACTTTTCGACCAGACTCGAGTCCGTCGGAAAGATTTGAAACATGTTTTATTTCTAGGTCCGTCGGAATTTTGTGAAAAAAGTCAGTTGGAGCCCACACATGGTCGAATTGTCCGCCGGACCTAGTCCGTCGAAAAGTCCACTCGTGTGTATGTGGCATAAGAGTTCCCTTCACTGGAACTAAGGGGCCAAGCCCAACCCCTGAAAAACAATCCCACATCATAATCCCCCTCCACCAAATGATTTGGACCAGTGGGTACATGAATGAGCGAGTTTGGGGTGGAAGAACTTCACTGGCCTGCACAGAGTCCTGACCTCAATCCGATAGAGCACTTTTGGGATGAGTTAGAGCGAAGACTGCGAGCCAGGTTCTCTCACCCAACATCAGTGCCTGACCTCACAAATGCGGTTCTGGAAGAATGGTCAAACATTCCCATAGACACACTCCTAAACCTTGTGGACAGCCTTCCCAGAAGAGTTGAAGCAGTTATAGCTGCAATGGGCAGGCCAACTCAGTATTGAACCCTACGGACTAAGACCCTGATGCCATTAAAATTCGTGTGTGTGTGTGTAAAGGCAGGTGTCCCAATATTTTTGGTAATATATGGTAGTGACTGGCCCCAGGTAACACAGGGAGAGGAAACAAATCCTTCTGCACAAGTTGTACCTCTTGTACAGAGCAGGTAAGTATAACTTGTTTGTTATTGAAACAAAACAAAAATCCGAACCTTTACAAACACGTCATACTTACCTGCTCTGTGCAATGATTTTGGATAGAAGCCCTAATTCTCCCCTTCTTAGGTCCCCCAGAGCTTCTGGCCCCTACCCCCTGCTGAATGCCCTCATAGCAAGCTGCTTGCTCTGGGTGTGCTCATTCCACAAGCTGCCTCTGTGTGTCTATGAAATACACCTAGCACAGCTTGACTCCGCCCCCTCCTCACTGGTTGTGATTGACAGCAGTAGGAGCCAATGGCTCCCCCTGCTTTGTCTCAGCCCATGAGGAGGGAGAGATTCTGGAGAGCTTCTGCTCTCATGCACATCGCTGGGTCGGAATCGGGCTAGGGTGAGTATAAGGGGGGCTGCAGGAGGGCTGCAGGAGGGAGCTGCACACTGAAGGTTTTTTAGCTTCATGCATATAATGCATAAAGCTAAAAAACCCCTTCAACCTTGAAAAATGATTTAAGTGAATTATAAGATGTAATTTATCATTTCAAACTACTGAATTCTATGTGCCAAAATCCTAATGCCGCGTACACACGGTCGGATTTTCCGACGGGAAATGTTCGATGTGAGCTTGTTGTCAGAAAGTCCGCCGGTGGGTATGCTCCATCGAACATATGCTGTCGGAATTTCTGCCAACAAAATGTTTGAGAGCAGGTTCTCAAATTTTCAGCCAACAAAACTTGTTGTCGGAAAGTCCGATCGTGTGTATACAAGTCCGTCGCAGGTTCTCAAATTTTCAGCCAACAAAACTTGTTGTCGGAAAGTCCGATCGTGTGTACACAAGTCCGTCGCACAAAAGATCACGCATGCTCTAAATCAAGCAGAAGGAGCCGCACTGGCTATTGAACTTCTTTTCTTGGCTCGTCGTGTGTCTTGTAGGTCACCGCGTTTCCACGTTCGGAATTTTTGGCCAACATTTGTGTGACCGTGTGCATGCAAGACAAGTTTGAGCCAACAACCTTAGAACAAAAATCCACGGTTTTGTTGTCGGAAAATCCGATCGTGTGTACGCGGCATTAGGCTTTCCTTCAGTTTACAATGAAATCCAGAGATGAACTCATTTGGTCTTTAAGGTAGGTAAAGATGTTCTGAATCCCCCCCCCCCCCAATCTATAGTGCAGGGGTCGGCAAAACACCCGACACGCGTGCCAGAGATGGCACGCAGGTGCATCTATGTTAGCACGCGAGCTGGGTTGCCGACCATTGGTATTGCCAACGGCGCCGGCTAACAGAGCAGTGGCTGAAATAGCCTGGCTTTCAACCCACTGCACCTGCATGCAATCCCTGCCTCTCTATTGATTCCTGGCTTAGCCGTGCTCCTTGGCTGTATCTGGGTCTCGGGATGGCGGCGGGTGTGCACGGCAGCGGGGTGCCCGTGCTGGGTGTGAGGTCACATGTCAGTTCCCGGGCGGCTGGGTCCGGTGGGGCTACGGGGAGGCAATCGCTGCGGTCCTGTGCTAATTGGAAGCTGACACAGACTGGCGGGCGACTGCCCTCTACGGTAGCCGGTATGTGCAAGCATTTTTTTCCACTGTACCTTACTGTATGAGGCATTTGCTGGCTTGTTTTTTTTTCTCCCTACCTCCTCTTCAGTTTGGCTCCATAAGTTTGTTTGCTCTTGGTGTCTTTTGGTTGGCAGTATGGGACTAAGAGGTTATGAATGCAGGTGGATAGGGGTGGCTAGCAGTGTATAGTTTTATGAATGGGGTGTTGTGACTTTGCAGGTCTGGTTGCTGATCTGTGGGTGAATATGTTGCAGTGTGTGTATGTATGTGCATGCATGGTTGTGGGTGCGAAAATATGTCGCCATGTATAGTGGTGTGGGTGTTGTGGTTGGTGTGCGTTAGTGCAGATGTGTGATCTGTCACGGGTGGGGTTATGTGCATGTGCATGTTTTTGCGTGGGTGATTGGGTGTGGGCGTTGCATGTGTGAACACGCATGTATGGGTGGTTTGGACATGTTCAGGATTACGTAGTTATTATGGGTGGTAGAGTATGGGGCATTTGAGGTACTGCTGGGTTGGATAGAAGGTAGGATATGTTTGGTAGAGTTATGGTTTGGTGAGTGTAAGATTATAGGGGGCTTTGGTTGAATGCGGTGCATGGTCTAAGTATGCTCTGGGGACCCCTGCCTGTAAGCGGAGGGGCTCTGGGGCCACCCCGCCTGTAAGGGGAGGGGCCCTGGAGACCCTAATGTAAGGGGGGGCTCCATTAACCTTGATAGTTTGAGGGGGTCTATGGGGACACTAATTTAATGGGAGGCTTTTGGGACTCTAGTGTAAAGGGGAGAGCTTTGGGGGCCCTAAAGAAAGTGTGGGACTCTGGGGAGCCTGATATAAAGTGGAGGACTGTAGGGACACTAATGTAAGAAGGAGGAGGGGCTCTGATATAAGAGGAGGTCTTTGGAAACCCTCATGTAAGTGTTTAGTATTTAATTGTAGTAGTTGGTGAAAGTGCAGGAATTGGGGTGATCTGAGGTTTGAAGGTCCCAGAATTGAGCTGATCTGAGGTGTAGGAACTGGGAGTGATCTGGGGTCTGATGGCGCAGGAATTGGGGCTGGTCTGGTGTCTAAAGGTGCATGCATTTGGAGCTTACTTGAAATCTGTAAGTGCAGAAATTAGGTGATATGATGTGTGAAGATGCAGGATTTGGAGTGATATGATGTGTGAAGATGCAGGATTTGGAGTGATCAGAGGTGTGAAGATGCAGGATCTGGAGTGATCAGAGGTGTGAAGATGCAGGATCTGGAGTGATCAGAGGTGTGAAGATGCAGGATCTGGAGTGATCAGAGGTGTGAAGATGCAGGATCTGGAGTGATCAGAGGTGTGGAGATGCAGGATCTGGAGTGATCAGAGGTGTGGAGATGCAGGATTTGGAGCAGGGATCTTCAAACTACGGCCCTCCAGCTGTTGTGGAACTACACATCCCATGAGGCATTGTAATACTCTGACATTCACAGACATAACAAGGCATGATGGGAATTGTAGTTCCTGAACAACTGGAGGGCCGTAGTTTGAAGACCCCTGATTTGGAGTGATCAGAGGTGTGGAGATGCAGGATTTGGAGTGATCAGAGGTGTGAAGATGCAGGATTTGGAGTGATCAGAGGTGTGAAGATGCAGGATTTGGAGTGATCTGAGGTGTGAAGGTGCATGAACTGTGCTGATCGGAGGAGTGAATGTACAGGAATTGGACTGCTTTGAGGTGTGAAGGTATATGAACGGGGCTGATCTGAGGTGTGAAAGTGCATGAACTGGACTGATCTGAGATGTAAAGGTGCAGAAACTGGACTGATCTGAGATGTAAAGGTGCAGGAATTAGGGTGATCTGAGGTTATCATTTACTTTACCACTTTCTATTGATCTTTAAAAGCTCTTTAATGTCTTACTATTATTCAAGTCGTTTATAGCATTTACTTTAATGTTTCATAGAGCCTGCTTTCTGAGCTACAGAGGTGTTAAGATGACTTTTAGGGGGTGGAATCGGTACAGGAATAATGGCTGGCAGACAGCAAGGTACCATGGGATATGTAGTCTTTAGAAATGGAAAGTAAACAGCAGAAGAGAAGCTGCAAAGAATGCAAAAATTCAGAAAGTTATGGAATGAGATGGCCAGCAGACAGGAAGAACTCAAGATAAAAGTAGATTTTTCAAGTGATATTATATTGGATTGTCAAAAATAACTATGGTTTGTATTGCCATTACTGATGTTATAAAATGCAAGTGTGTGCTGTGACCATAGATTTCCTTTAATGCTATACTGAACTAAGTTCTTATTTGTCTGTACTTGTGAAGTAAAAAACAAACAAAAAAACAAAAAAAAAACTTAATAAAACTTACCTGTTAAAAAAAAAAAAAAATTCTGAATTCACCTGCAGTGCATTGAGAAAAGTCAGTTCCAGTATGAACAAGTTTGTTTCCTGTGCAATGCATGTGAATGTGTATGGAATTTAATTGCTGTAATTGGCAGCCACGTGTACGAAATCACTGATCAATACAGAAATGTTTTTTGGATGTTCAACGTGGTTTCTTCAATGCAGAACAGCAGATAGAGATGTACATCTTTAACTACTACTTCTACCTGCCGACCAGCCGTTGCAGTTGTACTGCGGCAGGTTGGCATGGCTGCGCGAATCGCCATCATGGTACGTCGGCTCTTTAAATGGATATTGCAGGCACGCACGCCTGCAGCGTGCCTCTGGAGCCGATGTGCATGGTCGGCGGGCCCGTTGTCTGCCGGGCACCCGCGATTGCTCCTGATAGAGCCAGAACGGGCATCTGTGTGTGTAAACACACAAATCCCGGTTTTGTGAGGGGAGAAGAGACAGATTGTGTGTTCCTACTAAGTAGGAACAACTATATGTCTCCTCCCCCAGTCAGTCCCACCCCCCCTAGTTAGAATCCAGTGAGGGAACACATTTAACCCCTTGATCGCCCCATAGAGTTAACCCCTTCCCTGCCAGTGACATTTATACAGTAATCAGTGGGTATTTTTAGCTCTGAACGCTGTATAAATGTCACTGGTCCCAAAAAAGCGTCAAGTGTCCAATCTGTCTGCCGCAATGTCACAGTCCCAATAAAAATTCACAGATCACCGCAATTACCAGTAACAAAAAATAATAAACATGCCATAAATATATCCCCCATTTTGTAGACACTAACTTTTGCACAAACCAATCAATATACGCTTATTGCAATTTTTTTTACCAAAAATATGTATTAGAATTGAATTAAACTGATGAAGAAATTCGTTTAAAATAATCTTTTTAGGATATTTTAGCAAAAAGTACAAAATATTGTATTTTTCTCAAAATTGTTGCTCTGATTTTGTTTATAGCGTAAAAAATAAAAACCGCAAGGCGATTAAATACCACCAAAAGAAAAGCTCTATTTGTGGGGAAAAAAGGACAAACTTTGTTTGAGTACAACATCGCACGACAGCACAATTGTCAGTTAAAGTGACACAGTGCAGTATCGCAAAAAATGGCCTGGTCATTAAGGTGCAAATCCTTCTGGGGCTTAAGTGGTTAAATCTGTGCTTCAGAGTTGCCTATATTTACTGCCAGAAATGCATTAAAAAGGTCCACATAATAAATTCTATAAGAATGTTGGTTGCAAAACTACATGCCAATGAAGCATAGAAACCAGAAGTCAGCTAGACTGTAGCAATGAACAATGCTCAGATTATACAAAGTACATGTCTAAACAATTACCTTTGATTATACGATTTGGGATTGAATCTATTATATTGCAAGTAAAAGGCCAAATGCAATTACAGCTTTACTGCCTTTTGCCGACTGGCAAGTTCAGGTATAAGCCATGAGGTTCTCTCTTACCAATACATGGTGTATCTCCAACACGTCCAACCATTTTATTAGTAGTTCCACCAGTAGAGGTCGCACAAGCCACATTTCCTTGGCTGTCAACAGCCACAGCACCAACAGTTCCTGTACCTCTACAAATGAAGAAACAAAATCTCAGTGTAGTGCAGTAAGTACACCTCTACACTCCAGCACTGATTTATTAAAGGAGTTGAAAATGTGCATATTAAAAAAAGGAAAGAGTTAAGATTCACGTTAATTATCCAAACACAGATAAAGCAGATTCTTGTCAATTTTATCCATCCAAGATTAGATGACTGAAGTGAATCTTCACTTTTTTTTTTGTGTGAACATTAACTTCTTTAGTAGTCTCACTGGGTTGATTTACTAAAGCCGAAGAGTGCAAAATCTGGTGCAGCTGTGCATGGTAGCAAGTCAGCTTCTAAATTCAGCTTGTTCAATTAAGCTTTGACAAAAAAAAAAAAAACCTGGAAGCTGATTGGTTTCTATGCAGAGCTGTACCAAATTTTGCACTCTAATAAACCAACCCCTGCTGTGTTTGGTAGTTTAGAATCATTCATTTAGGTGAAAATAAAGTATTTGTAGGGGGAAAAAATAAATAAATAAATCACCAGCTCCCTAGTTTTACTTGCATTTGGGGTCATGATTTCCAGATTTTATACCTTTTTTTTTCAAAACTGTAGGATATTGCACTGACAAAGAAGTGAGTTTATGTCAAGCCACAGGGTGAATGAGAACCATGAACATCTGACTGCTAGTTGCAGTGACACCCTATAAAAAGGGATTTTTATTGTGCAATATCAACCCATACAGCACAAAGGCTTTGATTTACTAAAACTGGGGAGTGCAAAATCTGGTGCAGCTCTGCATAGAATCCAATCAGCTTCCAGTTTTTTTTTTTCAAAGCCTAATTGAACAAGCTGAAGTTAGAAACTGATTGGCTACCATGCACAGCTGCACTAGATTTTGCACTCTCCAGTTGTAGTAAAATCAACCCCAAAATGTCTTTGCATTTCACCTAGCATTTTATCAAATTCCATGTTTGGTCATACAGCAGCAGCACACCCAAAATGAGTATGGGTAGCGGAGTCCAAAATTGTAAAACTGAAACATCATGAACTTAAGGGTCTCAGAATTTGAAAATATTGTATATCAGAGGTCTCACTTATTGCAATGTATTTAGCCATTTATGAAAGATGAGTGTATGCAGCTCTAAAAACATAAAATTAAAAGTTTTAGTGTTTAAGACAGAGTCCTTGTTCAGGGAAAAAATGGGAACCACCCACGGTGTAGACCAGTGGTTCTCAACTCCTGTCCTCAGGGTCCACTAACAGGCCAGGTTTTATGTATTACCTTGGGGAGATGCCGACTAGAATACTGCAATCACTGAGCAGCAAACTATATCACCTGTGATGTATTTCAGTTATCTTGCAAACCTGGCCTGTTAGTGGGTCCTGAGGACAGGAGTTGAGAACCACTGGTGTAGACAAGACACAATTAGGTGAGCATGAGATTATCCTCCACTGAACATCAACACACCGGGCTTCTTAACAAAAATGGACCACTGAATTACAGGTGGTCAAACAAGCATGACATGTCCACAGCGTCACAAAACCACTTCAATTGGATCATAGATGGCTGGGTCTTGTAGTCTGACCAAATGGAAATTCATAGAATACATAAAAACAACTCCTCATGGTGTAATATTTAAAACCAGGATAAAGTAAATAGCCAGAGTACTCACATTTTATTAAATAAAAACAGGCATGTCAGAAGCTGCAGTCTGTCATGGATATCACTTGTTTCCAACCACAAAGATGGCCGTGATTGGCATGTTACAGCGTTGTGATGTCGTAGCTCCACCCTACGTGGCGTTTCGTCCAATGGAATGTTGTCAGGGGCGTGCTCAGAGCTCATCATATCCTCTTTATATAGGAAGGAGGGCGGGATGGAAACTCCCATTCCCCCTGCACTCCAAGCTTCTCTCTCATCCGCCAGAAGCGGAACCGCGTCATAACCGGATGTTCGCACCACGGCTTTGACATACATGACCAAACACACCCACGGCGGCAATGCTTAGGGAGACCAGATTGGTATACTTTATAATGTTTCCGAACTAGTTTCTGAGAGGAGAAACTAGTTAGGAGAAAGAGAAAGAACCGGGCCCAATTGGAAACAAAGATAATAGATATATAAAATGGAAGAACCCAAAAATATCCAAAAATGGAAATAAAACTAAAAAAAAAAAAAAAAATAGAATTTACAGCTTAACCACTTAAGGACTAGCCTCATTTTGGATTTTAGGTGTTTACATGTTTAAAACAGGTTTTTCTGCTAGAAAATTACTTAGAACCCCCAAACATTATATATGGGTTTTCTTCTAACACCCTAGAGAATAAAATGGCGGTTATTGCAATACTTTTTTTTGCACCATATTTGCACAGCGGTCTTAAAAGCGCACTTTTTTTGGAAAAAAAATCACTTTTTTGAATAAAAAAAAATAAGACAACAGTAAAGTTAGCCCAATTTTTTTTTTATATTGTGAAATATAATGTTACGCCAAGTAAATTGATACCCAACATGTCACACTTGAAAATTGCGCACGCTCGTGGAATGGTGCCAAACTTTTACCTTCAAAAATCTCCATAGGCGACGTTTAAAAAATTCTACAGGTTGCATATTTTGCGGTACAGAATAGGTCTAGGGCTAGAATTATTGCTCTCGCTCTACCGCTGCGATACCTCACATGTGTGGTTTGACCACCGTTTTCATATGCGGGCGCTACTCGCGTATGCGTTTGCTTCTGCGCACAAGCTCGTCGGGACGGGGGGGGGGGGGGGGTTTAAAAATTCTTTTTTTTATTTTTATTATTTATTTTACAATATTTTATTTATTTTTACATGGTTTAAAAAAAAAATGGTGTCACTTTTATTCCTATTACAAGGAATGTAAATAGAAAAAAGCATGGCAGGACCATAAATAAAAACGGGAGCTATTCCTGCGCTACCAAATTGGAAAAAATGTAGCGATCGTACAAGATACAAACTTAACTTTTAAAACTGTGTAAAACATATATCGCTGGACAGCTGCATGCACCGAGATAAGGGCCCAGACACAAGCCCGAATGAGATATAAAAAGAGAGGGGGGGGGGTGCTGCGGTACCCAAAGGGTCTATGCTTATTGGTCTTGTTAATAATTCCTACTGGTCAATAGGACAAGAGGCCTCAATAAAATGGAATATATAAACGTACGTAAAAAAATCGCATGAGTTGGAGTATGAATGAGTGTAGTGGCTAAAATTAGTTGCATATAAGTTGATCCAACAGGTGATTGATGTCAATATAAATATGAATATAAACAATAATACATGTAAGTTGATCCAAAGGTGATAAATATAAGTAAAACCAATTCAGCATGTGTTAAAATTATTCAATCCAATAATACAATATATCAAAAGTGCTCGTGCTCTCGTGCCTTAAATAAAATGATATATAATCCAAACTAATGCATATGGTAAAGTGCAAAATGAAGCAATAATATTACAAAAAACCAATGTATCAAGTGAAACAAACAAAAAAAGGCATGGTCGCCTAATCCTGGTGTTGCGACCAGTGCAAAAGTGCAAACACAGTGTAAGTGGTCACGTGAATAAATAAATAATTAATCCAATGTCCTTGCTAGTGTCCACAAGAAATTAATTAATAGGTAATCAAGTGTCCAAAAAATCCGTGCAGTCTAAGACAAAATTAATCAATGGTGCACAGAGGAACAGTGCTCAAACACAGCAATAAAAATGACAGTGGGGTGGTGATATGCAGATAAACCACTCTGTGTCCTCTTCATGCAGCATGCGCTAGTGTAGGTAATGGCCCCTTACCTAGCGGTGCTAGGTCAACCGCATATAAGATGTTAAATCCCACGGTCCTGGGTCTCTCCTGCGTCTTTGTGTCCAAGCTTGCTGGCTCTGCAGGATCCTATTGGGGGCTGGGTGTATCTACTTGTGGTCCTAATTGGGGTCCTGGGGCAGTGCGGCTCTCAACTCCTCCTCCACATCACATCTCAAATGTATGTAAAATATAGGACAAGGTACCCAAATAGTGAAGTATGTTTTTCTTAGGGTCACTTTATTCACATATACAATGTACAAAGTACTCACATTAAGCAGTTTTTTCTACAGCGTTGTATCCTACGAGCGGCGAGCTCGCAATACATTCAGCAGAGAAAGGGAAACAGAAACAAGCCTATTCCGTCCCTACGCGTGACGTCACCGATCACGTGACTTCTTCAGGGGATAAACGAAATAGGCTAATGCTGGTCTTAAGTAGTCTCTCCCATAGGAATCAATTGGCGGCCATTTTCTTGTAGCTGCGCCGGCCATTACTCAGTTTCCGATGTGCGCGGCCATTTTTTTGGTTAGTGAAGGGTATGATAGATGTATTCAGTTGGAGGAGGCCAAATTGCTTGTGTGTATCCATGGTGATGGGGCAGACAGACCTCATCACAGTCTGCTATCTTTCAGGGACAGTCGTTTATACAGCAGCAGACTCTGCAAAAGGTTTTGCATTAGTTTGGTTATGCATTAGTTTGGATTATATATCATTTTATTTAAGGCATGAGAGCACGAGCACTTTTGATATATTGTATTATTGGATTGAATAATTTTAACACATGGCAGGACCTCTTAAATATGAGATCTGGGGTCAAAAAGACCTCAGATCTCATATTTACACTAAAATGCATTTGAAAAAATGTGCCTTTAAGAGGCGTGGGCGGAAGTGACGTTTTGACGTCGCTTCCGCCCAGCAGTGTCATGGAGAGGAGTGGGTGCCATCTTAGCCTCACTTGTCTCCAGACACACCACAGGGAAGGACACGATCGCCTCCGCCGCTACCGACGGCTCCGATAAGCGGCGGAGGGCACCGGATGGCGGCGGGGGGGGGGGGCCCTCTCCCGCCACAGATAAAGGTGATCTTGCGGCGGACCACTTTTATCTGAAAGCCGACCGCCGCACGAAAACGGGGATACCGGGGTTATGGCAGCTAGCTGCTGCCATAACAACGATATCCCCGTTCAAAGTTTGGAGGTACATAGGCGTGCGGCGGTCCTTAAGTGGTTAATCAAAAACTGGACTATGAAATAGATGCAATGCTGCCATCTAGTGGTTGAAAAACAGGTAGGACAGAAAATATAAATGCATAAGAACAGCATGGAAAAACTAAAAATGCTAAAAAAAGAAGACTAATCAAGGGATTCAGCTATTGTTGATAAAGGCATTAACCACTTCCGGACCGCCCACCGTCGTTTTATGTGATGACTTCGAAGGAGGATATCGTTATGGCAGCTAGCTGCCATAACCCCGGTATCCTCTTCTTCAGCTGGCAGTCCGCTACAAGATAAAAGTAACCTCTGTGGCGGATTCGCTGCGAGATAACTTTTATCAGCGGCGGGAGAGGGGCCCTCCCCCGCCGCGATCCGATGCCCTCCGCTGCTTGGAAGCGATCGCGTCTGTCCCCTGCCTGGGTATGGAGACGAGTGAGGGGGAAGATGGCCCACCCATCTCCATATCACTGCAGGGCGGAAACGATGTCAAAACTTCACTTCCGCCCATAGCTCTTAAGGGGCCATTTTTTTTTAGTCTTTTAAACGACAACATTTTTTTTTTTTTTCTTTATTGCATTTTAATGTAAATATGAGATCTGAGGTCTTTTTGACCCCAGATCTCATAAGTAAGAGGTCCTGTCATGCTTTTTTCTATTACAAGGGATGTTCCTTGTAATATCAATAAAAGTGACACAATTTTTTGTAAAATAAGAAAAAAAAACATTTTTTTTTTTTTAAATGTGCCCGTTCCGACGAGCTTGCGTGCTGAAGCGAACGCATACATGACTAGCGCCCGCATATGAAAATGGTGTTCAAACCACACATGTGAGGTATCACCACGATCGGTAGAGCGAGAGCAATAATTCTAGCCCTAATTCTCCTCTGTAACTTAAAACATGCAACCTATAGAATTTTTTAAATGTCGTCTATGGAGATTTTTAAGGGTAAAAGTTTGTCGCCATTCCACGAGCGGGCGCAATTTTGAAGCGTGATATGTTGGGTATCAGCGTAACATTATCTTTCACAATATAAAAAAAATTGGGCTAACTTTACTGTCTTATTTTTTAATTCAAAAAGTGCATTTTTTCCAAAAAAAGTGTGCTTCTAAGACCGCTGCGCAAGTACGGTGTGACAGAAAGTATTGCAACGATCGCCATTTTATTCTCTAGGGTGTTAGAAAAAAAATGTATAATGTTTGGGGGTTCTAAGTAATTTTCTAGCAAAAAACAAATTAAACAACAAATCTCAGAAAGTGGCTCAGTCTTTAAGTGGTTAACATCCCATTCTATGTTTAAGCCAAATGGTCTGTAAGATTTTAAACAGAAAATCCACCAGGTCTCCATCTTTGAGATCTCTCTCCTGATATGGCTGCCTCTCCAATGAGGATCAAACCTATCTATAGCCATAAAGGATGTGCCCTTTAAGCTCTTATGCCACAAAATATATTGTTTTGATAAACTATGGTTCAAAAAACCTTTACGAATATATTTGCCAAGTGTCTAGTTTAAAGCTTACGAATAGTGCGACTCACATAGCGTAGGCCGCAAGGGCACGTGATCATATACATCACATTCTTGGTCGAACAAGTGTTGAAAGATCTGACCTGAGCCAAGACTCATGATGGCAACTATGTAGCCATTCCTATACATATCCTTGAAGCATGTAGAAGTAATAAGCCTGTCGTTTTGTACCCCAATTTCCAGGTCTAAAAAATGCATAACGGAAGTACTGGCCTAGTGTTGTAGAACAATGCTTATATCATTGGTGTTAAGCTCACCAATGAAGAGATCCAAAAGAGGCACGGTCTCCTTCACATAGGAGGAGGATGTCATTAATGTATCATCCCCAGAAGACCAGCTCAGTCCTCTGTCGACCATAGATGATGTCCTCCTCCCACATGGCCATAAAAAGATTAGTCATACTAGGCGCAAACTTGGCACCCATCGCCACGCCTCGACCTTGCAGATAGTAGGGACCATTGAACCAAAAATAGTTGTGGCTCATAGCAAAGTCGAGGAGATGGAGAAGGAACCATTGCTGCAACCCACGAATGCCCAAATCTCTCTCCAAAAAGCACTTCACAGCTTCTCTACCATGGCGATGGGAAAAAATGGTGTATAAAGTGGCCACGTCAGCAGTAGCCATAATATACCCTTCTTTCCAAGTGATTTGCCTTAAAATGTTAATAACCTGTGTGCTGTCTTTAAAGCGGAGGTTCACACAAAATTGAACCTTCGCTTTTTGGAACCCCCCCCTCCGGGGGGGAAGGGTTTGGGGGGAGGGGGATGCAGATACCTGTCTAAGACAGGTATTTGCACCCACTTCCGGCACAGACTCCCACGAGTCTAAGCCTCTTCCCGTCCCCACTGCGCTGTCTGCTGGGACACACAGCGGGACTCCGTCTTTAGGATGGGAAGGAGTTTTGGAGACAAGAGGTTGAAAAAAATTGTCTATGCATCTCCCAATTCTAGAAATAACGGAATGAAATCAGTTAATTATCAGGCGGCCAGGTGGGTTTAGAGTTTTCTTATGAACTTTCAGGAGATATTAGATCACCGGAATGCAGGGTGCAACCGGGATCAAATAAAACTTCTCCTTTTTGTTCAAAATGCCTTTATTGAAACCCTCACCTACTATCACCTGAAGTTCTCTCTTGTATTTCTGAGTCGGATTATTTCCAAGAGAAAAATATGTATTATCAGATAAGATTCTATTCATCTCCTCTACATAAGCAGCACTGTCAAGAATGACAATACCGCCTCTTTGTCAGCCGGGCAGACGGTAATGTCATTCCTCTGTTTAAGAGAGTGCAAACCCCTTTTAAAGACTACATCCATCCTTTTTCTCTTTATGGTCAGTTTGTCAAGGTCTTTGAATACTAGGTCCCAAAAAACTCCAACTGAAGGGGCTGAATGGCTTGGAGGGTTAAACAATTAAGCATCTGACAAGGTGGTATGTTGAAACTCAGATGAAACCATAGTCCTATTACGAATAGGATGAGAGATGATGTATTTCTGCACATTAAGTTTGTGAATGTACTTATGAATATCCATGTAAGTTTCAAACTTATTTAAGGGTTGGGGAGGAACAAATTTAAGACCATGATTTAATACCACCTTCTCTTCATGAGAAAGGGTGGCTGTACTTAGATTGAATAGCCCAGTATCTGTTGGACCCGCCTTCTTTTTTTACCTTGTCCTCTTCCCCCTCTGGTCCCTCGTTTGGCTCTATGTTTCTTTTTAGACTGGCTCCCTCCATGGGAAAAAAATTATCATTGTTTAATCGATGATTGGTAGATTGGGTAGTTATATGGTTATAATCCCCCCAGTAATCACCCCCACCACTGTCCCTCTCATGTGTAGGGGCCCCCTGGTGAAACATTTCCACGGTGGCTCCAAGAATTATTACTTTGGCCACGTGGGGGTTATTTTTGGGGATGTTGTACAATGTACCTGTCGTTACCACCATAATGTTCGTCCCCTCTGTAGAGAGGCGCAAACCTATTATGAGTTTTAAATTTAGCCATTTATAACTGAAAACACTACCGTTGCTGGCCTTTAGTTTAGAGCTACTACAAAGAATACTAGTGCTGCTAGCAAGTTTGACAGAATTACACTCTGCTTTGCTTTTACTAAAATGTCATGACTAGTTGCAGGGAATTCGCACCCCTTTTCAGATGCATAGACATGCTCTTTGCATTTGCACCTGCAAGATAACTCAAAACTAGCAACACTACATTACCACAAAGTAAACAGTTTATGTGTTAATAAGAAATACAATCTATGTGCTACAGTAATTCTATTAGCATTTTAAATGATAGATATTGCTTTCAAAAGTTTTTTACATTCATACCTAAAAATAATCAGTCGAAAAGTAACCTGGCAGGATAGGAATAGGAAACAGCTACTGCCAAGTTGTTTTTGAAGCAACATGCTTAATGAAAATTAGAAGATAGATACAATCTGGCTTCTATTGTCAATTTCCTGTGTTCTAACAAAATGTAGACTGGGCACTATGGGCGTTAAAAGCATATGGATGAATGGTCTTTAATTGTTCTTAGGAAATGTTCTGCAGGACTTTAAATATGCACATGTACCATCACATCCTGCATGCCAGTCCCAAGCATGGCATCCTATCTCAAAAATAAAAAAAGGGAAAAGACTTTCAAGAGTATCAGAGTATCAGTCATGGTAACCATGGAGCTGGCACTCAGATTTGCTATGGGTTGGATACAATTGGATATATGAAAAATATACAAATATCCATTATACTCACAAGGTGAGAATATTCACAAGCATAGCATACAGTCCACACCGGACGCATGTATACATGATATTTCATAATCCTTTTTTGCTCTTTTTTTTGTATTGATTTATTGATTATTTGCATTATCTAAATTATTTTCATACATTTTTAGTATAGGGGTTGTTTGTAATTTACAGGATTTGGGCCTTATGGGGGGGTCGATCCTGGACACTGATACTGACATGGAGTGTTATGCCTTTTTTTTTTCCTTCTGCCTTTTGAAGGTTCTGACGGCACTGTATATCTTTGGACTGTCTACAGTAGACTGGCTCCACTAAATTAGATCATCATCCAGTAGCTACATAAGTGTGTGGCAATTAAATTTTTACATCTTTCAACGTTGTTTTTTTTATTTTTCTGCATGGTGTAATTTTTCATGCCAGGGTGCATTTGTGTCATTATTTGGAGTGTGCCTGGATGCCTTGTGTCTGGTTGGCACTGTGTCTGTTATTGTTCAAGTCCATACAATGACAAAAGGCTCTGGATGTCGTATGAGCGCTTGGCGAGCATCCTACTCTGGCAGTCCTGAAAGCTGTCATTGACAGTTATGCATTCCACTAGCGCAGGCTTTCCTCTCAGCATCTGTTCCATTAGTGGGCACTATCGGTTTTGACCAGCAGCCATTGGATTGGAATTATGCTTCCTGGCGACTGACAGGGTGAGAGCCTTTTGCAGATCTCCTTTGTATTTTCCATTTCTTTGAATGTACTTACATTGGAGCGCTTGGTGCACCCGATGGTATTATTGGTGTGTATGTGTATTGGTGCTCATGTAGTCCATTGACTTCTGATGGAGCATTGGTGTATATCAAGGGTCTCAAACTGGCAGCCCTCCAGCTGTTGCGAAACTACAAGTCCCATGAGGCATTGCAAGGCTGACAGTTACAAGCATGACTGACTCCCTCAGGCAGAGGCATGATGGGACTTTTAGTTCCACAACAACTAGGGTTGCCACCTGTCCGGGATTCACTTGGACAGTTCGGGTTTGGAATCCGGTGTCCGGGTTTTAAACTGCCTGAAACCCAGACACATTATTCAGACTGGACATTGGCCTCACGCAGGGTTGCTGGCTGCAATTGTCTTAGCTGAGTGTCTGTTAAACTCTTACACACTGCCCAAAGCCAGCACTAACAGTTTCCCCCACATACAGATGGGAGAGGAGAGAGGTCTCAATCTACTCCTCTTTCTCCTGCCCCTACCCCTCCATGTCTGCCCACACTCCAATCCCCAGCGCTGTGTCTCAGAAAAGGGAAGTGGGGGGCTTAAAATTTGAAGTCCAGCAGCCTCAGATACATCTGGATGAGAGGTGCTGACTGCCAAGGTGTGAGTGAGCTCACCATCCATCCCTACCTGTGACTGAAGTCTCCACCCTTCTCTCTCCTGCCTCTGAGTGAGTACACTAAGGCAAATCGGGGTTCTCAGAGCACTCCTTATATCACAGTTCCCCTTTACACCAGAGTCCTCACTGTGCAGCAGAGTACTCAGTGTTCCCCCTTACCGTGTGAGGGAACGCTGCGGATTCAGATGTAAAAGGGGGAACTCTGTGGACTCTGATGTAAAGGGGGACTCTTGTGATTAACTTCATATGATTAGAAATGTTATTTAATTTCAAAATATATGTATAGTTTATACTATTAAAAAAAATTGCTGTGTGCCGCTAAAACGTTTGGGTTTGACTTGAAGAAAAGGTGGCAAGCCTAACAACAACTGGAGGGGCCACCAGTTTGAGAATCCTGGTGTATAGCCACCTTAGTAAGTTTTCATTTTTTATGCTTTATTTTTACATATTTCTGAGACACATTATCATCATCCCCATTATTATTATTATTATTAGCATTATTTTTTTTGCATTTTTTTTTAAATGATTCCCATTGGCCCCATTAGCCCAATGTTCTTTATTTGGGGGTGGAGTTGCATCTTTGTCCCCTCCCCTGTTACTGGGTGCAGGTTAATAGAGGATGTTCACTATTTGTATGTGTATATATAAGGCCGGGTTCACACCTATGCGAACTGGATGTGGTTTTAACCGCATCAATTCGCAAAGCAGGAGAATGTGACCGGCTCTCTATGGAGCCGGTTCACATGTCTCCGGGGCAGCTGCGGAGTGCACTGCAGAGAAACGCTGTGCGTCTTTGGCTCAGTTTTAGGGCCAAAATCAGGCATAGAATCGGCCCCGATTCATCCCTGAAACTGAGAACAGGGACGCACAGTGTTCCTGTGCGATCCGCAGCCAGTTCCAGTGTAAACTGAGCCTAAAGGGTTGGAACACATGAATGTAGGCTAGCTCTGAGGAAGAGGGCCCATCCCTCAAAATGCATCAGCTTTGTCTACTTGACTGACTTGCGTCTGTTGTGGATTGTATTCTAGGCTTGTGAGTATAATGGATTTGTGCGCTTTTCAATTTAAACTTTTTATAGTAATGCACTAGGTTGGTGCACCTTTTTATTTTTTGTTTTTTTGGTGTCCCTGCACCCAAAAGGGCAGCAAAGCCATCATGCATTCATTGGTGATCACAGTTGCAATTTACTCTGGGTGGTGACATCTGATAGTTCATGGCGGAAGTTTCCATCCATCTTGGTCTCTTTGAAGATCAAAATTGCCAAGAGGAGTCCCTCATCTTAGTGTGAACGTGGTATCATTTACAACTGAATATATACAATACATACATATACACACACCGTGAAAGCTGAAATTTGACTGGTTTCTATGGGCAATGCTTCAATTTTTTTGTTCCTAACATTTCATATAAAAATGAACTGGTTGCAAAACAATATATTAAACTGGGCTTACAACTGACTTTGGCTTTGAAGCAAGTTTTAGATTTTTCTTCCATCTTTCTCTTGAGCGTTCAGTGATAAGTTTTTCACCAGGAATTTCTGGGATGCCTTGTGACTTGGCAAACAGTGACGCCCCTTTACAAGTTAAAAGCACGTGATCTGTCTTTGAAAAGAGAGTGAGAAAAAATTAGAAATTAAAAACAGAAATTACTCTAATTAAAATACCTGGTCTAATTTTTTTTAAATAAAATTTCCGACTTTGCCATTGATTACTACAGATCACTGACATTAAACCAATATTAATTTGTATTTTCTGATAAATACAAACATACAAGGATACATATAATTGAAGAAATGTGCATACATATTTGGAGAAGACATGACTGCCTGCAAAAATCTACCTGGTTTAAAATGCTAGTCCAAGTTTTAGTGCCAAATACAGAGTGTGTGTTTGGAGTTTTAAATACAGTTTCAATTGCATTATTTGCGGCTGGAGGATCCAAATGTCACTTTGAAAATTGACCACTAGATGTCGCCATTTTTTTGTATAATGTGGCACACAGGTACTCTTGTGATAAACTGTACAAGCGTAGAAATAAAGTGTCAACACTAATTTTCAATAGGTGAATAAAATTCGTGTGCACTACGAATCATAAGTAGCTTAAAAAAGGGAGAAAATAACTTGTTACATACTACTGTAACATAGACTACTTTAGCTTGCAGAACTAATAAGCCAGAATATACTCAGACCGATTCAATAAGGACTTTGTGGGGTTGATTTACTAAAAGTGGAGAGTGCAAAATTTGGTGTGCTGTGCATGGCAGTCAATCAGCTTCTAAGTTTAGCTTGTTCAATTAAGCTTTGACAATAAAATCTGGAAGGCGATTGGTTTCTATGCAGAGCTGTACCAGATTTTGCACTCTCCAGTTTTAGTAAATCAACCTCAATATTTGTAGGTGTTAATCCTTAAGTGCAGTATGCCACAATAACCATTCACTCTCCCGAGGGCAGACCAATACAAAAAGAATACAGATAATTGGGTCACTGCACTTAGCTATTAAATAGATATCTGCTCTGCAGTGTTTGTAGTGTTGTCACATCTTACATTCCTTCTGTGGATTAGATGCCAACAGTAGTTTATCTAGACTTCCAAGAGATCGGTAGATTGTCAAATCACAAACATTCCTAAGAAACCTACATGGGAAAGATCTTCCTACTTATAATTATATTCGAGCTCAGAGGAAGAGTGACTAACAGTATTAATTTCGTCAACGAAAAAGTTTGTCAAAATTTGTCAGCGGTATTTTTACATTGACAAAAACAAAAATGAAAAATACCACATTTTCGTCCACTGACGAAAACTATGACGAAAATCAATTCAGTTTTAGTTAACGAACAAAACAAAAATGTGAGGCGGGGACGTTTGCCCTTGTGAACCAACTTCCGATTTTCATGGAGCTCCACCTGCTTCCACTCCCAGCAAGCGACTGTGTGCAGCCAGCATTACAGGCCTCAGAGTCCTCAGATGACCGTCCAGAGATCAGCACTGTGCATTACAGGTCTCCTGAGTCCTGACAAGAGTCCTACTCCCGACGACGAACATCCAAAGCAAAGAGCACCCACTGTGAGTGCGTACATTACAATTACAGGCCTGAGGCCTCCCCTTAGACCACCGTCCATCCAGAGCACTGTGTGCGCATTACAGGCCTCTGACCATCGGCATCCAGAACACTGTGCATTACAGGCCTCCCCTCAGTGACCAGCGTCTAGTGCACTTTGCGTGCATTACAGGCCTCCCTTGACCACCGGCATCCAGAGCACTGTGCAGCATAACAGGCTTCCACAGCACGGTGTAGCATTACAGCCACCGCCCACAGCATGGTGCAGCATTACAGCCACGGCCCACAGCACGGTGCACCATTACAGGCATCCTCACTGTCCTCAGACCGTCCAGAGCACTGTGCATTGCAGGCCTCCTCACTGTCCACATCCAGACGTCATGGAGGCACTCCTATTTTCCCATCCCCACTGCTGCACAAACTATATAGGAAATGTCAGCATCTGTGACTAGTAGAAAGAGAAGATAAGATCTATGGATGCATTTTTACATTTGATCTTAAGGACAACAAGACCCTTTGCAAACCATGTGGAACGGTAAAAACACAACAAACTTGAAATGTTATTTGCGGACAACTCATCCCAAAATTCATTCAAAGTTATGAACTTACAGCACACTTAACTCCACTTTTATTGGGAACAGTCTTATCTATGTACATTGCAGGGATTTTCTTTAACAAACTTTGTTGCAGTCAGATTTCATACCTTTTGTTATTCTTAAGTAAGAACGGTTTGTTTTTCTGTCCATGTTGTGCACTTAGTCATTGAATCTTAAATGGGAGCGATTTCAGAATACCCATCAGTTGCTGCTTTCCCCGAATTGAAGTATCTCACCAAAATATATATAGAAGAATGTGGTCACTGGGTGGGGCACTGTTAATTTTCACACGGCACAGGGCGCCTAAAGGCCTAAGGCCAGCCCTGGGAAAGGCCATACATGTAGTATATTATAGAGAGACAACTTGGAGCTGACTGTGTGGGGTAAGAAAGTAAAATCAGAAAACCTTAACATTTTCCTGATAATTCAACCCCACAGATACAGAAAACCTTCAATGATGGGTCAAGTCAAGCCAGTGCACTACCACAGTAAACTATTTGCACTGCTCCTTTAGGTGCTTCAAAATACAACATTGACTCTAGGGAACAACAGGCCAGGGAGGAGGCCATAGCAAGATGGATTGGGTGCACCAGATTACCAGTCATAATGATTGAAGATGAGGCCTTTGTTAGCTTCCTACCTACTGTCTCCATCATGCTGACTGTTCCAAAGAAAACTAAAATAAGCAATCTGATTGACAAACAGTATGAATATGATAAACAAAAATTAAAAAAAAAAAAAAAAAAAAAAAAGCAGAAGACTGGCTGCTGCCTTCGAGAATATCCATTTGCACTGATTTGTGGAGCAAAAAAGGACTCACAGCTTCATTCCTTGCTATAAGTGCATGCTACTTTTGTGTTAAACAAACAAACTTCTGGAAAGCTTCTGCGATAGGAACATGGATTTAGGCGTCATTGAGGTCTAGCGATGCCATGTAGCAATTCTGGGGTAGCAAGGCTCTGACCGTAAAGATTAATTCCATATGGAACCTCTTGTAGGATACGGACTGGTTCAGGGGTTTTAGGTTCAGGATCAGTCTGTATTTTGCTGAGGGTTTTTGTACTACAAAAATGTGTGAGTAAAAACCCCCACCTTACTCCCCCTTTGGAACCCCGCATACTAGGTTTTGTTCCTCCAATTCTTTTAATGCCCCCAATAGGGCCTCTGCCTTCTCCACACACCTGAGAAGGTGTGTGATGAGGAGTCTTCGTTGGGGTGGTCTTGTAAATTCTAGGCGGTACTCCATCCTTACAATCCCCAAGATAAATTGACTGGAGGAGACCACCTCCAACTGTGGGAGGAAGGCCCCCCAGTCTTCCTCCCACCGTGATTGGAACGTCATTGGCTTTTTCGGGGATGTTCAGGAGGGCGAAAAATTGCGCCCCCTCTGCCCTTGCCCCTTTGGCCCCAAGCTTTCTTTTACCTCTTAGGCTTAGGGACGCCCCTTCGTTTCTGCAGACGAAACCCTTTGTTTGAACTGGGGTTTGCGTTTAAACAGGAAGATTCATTTTTATCCACTGTGCGGTCTAACACTGCTTCCAGTCCTGAGTCAAAAACCAAGTCTCCCATCAATGGGATCCCTGCACAGCTTCGCTTTAGAGGCACTATCGCCCTGCCAAGTTTTTAAGGCCGCGGTTCTGTCAGAAATGCGGACGCATCCGCTATATATGCTACTCCTGGCAGAATAGTAGGGAAGGACAATATACTTTCCTTGGTGGTTTCCGCGTCAACATGACCCTGAATTTGGGAAAGCCAATGCTCCAGGTTACGGGCCACTACTTTGACAACCATTTCTGGTTTCAGATTTCCTATGGTTGATTCCCAGGTTTTCTTTAGGAGGGAATCCATTCTTTTATCCATAGTATCTGCTAGAGCTCCCATATCTTCAAAGGCTAGATCTGTAAGTCTGGAGACCTGGGGGAAGGCAGCGTCCAATTTGGGGTTTTTGTTCCAAATGGACAATGGATCCTCTGAAAACGGAAACCTTCTTTACAAAGATCGAGAGAAAAAAAAAAAAAAAAAAAAAAAAGGTTTCCGTTCAGGATCCTGCCACTTTTTTTTTTTACTGTTTCCACCAGGACATCATGGACTGGGAAAAAAAAATTTCTGTTCCCCCATGCTCCTGTACATCTGGTCGTGGAGTGTCAGGGCTTTCTTGTCTGCCTGAATGCCAAGGTTGGTGTAAATTGCCAGGGAAAGCTTTTATCGGGAAGCTTTCCTGGACTCCCCGTCCTGGTCCTCCCCCTCTAATTCCTTCTGGGAACCTGAGGTCACACTATCCGGCTCCTCCCTAGTCTCCTCTCTGGAGGTCCCAGGAGCTCCTTCCACTGTGGCAAGGGCGGCCAGTTGGGAAGGTGCAGAGCCCTGTGCTCGTGGAGGAGTTTGTAATTTGGGGTGCAGGTAAAGGATTTGTAGGAAGCTGAAACCCTTCAAACAAGGATTTAAAGAACTGAAAGGTGGAGGAAAGTTCCTTCACTGAAGCCGCTAATCCCGATTCCTGCTCTGATGCCCTTTCTCTGACTAATGCATCTATACAGTCTTTGCAAAATACTTTTGTCCAAGATTCTCCTAGGGTAATCCTACAAGAGGCGCACTCAGAGCTATGTGATGATCTCGATTTATCAGTAGCTTTCTGAAATACATGTAAGAACAAACAAACATTACCTTTCACCCCTTAGTACATACAGGTTACAACCCTGGGGAGTGCTGCAGGCTTTTTAAAAATAGGTAAGGACCTGTGCCCCCCCCCCCCCAGACCACACAGAGTGACCCCCCCCCCACTACTAGGAACCATCCATAGAGGAAATCCTAGATAAAGAGGACCCCTCCCCAGGGTACCCTTACCTTTGGGTGGCTGGAGATAGCATCGCTGTGCACTGTCTGGGCATCCACATCAGACATGACGGCGCTGGTGGTTGCTGAGGAGTCACTCACTTGCCCGTGGCGCGTTCCCAACTCCTCTCCAGTCTGCGCCCGGTCCGCTATCAGCACCGCAACCCGGAACTGGAAGTCGCGGGTCAAAGGGAAACATCCGCCCACCACCGAAAAAGACGTCACCCAGCCTGTCTGATTCCACTGCGGTCCCCACCAATCTACAGGGAGAGCAGAGTAGTCTCCCTGCTGCATCCCTGAGAATGTGATGGCAGGCCACCGGATCTTCTGCCCGCACTTGGCGAAGATGGGGTGGCAGACTGTGCGGTCAGGTATGTACCCCACCGCTTTCCTGGGAGTGCCCCGGCCTCCCCTACAGGGCTTAAAAGCCACAGTCTCCCTGACTGTCTGGCCAGGTTCCCAACAGTGTCTCCCCACCAGAGGAAACAACTGAAGTCCGGCAGGGTGAAGTGGAATTTTTTGGGCTGGCGCAGTGTTTCCTAGGAAGGGGAGGGGCCAAGGTTATGAATTTGAGCAAAGTCCATATGCAACCTTTGCACTACGTGAGAAAATGCGGTAACAGTCTGGCAGAGGGTTGACAGTAGAGAGACCTCCCTTTCAGATTCCACCATTGGCTGACTGGTACTGTCACATACCTAAAGGGAGACTGAAATGACAAGATCGGCCTCTCTTGTATCTCCAGCCCAGGTCCCGCTGAGAGTGGAACAGAAGGAGCCGAGGGACAGGATGAACACGAGTGCCTGCAGATGAAGACCCAGAAACCTGTTGCAGGAAGCCGCAGCTGGTCGCAGAACCGTAGTCGCAGACACTTAGATGGCAGTGTTGAGCCAAGCAGGGAACAGAAGCGAAGTCACAAGGATAGCCGGGTTCGGTAGCAGACAGGCAGCAAGGTACCAAGGCATCAGGCTGAAGCAAGGTCAAATGGGAGGCTGGGATCAGGAGCCAGTAATCAAGTATAGCAGAGTCCAGAAGCAGGGTCAAATGGGAAGCCGGGATCAGGAGCCAGTAATCAAGTATAGCAGAGTCTAGAAGCAGGGTCAAGGAAAGCCAAGTTCAGCAACGGATATCAAACAGGATAATCACAGGATTCAAGGTATCAGGAGCACAGCTGAAGACCAGTCAGCACTGATCAGTGGTCAGGGCACCCTTTAAATAGGCCGTCTGGCACCAATTGGCACTAGGGACGCGCTCCTGCACATGAGCATAGGCGCCCATGGACATTTGCAGTCGCCCCTGAGCGCGTGCATGCGCAAAAGTGTGCGCCAGACGTTTTCCAATGGTTTCCTTACAAACTCTTGATTCTTATTGTAGAAATGAGCATTAGCCTCAAATGTTGGTTTATTATGCTGTGTCAGACTGCCAGTGACAGTGCCTGTGTAGTGTGCTGTGTGTGCTTGTACAGCTGTGGCCAACATTTGAGAATTACATAAATTTTAATTTTCACAAAGTCTGCTGTGTCTGTATTTAGATCTTTTTGTCAGATGTTACTATGGTATACTGAAGTATAATTACAAGCATTTCATAAATGACTTTCGCAGGCCTTTATTGACAATTACATTTAGTTCATGCCAAGAGTCAATATTTGCAGTGTGGAGTTGACCCTTCTTTTTCAATACCTCTGCAATTCGCCCTGGCATGTTGTCAATCAACTTCTGGGCCACATCCTGACTGATGGCAGACGATTCTTGCATAATCAATGCTTGGAGTTTGTCAGTATTTGTGTTTTTTTTTTTTTGGTTCATCCACCTCGAGGATTGACCACAAGTTCTCAATTGTATTAAGGTCTGGGGAGTTTCCTGGCCATGGACCCAAAATGTCCATGTTTTGTTCCCCAAGCCACTTAGTTATCACTTTTGCCTTATGGCAAGGTGCTCCATCATGCTGGAAAAGGCATTGTTCATCACCAAACTGTTCTTGGATGGTTAGAAGAAGTTGTTCTCAGAGGATGTTTTTGTACCATACTTTATTCATGGCTGTGTTCTTAGGCAAATTTGTGAGTGATTCCACTGCCTTGGCTAAGAAGCAACCCACCCCACAAATGAATGGTCTCAGGATGCTTTACTGTTGGCATGACACAGGACTGATGATAGCGTAGCGCTCACCTTTTCTTCTCTGGACAAGGTTTTTTCCGGATGCTCCAAACAATCAGAGAAAATGACTTCACTCCAGTCGTCAGCAGTCCAATCCCTGTACGATTTGCAGAATATCAGTCCATCCCTGATGTTTTTTTCTGGAGTGGCCTCTTTGCTGCCCTTCTTGACACCAGGCCATCCTCCAAAAGTTTTCTCCTCACTGTGCGTGCAGATGTACTCACACCTGCCTGCTGCCAATCCTGAGCAAGTTCTGCACTGGTGGTGCCCCGATTCCGCAGCTCAATCAACTGTAAGTCCTGGCGCTTGCTGAACTTCCGTGGGCGGTAGAAATGTTTTTTTTTATGGGATTAAGTTAGTTTTCATGGCAAAGAGGGACTTTGCAATTAATTGCAATTCATCTGATCCCTCCTTATAACATTCTGAAGTATATGCAAATTGCCATAATAAAAACTGAGCCAGCAGACTTTGTGAAAATTAATATTTGTGTCATTTTCAAAACTTTTGGCCACAGCTGTAGCTGCTAAAATGTTTTGTGGTGTTCAGTTTCTTGAACTGGTAAAGTTCATGTAAATGTGCACTGCATGGTGGCATCACGCAAAGAGTATATATTTTTTATTTTAATGTTACACTTCTGTCAGTCAGTAGGGCAGAGGACAGTGTCAGTCAGGGGAAGCTGATCAGCAAAAGGAAGAGAAACCTGGAAAAGGAGGGGTGGTAGGGGCAGCATATAGTGGAACCAATGGGCTGTATTATCCTCATGCAACAGCTGAATGCCAGCAGGAGGGAGAGCAGGCGAATTTGGCTTTCCCTTGCTGCAGGAGGAAAATACAGTCCGTCAGTTCCACTAAATACTGCCCCCACCACCCCTCCTTTCCAGGTCCCAACAGGTTGCCAAGCCCCAGACTAGGGTGTGCCCAGGCATACCCCTTGATACTGTACAGAGAAGCTTTCATCAGCTCTGAAATATACTGCCTTAACTTTTGAGACAGGTGGCAAGCGGTGGGGAGAGATGCTGCTATCATTTCAATGCTCACAGCACCAGGGACCTGGGGCAACCTCCAGGGGCTCAGGGCATGCTACTGCACATGTCTATTATTATTGTCATTAGGTTACTGTTGGAGATTTGATCATAATGTGTATGAAGACATGACAAAGCTAAAGTGACCATTTGCACTGTTAAAATGCTTTTATGTACACAGTATCTATACCTCTATTTAAATTAAAAATATGCAGCGTGTCGCTTCACAACGTCTTACGTCACGCGTGAATGATTGCCTTATAGCCACGCCGTGTGGCTATACAGCAATCATTCACGCGTGACGTAAGACGTTGTGAAGCGACAGGCTGCATCGGGAAGTGCAGGCTCGGGTTGAGGAGTGGGTGAGAATATCATCAGCCACCATACCTTGGGTCCACCGCGACCGCAATATATCGCTCAACTAGTGCATGGAATTCCTTGCTGTGATTGCTTTTTGCTTGCTGTGAATTTGACATATGTGAGTACAATGGTGATGGATTTTTGAACCTTTTAATGAATTGTTTGAATGGTATCACACTATTGGAGCGCTTTTGTTATTTACATGTGGAGGAATCACTACCTGGGAAGTCTCTTAAGGCACAGAATTGGAGTTTGGAGATCCCCATTTATAAACCCCCAATATGTGCAGGTTGAGGTGAGTTTGGCCAAACACGAGAGTGTGAGGCTAATGCAGCTGGTGAGTGCGTTTCTTTGAGGAGAGTGGAATCACAAGCACTGTGGTGTTGTGGATTATTTGAAGAAGTGCACATTGAATATTTGGAAACTCACCACTCATCGATTTTTTTCATCATGTTCATGGACTTTTTTTATACACACTTATTTTTCATTTAATGAAAGACTTTAATAGGTTACACTTGTCACAGGACGATATTAGTTTTATCACGTTGTTTAGCGATGTATTAATTGATTTTTACATTGTTTATTGATTACAGGGTAAAATTCACCTTTATCACATTATCTTGTATCCATGGTTTTCTCTTCATTGGGAAACATTTCAATTCAATTTCACTATCATTTTTTTACATCTATGATATTTTATTTGAGCGGAACTATTTATTCTACTATTTTTCATTTAAATAGAGTTATAGATACTGTGTACATATTTGTTTTATTTAAGTGGCAGCTGTAGGAATTTCTTTACACCTATCCAGGAGCGCAGTGGTGGTAACACAAGTGAGGTTGGGTTGTTCTTGTGGACCATCAGTTTGGGATAAAATGCTTTTATACTTATTTATTGGTAATATGAACATAAGGATATTTGGATTATTTATTATAGTTTGGTATAAACTATATTAACAAACCCAAATAAATATCCACATGTGCATATTACAATTTAAAATATAAAAGTACATTCACAGTGCAAATGATCACTTTAGCAACTTTCCATTTTTTCCTACACCAGTGGTTCTCAACTCCTGTCCTCAGGACCCACTAACAGGCCAGGTTTGCAGGATAACTTAAATACATCACAGGTGATATAATTTGCTGCTCAGTGATTTCAGTATTCTAGTCTGCATCTCCAAGGTAATACTTAAAATATGGCCTGTTAGTGGGTCCCGAGGACAGGAGTTGAGAACCACTGTCCTACACATTATAATGACAGTATTACATCTCTAATAGCAACCTCATGTCCCAATGATGATGATGGATTTCATCATGACCCCCCTTCATCACTGCACCGCCCTTTACAACCACTTAAAGCGGAGGTTCACACAAAAATTTAACCTCCGCTTTTCGGAACCCCCCCCCCCCCCGGTGTCACATTTGGCACCTTTCAGGGGGGAGGGGGGTGCAGATACCTGTTTAAATACAGGTATTTGCACCCACTTCCGGGCATAGACTCCGCCTCTACGCCTCTTCCTGTCGCCCTACCACCGCTGTCTGCTGGGAAACACACGGTCCCAGAGACAGCAGGGACCATCCGGATTGCTCAGTGCGACTCACGCATGCAGAGTAGGGAACCGAGAAGTGAAGCCTCAAGGCTTCACTTCCTGATTTCCCTACCGAAGATGGCGGCGGCAGCACCCGAGCGCCGAGCAACAGATCTGCTTCGGGTGCCGACATCTTGGGCGCCCTGGACAGGTAAGTGTCCATATTTTAAAAGTCAGCAGCTGCAGTATTTGTAGCCGTTGACCTTTAAAAAAAAAACATTTTGGCGGACTTCTGCTTTAAATGTTGACAAGAAAACAATATACAACTTTTCAATTTGAATTTAAACTTAGACCTGTAGTCTGTAGAGATGTCTGGGACCACTGGATTCTTCTGCACTACCTTGTGCTCCAGACAGGCACTCAGCTCATCCCTCCATGCAGGTAGTTAGAGTCTCTCTCTGGCAAGCATGCCCTGCCCCTCCCCCAGCAGCTGAATTGCCTGTGCAGAGATCTCACTCATTGAAAGCAAGGAGGGGGGAGGAGGGAAAGGAGCCAGTTCCCAGGACGGATCTCACACACAGCTAACCAGGGGAACTTTTGGCAACTATGCACAGCAGCCTCCCCCCAGCTCTCTCCTCCTCACTTCTGGTTCTGGGTTGACAGCAGTAATGATGCGGCTGTCACTACTTCTGTCAGCAGCGCCCCTTCTCTGTGCAGCACCGGGGTACATGTCCCCATCTAGTTTCAGCCCTGCTCAGTCCCCACAATGTGCAGAAGCCCCCAGCCCTTTCAGTGTCCTGGACTGCTCCTCCACATCCCCCATGCTCAGTTTTTACCATGTGATAAACTTGCTTGTAGGATCCTCTGCACCCGGATGGCTCCTGTTAGAGAGCAGGCACTCCCGGTCGGGGCCCCCGCCATCAGTGAGGATAGGTGAGTGGGGGGAATAAGAAGAGTGAGGTGACATCAGCAGGGATTGACCTGGAGCGAGAGGTCAGGAGATGAGAGGGTGGGACCAGCTCACAGAGGGGCAGGGATAAGGAGGACATGGGGCTGAGGCAGCTGCATGATTCGTTTTGTGCAGATGACCCGCCTCCTTCACTTAGTGGCTCAGTCCCACCTAGCATCTGCGTGCAGGGAAGGGGAGTGGTCTGGGCCATCATATACCGACCCCTTATGTGACTCCACCGCCCACACAAGCACAGTGATATAAAAAAAACTTAATGTCAGAGGGAGGCTGCATGGGCCCCCTTGAAGCAGGGACAGGGTCGCAATTGCAACCCCTTATGCTACGCCCATGCCTGGAGGTTTCTAACATGGAACATGATTTGGCATTGCTGGAAGATTGGTCAAAGCAGTGGGGACTGTAGTTCAATGTTTCTAAATGTAAAATAATGCACCAAGGGGAAAAAATCTTGAGTACAACATTGGGGGTACAGTGTTAGCCAGCACTACAGAAGAAAAAGATTTGGGGGTACTTATTTCAGATGATTGGAAAATGAGAAAACAGTGTGACCAGGCAGTGGTAAAAGGGAATAGAATTCTAGGATACATCAGCAGCAGGAGGAAGGAGGTCCTGATTCCTCTATATAGATCTTTAGTGAGACCTCATTTAGATTAATGTGTCCAGTTCTGGAGACCTCACTTACAGAAAGATATTGATAAGATAGAATGAGTACAGAGACAGGTAACAAAAATGGTGGAAGGTCTGGAAGATAAAGCATGTCAAGAGTGACTTCAGGAACTTAATATCTGCAGTTTGGAGGAAAGAAGGGAAAGGGGAGACATGATTGAAAGCTTTAAATACATCAATGGGGTAAATAAGGTTCAGGAGGGCAGGTTATTAAAAGGTGCCCACTTAAACTAGTTGAAGAGCTGTTTAATAATTTGACTATATTTAAATGATGCTATCCATGCCAGTGATTTGAGAAAGATAAGCACACAGCTTAGCCAGATATGCCATACATCCCTGACATTATTTTTGTTAAAATACCTTTTCCATTACAAGGCGGGCAAGTTTTATTGGGTTAGCAATACATCTGACTGCAGAGACAGCTCCCGAGGATAAATCCTTGCCATCCATAATAATAGCATCCATCTCAACTTCTCCCTCTTCATTCAAAACAGATCCATGGCCTAAGGAAATAATCACAAAGGTTGACAAAAGACTGACTTTGGGATTATATGCTCAGAGAGGAAATCATTTCTGTTATCACTTATCCTAAAATCTAAAAGCAAAGTATAAGCACTAGATGTACAACTATTACTATTGTATAAGCTAACGCATGGCAGCTGTTAGCTTCATTCCTGTTTTTTTACATAATATTTCTTTGAAGGAAAGCTTTTTTTCAAGTAGCGTCAAGACTTACCTCTGTGGTATTCTCCAATTGTAATGCTGCTGCAATATGTCCACTGCCTGCATGCCTACAGTCCCTGCATTATTAGAACGAAGGTGGTCACCTTTTTAGGTATCCATGGAGACCACTGCTCTATTTTAAACAATAGGGTCATGTTTAGAAGTGATCAGTGAGATGCAAAAAAAAGGTGCGGAAAGGTGAGATTTTGCAGCAGTGTTGCCAGTGAAGGACATCACAGAGGTAAGTAAACCTTACAGGTTGCACCTACCTCTTGAAACCTTAGGCTCCATTCAGCTATAGTGTAGCAGGAAAAGCCGCTTGTGATTCTTACAGCACAATTTACACGCATTTCCGTGTGTCACGCAATAGGAAGCTCATTCACTTCAATGGGCTGCTCTATGTGCATCTTATCGCCCTAAAGAAGCTACTGCTCTTTTTTGGGCAACAAGCTTTGTGCGGTGACTATTGAGGCAAAATTGCACCGCATTTGGGGTGCCATTAAGAATAAATCACTAAGTTTAAACAGGGACTTAAAGTTAGACGATACGTCCTAAAAAGAAACTTCAAGGTTTCTAAGGTGCATCTTCTAAACTCAGCTCCTCTCCCCCTGATGCTGCCACTATTATTGGCAATTACCCACTGTCAAAATGACAGCTAGGGATTTCTTTGCTTTACATAGTCAAAATGCAGCCGCTTCGATGCAAACTGGCACTTGCAGATAGTCTGTCATTGGGTAACATGCATTACTACATCTTATTTACCATTTCATTAATATGTAGATTAAAGGTGTAACCTTTAATCTACACATGACACCAGTTAAAGAAGCCTTACCAGTAAACAAAATGTCATTTTTTTTCCCATTTGTTTGTTATTTTTTTTCCCCCAGAATCTTTTTTCCACGTGCAATACATTTACCATGCTTTGTACCAGGAACATCATTTTAAAATTGGACAAAATTACAGAATGCAATGTAAACTTTTTTCAGTAAAGCTTTTTTCTTTTTAAAACCAACACTGGCCTACTGTTTATTCCTGAGAAACACCATAGCATAAAACACAAAAATGGGATTTCCCAAAACAGGTACACCATCTCCCTCACATTAAAGTGATTTTTTTTTTTCCCCATTAAAAGAACAAATATGTCATACTTACCTGTTCTGTGCAGTGGTTTTGCACAGAGAAACCCAAATCTACCTCTTCTGGGGTCTCCTGCTAATGCCCCTGGCTCCTCCCCCTTTCAAGGGCCCTCATAGGAAGCGCCTTTCTATGAGGACACTCATGCATGCTCGATCCCGAGCCGGGCTACTTGCGTCTATTCAGACACACAGCCCGGCTTGCCCCCCCCCCCCCCGCTGCAGATGTGCACAGTGGTAGATCGTGATCAGGCTCAGTTAAATATTTGGAGGGGTGGAGGGGAGCTACCATTAAAAGGTTTTTTTAATTCAAAGAATGCATTAAGATAAAAACACCTTTTAACCCTTACAACCCATTTATTGTCACTCAACTTCTTAAAGACATGGTCCACCTTTTGAAAAAAAAAAAGTGCATCAAAGCCTGCAGCATTGTAGACACAATCATTGGATCGTGGGTGCAATGCACAGGCTCCTGCTGACTGTTCTCTCAGCCCCGGGTCCATTTGGAGGTACTGAGCTTCAGTTATGGGTTTGAAGGAAGTAATCAATGGACTACAAATGTGATGATGTCATTGTGCTTCATTGAGGTCTATGTGTTCTTTTACCAGGGGAAGATAGGACTTTTAGTCCTACATTCACAAATTCCTGTGAATGGATGCAAATGGATAAAGTAGATATGTGGTTGGAGCCACACACAGCCACATCGAATTCAAAAGATAGCAGCATGCTGCAGGGAGAAGAACCCTGCAATTCAGAGAAGTGGGGGGTGGGCAGATTGAGGGTGAGGGGTTGGTAAATGTTAACATGTTTCATGTTATAACTATTGGTACAAGTTTAAACATGGTTACAAAGGTATCAAAAGATCATGGAGGACTGCACTCTCAAATAAGCGTCTTTGACTAACAGGACAGGTTGGTTACAGAATTTCTGAAGGGGACAGACTTCACACACTCATTATCATCAGTCAGGAAAACCATTTGTCAAAGCTGAATTTCAAACATTCCCCCTACCCGTCACTGATTCCTGTATGATTACCGTATATACTCGAGTATAAGTCGTTCCGAGTATAAGTCGAGGCCCTAATTTACCACAAAAAAAAAAAAAAAAAAAAAAAAAAATGGGAAAAACTTATTGACCCGAGTATAAGACGAGGGTGAGAAATGCACAGCTACTGCAAGTGGAAAAGAGGGTCAACAATGCCCATCTGCAGCATCACTGTGCCCATTTGCATGCCTCACTGTGCTGATTTGCAGCCATAGGTCCCCTGAACTTCAAAATCGGTAGTTAAGGGTTCCTAGATGCCCCCTAGCTGCAGCCAAAATTTGGGGTCTCTGAACCCAAAGGGTCCCGAAATGACATTGCTGCAGATGGACACAGTTGACCGAATTTGGGGCCCTGTATCTTGGGGCCACTTAGTGCTAAGAACCCAGTGGAACTAGCACCATAAAGTTTCCAAAGCTGGGGTTACTAGCACCAAGTGGCCCTGAGATACAGGGCCCCAAAAATCAGTTCAGAAAATGTCAAGCACTTTTCTGCAGCAGAAAATGACATTTTCCCAACCCGGATTTGGGGCCCCGTATCTCAGGGCCACTTGGTGCTAAGAACCCCAGCTTCGGATATGTTATGGTACCAGTTCCACTGGGTTTGCACACCAAATTTGGGGTTCCTAGAACCAAGTGGCCCTGAGATATCGGGCCCCAAAGTCGGTTCGGAAAATGAAATTTTTTGCTGCAGAAAAGTGCTTGACTCGAGTATAAGTCGAGGGGGGCACTTTCAGCACAAAAAAAAATGTGCTGAAAAATTTGACTTATACTCGAGTATATACGGTACATATATTTAAAAATGGAACGGGTATAAAATACAACTAAATGGGAAATTTTATTTTTGACAGTGGGGAGGGATTGACACATGTGTCAATTTTTATTGCAGTCTGTGTCCCAGTTAGGGAGATTCACCAACTATTTGTCTTTTTTACCATAATTCTTGTACAAAAGGTTTTTATTGAAAATATACATCAACAGATAAGTACAAAACGGTGATGGATACATCATGAATTAACAGGTATAAGACTGCCGGTATCCGGCAGGTGGAGCTATTGTTCAAATATTTAAGCCTGGACTCAGGCGGTACAATGCCGAGGCCAGGCGACATACCAAGACGTGTATTCTGGCGTAGCGGTATGGTATCAGCACATATTAATATGATTGCAAACATACATGAATAACTAAGAATTCTAAATGAAATGTTGCAATACATAACGTTTCATGAAGAAATAAAAAAAAATAATAAAATAAAAAATTAAAATATAAAATAAAGAGAAAACAAAAAAGAACCAGTAATAAAATCAGATTAAATTGAATAACCTTAAAGAGGATAAAATACCTCTGAATGTAATAATTTGTGTATTATATTAAATTTCCGGTCCTTGTAGAATTAAGCCCGAGGGCCTGAATAAGGAGGAGAGAGAAATTGAAAGTGGGAAAGGAGGGGGGTAGAAAGGAGAGAAAGGAGGGAAGGACCCTGGGGTGGGGGGAACGGAGGCTTGTTATAGGGAAAGGAGCGTTAGATCAAATCTTGATGGGCGATTGTAAGTCACCCAGGGTTGCCATATCCTGAGGAATTTATCATGAGTGTCCATCAATATGGCCGTAAGTTTCTCATTTACCATGATATCATTCACACTATTTTTAACTGCTTCAAAACTAAGGTTCGGGGTTTTCCAGGCTCTTGCTATGGCGAGTTTAGTTGCAGTGAAAATCTGTGCTGCTAACTGACGTTCAGGACGAAGAAGTTCTGCAATTGGTTTCCATAAAAGGGCCTCAAAAGGATCCCGCTTTATGTTGGTATTAAAAAGATTACGTAATAGTGCATATACTCTAACCCATAGTCTGCAGACCCTGGGACAGGTCCAAATATGCGCCATCGTGCCCTCCTGTGAGCACCCGCGAAAACAGAGGGGGGAGTAAGATGGGATGAAACTTGCTAATCTAGCCAGAGTATAATACCATCTATAGAAGACTTTATACGGGTTCTCTAAAAAGAGAACATTCTTGGAACATTTAGATAGCGCAGTAGTCATGCTATGCCAGTCCTCCGGATCTAATTGTTTCCCGAACTCAGCCTCCTATTGGAGATGATAGGGTCTCAAGGGTATTGTCTTGGAATTATTTATAGCGGTATATATGAGAGAAATCAAACCCGAGAATTGGGGGCGTGATCTACAAAGGCTTTCAAATGGTGTCATGACAAAGGGGGCAGAATGAGATATTGTAAGCTGTCGGAGAAAATGTCTAATTTGCAGGTAACTGTAATGCTCCCTAAGGGGGATATCGTGTGAAGAGCGTAAGTCCGCGAAAGAGATAATCTTGGTTGAGGTGAAAAACGAATGGATATCTATGAAGCCATTATCGGACCACCACTTAAATTGCAGTGGATTATCACAACCTGGTTGAAATAAAGGGCAGTGGAGGATACGAAGTAGTGGGAGATGGAGAAATTAGGCCTGCTGAGTACTTGACCGCATCCCACAATTTAAGGGAATGAGCTAAACAGAGACCTATTGTCGGGGGGGCGATGTGCTTTAGGAAGCCAAGGAAGAGAAGCTAGAGGTGTTGGGTGTGCGTCGACCAAATCAATGGTGGCCCATAGGGGCATTTGTTGCTTTACATGAAGGTGAGATAATGGGGCGATACTCGCTGCTATATAATATGCTTGCAAATTAGAAACTGAAAGGCCACCATTGACTCTGCACGCGTAAAGCACTTGTCTCTTGATCCTGGGCCTCTTGTGGCCCCATATAAATTGCATAATTTTACGTTGGTGTATTCGAATGATATGGGGAGGCACTGGCACAACTCTAAAGTAATAGAGCAATTTGGGGAGGTGCGTCATGCGTACTGTCGCTATTCTGCCGAACCACGAAATCGGGATTGTGGACCAAGAGGCTAGCATAGCCTCCAGCTTTCGAAAAAGCGGAGGAAAATTCGCTTGATATAATCCGAGTATTTTGGGGTAAGTTTAATACCCAGATAGGGTAAAGCGGTTAACCACTGAAATGAAAATGCCGACTGCAGGGCTTCTAATACCGGGGGCCAAAGGTTAATAGACATCGCTTTAGATTTTGCCGGATTAACTGAAAGGCCCGAAAACGAGGCAAAGGAGTCTAAGAGAGAGAATAAATTGGGGAGGGAGATTCTGGGTTTAGTAATGGTTAATAAAATGTCATCCGCAAACAGGGACAATTTGTGCACGCTGCCTGCTATTTCTACTCCTGAGATATCTGGATGAGAGCGTATGGCCTCCGCCAGGGGTTCAAGTGATAGTATAAATAGAAGGGGGGAGAGCGGGCACCCCTGCCATGTTCCCTTTTTAATAGGGAAAAGTAAGCGATTCATATCCATAATAACGCACTTTAGCCTGAGGGGAGTGATATATGGCCCAGCCCAAAAAGGAGGTGCCAAAACCGTACTGTGTAAGGACCTGTGTCAAATAGGGCCAGGATAAGGTATAGAAAGCTTTATTAACATCTAAAGAAAGAAACATTGTACCCAAGGACCTTTCATGCACTATATTTTGGATTTGGAGGAGTCGTCGAATGGCATCACTTGCCTGTCTGCGGGGGACAAATCCCACCTGGTCTTTTTTTTATTAGGCGCGGTAGGAAAGAATTCAAACGGTTGGCCAGAATTTGTCAATATCTTCATGTCAATATTGATTAAAGAGATTGGCCGAAAATTTGCCCAGGAAGAGTGATCTTTGTCTGGCTTAGGAATCATCACTATGTTGGCAGTTAGCAAGTCCGGCATAAATGAATAACCTCCTTTGACCGAGTTATACATAGTCGCTAGGTGTGGGGCCAGGATCTCTGCAAATTTTTGATAATACAAAGCAGTGAAGCCATCCGGACCTTGTCTTTTGCCCACTTTCAGTTCTTTAATGCACTGGAGTATCTCAGAGACCTGTATATCTCGGTCCAATAGGGAGATATGGGGTTCCGATAGGGAAGGTAAAGATAACTTATCTAAAAAATCATTCAGGCCCTGTGTTGAAGAATGATTTAGGAGGGAGTAGAGTTTAGTAAGTCGGTAACGGAATTCTTCCAGAATCCGCTGAGGGTTTCCCGTAAGGATATTATGACGGGTGCGCAGGCTTATGGGAGTAAATTTCGGGATAAAGGTTAGCCAACTGCGCATTAGGTTTGTTTGCCTTAGAATACCATTTCTGGCGGGCCCAACGTAAGGTACGGTCCGCTTCATCTGTCAGACATAGATCCAAGTCTGTACGGGCTTTGTCTAAAGCTCTGCGGTTAGCAAGGGTGGGGGTTAGTTTAAAGGTCGTCGAGCAATCCTCTAAGATCTGTTCTAACTTGCGTCGTGCCTGAATTCTTTCTCTCTTGCGCTGAGACGCAATTCGAATAACACGACCCCGGAGGACTGCTTTATAAGCCTTCCATAATGTTATTGGGGACGAGACCTTTACCATTATAATTCAAAGTGAAAGTAAAAAAAAAAATCCCAAATGTTGGGTTGTCCCCAAAAAAGCAATAGAGGGGAAATCTTCCAATGGGGACAATAGTTCTGGTGACCTAGGGGAATCCAAAGGATTTCCTTAATTTGCAGGGATTTCCTTTCTTCCTGTTTTGGCTATGGGACAGGAAGTGAAGGAAATGTGGGATATGCTTTGTTTACAATCAGTTAAAGTAATGACAAAGTTACTGTCAAATTACAGGTCCTTAGGGTTGCAAAATTGAAAAAAAATGCTCCCGATGGCCTATAGGCAGCTGAAAAAAATTAAACTAGATCAAATATAAAAAAAAAAAAGGGTGTGTGTGTACAAATATATATGGAACATGAATTAAAAACTACATGAGCTCAGATATGCATGATATTCAAAACCAATGAGATGTCAATGTTACATATGCAGATAGCAAGGAATGCAAAGTATTTATCAACACTGGATGCTACCGCTCAGAAAACCCCAACACTTTTCGATTATATTCTGCCCTGATCTTCCTCAGAGGGATGAAGACCTCTTCAAATTGGAATATCGTGTGTAACCAGAGCCAGCTAAAAACATGGTGGTTTCCAGGTGGTGATCTATCCGGAAAGTGTGCAGAAGGTCCAAAGGGACCCATGGAAAAATACACCTGCTGGATGTAAAGAAAATGGAGAGGAGCACACACAAGCCCACAAAAAAGCCCTTGATGTTAAAAAGCACTATATACAGCTGACACCTTGATGGGAATTTCTTTCAAAAATATATATATATATATACACACACACATACATATACATACATATACACATACATATACATACATATACACACATATACACACATATACACACATATACACACATATACACACATATACACACATATACACACATATACACACATATACACACATATACACACATATACACACATATACACACATATACACACATATACACACATATACACACATATACACACATATACACACATATACACACATATACACACATATACACACATATACACACACACACACGTACGGGTGTATCTCACTGTGGGTTATCCCTACAGATCCATTGCTCATGGGGACACATGTGTAGTTTCCAAGTTTAAAGGATCACGGATTCATGTAAGGAGATCATTTTGATCTCTCACATATCCAGGTAGGTAAGCGTATCTAGCAGCCATTCCCATCCTGCAACTGATCACTGCAGAGGATAAGGTGTGTCAGTGTAGACAGTTAGTACCCTTAGTTAGGGTTGCTACCTCATCCCTTTAAACCTGAACACATTACCGTATATACTCGAGTATAAGTCGAATTTTCCAGCACATTTTTTTGTGCTGAAAGTGCCCCCCTCGACTTATGCTTGAGTCAAGCACTTTTCTGCAGCAAAAAATTTCATTTTCCGACCCGAATTTGGGGCCCCCTATCTCAGTGCCACTTGGTGCTAGGAACCCCAAATTTGGTGTGCAAACTCAGTGGAACTGGTTTCACAACATATCCAAAGATGAAGTTCCTAGCACTAAGGGGCCCCGAGATACGGGGCCCCAAAATCGGTTCGGAAAATGTCATTCTCTGCTGAAGAAAATTGCTTGACATTTTCTGAACCGACTTTGGGGCCCCATATCTCAGAGCCACTTGGTGCCAAGAACCCCAAATTTGGTGTGCAAACCCAGTGGAACTGGTACCATAACATATCCAAAGCTGGGGTTCCTAGCACCAAGTGGCCCTGAGATACGGGGCCCCAAAACCGGTTCGGAAAATGTCATTCTCTGCTGCAGAAAAGTGCTTGACATTTTCTGAACTGATTTTTGGGGCCCTGTATCTCGGGGCCACTTGGTGCTAGAAACCCCAGATTTGGAAATTTTATGGTGCTAGTTCCACTGGGTTTGCACACCAAATTTGGGGTTCCTAGCACTAAGTGGCCCCGAGATACGGGGCCCCAAATTCGGTCAACTGTGTCCATCTGCAGCAATGTCATTTCAGGACCCTTTGGGTTCAGAGACCCCAAATTTTGGCTGCAGCTAGGGGGCATCTAGGGACCCTTAACTACCGAGTTTGAAGTTCAGGGGACCTATGGCTGCAAATAGGCACAGTGAGGCATGCAAATGGGCACAGTGAGGCATGCAAATGGGCACAGTGATGCTGCAAATGGGCATTGTTGACCCTCTTTTCCACTTACAGTAGCTGTGCATTTCTCACCCTCGTCTTATACTCGGGTCAATAAGTTTTTCCCATTTTTTTTGTAGTAAATTAGGGCCTCGACTTATACTCGGAACGACTTATACTCGAGTATATACGGTAATTATACAGGTTGAGGCCAATATAATGCAGATAAGGCACCAAGTGAGTTTAATTACCACCTTAACCACTTCAGCCCTGGAAGATTTGGCTGCTCAGCGATATGGCACTGCGTCGCATTAAGTGCGACGCTGTACCCAAACAAAATTGACATCCTTTTTTCCCACAAATAGAGCTTTCTTTTGGTGGTATTTGATTAAAAAAAAAAAAATCAATATTTTGTACTTCTTGCTATAATAAATATTCCCAATTTTTTTTTTTTTTTTTTTAAAAAGCTATTTTTTTCTCAGTTTAGGCTGATATATATTCGGCATATTTTTGATAATAAAAATCGGATCGAGCATATATATAAGCGATTGGTTGCGCAAAAGTTATAGCGTCTACAAAAAAGGGATATAGATTTATGGCATTTTTATTTATTTATTTATTTTTACTAGTAATGGCGGCGATCTGCAATTTTTATCAGGACTGCGACATTATGGCGGACACATCGGACACTTTTGAGACTTTTTGGGGCAATTGACAATTATACAGTGATCAGTGCTATAAAAATGCACTGATTATTGTATAGATGTCAATAGCAGGGAAGGGGTTAACTTAACACTAGAGGGCGATCAAGGGGTTAACCGTGTTCCTTAGTGCGTGTTCTAACTGTAGGGTGAGGGGACTGACTATAGATGACAGAACGTGGTTCCTAGCTATTAAGAACTCACAATCTGCATTTCCTCTCCTCACAGAACAGGGATTTGTGTATTTACACACACACACGCGTCTCTGTTCTGCCTCTCGTGCCCACGTTCACGCATGGCCGGCGGTCATCGCGACCACCAGTTATGAGTAACGGCACCCCCGCAGAGTTGCGGGCGCGTGACCCCGGCAGCACACGCCTTCTGTCCCGCTTAAAAGGAGCTGACGTACAGCTACGATGGGTCGCGGGATCGTGCTAACCTGACGCAGTATGAGGACGGTGGCTGGTCGGCAAGTGGTTAATTAGCCACAGAACCTGTGTAATTAATATTCTTTTGGTTTTAAAGGGATGAGGTGGCAACCCTATCCTGGGTCTACTAAAGACAGGGCGTCATCTCCAGAGGCAGGGAGCGAGCTAGCATTTACCCCAGGGGTGAGTCCATGGCTATAATGGGGAGTTTTGAACAGAAAATGAGCACCAGTCACTTAAACTTTTCAAAGCTTTAATGTGGAACTTGAAAGTAGGTAGTAGGCGAGAGGGTTAGGGGCTTCAGATACCAGTAACAGATCACTTACAGACTACTTGGATCGGGAAAAAAGAACAGCTTCACAGTACTAGAACCTTTAAGCTGACCCAGCGATACTGCAAATACGGTTTTAAATGTTGAACAAGATTAAGCTTCACAGTGTCAGAACCTTTAAGCCAACCCGGCAACACTGTAAGCACATTTGGCCCCAGAGAGGCTTCTGAGCCTACTTGCAGAGCTCACTTCAGCAGCACATCCTCAGGTTAGGGATGAGGGAAGAGAGCGAGCGTGTCTTCTTGTCAGATTGTGGGGCGGCTCCAGTAGATTTAGATTTGCTTGCTCTCCCCTTCTCTCCACCCCACGTGATCTGCTGTGTCATATTGTGGGGAGACTCCAGCAGAAATTGACAGGGGCTTCTTCACCTCTGCTAGCTACCTCATGTGACATACAAACTCAACTTCCACCCATCTAAGAAAATAAGCATTGCTTTCATTTTATTACAGTTTTTAATTAATTTAGACAATAAACAATGGCTTACATAAAGTTTTGATTTATATTGGAACCCATAATTTTAGCACACGTGACCACAACAGTGTCCAGTCGGTTCAGTGCTGCCACATGAGATAAAATTTAATATTATCGCACTAGTAAGCACAAAATTGGTTATTAATTTTGTTTGTGGGGTCACCCAAGCGCAGTGTTCTTTCCTTTTATTGGGCAGGTTCATTTGGCCTATAGAGAATGCATAGTTTTTAATCAGTCAGAACTAGCAAAAACTTTGCAATACTACTAAGCAGTCTGAATCAGTTTTTCTCTCTGTAGGCCAAAAGAGAGTTGGTCTTAAAGCGTTTTTTTACCCGGTTTGAAAAAAATTAGGACGGCAGCTACAAATACTGTAGCTGCTGACTTTTAATAAAAGAATACTCACCTGTCCAGGGGTCCAGCACTGTCCTCATCCAATCTGCTTTTTCACCGGTCCCTGGCGCAGCATGTTTACTGTAGGCAACTGGCTGTGGTTCCTTGCGGCTTTACAGCTGGCTGCCCACGGTGCATGTGTGAGCCACATTGATTTGTGAATGGTCCTGCAGCATTCTGGGATCTGTGATGTGTCCAGAAGGTTGCAGGGGGAGGAAGGAGTGGAGGAGAACTTCTGGTGGATCGCAGCAGCAATCCGCCTGGAAGTGGGAGCAGGTACCTTTCAAAACCCAGGTATCCCCCCACCCCCAAAAATTGCAAAAATACAAGAGGAGGGCATAAAGTGGAACTTCACCTTTAGCCCGGGTTCACACCTATGCGAATTAGATGTGCGTTTCCCCGCATTTAATTCGCATAGCAGGAGAATGTGACTGGCTCCCTATGGAGCCAGTTCACATATCTCCGGGGCGGCTGCGGAGCACACTGCACAAAAACGCTGTGCGTATTTGGCTCCGTTTCAGGGCCGAATTCAGGCATAGAAATCAGCCCTGATTCGTCCCTGAAATGGGGAACAGGGACGCACAGTGCTCCTGTGCGATCCACAGCGCGTTATAGTGTGAACCCGGGCTTAGGGTGAAGTTCCACTTTAATTAGCTCCATTTTTACATTTGGTGCATTCAACACTACACAATGTAAAAGTGGCACATGCAATGTGACGCATTTAATACCTGAATTTGATGCACAAGTTGGTGCAATACATTAACAAGAAGGAGTAACGTTAGAAAAAGTGGCAGTAGCAGATTTAATTCCCCCAAATAGCTTTAAAACGAAAACTGATTGAAACCTTCATATAAAATGATATGTTTTTAACTAAGCAGTCCAAAAGACAACAGGTTCAAATCACTAGAAAGATCAATAATCACCATGGTGCCCTTATTTTCAGCAATGAGGGTCAATGATAGCTAGAGATCACATGGCTTAAAAAAAAAAAAATAATAAAAAAAAAAAAAAATCATGGACTGGATAATAATACATCATCAAAATCTTAGTGAATCAAGCTTACAGTTAAAAATGTTATTCCGCTTTATGCATTATTTTGTAAACTTTGATGAAGCTCACCTGCATTGTAAAGTGGATTATCTTCCAGCACAACCACAGCTTCTTCCACTGCCGTTACTGCATCCCCACCTTGTCTCAGTACATCATAGCCTCGAAGGGCTGCTCTCTTCACTCCAGAACGGTATTCTTCTGCATACTCCGGTACTCCTGTACCAGCCCCGCCATGAACAATAATAACAGGCTTCATTTTCACTGCAGGGATAAGATATAAAATGTCTTTCTTATCTGATGCATACACTGGGGTTTAGGTAACCATTAACCTCTGCAATTCTTCAACCTTTGAAGCCACACAAAAGATAATAGTTGTATAATATAATGCAGACACCCATGTTATAAAATTACATATTTAACCCAACCTGCTCCCACCCACAAAAACAGTTCATGATAAAAAAAAAAAAAAAAAAAAAGTACCTTTTACTGTACCAATATAAGCTCATTATTTTAAGCATTTGGCGTTTTTTCCTGAAGCCCCTCAATGCTCCTCTAGGTGATCATATGTGTTCATGCACACATACGGTAAGCGTTTATAGGTTCAGAAGTTTATAGTCAGGAGCGTTTAGAGGCAGGTTTCTGAAACCACCAAAACCATGTTCAGGGGAGGAACTTAAAATAAAAACATTGTGGCGCGTTAAGGTGCGTTTTTACAGTTTAACAATTTTTTTTTGTTTTTGTTTAGATGACGACATTCAGGAAATCCTATGTATACATGAAGTTCCCCATTACATTGACCCACCCCACCCTGGTGTCTACATGGCTGCAAAGAGAAACAAACACATTGGCTAGTGATGTGAGCCAGTCCCAGGTGATCACAGCTGTCAAAATGCATGCAAATTTGGGACAAGTCCCATCTTAAATATGCAGACCACATAACGAAAAGGAACATAGGGGCAGAAATTGGAACTGGCAGAATGGAAACTGTGGCACAAACAAATGCTAATGCACCATCCTCTACCCCCCTAAATAAATGTGAAGAGACGCTTGTGTTGCATAGGTACTGTAGTTATTTAATGTAATATTTATACCATCCTGTAATTTTAATACTCTCCCACATATCTATCCAGGTACTATTCAGGACATGTATATATATATGTCCATTTAGCTGAGGACTATATTGCACTCTGAGTATCCATCTCTGATCCTTTACCATATATTTTTTATTAATTTTTGCTACTATAAGCTGCTAGGTAGAGATATAAGAAAAAGTGCAGCGATCCTCTGGACTTTCTTATATTTTGGTCAGTGGGATGACCAGATCGCATTGCACAGGGGTGCGGCTTTCCTCTATTTTGAATATTATATATATATATATATTATATAAAATGGGTGGCACATGTAACATGTTCCCAAAGGTGAACTTATCCTTTAAAGGTTAAAGTGGTTGTAAAGGCCAAATTTTTTAATTTTACCTTAATGCGTTCTCAGCATTAAAGTATAACTAAACACAAAAAAGGCAAAACTTTTTTTTTGTTTTTGGTAGAGTGGTGAGGGATTAGAACCTCTGCCAGGTTTTATTGCTGTCTGTGCCCCTGTTAGGGAGATTCTCCGTCTCTAATTGTCCTGTTTACCATTATCATCAAAAGTGAAAGTAAAAGAAAATCCCAAATTTTGGAGTTGTCCGCAGAACAGTAGAGGGGAAATCTTCCAATAGGTACACTAGTTCTGCTCATCCTGGTGACAACCTGGCATTCCCTCATTTTGCAACCAATTCTTATTTTCATAATCGACTTATTGGCCAATGATTGTTTTGATTAACCACTTCCCGGCCGGCCTATAGCAGATTGACGGCCGGGCGGTGGTTCAGTTATCCTGACTGGGCCTCACATGACGTCCAGCAGGATAACGTGGGGGCGCGCATCGCAGTGATCAGTGGAGTGGTGTGTCAGTCTGACACACCGCTCCACCGATCTTGGTAAAGATCCTCTGGCGGAGGCTCTTTACCACGTGATCAGCCGTGTCCAATCACGGCTGATCACGATGTCAATAGGAAAAGCCATTGATCGGCTTTTCCTCACTCGCATCCGACAGACGCGAGTAGAAGAAAGCCGATCGGCGGCTCTCCTGACAGGGGCGTCTGCTCTGATTGTTTATCAGCGCAGCCCCCCTCGGATGCACGCACTAGACCACCAGGGAAGCCGCCAGGACCACCAGGGAAGCGGGCAACATGTGGATGGCCAGGTATGTACCCCATGGCCATCCACATGTGCAAATTATGCCAGATCTGTGCCAATCAGTGCTCACAAATGGGCACTGACTGGCACCATTATATTTCAGTGATGCCCAGCAATGCCACCCATTAGTGTCATCAGTGCCACCCAGTGTCCATCCGTGCCCACCTGTCAGTGCCCATCCGTGCCACCCATAAGTACCTATCAGTGCCACCCATGAGTGCCCATCAGTGCCACATACCAGTGCCACCTATCAGTGCCGCCTATCAGTGCCTATCAGCAGTGCCCGTCAGTGCCACCTCATTGGTGCCCATTAGTGCCACCGTATCAGTGCAGTCAGTGCAGCCCGATCAGTGCCCGTCATTGAAGAAGAAAACGTACTTCTTTACAAAAATTTATAACAGAAACAAAGAAAAACATGTTTTTTTTCAAAATTCACAGTCTTTTTTTTAATTGTTGCGCAAAAAATAAAAACCAGAGGAGGGGATCAAATACCACCAAAAGAAAGTTCTATTTGTGGGAACAAAATTATAAAAAATTTGTTTGGGTACAGTGTTGTATGACCGCGCAATTGTCATTCAAATTGCAACAGCGCTGAAAGCTGAAAATTGGCCTGGGCAGAAAGGTGTCTAAGTGCCTGGTATTGAAGGGGTTAATCAGATAAAAACCTAAAAAAAAGTGTGGTATACAATTTAGCCAATATGTAAAGTTTAAAAAAAACACAATTTATTCTTATACAAGTATATTCAGTGGTAAGCATAAATAACCCCCTATATGGTTGAGAAAAAAAATAAAATTAAAACCATTTGGCAGATTTTCAGGCAGGACTGTAATATATTATGCATGACAGCCTCGCTTGTCATAGGCAGGTAGCTTGATACAAACTACCTGTCCCCACTGTTACTAAGACATGTAGTAGCAGCAGCATGCTTTTTGTACCAGCTGTCATGATAGGTTAAAAAAAATTAGCTCTTTATAGTACAAAAACAGCAAGTAATCACTACTAGAAGAGGTTTATTTATACTGTGAACAGTGAAATTAATATAAATTTTTTTTTTAAAAAAACACCAAAAATGCACCTACCTGTTGAAATGCAACAAGAATGCATCAATAACGCAATGTTACATTTTTAATTGTTTTTTTTTGTCACATGACCTATGAAAAGCACACCATAAGCACAGTAGAATCGTGTGCGTTTTCGGCGCCATAATTCGGCACCTTTATCTGCATCGGCAAAATGCCGATAACAGCATTTTCAGCGGATATGTTTCAGCCACGAAAATTTTGGTGCATCTTTATATAGATTAATAAACCTACTCTGAAGTAGAGGATATACAGGGTATTTTAACTAGGAGTCAGACATGAAGCTATATGAAGAGTGGTGGGGGGATATAAATCTTTTTACTAAAGCGGAGCTCCAACCAAAAGGGAAAGCTCCGCTTGTTTGCTTCCTCCCCCCGCTGCCGTTTTTGACAGTTACCCGTCCTCACTTCCATGAGACCTCGCCGTGGCGAAGTCCCCGGAAGTTCCTCCTCCTTCCCCTGCTGCCGGGCCATTCACAAAGCGCAGCGCATGCATAGTAGGGAACTGGCTGAGAAGCCGCAAGGCTTCACTGCCGGTTTCCCTTACAAGAAATGGCGGCAACAGTACCCAAGAGTCGCGTGAAAAATCGTCTGGGGTGCCGACATCGTGGGATCCTTGGACAGGCAAGTGTCCTAAAATAAAAGTCCATGGTTCCAACTTAATTTTTTTGGTGACAGGGCTGGGCTGCAGCTCTGCTTTAAGCACTTGCCTACTGGGCACTTTCCTGCCCAGGCCAAGATTTCAGCACTGTCACACTTTGAATGACAATTGCATGGTCATGCAACACTGTACCCACATGACATATTTTTATAATTTTTTTGAGACAGATAGCTTCCTTTTGGTGGTATTTAATCACCACCAGGTTTTTTGCTAAACAAAGAAAGGCTGAATTTTTTTTTTTTTTTACTGACAAGCTTCACAGCAGGGTGGATCAGCAAGCCCTAGATGACGCTTAATGGCTAATGCAGACGTACGCCAAGATGTGTGTGGCCCATCCCCCCACAAGACGTCACAGCTGACAAAACATGTAGGAGCATAGCTACTCTTGGCGTCTGTCTGCATTAGCCATCAAGCACCATCTAGTGCTCAGCCTACTGATCCACCCTGCTGAGAAGCTTGTCAGTGAAACCTGTAAGCTTTCAATAAAAACTTTAATGTTTATTATGGACTTCACGATGGAGATTTGTATTTCTTTCCTCGCATTCCATTTTGGAATGATGACCATCGTTTTCCTTGCTGATCGCCAAGCCCGTGTTATCTTATGCGCTTTTGGCCATTATAACCTTTGGCCCATCTTTTCTAGTAAGAGGTGTGATGATTATTTCTAGCCGGTGGTGGATCTCTTTACACCCGAGTTGGAAGAACACATGCTAACGGGCTTTGTTCTCACTATGGACTTCACAATTTCCTTTTTATTTATGACATAAGGACATTTATATATGCACTGTTTGCACATTTGTTGTTACTTTTATGCATGGTTAAGTGTTGGATGTATATACGCAATTTATTGAATGCTGCTTCATATTGCACTCTGGCACTTTATCAACTGTTTCTTATTGGAACATGCAATATGGAACAGCAAATATATAACCATGCAATTATTTGTTTGATCTATAGCGCTGCTTTGACACATAATATAATGCCTTACATTACTTTCAGTCTATCAGCCTCTGGCTTCTATGGGTTCAAATTCTGATCTTCCCTGCACAGAGCCTTAAGGCCCCTTTCACACTTATACGACTTCAAAGTTGCGTGATTTTACCGCGATTTCGCGGCTGCGATTTTGTCGCGATTTGCCGCAATTTTACCGCGATTTGGGAGCAGTACTACTTTGTACGACTTTGCCACATTTTTGGCATTAACAAATGAAAACATACAGTAGTTGGTATGAATCATAAGGGGGAACTGATTTTTCAACGATTTTTTTTTTTATTTAAAACTTGGCGTGGGTCTGGTATGGATTGTAAGGGGAACCCCCTACGTTGAAAAATCGGCGTGGGGGTCCCCCCAAAATCCATACCAGACCCTTATCCGAGCACGCAGCCCGGCCAGTCAGGAATGGGGGTGGGGACGAGCGAGCGCCCCCCCCCCCCCCTCCTGGACCGTACCAGGCCGCATGCCCTCAACATGGGGGGGGTGGGTGCTTTGGGGCATGGGGGGCGCCCTGCGGGCCCCCCCACCCCAAAGCACCTTGTCTCCAAGTTGATGAGGACAAGAGCCTCTTCCAGACAACCCTGGCCGTTGGTTGTCAGGGTCTGCGGGCGGGGGGCTTATCGGAATCCGGGAGCCCCCTTTAATAAGGGGGCCCCCAGATCACGGCCCCCCACCCTATGTGAATGACTGACTTCGGGGGTCCTCTTCAGACTTCGCACCCATCCCCCCCATGTTGAGGGCATGCGGCCTGGTACGGTCCAGGAGGGGGGGGGGCACTCGCTCGTCCCCACCCCCATTCCTGACCGGCCGGGCTTCGTGCTCGGATAAGGGTCTGGTATGGATTTTGGGGGGAACCCACGCCGGTTTTTTCATTTAAAACTTGGCGCGGCGTTCCCCCTCAGGATTCATACCAGACAGCTGTCAGCACTGCCTGTCGCTCATCGCAAAAGGAAAAAAAAGTTTTCCTTTCCCGATCAGCGAGCCAGGCTTGTGCTTACAAAGTCGTACTGAAATGGTGTCTGTTATTCAGGCACGATTTGCATGCTACTTGAGGGTTTAACATTGAGGTCTATGGAGTACAACTCACATAGAAGTTGGACCAAAGTAGTGCAGGGACTACTTTCAAGTCGGCACGACTTAAAGTCGTGCCAATACGAATGGTAGTCATTGAAAATCATGGAGAATGACTTGTCATACGATTTTGCAGTACAAAATCGTGGGACAAGTCGTATAAGTGTGAAAGCTGCCTTAAAGTGATTGTTTAAAAGAAAAAAAAAATCAAATATCATACTTCTCTGCTCTGTGCAATTGTTTTGCACAGAGCAGCCCCAATCCTGGTGACCTAGGGTCCCCCGACAGCGCTTCTGGCTCCTCCTGCCTTCAGCGTGCCCCTATAGTGAGCCGCTTGCAATGGGGTTACTTGTGCGTGCTCAATCCCTAGCCTGCCAAATGACTTAGCCACAATTTTTACCATCGTAATTTCCCCATGTACGATAACCAAAGTTGTTTACATTTCATATAGCAAAATATTGCAAAGCAATGACTTGCACCGTGCATTCACCTATAATAGCCAACTTTCATTCTACTTTAACCACTTCAATACCCGCGTATAGACATATGACGTCTACAGATGGGATCTCCCATCCTGGGTGGACGTCATATGACGGCCTCGGGTTCCCGGCCGTCTAGGGGGCGCGCGCCCGCCCGCCGAGTTGCTCGGGACCCGGTGCATGTGCCCGGCGGCCGCGATGTCCGCCAGGCACCCGCGATTGCCCGTTAACCGGGCCGGACCGTGGATCTGTGTGTGTAAACACACAGATCCACGTCCTGTCAGGTGAGAGGAGAGCGATCTGTGTTCCCAGTACAGAGGAACACTGATCGGTCTCCTCCCATTGTATGTCCCCAACCCCTACAGTTAGAAGCATTCCCTAGGAAACATTTAACCCCTCGTCTCCCCCTAGTGGTTAACCCCTTCCCTGCCTGTCACATTTACACAGTAATCAATGCAATTTTATAGCATTGATCGCTGTATAAATGTGAATGGTCCCAAAAATGTGTCAAAAGTGTCCGATGTCCTTGACCTGCCTTCTTCGACATCAATTTGAGCATAACTACAATGTGCGTTCTGGTCCACATATCTCTCTGGATTCCTGCATCGCCTAGAGTGACAGAGTAACGCATGGGTCCATCCACCAACATTGCCTTCAGGTGCCATTTCAAGCCACCCATCACCTAATTGCATCCGACCCAGTCCGGCATATGCCCCATTGGGTCCACTCCATCTGGTAAGCCTTCTTACAATTGGTGGTGGTGTGTCTGTTTTATTTCAAGATTATATACAGCTTTGGTTGGAACGTTTTTCTAAAGACTTTTTCCCTTCATACATATATTGATGGTCCCTCTGCAGTATTTATACTTGGAACTGTGATTCTGACGTTTTCCATATTGGACGTTTACTCATTTTTTTACTAGCGCTACACTTATTGTATGTTTTTTTCTCTGTTTACTTTGTTGGTTGTGTTAGCTGCTTTTTGTTGTTACGGCAGCGCAGAATTGTTTTGTATATAAAAGTGTCCGATGTGTCCGCCGTAATGTCGCAGTCATGAAAAAAAAAAAATCGCGATCGCCGCTATTACTAGAAAAAAAAAAAAATTTTTTTAAAAAATGCCATAAATCTATCCCGTATTTTGTAGACGCTATAACTTTTGCGCAAACTAATCAATATACGCTAATTGCGATTTTTTTTTTACCAAAAATATGTAGAAGAATATGTATCGGCCGAAACTGAGGAAAAATTTATTTATTTTTTAAATTGGGATATTTATTATAGCAAAAAGTAAAAAATAGTGTTTTTTTCAAAATTGTCGCTCTTCTTTTGTTTATAGCGCAAAAAATAAAAACCGCAGAGGTGATCAAATACCACCAAAAGAAAGCTCTATTTGTGGGAAAAAAAGGACGTCAATTTTGTTTGGGTACAACCTCGCACAACCGCGCAATTGTTGTTTAAAGTGCGACAGCGCTGAAAACTAAAAATTGGTCTGGGAGTGAAGGGGGTGAAAATGCCCTGTATTGAACCGGTTAATCAGAGTGGCAAGCCATTACTTCAGTTTCTGTGTGTTATGTTTTCCCTAGAGCTCATAATGAATAATTACAGCCCACTCCACCTTCCACTTATTTGTTTAAATTCCTTTAGACCCCTTTCACACTGAGGTGTTTTTCAGGTGCTTTTGCGCTACAAATAGCGCCTGTAAAGCGCCCGAAAAACGGAGTGAAAGCCCAAGTGCTTTCACACTGAGGCGATGCGCTGGCAGGACTTTAAAAAAAAAAAACTCCTGCAAGCAGCATCTTTGGAGCAGTGAAGGAGCGGTGTATAGACCGCTCCTAAACCGCCCCTGCCCATTGAAATGAATGGGCAGCACCACTGAACCGCCGGCAAATCGATGCTGCAGTGGCGCTTTGCGGGTCGTTTTAACCCTTTTTCGGCCACTAGCGGGGGGTTAAAAACACCCCCGCTAGTGGCCGAAAACCTCCGCAAAAACGAGCTAAAAGTAGGGGCGCTTTACCGCCGACGTCTCGGTGTGAAAGGGGCCTTAAACTGGTTGTTAAGCCACTCTAACCTGTATACACCATCAGCACTGCCTCCTATTGTAGTATCCCCCTCTGTGTGTGATTTTTAAAAATAAATGCTGCAAATACCCAATTTCACTGCCGAGATTGTGATCACATGACTGGCCAGCTTTCTCCTTTTCTCCTCAGAGATGCAGCAGGCGGGGCTGAGATTCCTCTGCTGACATCAATCTGGAGGGGAGGAGGAGAGTTGGAGAGAACTGGCTGGTCATGTGATCGCAATCTCGGGTCATATTTATAAATCATTCACAGAGGGGGACACTGGAGTAGGAGGCAGTGCTGATTGTGTATACAGGTTAGTGTGATGAGAGCAGCAGGAGGGGGAGGGGCGGCTCACACACAAAAAGAGGGGAAGAGGAGGACATAGCAGCAGAGAGGAGAGCAGATAGCAGGCTGCTGATGATAGAGGCACATAAACTGACCACGGTGTCTGGTCTCAGCAGTCATGATACACCGTGGTCGGTTTACAGAGTGGTGTGGAGAAACTGGCAGGATCAGCCAGGTTTTTTAGCTGTTACAGGGGGCCAAATGACACAGGACAAGTACTAATATGTCATAACATGTTTTAAAGGAGCAGGATCCATTTTTTTTTTTTTGGGGGGGGGTTAACAAAAACTTCAATGTTGCTCAATAACCAGCGGTAGCCTAGTGCCTGAAATCAAGGAAACAAAATGTAGTGATATCACTTACAGTAATACTAAAGCCTCCTACCCAAAACAGCACATTGCAATGAATGCTTTGTTTTGAGCAAAGTCCATAAAAACGTACAAATTGATTATTTTCCAGGTACATTATACTGCCTAATGTGCACTGCTTCGCCCAAATTCCAGTTGGGAAGCAAGCACTCAGAATGTTATCACTAGCCAGCTGATGACAATCATTCAGACTATGTGTCCCATGATTCATGGCACAAGCATGCCCATTTATTGTAAAACATTTGTTCAATGTAAGGATGCTGTCCTGTGCTGGCAGGTGTAGTCAACTGCAGGGGAAAGCTGACCGAAGACATGCCTATGCTCAGCCTTGGAGGAAAAGCAGAGGTGTGTTCACAGTGTGGTTTTCTTTTGGACAGCCTGCGCATTTCAGTGCCCGGCAATGACCTCATGTTGGGCTGTAGTCTGATCACAGGTGAGTGCACAAACAGGTGACTCCATAGGACCCTGCTATGGCTGAAAACTAAGAAAATAGCATGTCATCAGTGAGTCAGCTGCCTGAACCAGGGAGGCTTTCAGTTCCCAATGACATCAGAAGCAGAGATCCTAGCACAGGACCTGGTGTTCAGCACAGATCGGAGGATCTCAGAAGTCCAATGCTGGATTCACCAGGTGAGTTGAGTATATTCTCTAAAGCTGATAGATAATTATAATATATATCTATCAGCTTTAAAGAATATACTCAACTCACCTGGTGAATCCAGCATTGGTCTGGATAGATAGAATTTTCTTTTGGCATACAGAACCATACACATTGGTGTGTATTCCATTACCTGCAGGTATCTGCTATTGCTACAAATCTTCCCTTCCGTGTCCCGCCTTCAAATCTGCTGAATACTGTACTGGGCGGCTGTCCTCCAGCTTTCAAAGTATTAGCAGCTGCCGTTGCTATTCTGACAAATTGGGCTGCTTACCCGACCCCTTCAGCCTTCTCTGCTGTATACAGAAATTGCTACATAGTTAGTCTGGTTGAAAAAAGACACAAGTCCATCTAGTTCAACCAATAAAAGGGAAACCAATAAAAAAAAAAATAAAAATACAATCCTACATACACAATCCTATACCCACAGTTGATCCAAAGGAAGGCAAAAAAAAAAAATATCACAGGAAGGCATGATCCAATTTACTCCAGCAGGAGGAAAAATCCTTCCTGATCTCCTGGATATTCCCTGGATCAACTTTACCTCTAAATAACTTGTATTATGACACTTTCACAATGCATCATGTTCTGTGAATAGGTAGTGTAGATCCTGCCATTTAACTGCTCCTCCTTCATTCACAGAGCATGATGCATTGTGGGAGTGTAATATGAGTTTTGTGAATGGAGGAGAGGACAGAAGGAGGTCGGTGTGCAGCAGTGTTAATTTCGTCAACGAAAACGTTTTGGTCATAATTTTTGTCAGAGGCTTTTTTACAGTGACAAAAACGAAACCAAAAGTACAGCACATTTTCGTCAACTGACGAAAACTATGCCGAAAATAGAATCCCTCCTTGCCATTAACGAAAACGGGACGTTAATGGCAAGGAGGGACGTTTACCCTTATGAATTTACTGTATTTATCGACGCATAACAGTGTGTGCGTGTTGTACGCAGATATTTTTTTTTTTTTAACAATAAGGGGTGGGGATTGGGCAGTCCGCCCCCGGGTGCCACACATTGGGGGGTGGTCAAGCCAGCCGCCCCGCCTCTCCTGGCCCTTGGACAGCACTGCGGGCAAAGTCTATCATTAGGAAAAAATCATTGCCATCCCCTTCTTATATACTGCTCCTCCTCCTGTGTCACTCATTGTAAGCTGAAGCTTCTAACCTCAATAGCTTCGTTCTTGGTGGCCACTCTCCTCCTCCTGCTCCTCTTCCTCCGAGTGCTGCTTTAGATTGGAGGAGAGCGATCACATGATCATCCATAAATCTTCAGAGGAGAGCAGCCATTTGACCGGGTCCATGCAAGAACGTAGCTATGAGGTCAATTTAGAGACTTTGATTTTCAATGAGAGTGACACAGGAGGAGCTGTGTATGAGAAAGGGCTGGCAGTGATTTATTCTTAACTTTAGAGTACGCTGGCAGTGCTGTCCAAGGAGACTGGGGGTCTCCTGGGAATGCAGGGGGGGCGGTGTATTGTGGGGGTTTGTATTGTGCAGAGAGTGGGGGATGTGCTGTGTACTGTGGGGGGCTTTGTATTGTGCAGAGGGTGGGGGGCTGTGTATTGTACAGAGGGTGGGGGGCTGTGCTTTGTACGGTGGGGGGCTTTGCTGTGTACTGTGGGGGGCTTTGTATTGTGCAAAGGGTGGGGCCTGTGTTTTGTGTAGTGTGGGCTTTGTATTGTGCATAGGGTGGGGGGCGGTGTACTGTGGGTATCTGTGTGCTCTGGAGGGCTGTGTATCGTGCAGAGGGTGGGGGGGTGTATTGTGCAGAGGGTGGTGGCTGTGTACCGTGCACATTCAATTTGAGTTGACTAAAATGATTATATTAGACTAAAATATACTGGAGATTTTAGTCGACTAAAATGGGACTAAAACTAAAATGGCATTTTAGTCAAAGACTAAGACAAACTAAAATGGGACTAAAATGCCAAAATTAACACTGGTGTGCAGCCCGACTTTTCAGAATAGCCTGAAAACAAACGTTCAGGACAGTATCCAGTGGCTGTAAAAGACACTGCAGGAAAGATTATATAAATCCAAACTTTATGAAAACTAAAAATCTCCCCATGCAGTGGAGCTACACTCGCACTGCAAGAGTTAACTACTCCTTTATGTCTAGGGGTACCGGGTAAAGTTGTTTTACTCACCTAAACCCCTGCAGACACCTCTATGCTGTTAGAGTGGTCCCTGCAGCCTCTTTTCCCTCCATGCTTCAGAGGTCAGATGCCCTTTGATGTCATCAAGGCTGCTGCAGGGACCATAGTTCTGCACTGGATGAGTGAACCCCCGAACAGTCCACCACCAACATCTGCTTAAAGAGTGGAAGATTGGTTAAGTAAAACTGCATTTCTCGTACCCTAAAGCTAAACGAGGAGTTAAAGTGTCTCTAAATCCACATCATAAAATAAATGCTGTTCATACTCCGTTATGAGATTTGTTGTCTGTATTCTGCAAAAAACCTGGTTTATCCTGCTGTTCTCTATCTCCACCCTCTGTTCATGTCCCCAATTTGCAGAGCAAAGCTCTGCACATGCTCAGTTTTCAGTGAGTTTGTATGCTGAGCATTTCCTCCCTATCACTTCTGAGCAGCCAATGTGACTATAGAGTCACATATGTGGGTGTATACACTGTGATAAATGATAGTCCACTTCCTCCCTCCTCCATGCTCACTAACCAGCTAAACAAAATGGTGGTGGAATATTACATGTGGATTCATAGAGGCTTCGCCTCCCTGATACTCTAAGACATAGGCTGGAGGGGCATGACACAGCGTATGACTGGAAGAAATCTCCCCAGGTTATTGCCAAAAAATAAAGAGAAAGAGAGAAAGAGAGAGAGAGAAAGAAAGAGAGAAAGAAAGAGAGAAAGAAAGAGAGAAAGAAAGAAACTTGGTTAACTGACCCCTACCTGAGCCTTGCGTGTGCCAGTGCCTTTGCCTGTCCCCACCACTGCAGACGCCATGTCCTCCATAGCAGGTGTGCAGCGCTCCACTTGTGGCTTCACACGCCGCTTCCGGACTTCCATAGTGACACTGCAACGGTGCTGTCCTGAAAGACGCTTCTGGAAAACCCCCGTTAGACTTACCGGTAACGGTATTTCCAGGAACCTTCCAGGACAGCTACGAGAGATGATTGGCTCCGCCCTCTACAGGAAACACAAATCATATACAATTTAAAAGGCCCCTCCCTTTCCTCTGACCCTCAGTTGTTTAGAACAGGGGTCCTCAAACTTCGGCCCGCGGGCCGAATCCGGCCCTCCAGCGTTTTTTATCCGGCCCGCGGACTGCCCCTTTAACATTGCAGCACTCCCCCTGCCCTCTGCTACTTTTATCACACAGGACGGGAAACATGACAGGTCTGGACAAAGAACCTTTTGTGTTAAGAAGCAGGTGATTGGTTACTAGGCATCGGGGCGGTCCCAGGAATTAATCACCTGCCTTTCACTTGCAAAGTCCCGCCCTTTGTCTGGACCTACCATGCTTCGTGATACAGGTAACAGGGGGGAGTGGGAGTGCTGTGATATTATAGAAGGGGCGTCAGTGTAATATCGATGAGGGGAGTCTGATGGTGGGGCATCTGTGATAGGAGGCAGTCTGATATGGGGGGGAGGGAGTCTATGATCTATGGGGGGGGGGAGGGAGTCTGATCTATGGGGCGGGGGGGGGGGGGGGGAGTCTGATCTATGGGGGGGGGGGGGGGAGTCTGATCTATGGGGGGTGGGGGGAGGAGTCTGATCTATGGGTGGGGGGGGGGAGGAGTCTGATCTATGGGTGGGGGGGGGGGAGGAGTCTGATCTATGGGTGGGGGAGGGAGTCTGATCTATGGGTGGGGGAGGGAGTCTGATCTATGGGTGGGGGAGGGAGTCTGATCTATGGGTGGGGGAGGGAGTCTGATCTATGGGTGGGGGAGGGAGTCTGATCTATGGGTGGGGGAGGGAGTCTGATCTATGGGTGGGGGAGGGAGTCTGATCTATGGGTGGGGGAGGGAGTCTGATCTATGGGTGGGGGAGGGAGTCTGATCTATGGGTGGGGGAGGGAGTCTGATCTATGGGTGGGGGAGGGAGTCTGATCTATGGGTGGGGGAGGGAGTCTGATCTATGGGTGGGGGAGGGAGTCTGATCTATGGGTGGGGGAGGGAGTCTGATCTATGGGTGGGGGAGGGAGTCTGATCTATGGGTGGGGGGAGGGAGTCTGATCTATGGGTGGGGGGAGGGAGTCTGATCTATGGGTGGGGGGAGGGAGTCTGATCTATGGGTGGGGGGAGGGAGTCTGATCTATGGGAGTCTGATCTATGGGGGGGGGGGGGGGAGGGAGTCTGTGATCTATGGGGGGGGGGAGGGAGTCTGTGATCTATGGGGGGGGGAGGGAGTCTGATCTGGGGGGGGGAGGGAGTCTGATCTAGGGGGGGGAGGGAGTCTGATCTAGGGGGGGGAGGGAGTCTGATCTAGGGGGGGGGGAGGGAGTCTGTGATCTAGGGGGGGGGGGAGGGAGTCTGTGATCTAGGGGGGGGGGAGGGAGTCTGATCTATGGGGGGGGGAGGGAGTCTGTGATCTATGGGGGGGGGGGGAGTCTGTGATATGGGGGGGAGCCTGTGATATGGGGGGAGGGAGGGAGTCTGTGATATGGGGGGGGAGGGAGGGAGTCTGTGATATGGGGGGGGGGGGGAGGGAGTCTGTGATATGGGGGGGGGAGGGAGGGAGTCTGTGATATGGGGGGGGGAGGGAGGGAGTCTGTGATATGGGGGGGGGAGGGAGTCTGTGATATGGGGGGGGAGGGAGTCTGTGATATGGGGGGGGAGGGAGGGAGGGAGTCTGTGATATGGGGGGGAGGGAGGGAGGGAGTCTGTGATATGGGGGGGGAGGGAGGGAGGGAGTCTGTGATATGGGGGGGGAGGGAGGGAGGGAGTCTGTGATATGGGGGGGGAGGGAGGGAGGGAGTCTGTGATATGGGGGGGGGAGGGAGGGAGTCTGTGATATGGGGGGGAGGGAGGGAGGGAGGGAGTCTGTGATATGGGGGGGGGAGGGAGTCTGATATATGGGGGGGGAGGGAGTCTGATATATGGGGGGGAGGGAGTCTGATATATGGGGGGGAGGGAGTCTGATATATGGGGGGGAGGGAGTCTGATATATGGGGGGGAGGGAGTCTGATATATGGGGGGGGGGAGTCTGATATATGGGGGGGGGGGGGGAGTCTGATATATGGAGGAGTCTGTGATATGGGGGGGGGGGGGAAGAGTCTGATATGGGGGGGGGGGGAAGGAGGGAGTCTGATATATGGGGGGGGAGGGAGGGAGTCTGTGATATGGGGGGGGGAGGGAGTCTGATATATGGGGGAGGAGGGAGTCTGATATATGGGGGAGGAGGGAGTCTGATATATGGGGGAGGAGGGAGTCTGATCTATGGGTGGGGGAGGGAGTCTGATCTATGGGGGGGGAGGGAGTCTGATATATGGGGGGGGGAGGGAGTCTGATATATGGGGGGGGGGGGGAGTCTGATATATGGGGGGGAGTCTGATCTATGGGTGGGGGGGAGGAGTCTGATCTATGGGTGGGGGGGGAGTCTGATCTATGGGTGGGGGGGGAGTCTGATCTATGGGTGGGGGGGGGGAGTCTGATCTATGGGTGGGGGGGGGGAGTCTGATCTATGGGTGGGGGGGGGGGAGTCTGATCTAAGGGTGGGGGAGGGAGTCTGATCTATGGGTGGGGGAGGGAGTCTGATCTATGGGTGGGGGAGGGAGTCTGATCTATGGGTGGGGGAGGGAGTCTGATCTATGGGTGGGGGAGGGAGTCTGATCTATGGGTGGGGGAGGGAGTCTGATCTATGGGGGGGGGGAGGGAGTCTGATCTATGGGGGGGGGGGGGGAGTCTGATCTATAGGGGGGGGGGGGAGTCTGATCTATGGGGGGGGGGGGGGGAGTCTGATCTATGGGGGGGAGGGAGGGAGTCTGTGATATGGGGGGGGAGGGAGGGAGTCTGTGATATGGGGGGGGAGGGAGGGAGTCTGTGATATGGGGGGGGAGGGAGGGAGTCTGTGATATGGGGGGGGAGGGAGGGAGTCTGTGATATGGGGGGGGGAGGGAGTGAGTCTGTGATATGGGGGGGGAAGGGAGGGAGTCTGTGATATGGGGGGGGGAGGGAGGGAGGGAGTCTGTGATATGGGGGGGGGGGGGAGGGAGTCTGTGATATGGGGGGGGAGGGAGGGAGGGAGGGAGTCTGTGATATGGGGGGGAGGGAGTCTGATATATGGGGGGGGAGGGAGTCTGATATATGGGGGGGAGGGAGTCTGATATGTGGGGGGGGAGGGAGTCTGATATATGGGGGGGGGAGGGAGTCTGATATATGGGGGGGAGGGAGTCTGATATATGGGGGGGGAGGGAGTCTGATATATGGGGGGGGAGGGAGTCTGATATATGGAGGAGTCTGTGATATGGGGGGGGGGGGAAGAGTCTGATATATGGGGGGGGGGAAGGAGGGAGTCTGATATATGGGGGGGGGAGGGAGGGAGTCTGTGATATGGGGGGGGGGGGGAGTCTGATATATGGGGGGGGAGGGAGTCTGATATATGGGGGGGGGGGGGGGGAGTCTGATATATGGAGGAGTCTGTGATATGGGGGGGGAAGAGTCTGATATATGGGGGGGGGGGGGAGGGAGTCTGATATATGGTGGAGGGGGAGTGAGTCTGATATATGGTGGAGGGGGAGTGAGTCTGATATATGAGGGGGAGGGAGTGAGTCTGATATATGGGGGGGGGGAGTGAGTCTGATATATGGGGGGGGGGAGTGAGTCTGATATATGGGGGGGGGGAGTGAGTCTGATATATGGGGGGGGGGAGTGAGTCTGATATATGGGGGGGGGGAGTGAGTCTGATATATGGGGGGGGGGGAGTGAGTCTGATATATGGGGGGGGGGGAGTGAGTCTGATATATGGGGGGGGGAGTGAGTCTGATATATGGGGGGGGAGTGAGTCTGATATATGGGGGGGGAGTGAGTCTGATATATGGGGGGGGAGTGAGTCTGATATATGGGGGGGGAGTGAGTCTGATATATGGGGGGGGAGTGAGTCTGATATATGGGGGGGGAGTGAGTCTGATATATGGGGGGGGAGTGAGTCTGATATATGGGGGGGGAGTGAGTCTGATATATGGGGGGGGAGTGAGTCTGATATATGGGGGGGGAGTGAGTCTGATATATGGGGGGGGAGTGAGTCTGATATATGGGGGGGGAGTGAGTCTGATATATGGGGGGGGAGTGAGTCTGATATATGGGGGGGGAGTGAGTCTGATATATGGGGGGGGAGTGAGTCTGATATATGGGGGGGGAGTGAGTCTGATATATGGGGGGGGAGTGAGTCTGATATATGGGGGGGGAGTGAGTCTGATATATGGGGGGGGAGTGAGTCTGATATATGGGGGGGGAGTGAGTCTGATATATGGGGGGGGAGGAGTCTGATATATGGGGGGGGGGGAGTCTGATATATGGGGGGGAGGAGTCTGATATATGGGGGGGAGGAGTCTGATATATGGGGGGGAGGAGTCTGATATATGGGGGGGAGGAGTCTGATATATGGGGGGGAGGAGTCTGATATATGGGGGGGGGGGGAGTCTGATATATGGGGGGGGGGGAGTCTGATATATGGGGGGGGGGGAGTCTGATATATGGGGGGGGGGGGGGAGTCTGATATATGGGGGGGGGGGGAGTCTGATATATGGGGGGGGGGGGGGAGTCTGATATATGGGGGGGGGGAGTCTGATATATGGGGGGGGGGGAGTCTGATATATGGGGGGGGGGGGAGTCTGATATATGGGGGGGGGGAGTCTGTGATATGGGGGGGAGGGGAGGTCTGTGATATGGGGGGGAGGGGAGGTCTGTGATATGGGGGGGGAGGGGAGGTCTGTGATATGGGGGGGGTGGGGTCTGTGATGGGGGAAGTATGTGGGGCTTTGTGATGGAGAGGAGTTTGTGTTGGGGGGCTTTGTTATGGGGAGAGTCTGTGATGGGGAGGGAGAGTCTGTGATGGGGAGGGGGGGTCTGTGATTGGGAGGGGTTCTTTAATGAGGGGAGTCTGTGAAATACTGATAAGTTGATATTGATTACAATTGTTCTTTATTTTAAATATTGTACTGTTTTTTCCTGGTTTTTTTTTTTGCACTACAAATAAGATGTGTGCCTAGGAATTAGTTCATATTTTTTTAAACTATAGTGCGGCCCCCCAACAGTCTGAGGGACCGTGAACTGACCCCCTGTCTAAAAAGTTTGAGGACTCCTGGTTTAGAAGATCAAGTAACCTCCACCAAAAGGTGCACTCGGCAGAGGAAAAAAACAGAAACCATAAAACACACCACCACCAGGTAAACATGGTCGACCAGTGCAAAAATAGAATAGGGTGGGAATATAGACTCTGTCCTGGAAGGTTCCTGGAAATACCGTTACCGATAAGTCTAACGGGGGTTTTGCCCCCTCACCTTCCAGGACAGCTACTTGAGAGGATAAGCAAGATTTTATACCTTAGGGAGGGACGACAGCCTGAAGCACTTTCCTACCAAAGGAAAGGTCCTGGCTGGAAAGCATCTGAACTCTATAATGCTTGACAAATGCATGAGAGGAGGACCAGACGGCAGCTTTAGAGATTTCTTCCCATGATGTGGCCATGGATCTCGTTGAATGGGCCCTAATTCTAGAAGGAGGGATGCGATCTGACGCTTTATATGCCTCACAGATAGCTCCCCTAATCCACCTAGCAATAGAACTTTTAGATGCTTTGGACCCTTTCTTGGGGCCACTGAACAAAACCAACAGTTGGGAGGAACTCCTAAACCCACTGGTCTTCTCTAGATAGAGAAGACACCTCTTTACGTCTAAAAGACCAATCCTTTCCTCTTCCGTATTTTAGGGAGAGGTGCAGAAACTAGGAAGGACTATCTCCTGGGACCTATGAAAGTTGGAAGAAACTTTGGGTAAATAGAGAGGATCAGGTCTAATCACTACCCTGTCCTCAAGAATCCTCCGGAAGGGGTCTTTACAGGAAAGACTCTAGATCAGAAATCCTTCACCCTGACGTAATAGCCAAAAGGAAGGACAACTTCAAAAGAAACAATTTTCAGGGAAGCCTCATGCAAAGGATCGAAAGGAGCCCTTGTTAGAGCATTTAATACTAACGACAGATCCCAGGGAGGAATATGTTTGATGACCCTGGGAGTATGTCTAAATCTGACTAAAAGAAACCTCCTGACTAAGGGATCTTCCGCTAGTCTTCTCTCTGTAAAAAAAGATAGGGCAGCAATCTAAACCCCAAGGGTGCTGACAGAGAGCCCCTTTTCCACTCCCCCCTGCAAAAAAATCCAATATACAGGGAGTGGAAAAAGAATTTAAACCAGTTTTCCTTTGCCAGGAAATAAAAGTTTTCCAAACTTTCCCATAGATTCTTCTTGTGACCAACTTACGGCTGTCCAGGATAGTTGAAATAACCCTCTCTGAACACCCCTTTAACTGAAAGATGCTGCGCTCAGCCTCCAGGCCGTCAAATGGAAGGTCTGAGGGTTTGGATGTAACACCGGTCCCTGATGGAGCAGATCATTACGAACTGGTAGGGGCCAGGGAGGATACACAAAAAGGGCCCTCAGAGAGGAAAACCAACTCCTCCTGGGCCACCAGGGGGCAATCAGAACAACTTCTGCCCTGTCCTGAATAAATTTCCAAACCACTAGGGGCAAGAGAGGAAAAGGAGGAGGCCAGAGTGAAGTCCCATGGGAAGGACAGAGCATCCATCCCCAAGGACTGTGTTTCTCTCTACAGAGAGAATGCCGGCAGTTTCTTGTTGAGACTGGAGGCAAAAAGATCCACTGTGGGGAGACCCCATCTTAGCACCACCTCCTGGAACGTGCCTTGATGTAGTTCCCAACTGCTGGAACTGATGCTCACCCTGCTCAAATAGTCCGCCAGCACATTTTCTGACCCCTTGATGTGGACTGTCCTTACTGAAGTGACATGGATCTCCGCCCAGGACAGAATCTGCTGTGTTAAAGACAGAAGCGATTCTGAGTGAGTGCCACCTTGCTTGTTTAGGTAGGCCACTGTTGTGGCATTGTCTGAAAATATCAATAGGTCTTTTGAATAGACCCTCTCTTCCAGAGATAGAAGTGTTTTCCTCACAGCCAGAAGTTCTCTGAAATTTGAGGAGCGACCTGCTTCCTCTGGCAACCAGGCTCCCTGTGCTTGCCAGTCCTGTGAGTGAGCACCCCAACCCCACAGACTGGCGTCTGTGGTAATTTTGACCGGGGAAGGTTGTGTCCAATCCTTCCCTCTCTGCAGATGTTCTCCCTGCTCCCACCAGGCGAGATCGAGAAAATTCCCTTCTGGTAATTTTAGCAGCTGATCCAGAGAATCCTTCCTGCGATCCCAATGGAGTAAAAAAAAAGCCTGAAGGGATCTGGAGTGCAATTGGGCCCAAGGCACCCCTGGAATGGCCACAGTCATCAGACCCAGCAACTGCATGATCCGCCGAAGGGAGGTCTGAGGGAGCAGCTTGAAGGCCTGCACAGAGAAGAATTTTCAAAATCTTCTCTTCAGGAAGAAAAATTTTTAGGGCAACAAAGTCTATTAGCCCAGGAAAAGTATGCTCTGTGAGGGTACCAGGCAAGATTTCCGCTGGTTGACCTTCCACCCTAATTTTTGAAAAGTCCGCAAAACCAACTGTAGGTCTTGAAGAAGAGACTCCTTGTCTCGAGCAAAAATCAAAAAATAGTCTAGATAGATATGGAACAATCAATACACTTTGAATCCGAAAAAAGGCCATGACTTCGACCATGATTATTGTAAAAATCCTCGGTGCTGCCGAGAAACCAAAAGGAAGGGCACTGAACTACCAGTGAGATGGCTCGTTACCCACGAGAACTGCAAACCTGAGGAACCTTCGGTGGCTCTGGCAGATTGGTACATGAAGATAAGTATCCTGAAGGTCCAGGGTCACCATGAAGATCTTTGGCAACAACAGATTCCTCACTGAATAAAATGTTCTCCATTCAGAAACATCTGTAAATTATGTATTTGTTCAGGACGCTTAAATTTATGACCATACGAAAGCCGCCAGAAGCTTTCTTGACCAGAAAGACGTGAGAATAAAATCCCCGGAACTTCTGAATTTCTGGAACAGGAGAAAGAACTCCCTCTGTTTCCCACACAGAAATCAAATTTACTCGGCAGGTGGGTAAGAAAAAAAACTTCTGGGGAGGAAGACTTTTGAATTCCAGCCTGTAACCCTTTTCCAAAGTTTGAAGGATAAAGGAATTGGTGGAAATTTCTGCCCATTCCTTGACGAAATGGCACAATCTTCCTCCTACCCCAAAGCTGGCGTCACTGGGTATTTTTGGAAGAGGCTGAAGGAGCAAAGGGAGCCCCCCCCCTTTTGCTTGTCTTTGTTAAAGGACCATTTCTTTTTAGTCTGTTGCCTGTTGGCTTTACAATTAGCCTCGAAAGGGCTTCTTATTCTGGGGCTTATTCCTTTTGGAAAAGGGGAATCGTTTACTTTTCTCAGAGTAACGAGCTAAGACCTCTTCTAAGGAAGAACCGAACAAGAGTTTGCCTTCGAAGGGAATGCCACAGAGCTTATTCTTGGAAGTAAGGTCACCAGCCGAATTAATGAGAGCAGAAGCTCTGGCTGCGGATTTCACTGAATCTGCTGCTGCATCAGCTAAGAAGGTGATTGACTTGGCAATGAGTGGGAGGGATTACCTAATCTCTTCTTTGGGGGTGTCAGATGCAAGAAGATCATCCAGATGCTGAACCCATACGTCTAAATTTCTAGCCACACAGGTGGATGCTACTGCCGGGCCTAAGGAAAAAGCTGAAGCATCCCAGGCCTTATGTAGCAATGAGTCAGTCTATTAGGGGTGCAACGGGTCGTCATTGATCCGTGAGGATCAACCTCCACGGATCGGGACACCTGCGATCCACGGAGCGCTCTGTGGCCTCGGCCATAGGAAAGGGCCTAGTTCCGGAGCGGTGGCCATCTTGGTACACCCAGCGGCCGTTTACCACGTGATCGTTCTGTCAAATAACGGAGCGATCACTTGTAACAAACCGGCGTCATGTCATAACGCCGGTTTCTCTCCGCCCTGGCAATGCCCTGCCAATATACCCTGCCAATGTAATATTACAGTGGGGGAGATTGTGGATATTACAGTGGGGGAGATTTTTTTTTGTTGATCCGAAAATGATCCGAACCGTGACTCCTGATCCTAGGAACGATCCGAACCGTGAGTTTTTTGATCCGTTGTACCCCTACTTTCTATCCATTTGATCTTTAAGGACCCCAGAATCTTCAAAAGAAAGATATGATCTTTTGGACACCTGCGACATAGGGGCATCTAATCTAGGACACTTAAAGAAAACCTCCTCAAATTCAGACTGAAAAGGAAATCTTCTCTTGTGTCCCCTGGATTGAAACAACCTTTTTTCAGGTTCTTTCCATTCAGGCAGAATCATGTCCCTAAGACTGGTGTACCGGAAAAGTTTTTGATTTCTGTCCCTGTAGGCCCCTGTACAGATTGGGCTTGTTGTGGCATCTCAATCTGCTCTGATGTATATATTGCTTTTAGTAGTTTATCAATATCCTCGACTGGAAAAAGATACTTAGATGAGCTACCTGTATCCTCCTCTGATGCAGACTTTTCATCAGATGAAGAAACTGGATTCTCACCTTCTTCCAGATCAGAGGTATCGCGTGAACTAATAGTCTCAGATACTAACAAGGGAAGGAACCTGGCAGAGTTAGAAGGGTCTTGGGCTATGGGTCTAGATGAGGAAGAGCCTAGACTAGTAACCCCGTCATTAAGTGACCGAAAGGAGTCCACTACCTCCTTCATAGAAGTCATTAACTCCTTAAAAGAGAAAGACTCTGAACTAGCTCTGGGTGGAATACAATCCTTACAAAATAGCTTTTTATAACTATCAGAAAGCCTGGCCCTACAGTTCCCACATTTCTTCTTCACCGGTTTGGCCTAGAAAAAAGCAGAAACAAGGACCATAAATAAAAAGATTCCATAAAAAAGTCCCTTGCTGTAGACTATCCACAGACAAGGGCTTACCTTGGGGGCAGTATGGGACCCAAATGCTGCCGCTGGTTCAATAAGAGCAGATGCTCCATCCTCAGACCTGTCCTCAAGCTCCATGAAGCAAGCGGAGAACGGCCATAGAGAAGACTGCTGCTGTACTGAAAAACTGCACTTAGAATGGTGTTTTTAGCACACTATACCCCTGCAGCATGTCCTCAGTGTCTCCACGCCATGCTCCTTTAAAAAACTCGGCGTCCGGAAGTGCGTCATGTGACTTCAGGTTGCGGCGCCATCTTGCTGCATCACCGGAAGTCCTCCTGACGCCATCTTGGTACACCAAAATGAAGCATTTAGGAGGACACAGTTCCACACAGCAGCGCTGGGGAAAAAAAGGAAGGGAGTTGCCACCACTCACATAGGCATATAAATATATCAACGGATCCGCGCTTACAGACTAACTTACACCTGCAGCCCCCCTAGGTGGAAAGGGGACACCTATGTGATCCCCCAAAGAATACAGATCAAAGTATAGGGAGTGGCGCTGTGTTAGTAGTGTGACTGAAAATTAACAAAAAGTTCAAGTGCATGAATTTAAAATTAAAAAAAAAAAAAAATTTTTTGGTATGATCCAGAAATTTCTTACAGAAAATTCTGTTCTCATTTTAGTGAAAACACCTTAAAGAGGAGTTCCACCCAGGGGGGCCGTAAAAAAAAAAAATAAATAAATAAAAGTCAGCAGCTACAAATACTGCAGCTGCTGACTTTTAATTGGACACTCACCTGTCCCTGGGTCCAGCGATGCGGGGGATCGAAGCCCCGCTCGTCCCCCCCCTCCGCTCGTCGGCATTTCAACTGTGGGCGCCGGGCTGGCCGCTCAATCACCTGGGACCTGTAATGGATCTCAGATGATTGACAGGAGGGAGGGAGCAGAGCGGAGCCCTTCCTGTGCCGAGGAGGAAGTGATGTCACCAGCCCAGGCTAAGGAACAGGCAGACTACGAGGGACCACCTAGCAACAGGCATTTAGAGGTAAGTGAAAAAAAAAAATATCCAAATGTTTTTTTGTTTTGTTTTTTTTAATTTTTCCAGGTAGTTTTGTTTTTTGGGTGGAACCCCACTTTAATAAGTGAAAAAATGCACTTTCAGTGGAATTTCTTTCTAAATAGCCCATTGGACGGGACTCGATCATATATTTATTATTTAATTTTATGTTTATTCAGCACAATTTACCTGTGATTATTCATCTATATGTGTGACATTATGAGTTGCTCATTTTATGAATATCTTTTAGGTTACTTTTTTTGATTATTAATATATAGCGCAGCTTTTTTCTTATATATTGTATTTAGCGTGTGTGTCTCACATCGTAGTTGCAGCTTGGTTCTTTTATTTTTATTTAAGTCTCACTTGGATAGCGCAGTATTATCACACACACACACATACACATATATATATATATATATATATATATATATATATATATATATATATATATATATATATATATATATATATATATATATATATATATATATATATACATACATATATATACATACATACATACATACATACATATATTCTAGGGCTGCAACTAACGATTATTTTCATAATCGATTAATCGGTTAATAACCTTAAAAAAAAAAAAACAAGTGTGGCGTATAATTTAGTTAAAAAGTAAAGTTTAAAAAAAAGGCAATTTATTCTTAAATATCTCTATTTAGCGGTATATATAAATAACTAACTAACTATATGGTTAGGGAGCAAAATATCTAATCCACTCTGAGAATAACAGACAGAAGAGATATACTGCATATACTATTAGAGGAGATATACTGTATAAATTGTTAGAGAAGAGATAGTGTACACACTATTAAAGGGTGAATCTGATAAACATTTCAGATTCCGAGATCAAATGTCTTCCTTCAAAAAAAAAATTTCATTTTGTTCATGTTTATGTTCGTTCGATTTTCTAATCATTAGTGGGGTCAAGTCGACATTCATTTTCAACCACAGTGACGGGAAAATTTTGAAATAGAAAACTTCTTGGTCAAAGGAATTTTCAGACAGTGTATGTGGTTTTCGTTCAGAAATTACATTCATTTTAAAAACAGAATGTTAAAAACAAGTGAAAATTTCAAACATTCTTTCATTCAGTGAATGTACAAAGATTTTTCGTCTGAATATTCTCATGTGAAAATTAATCCGTGTGGCCAGCATAAGGCTCGGTACACACCTAGGCAGTTTGCTTTTGATCTGTTTCTGCAGTGCTTTTTGCTGTGCGTTTTGATTTGTGCGCACATGATTTTGCGGCGAGTTGCGTTTTTGCTTTTTTTTTGGCCAATTTGTTGTTGGGCAGATTAAAAAACACAAATTGCTGCAAAAACGCATTAAATGCTTTTCTGCAGCTTCTCCATTGAAGTATATTGAACCAAAAGAGCACAGTTTTTGCGTTAAAAAAAAAAAGTCCCTGACCCTTTCCAATACACAGTGGCTGAAAAAAGCATAGATGTGAATGTGGGAAACCATGTTAATGAACTGCAGTGCGCTTCTGCAAAAAAGCACCAAAAAAACACATAGATGTAAACCAGGTCTAAGACGTTTAGTAACATAATGGGGTTAAAAAAACTAAAATTAGCCCTTTATAGTACAATTTAAAAAAAGCAGATAATCACTACTGTAAGGGGTTCATTTTTTACTGTAGAACCGTGAAACTAACATCTACAGTAGCGATTATTTGCTCTTTTTGTACTATAAAGGGCTCGTTTTAGTTTTTTTTAACCCCATTATGTTACTGGCCGATTAATCGATTATGAAAATAGTAATCGATTAATTTCATAATCGATTAGTTGTCGATTAATCGATTAGTTGTTTCAGCCCTAATATATTCCTCTCAGTTTAGGCCGATATGTATTCTACATATTTTTAGGAAAAAAAAAAAAATCACAAGTGTATACTGATTGGTTTGCGCAAAAGTTAGTGTTTACAAAATAGGGAACAGATTTATGGCATTTTTATTTCATTTTTTTTTATTAGTAATTGTGACGATCTGCAATTTTTATCCTGACTGCGACATTATGGCGGACACATCGGACACTTGACACTATTTTGCAAACCATTGTCATTTATACAACAGTCACTGCTATAAAAATACACTGATTACTGTACTTTTTTTTATTCATTTTAGTGTAAATATGAGATCTGAGGTCTTTTTGACCCCGATCTCATATTTAAAGAGGTCCTGTCATGCTTTTTTTCTATTACAAGGGATGTTTACATTCCTTGTAATAGGAATAAAAGTGACAGTTTATTTTTTTTAAAGGATAGTGTAAAAATAAAAAATAAAAAAGGTAAAATAAATATGAAAAAAAAATTTAAACTCGCCCCGTTCCACCTAGCTCGCGTGCAGAAGCGGACGCATACGTGAGTAGCGCCCGCATATGAAAACAATGTTCAAACCACACACATGAGGTATTGCCACAATCGGTAGAGCAAGAGCAATAATTCTAGCCCTAGACCTCCTCTAACTCAAAACATGCAACCTGTAGAATTTTTTTAAACTTCACCTATGGAGATGTTTAAGGATAAAAGTTTGTCGCCATTCCACGAGCGGGCGCAATTTTGAAGCGTGACATGTTGGGTATCAATTTGCTCAGCGTAACATTTTTTACAATATAAAAAAAAATTGGGCTAACTTTACTGTTGTCTTATTTTTTAATTCCAAAAAGTGTATTTTTCCAAAAAAAGTGCGCTTGTAAGACAACTGCGCAAATACGGTGTGACAGAAAGTATTGCAACAACCGCCATTTTATTCTCTAGGGTGTTAGGAAAAAAGTATAATGTTTGGGGGTAATTAATTTAAGTAAGTAATTTTCTAGCAAAAAAAAAAAAGTTTTTAACTTGTAAACAAAGAGGCTCAGTCCTAAAGTGCTTAATGACATTCATACCCCACCTCCTGTGTAATTACTGGTGTTTAATCCGCTCTGGTCATGTGATCCATCAGCTTGGGCTCCCCTTGTCAATGAGATGCAGGGAAGTAGGGAGAGCTGACATTAGCGGACCATGGGACCATATGGTGAAATTACAGCTATTGCTGAGTGTTCCCTTACACCAGGGGTGTCCAAACTTTTTTCAAAGAGGGCCAGATTTCATGAAGTGAACATCCGGTGAGGGCCAACCATTTTGCCTGACATTTTTTGAACCATTAAAATTAAATGCAAATTAAATATTTTCTGCAAAGTTTATTGCAAACGGCATACTATTCATTTCATAACATTGATGACAATATATGATATATAATATATACATCTTCTCTTCTCCGCTCAGGGTAACGATGAGCTCAGGCGTGTTATGTTTAAAAAAAAAAAAAAAAAAAAATCTCTGTCTATGTGCCGAGCCCGCTATGAAGCTGACAGCGCGAAGAGCCAATCACAGGCAGTCTGCAGATTCAGAGATCAGGAATAGTCACTGTGCCTGTGATTGGCTCTTCACGCTGTCAGCTTCATATCGGGCTCAGCACATAGACTTGTGAACACGCCCAGCCACACGCCCAGGCTCATATTATGAATGAGCGCGGCGCTTGGGATCTGTCAGGCTAAAGAAGATAGATATCTTAACAGCAAAAAAAATATATAACACGCTTGAGCTTTGGGGGCCACAGATGTATATACAGTGGGGACAGAAAGTATTCAGACCCTTACATTTTTCACTCTTTGTTATATTGCAGCCATTTGCTAAAATCATTTAAGTTCATTTTTTCCTCATTAATGTACACACAGTACCCCATATTGACAGAAAAACACAGAATTGTTGCCATTTTTGCAGATTTATTAAAAAAGAAAAACTGAAATATCACATGGTCCTAAGTATTCAGACCCTTTGCTCAGTATTTAGTAGAAGCACCCTTTTGATCTAATACAGCCATGAGTCTATTTGGGAAAGATGCAACAAGTTTTTCACACCTGGATTTGGGGATCCTCTGCCATTCCTCCTTGCAGATCCTCTCCAGTTCTGTCAGGTTGGATGGTAAACGTTGGTGAACAGCCATTTTTAGGTCTCTTCAGAGATGCTCAATTGGATTTAAGTCAGGGCTCTGGCTGGGCCATTCAAGAACAGACAGAGTTGTTGTGATGCCACTTCTTGTTATTTTAGCTGTGTGCTTAGGGTCATTGTCTTGTTGGAAGGTAAACCTTCGGCCCAGTCTAAAGTCCTGAGCACTCTGGAGAAGGTTTTCATGCAGGATATCCCTGTACTTGGCCGCATTCATCTTTCCCTCGATTGCAACCAGTCGTCCTGTCCCTGCAGCTGAAAGACATCCCCACAGCATGATGCTTCCACCACCATGCTTCACTGTTGGGACTGTATTGGACAGGTGATGAGCAGTGACTGGTTTTCTCTACATATACATATTAGAATTAAGGCCAAAAAGTTCTATCTTGGTCTCAGACCAGAGAATCTTATTTCTCACCATCTTGGAGTCCTTCAGGTGTTTCTTTGAGCAAACTCCATCCAGGCTTTCATGTGTCTAGCACTTAGGAGAGGCTTCCGTCGGGGCCACTCTGCCATAAAGCCCCGACTGGTGGAGGGCTGCAGTGATGGTTGACTTTCTACAACTTTCTCCCATCTCCCGACTGCATCTCTGGAGCTCAGCCACAGTGATCTTTGGGTTCTTCTTTACCTCTCTCACCAAGGCTCTTCTCCCCCAATAGCTCAGTTTGGCCAGACAGCCAGCTCTAGGATTATGGAGGCCACTGTGCTCTTAGGAACCTTAAGTGCAGCAGAATTGTTTTGGTAACCTTGGCCAGATCTGTGCCTTGCCACAATTCTGTCTCTGAGCTCTTCAGGCAGTTCCTTTGACCTCATGATTCTCATTTGCTCTGACATGCACTGTGAGCTGTAAGGTCTTATATAGACAGGTGTGTGGCTTTCCTAATCAAGTCCAATCAGTATAATCAAACACAGCTGGACTCAAATGAGGGTGTAGAACCATCTCAAGGATGATCAGAAGAAATGGACGGCACCTGAGTTAAATATATGAGTGTCACAGCAAAGGGTCTGAATACTTAGGACCATGTGATATTTCAGTTTTTCTTTTTTAATAAATCTGCAAAAATGTCAACAATTCTGTGTTTTTCTGTCAATATGGGGTGCTGTGTGTACATTAATGAGGAAAAAAATGAACTTAAATTATTTTAGCAAATGGATGCAATATAACAGAGTGAAAAATTTAAGGGGGTCTGAATACTTTCCGTCCCCACTGTATATGCAAATTCCAAGTGGGAGCCACATCAAACCAGAACGAGGGCCGCAAATGGCCCGCGGGCCGGACTTTGGACATGCCTGCCTTACACAGTGGGGACAGAACTGAGAGTGTATGAACTGTCCTGGAAGCCCCTATAGAATAAAAATGGAGATGAGCGGGGATTTTACATCTCTGGACCAATAAATGTATGGTCACTGACAGCACATCACCCAAGGAGGCAAGTACAGCAGGGGGTGTAGTGTGTGGGTTCCCCTTTTCCTAAAAGGTGAACAAACACTTTAATACCCAGCATTCCCTCAAATGTAACAATAGAAGAAGCAATGCTAATAACCCAACTAGCAGTGTGACTGGACACTAGCCTGACACGCAATTACTACTCACCTGTCACACACACGGCTCTCCCCCAGCACCGCAATCTGAGCTCTGCTCTTTATAACCACGCCTACGTTGCTAAGAACGGACTACAGAGGCAGAAACTACGCGGTGACTTTGTCTCCAGCTGTGGTCCATTCAGTTCAAAGCGGCGGCCATGACTGAGGAGACCATAACGCTATGTATGTCTACAGAGACCAGCGCTTAGAGCGATCAGACAACAATATCGAACGTGACGTGGCCTCTGTTGGTCCCGCTTGTCACTTCCTCAATTCGTGCAGTGACTATGGCGGGTGTTGGTGCAGAAGGGAGCATACTGGAGGCCGAGTTATCCTGCCCCGTGTGTCTGTCCACCTACCGGGATCCAGTGTCGTTGGGTTGCGGTCACTGTTTCTGCAGGCAGTGTATCAGCGAGGCTCTGAGTCATCAGAAAGATCAGGGCAGACCGTACACGTGTCCCATGTGCCAGGAGCACTACCAGGACTTCCCCGCCTTGAAGAAGAACCTGCAACTGTCTAGTATTGTAGAAAGCTTTGTGTCCATGCAGAAGAACACTGAGCACGCCCAGATCCCATGTGGGGATTGCTTGGATCAGCCCAGTCCAGCAGTAAAGACCTGTGTCAGCTGTGAGGTTTCCCTGTGTCACAAACACCTGGAGAGACATGCCAACAGGGGCCACGTCCTGCTGGAGCCCACCGCCTCTGTCCAGGATAGGAAGTGTGCTGAGCATGACAAGCTCCTGGAGTACTACTGTGAGAAGGATGCCCAATGTATCTGTGTCACCTGCTACATCGCTGGTGCCCACAAGGGCCACAACATCATGACATTGAAGGAAGCACACGAAAAGGAGCTGGCCACGTTATCATCAACCACGTCCGCCTTGTCAAATATTGTGTCCACATTTTGCAAGGACATCGAAGATCTCAACGCCGGTCTGGTAAAGATAACGGAGAATACAATTAAACTTTCCAAGCCTCTGGAAGATCTCTGTGAAAAGATCATACTGCAAGTTAGGGGCCAATTTAAAAAGATCACACAGGCCATTCTTACCAATCAAGAAGAGACCACATCAAAAATGACGGCCACGATAAAGCAGGTGGAGGATGCAAAAGCCACCACCGAAAAGGCATTGGAGGAGCTAAACCTAATAAGCAAACAGCCAGATGATCTGCTGTTTGTAAAGGATTTTAGTAGGTCGCAATCTCTGATCAAACAGCAAAGTCCACGAGTTAACACGATGCAGGTTGTTGACGTGGAAGCTGATAAAGTAATGATTGAAAACATTGACAAGGAAACCACTGACTACATAGCCGGCATTGGCCGACATTTGGCATACACGCATGATGTTCTGTCACAGCAAATCGAACAGCTTGTGTGGTCTGGGAGTCAACGAAAAAAGGTGCAAAATCAAAAGGCAGCTCCTCAAGTGAAATTGCAAAAATCTGAGAAAATGAGCCTAAGCTTCAAATTCAACTGCACACAATGTTCACATACTGGTATGATTTCAAATCAGTCCAAAACAATAACAGCTAAAAACATTTCAATAGTTAATAATTATTCTTATCATGTAATAAACCCGCATGTGCATAATTGTAACTCTAAACTTTCTGTGATCAGCTCCGTCTGCATTCCTAGACATACATCAAGTAAGGTCCACTGCCTAGTGGACGTTAGTATGTCTAATGACTGGTGTGTGGGTGTGACTGATGCTACTCCAAATTTTAACAGATATCTACAGTGGAAAGGAAACCATCTTTCCTATGAATCGAACACTAGCTTTTCACTTGGAATTGTTAAGATCAACAGACTGAAAATGAAGCTGGATTTGAATACCAATTTACTAGGCTTCTATGATGCAGGCAATGAAATGAAAATACCAATTTTAATATGTAAATGCGATGTTGCATTTACCAATACTTTATTTGTTGGATTTAAAGTTTTACATGGGTCGCTAACCCTGATATGAGTAGTAATAATGGGATCCATTTACCTGTGTGTGCTAAGTAAGTGAATTTCAGAACTGACTAGTAGAGATAAACCCACACATCCTCTGAACACCAAAATCGATGCTTTTTTTAAATTTTTGTTATTCTGTTTGGCATGCAGGCCGGTTCTTTACCCGCTCCACAGCATACATAAAGGGGTTGGATGCTGGTGACATCGGTACACTTATATGGCAATGTGCCTATATTTAGCCAATGCCTTAACCGGTACCCGCCTTATTGTTCAATGACGGCCGGACAGGACTGCTCTATTCTTGGCAATCAGTGGTGAGCTGTGTCCCTAGGATGCAGCGCATCAGGGCTTGACAAATTTGCTTGGAATCTAGGAGCCAGCTAAAAAAGTTAGGAGCCAGGTTTTTTTTTTTTTTTTTTTAAACGACCGACAAAGCTTTATTTTCAATATAAAAATTAACCTATCTTAAATTTACACAGAGACGACTAGAACTAATGTGACTGCTTTTATTTCCTGCCATGCAGGGACATAAGACCACCATATTCCCACTAAGGGTCCAATCAGGTCCGCCTGAAAAACTGACAGGCGAACCTGATCAGACAGCCCGTGTGAAAGGGGCCAAGCAGAGAGATGACAAATAATAAATTTATTTTAATTAACCACTTCCTTCCCGCAGGACAACTATATACGTCCTGTCTTTGAAGAGAAATACCGTTGTTATGGTAGCAGCTAGCTACTATAATCCCGGTGTCCTCTTCAAGAGCCGGCGGTTCTCTTTCAGATAAAAGTGGTCTCTGCAGCAGATTAGCAGCGAGATCACTTTTATCGGCAGCAGGAGAGGGCCCCCCCTACCGCTGCTCTCCGGTGCCCTTCACCGCTTACCGTGGCCGTTGGTAACGGCGGAGGCGCTCCGGATCTGTCCCTGGCCTGACATGGAGACAAGTGAGAGGAAGATGGCCCCGCCCATCTCCAAGTCATTGCAGGGCGGAAGCGACGTCAAATCGTCACTTCCACCCAAAGCTCTTGAAGGGACATTTTATTTTATTTTTTTCAAATGACAATTTTTTTTTTAATGCATTTTAGTGTAAATATGAGATCTGAGGTCTTTTTGACCCCAGATGTCATATTTAAGAGGACCTGTCATGTTTTTTTTCTATTACAAGGGATTTTTACATTCCTTGTAATAGGAATAAAAGTGACTTTTTTTTTTAAAAAGAACAGTGAAAAAATAAAAGTTAAAATAAATAAGAAAAAAAAAAACATTTAAATGTGCCCCATCCCTTGTAATAGAAATAAAAGTGACACAATTTTTATTTATTTTTTTAAAAACAGTGTAAAAATAAAAAGTAAAATATATAAGAAAAAATAATAATTTTTTTAAACGCGCCCCGTCCCGCCGAGCTCGCTTGCAGAAGCGAACGCATATGTGAGTAGCACCCGCATATGAAAGCGATGTTCAAACCACACATGTGAGGTATCGCCACGATCGTTAGAGCGAGAGCAATAATTCTAGTCCTAGACCTCCTCTGTAACTCAAAACATGCCTATGGAGATTTTAAAGGGTAAAAGTTTGTCGCCATTCCACGAGCGGATGAAATTTTGAAGCGTGACATATTGGGAATCAATTTACTCGGTGTAACATTATCTTTCACAATATAAAAAAAATTGGACTAACTTTACTGTTTTATTTTTTAATTAAAAAAAGTATTTTTTCCCAAAAAAGTGCGCTTGTAAGTCCGCTGCGCAAATACGGTGTGACAGAAAGTATTGCAATGACCGCCATTTTATTCTCTAGGGTGTTAGAATAAAAAATATATATAATGTTTGGGGGTTCTAAGTAAAGGGAAGGAGATGAGCAGGCAGTGAAAACAGGTAGGGAAAGCTCCATTAGCATTGGTGGATGTCTTGTCATACCAACGGCCACCACCAGAGGGCGCCCGATTGCAGAAGGAACCAGGAACCATAGGACTGCAGTAGGCCGCAAAGCCGGGGCCTCAATTACTGGCGCGGCCCAGCGCGATCGCGGCGGGAGGGGGGGGCTGTCGAACGGACACAGGATACCACAGCTGTGCCGCCCCAGGCGCCAGGTCGCTAATTCTAGTCGCAAATGCGACCTGGCGCCCGGGGTTTGTCGAGCCCTGCAGCGCATCACAGATCAGGGGAAAGGGCCAATGACAGATGATCTTTACCACATGATCGGCTGATCATGATGTAAACACACTTACCAGTTATCGGCATTCCTTTCCTCATGCTGTCACAGTGTGAGGAGAGTTCTGGTAACCCAGAAAGGATGGAGAGATGAGGGCGCTCTAATAAAACTGGGTATCCGGTCCTTAGTAGCAGTGGAGAGATGGCACTGAAGGCAGCACTTTGTAGAGAAGAAGCAGCTTTGGAGGGTCTTAAAGGAAAGAGAAAGGCGCCTCTAAGTGTAGTGGTTAAAAGATTTATTACAGACACAATGGGATTAAAAACGCTTACAAGATAGTAAGAAGTCAAAGGGCATATAATGATTAGTCCTCTTGCGGATCGCTGTAATCCTCGTTTGTCTTGGGAAGAGAGTTGTCCTGCGGCTGTCAGAGTCCCTGGTGACGTGAAATGGCGAGGAGGTGATGCGACAAGGCGGTCCAGGTTCTGCAACCAAGCTGAAACGCATGCGGCCGATGTGACAGGTGAAGGTATTGGGTGGTAACGCGTTTCGGAGGTCTGACGAAGGAGCTGTGCATGCTTCGAAACACGTTACCACCCACCATTTTCACCTGATGTCACATCAGCCGCATGCGTTCCAGCTTGGTTCCAGAACCTGGGCCGCCTCATCGCATCTTCACCTCCTCGCCAATCCACGTCACCAGGTACTCTGACAGCTGCAGGACGGCTCTCTCTCCCCCAGACAGATGAGGATTACAGCGATCCGCATGAGGACAAATCATGATATACCTATGATCTCTTACTATCTTGTAAGTGCTTTAAATCCCATTGTGCCTGTAAGAAATCTTTTAACCACTGCACTTAGAGGCACCTTTCTACTTCCTTTGAGATCCGGTAACCGGCTAGTGTGAAAGGGGACATCTGCCCTGATTAGTAGTGCCGCACTTCAGTGAACGAGAAAAATCATCTGTTTGCAAAATTGTATAACGGGAACTAAGAAAAACGTTTTGTTTTTTTTTTCATTTGTTTAGCAAAAGATAAATAATATCCAGTGGTGATTAAATACCATCAAAATAAAGTTCCTATTTGTGTGAAAAAAAAATGATAAAAATTTCATATGGGTACAGTGTTGCATGACCGTGCAACTGTCATTCAAACTGTGAGAGCACTGAAAACTGAAAATTGGCCTGAGCAGGAAGGGGTAAAAGTGCCCAGTTGGTAAGTTGTTATTATGGGTGCAATTTTGATATTTGGATAGAGTTGAGTTCAGAGGTTCCCCAAGCTCATTTCTGCTGGTTCAGAGGAATCCGCAGAGTTTAACTCATGTACAGGCAGTCCCCGGATTACAAACAAGATAGGGTCTGTAGGTTTGTTCTTAAGTCGAATTTGTATGTAAGTCAGAACAAGTAAATTTTTTTTTTTTTTAAAGTGTATATCCAGCCAAAAATGTAATTTTAAAGTTTTTTTTGGATAGCATAGGAAGGGTTAAGACTCCTGTAAGGTTTGTTTTGCTGTCTGTTCAGAAGATTTCACTTCACTTCCTGTCCCTATGACATTTTGGATTTTGGGTTGTCGTGGAAACAAGGACTCCTAAGGATAGATTTCCTCTCGCTTCCTGTTGTCTCCCTCTGTTTGTAAGTATGAGTCATAGGTAATTCAGATATTTGTAACTTGGGGACTGCCTGTATTTGCATTCCATAGTATAGGAAAACACTACAGCTTTGGGCTGTAGTGAAACTTCACTAAACCCAAGTGCACACAATCAATTCTGACAGGATGGCTGCAAACAGTGACTGCACTGAATCAACAGGGTGCAGCATAATGGAAAGTTGTTTCAAATACTGTAATTTTCCTTTCCTAGTGCCAATCCATGGCAGCACGCTACCACATGCACGCTGCCATGTTGGTGCCAGGTAAACATTTTTGTTCAACTATATCTCAAAATATTTAAATTACTTACTGTTTAACATTCGATTGTATTCATAATGTTATTTTCTTGTTTAACAGTTTAAAAAAAAATGTTCTGTTCATTAATGATTATGCACTTCTTAGAAAATATTATTTGTACCATTATTATCACAATACTAACATCCTTAATTCATAGTCTGTATAGCATAAGGGTATGAGACTACAGTATATTTCTATGAACACTCATAATTGATTTATAAAACCATAAGAAAGTACAGTTAATTTTGCCATATCTTTATTGATCAAAATGTGTGATTGCCTTATTTTTTGATGATTAATATAAACCTTTTTATTAATAAAAACCTCTAGATTTCTGTTTCTGGTCATGTTTGCACACTGTTATAAGGAATGTGGCAGATTCTTTGTATTGTATGAGTAATTAAAACAGGTATGGGTTTCAGGGGAAAAAAAAAATTATACTCACCTAGGTGGATGCAGCATCGCTCTGATGCTGCATCTGTCCCCCACCACTTCTAAGACTAAGAACTGAGCAATCAGAGACAGCTGATCACTAAGTTCTCAGCCTTCAGAGAGACCTGGGGACTCTCAGTCAGCCGCTCTCTGCTCTGCCCCTCCAGCACTCTCACTGGAGCGCTGGGCTATGCAGAAGGGGGCAGGAGCGGCTGGCTCAGGCTCTTGACGGCTTGCCAAGTGGTTGAGCCAGCTGCCAGTCCAGGTATCTGGGTGGATCCCGACCATATGGTTAGGATCTTTTCAGGGTCTGGACCAGCTCTGTGAAATCAGCTGACAGTGCACTTTAGCCTGCTATCAGCTGAAAACAGGTCACAGGAGTGCAGATTGAACGAAACTCCTGTAATCTTCAGAAAAAGCACAGTGAAAATAGCTTTGGCCATACTTTTCCTTTAAAGCGGTATTAAACACAAAAACAAACTTGTATTGTATTGCAACTTACCAATTCTCAGATGTGACGGCTGCATTTGTTTTCTTTTCTAGTTTTTTATTTTTATTTTATTTTCACCTGGTGATCCTAATTATTTACTACTGACAGGGGTGCTTACAGTGATCAGTTTTTATTTATTATGTCTGAACTTAATTCCAAAAGAAAACCCACCCGTTGCTGTTAACTGATTAAGCCCTGGTTCACACTTGTGCTACATAAAAGTAGCACCGCTTCCAGCGCATCTTTGCTGTACCACTTCTCTGCGACTTCAAAACTACATCAATGTGACTTTACTGATATGAAGCATTCCTGTGCAACTTTGATGGGTCAGTGTTTTTTTTTTTTTCTTTAACTCCGTGCCTATGGGTAAAACAAATCTAAATGCCTAAGCACAATTTTGCAACTTTGACATGTGTTAGTAAAACTGCACATATCACCGCAAGTACTTTGTGCATCCAGGTGGATTATACCTTGTTTTTTTTCAGGACAAATTGGGCTTTCATTTGGTGGTAAATGGTAATGGATATCTCCTGATTTATTTTTATTTTTTTATTATTATCAAAGGAAAACTGGCCCAAAATAGCAAAAAAAAAAATATTTTTTTTACATTTATTTGTTTTTTTTTGTGCTACTACCCTAACCTACCAAAGAACAACCCAAATTATATTCTCTGGCTCCTGACAACCACAGTGATACCACATATGTGCAAGTGATTTGTCCCCGTAGTACAGCCTAGAAACAATAGTGCGCATTTTCCTTTTTTGTATCCTACCTAAAACAGTGATACTAAAAGAAAAAAAATCTTGACCCAAACACTAACACCTGGCACCGACCTAGATCAAACCTTGATCTAGATATTTTTTTTGTATTTCTTTATTTTATTTTTTATTATTAATATTTTTTCTCTCTGCAAGGAGAGAGAGAGAGATACTAAGTATCTCTCTCTTCCATTCACAGAGAAGGAAAACACGGGGGTGGGCTTCACAGTGACTTATCCCTGTGATAGCCAATCAGAGGCTATCACAGCGAACAGGTGACCCGGAATCGGGAGATATGGGGCCCGGAGGTCCCGTTGAGACCCCGGTCTCTGTGCTGGGAGCGCACCGTGCTCCTAGTACACAGAAACGTACACATTACACAAATATGTATCCCCACGAAAAAAAAAGCCCAGCCCAGTGGGGCTGCATATTTGCGTATGGTCGGTGTCAAGGGGTTAAAGAGGAAGTTAAAGCAGTTTTTTTTTGTTCTTTTTTACTTCCCTGCAAAGTAAAGGCATAATGTGCTAGTATGCATCGCGTACTAGCACATTATGTGACACTTATCTGCAAACAAAGCCCGCACCGTCCCCGCTGGAGGCCGCATCCATCTTTGCCCGTCTTCCTTCCGGGGACTCCGGCTGTGTGACTGGCCTGAGCCATGTGACGTCACTCCCACGCATGTACGGGTAGCTGTTCCTTCACAGCGCAAGCGCTGATGACATCATCGGAACAGTATACAGTAAATATCTCTTAAACGGCACGTGTGGCCAGACTGCTGGTTGGAAGCTAAACAGTGAGGACCTTGAGTGGAGAGTGAACAAGTCTTGCTTTTTGACTGCTGGGTTGCATTTTTAGGTTCTTTTTGGGGCTTTTCCTTGTAGCTTTTTACACCTTTTTATGACACTTTTTAAACAGCTTTTTTTTTTTCTTTGCTTCCTTCAGCCTACTAATTAGGGCAGTGGTTAATTGGTCACGAGTGCTTGAGGCCTATATAACCTTCTGTAGAACTCATTGTGAGCCTGCTCATCTTTGAGCTGGCTGAAACTCTGTCCAAGTGGAACTGGTCTAAGTGGTGAGTTAAAAACCAGAGTTGAAAACAGGAGGTTTTAACGGGTCATAGTACCTGTGTAGTGTGAGTACCTGAGTGTTGTCTGAGTAGTGTGTGTGGATCGTTAGTACTTGTGTATTGTGTGCTGTGTATTTGTGAGTGCACGTAGTTCTGCGAGTGCACCTAGGCCTGCGAGTAGTTCTGCAAGTGCACGTAGGTCTGCGTGCACGTAGATCTGCACGTAGTTCTGCGAGTCATTTAGGTCTGCCAGTGCACGTAGTTCTGCGAGTACCTGTGTATTGTCGTGTTGAGTATTAGGGTCAGGAAGCTAGTTGTTAGGTAATTTGGACAGGGTATAATCCCCAATCCTCATTAAATTTAATAGGTACGATGCTCGGCGGGTGTGGATAGGTGACTCTTTGTACATCTTACGGCATTTATGCGTTCCTTGATCATCCGATCGAGGGTGAATACTGCTGTGCAAAATGTAGGCGCATTGTTTCCCTGGAAGCCCAGGTTCTGAATCTGGGGAAGCAACTGTCAGCACTGAGAAGTTCCTCTATACTAAAGGAGAGCCAGGAGCCTACACAGCAGGTGCCAGGAGGGGCCAGCACAGAGGCGGGTGGAGACAAAGAGGTGCAGGCACTAGCAAAGAGTAGATGGGTGACAGTCAGGAAGGGTAGAGGGGGAAGTTTAGGGAGGCTGATCCAGGGCTAGAGCATCCTAATAAGTATGCTCCATTGAGTGACATTGGTGAAACCAGTCAGGGACCAGGAGGCCAATCTGTAACAAAGACCTGAAGCGCCGAACAGTATATTGTCTCCCGGGCGCTCGGATTCGGCACCAATGACAAAGGCAGATGGAGTGTCCTAAAGAACGATTTTAGGGACTTAGGAGCTAAATTGAGGACCTCCAAGGTGGTATTCTCAGGAATACTACCGGTAGATCGAGCCACACCGGAAAGGCAGAGGGAGATTAGGGAAGTAAACAAGTGGCTGAAGAGCTGGTGTAGTAAGAAGGGGTCTGGGTTCCTGGAGGACTGGGCCGACTTCTCAGTCGATAACCAGTACTATAGAAGGGACGGGCTGCACCTAAATAGGGAGGGTGCAGATCAGCTGTTAATGAAGACGGCCAAAAGGTTAGAGGAGTTTTTAAACTAGGTGATGGGGGGGAGGATCCAGAGGTAGAGATAGTCAGTGAGGAACATATTCCAGAGGGTAGTATTGGGGGCATTAGTGGTAAGTTGACCAAAGCATATAAACCCAAAGTAAGTATAGTAGCAAGCCCTAATTGCAATCTCGGAACACCCAATAAGAGGATAATATGCGACTGGTCTAAACTACGTGGCATGTTCACCAATGCCAGGTGCCTGGCGGACAAGATGGATGAACTAGAGATACTGTTGTACGAGGAGGATTTGGATTTTGTGGGAATTTCAGAGACCTGGTTCAACAGCTCTCATGATTGGCTTGAAAACATTCAAGGGTATACCCTTTATCGCAAGGATAGAGAGGGTAGAAAAGGGGGAGGGCTATGCCTATATATCAAGAATAATGTACAAGTGAATGTGAGAGATGACATCACTAAGGGAGCTAGGGAGGAGGTGGAATCCTTATGAGTAGAGCTCCAAGGGGGTGAAGCTAAGGGGAAAATAATACTGGGAGTATGCTATAGGCCCCCTAACCTGAGGGAGGAAGGGGAGACAGATCTCCTATTACAATTTGGATTCGCAGCAAGGATGGGAAGTGTTATCATAATGGGGGATTTTAACTATCCAGACATAGACCGGGCAGAGGGAACCGCGTATTCATCTAAGGCTCACCAGTTCCTAAATGTCTTGCAGGACAATTTTATGGGTCAGATGGTAGACGCACCAACTAGAGATAAAGCGTTACTAGATCTACTGATTACCAACAATACAGACCGGATCACGGATGTGGAAATACGGGGCAATTTAGGTAACACCGATCATAGGTCAACTGGCTTCAGTATAAATCACACAAATAGGAAACATAAGGGGAATACAAAGACACTGAATTTCAAAAGAGCCAACTTCCCTAAACTACGAACCTTGCTAGAAGGTATAAATTGGGATAAAATCTTATGAACAAAGAACATGGAGGAGAGATAGGTTTGCTTTAAGAGCATATTAAATAAGGGCATTAGCCAATGCATCCCATTGGGTAATAAATTTAAAAGAGCAAACAAAAGTCCTGCGTGGCTTAACTCCAATGTAAAAATGCATATAAAAGCAAAGGAGAAGGCCTTCAAAAAATACAAGGTTGAGGGATCATCATCAGCATTCAGACTTTATAAAGAATGCAACAAGAAATGTAAGGGTGCAATAAGGACGGCTAAGATAGAACCTGAAAGACACATAGCGGAGGAGAGCAAAAAAAATCCCAAGAAATTCTTTAACCGCTTTCGGACCAGCCGCCGCAGTTTCACTGCGGCAGGCTGGCTCCCCTGCGCAAAATCATGTTACTGTCCGGATAGCAGGCCACGAGCGATCATGACCAGGAGACACAGAACAGGCACGAGTGTGTGTAAACACACACTTACCTGTTCTGTTCTGACAGGAGTGACAAATCGTGTGTTCCTATTAGCTAGGAACCACGATCTGTCACTTCCTGTAGTTAGTCCCTCCCCCTTCAGTTAGAATCACCTCCCAGGGAATACAGTTAACCCCATTACTGCCCCCTAGTGTTAACCCCTTCACTGCCAGTGACATTTTTACAGTAATCAATGCATTTTTAATCTCACTGATCACTGTATTAATGCCAATGGTTCCAAAAATGTATCAAAATTGTCCGATGTGTCCTCCATAATGTTGCAGTCACGATAAAAATCGCAGATTAATAAAAATGCTATAAATCTATCCCCTTTTTTGTAGACGCTATAACTTTTGCGCAAACCAATCAATATACGGTTATTGCGATTTTTTTTTTTTATATTGCTGATATGGTACACAGATGATACGCCCCTTTCTGTGTGCCAAACACTGCGCTTATGTGATGAGCCCCTCCCTCTGAGCAGCTGCTTAAAATTAAAGACTCATGTGATATAAAGTAAATGATACACTATATAATCGCCCTCACCAATAGTGTGATCAAATAGCAGCGCTGAAAACCTAAAACATACCCTAATTCAAGAAAATTATATATACAGTGATTGCTCAATGTGATAACTAAAAGTAATAATATTATGTGTCCATAATAAAAAACCAAACAGTGTTTCTAATAAACACCCATCATGCAGTTCATTTGTGTATAGCAACAAGAAAATCAAAAAAAAAAAAAAAATCAATAAAAAAGTCCAAACATAAGTGGTGACATAGTGAAGTAATAGTGACAATATCAAAATTAAAATCTTCAATGATGATATCTTCCACCACACCGCTGTGAATGTGATTCCACTCCCCTTCAGCGAGCAAACTCACCAGCTTTTTTTGCCTTACACTCTCGTGTTTGGCTTGTAGGCTTTTCCCACACAGTGGGGGTAAAGTGATAACCTCCAATCAATATCCGTATGGTTAACCGCAGTATATAAGCAAATGCTCTCTCCACATGAAAGAAAGAAAAAGCGAACCAATAGTGCAGTAACGCAACACACTTTAATAAAAGTAACACTCTCCTTCACCATAAAACTCACATTTTCCAATTTTCAATAACGCAAAACAGCACAGCAAAACTTGGTTGTCACCAACAGCACTTCAAACGGTAACCTGGACGTATGGTGGTCACGGCGGACCCAGGTGCTCGGTGAACGTGAACACTCTCACCCGTCCCTTGGAGCCCTCCGTAGCCACTTCCCCGCTCACTCGCATGGCGCCGCCTGTCACAGCGTCCTACGTCAAGCTTCCTCGATTGCCGTATAGCCACGCCCCTTATTAAAGTGTGTTGCGTTACTGCACTATTGGTTCGCTTTTTCTTTCTTTCATGTGGAGAGAGCATTTGCTTATATACTGCGGTTAACCATACGGATATTGATTGGAGGTTATCACTTTACCCCCACTGTGTGTGAAAAGCCTACAAGCCAAACACGAGAGTGTAAGGCAAAAAAAGCTGGTGAGTTTGCTCGCTGAAGGGGAGTGGAATCACATTCACAGCGGTGTGGTGGAAGATATCATCATTGAAGATTTTAATTTTGATATTGTCACTATTACTTCACTATGTCACCACTTATGTTTGGACTTTTTTATTGATTTTTTTTTTTTTTTGATTTTCTTGTTGCTATACACAAATGAACTGCATGATGGGTGTTTATTAGAAACACTGTTTGGTTTTTTATTATGGACACATAATATTATTACTTTTAGTTATCACATTGAGCAATCACTGTATATATAATTTTCTTGAATTAGGATATGTTTTAGGTTTTCAGCGCTGCTATTTGATCACACTATTGGTGAGGGCGATTATATAGTGTATCATTTACTTTATATCACATGATTTTTTTTTTTTACCAAAAATATGTAGAAGTGTACATATCGGCCTAAACTGAGGAAAAAAATAGTTTTTTTATATATTTTTGGGGGATATTTATCATAGCAAAAAGTAAAAAATAATGCGTTTTTTTCAAAATTGACGCTCTTTTTTTGTTTATAGCGCAAAAAATAAAAACCACAGAGGCGATCAAATACCACAAAAAAAGACAGCGCAATCGTCAGTTAAAGCTACCCAGTGCCGAATCACAAAAAGTGCTCTGGTCAGGAAGGGAGTAAATTTCTTCTGGGGCTGAAGTGGTTAAGTATGTAAACAGTAAAAAAGTGAGGACAGACCATATTAGCCCCATAAAGAATGAGAAAGGACATCTGGTTACAAAGGATGGGGAGATGGCGAAGGTATTGAATTTATTCTTCTCAGTCTTTACAAGGGAATCGGGGGGCTTCAGTAACCAAAACTACAGTGTTTACCCTTATGACACATCACAGGAAGCACCGCCATGGTTAATAGAGGACAGAATTAAAATTAGACTTGGGAAACTTAACATTATTAAATCACCGGGACCAGATGGCTTGCACCTGAGGGTACTTAGGGAAATCAGTCAAGTAATTACCCGACCATTGTTCCTAATTTTTACTGACAGTCTACTGACTGGAATGGTACCAGCTGATTGGAGAAAAGCCAATGTAGCACCAATATTTTAAAAGGGCCCAAAATACATCCCTGGGAATTACAGACCAGTTAGCCTAACATCAATAGTATGTAAACTCTTGGAGGGGATGATAAGGGACTATATACAGTTTTTTAGTTTTAGTAATGAGAACTGTATCAGCAGTAATCAGCATGGATTCATGAAGAATCGTTCTTGCCAAACCAATCTATTAACCTACTATGAGGAGGTGAGTTGCCATCTAGATAAAGGAAGGCCCGTAGACGTGGTGTATCTGGATTTTGCAAAAGCATTCGACACAGTTCCTCATAAACGTTTACTGTACAAAATAAGGTCCGTTGGCATGGACCATAGGGTGAGTATATGGATTGAAAACTGGCTACAAGGGCAAGTTCAGAGGGTGGTGATAAATGGGGAGTACTCCGAATGGTCAGGGGTGGGTAGTGGGGTCCCCCAGGGTTCTGTGCTGGGACCAATCCTATTTAATTTGTTCATAAACGACCTGGAGGATGGGGTAAACAGTTCAATCTCTGTATTTGTGGACAATACTAAGTTAAGCAGGGCAATAACTTCTCCGCAGGATGTGGAAACCTTGCAAAAAGATCTGAACAAATTAATGGGGTGGGCATCTACATGGCAAATGAGGTTCAATGTAGAAAATGAAAAATAATGCATTTGGGTGGACCCCCCCCCCCCCCCCGGTGCCTGCAGCGGTCGGATTCAGGTCAGGGGCAATCAAAGGTGAGGGGGAGGCCACTCATTCGTGGCTCCCCCCTCGTGATCGCTCCTGGCGAATGAGATGCTTCCTCGGCTTCTGTAATGTAAACAGAAGTGGCGGAAGTGATGTCACATCTCCTCGAGACGGTCTTTTCGTTCCGGCGCCGAGGAGAGAATACATCCAAGTAAGTTTGCATCAACACTACACTAACAGTAGAACACGCAGGCACACTTGTCACCCCCCAGTCACCCCAAACACCAAAAGCAGTTTTTTTTTTCTGATTATTGCATTGGTGTTAGTTTGTGACAGTTATAAGTGTTAGGGCAGTTAGGGTTAGCCCCCTTTAGGTCTGGGGTACCCCCTTTAGGTCTAGCGTACCCCCTAACCCCCCCTAATAAAGTTTTAACCCCGTAATCACTCCCCGTCGCCAGTGTCACTAAGCGATCGTTTTTCTGATTGCTGTATTAGTGACACAGGTGACGCTAGTTAGGGAGGTAAGTATATAGGTTCGCCGTCAGTGTTTTATAGCGTCAGGGACCCCTATATACTACCTAATAAAGGTTTTAACCCCCTGATTGCCCCCTAGTTAACCCTTTCACCAGTGATCACCATATAATTGTTATGGGTGACGCTGGTTAGTTAGTTTGTTTATTATAGTTTATTATAGTTTTAGGGCACCCGCCGTTTATTACCTTATAAAGGTTTAACCCCCTGATCGCCCGGCGGTGATATAAGTTAAGTTTTTAGGGTCACATAAGGTCTGCATTGCCCCAGGCAGCGTCAGGTTAGCGCCAGTACCGCTAAAACCCACGCACACAGCATACACCTCCCTTAGTGCTATAGTATCTGAATGGATCAATATCTGATCCGATCAGATCTATACTAGCATCCCCAGCAATTTAGGGTCCTCAAAAACGCAGTGGTAGCAGGTTCAGCCCAGATACCTGCTAGCACCGGCGTTTTGCCCCTCAGCCCAGCCCAGCCCACCCAAGTGCAGTATCGATCGATCACTGACACTTACAAAACACTAAGCACACATAACTGCAGCGTTCGCAGGGTCAGGCCTGATCCCTGATATCGCTAACAGTTTTTTGGTAGCGTTTTGATACAGTCGCTGACAGTCAGGAGCTTTTTTGCCTGTGAGTCTCACTAGTGTACCCCTAAATTTAGAGCCCAAAATGGCAAATCGAAGGTACAGTAGTGAAGAGGCCTACACGTTTCTGAGCATGACAGATAGTGAAGAGGAAGTCACTCATCTGTCAGATTCAGGCTCAGAATACGATCCTGTAGACGACAGCGGCTCCATGACAGATAGCTCTGACGATGGAGTTGTGGTCCCTGCCAAGGTCAGGCGTACCTGACCCCGAACTTCTTCTGTCCTTGAAGTGCAAGAACCGCAGGTCCCTCATATGGAGCAGAGAAGTACTAGCGCTGCTATTCCTTCTGGTGAACTGGCAAGCACCAGCGGCCTAGTACACCCTGGTCGTACATCCAGCACTGCAGTATCACGTGGTGACGTGGCGAGTCCCATAAGTGCAGTTCAAGCTGGTGAGGTGGCAAGCACTAGTAGTGTCCCGCTGCCACCAAGAAGATGAACACAGGCCCATAGTGCCCTTCCTGCTGCATTCGCCAATCCGAATTGGGAACCCACCACTTCTGCAGCACCCGTACTTCCCCCATGTACTGGCCAACCCGGCATTCAGGTGGAAAGAGTTGATTTTACGTCACTGGATTTTTATTCGCTGTTTTTCACCGAAGATCTCTATAGACCTATTGTGGACCAAAGCAATTTATACGCTGGTCAACACATCGCCATTATTCCCCAGTCCTCCCTTGCCAGAGATTGGAGACCAATTACGGTCTCCGAATTTAGGATCTTTCTGGGCCTTTCCCTCAACATGGGCATAAATAAAAAGAGTGAGTTGCGGTCATATTGACCCAATTTACCATATGCCCGTGTTCTCTGGCCAGGGCACGATACGAGCAGATTTTGAGGTTCATGCACTTCAATGACAATGAACTCTGTCGTCCTCGTGGAGACCCTGAATACGAACGGCTCTACAAAAGTCGGCCCCTCGTAAACCACTTCAACCAACGTTTTGCAGACTTGTTTACTCCCCATCAAGTTGTCTGCGTTGATGAGTCCCTGATTAAATTTTCTGGCCGCTTGTCATTCAAACAGTACCTTCCCAGCAAGCGTGCCAGATACGGGGTCAAGATGTATAAGCTCTGTGACAGGGCCACAGGCTATACATGTAGTTTTATGGTTTACGAGGGCAAAGATAGTCACGTAGAGGCGACAAACTGCCCTGACTACATAGGAAGCGCTGACAAGATAGTGTGGGACTTGGTGTCACCCTTATTTGGAAAGGGGTACCATTTATATGTGGACAATTATTACACGAGCGTGCCACTTTTTAGTCACCTTTTTGATCATCAAATTGGAGCATGTGGCACCGTGCGATCTAATCCCTGGGGCTTTCCCCAGCGGCTTGTAGATTCCCGTCTTAGGCTGGGGGAGAGAGCCTGCTTGCGGTGTAATAATTTGCTCGCTATGAAGTGGAGGGACAATAAGAATGTTTTCATTCTTACCTCCCTTCATGCAGACACGATGGTCCAAATTACTACGGCGACTGGTGTTGTGGAGAAACCCCTCTGTGTCCACGAATACAACCTTAATATGGGAGGGGTGGACCTCAACGACCAGTTGTTGGCGCCGTACCTAGCTGCCCGTAAGGCCAGACGCTGGTACAAAAAAGTGTCTGTATGCCTATTTTAATTGGCTTTGCTGAACGCTCATGTGCTATACAGAGCTTTAGGACAGACTGGATCCTTCCTTAAATTCCAGAAAGAGATCGTCAGAGCCCTTCTGTTTCCAGACGGTGCTCCACCTCACCTTCCCCAACCAAATGCAGTAAGCCGGCTACATGAGAGGCATTTTCCTTATGTCCTCCCGAGTACCCCTACCCAACGAGCCCCCCCAAAAAAATGTTGTGTCTGCAGAAAGCGCGGATATAGGCGTGACACCCGGTATTTTTGTCCCTCCTGTCCTGCCAATCCTGGTCTTTGCATTGGTGAATGTTTTGAACGCTACCATACACTAGTTGAGTTTTAGCGTAGGGTACAGCATTGCACAGACTAGGACACACTTTCACAAGGTCTCCCAAGATGCCATCGCATTTTGAGAGACCCAAACCTGGAACCGTTACAGTTTTAAAAGTTACAGTTATAAAAAAAAATGTAAAAAAAAAAAAAATACACAAAAAAAATTAAAATAAAAAAAACAAAAATAGTTGTCGTTTTATTGTTCTCTCTCTCTCTCCATTTTCTCTCTATTGTTCTGCTCTTTTTTACTGTATTCTATTCTGCAATGTTTTATTGTTGTTATGTTTTATCATGTTTGCTTTTCAGGTATGTAATTTCTTTATAGTTTACTGTGATTTAACCATTTTTTTGTTTTCAGGTACGCCATTCAGTTGCAGCGCGGATTTATTTATCTTGACAGCAACAGCGTTTGCTCCCACGATACATAAAGCCGTGACTCCAGCGCTGTCGGAGGTGATTTCACCACCACAGTTACATACTTCAGCATATACCCCCCTAGACCACCAGGGAAATGCCAATCAGTGCCCAGGCAGCTGCCATCAGTGCCCATCCCTAATGCCGTCCAGTGTCAATGCCATCAGTGATGCCTATCAATGCCATCTATCAGTGCCGCATATCAGTGCCCATCAGTACCACATATCAGTGCCCAGCAGTGCCGCCTACCAGTGCCCATCATTGCCCAGCAGTACCGCCTATCAGTGCCACCCATAAGTACCCAGAAGTGCAGCCTTTCAGTGCCCATCAGTGTCGCCTATCAGTGCCCATTAGTGCCTACCAGTGCCACCCATGAGTGCCCATCAGTGCTGCCTTTCAATCCCCATCAGTGCTGCATAGCAGTACCACCCATCAGTGCCGCCTATCAGTGCCCATTGTCAGTGCCCATCAGTGCCGCCTATCAGTGCCCATTGTCAGTGCCCATCAGTGCCACCTTATTGGAGCCACCTCCTCAGTGCCGCCTTATCAGTGCCCGTCAGTGCTGCCATATCAGTGCCCATCAGGGAAGGAGAAAACTTACTTATTTACAAAATGTATTTATTTATTTTGTTTAGCAAAAATTAAAAAACGCAGAGGTGATCAAATACCACCAAAAGAAAGCTCTATTTGTGGGAACAAATGATAAAATTTCTGTTTGGGTACAGTGTAGCATGACTGCGCAATTGTCATTTAAACAGTGACAGCGCTGAAAGCTGAAAATTGGCTTGGGCAGGAAGGGGGTGTAAGTTCCTGGTATTAAAGTAGTTAAATTCCAGAAGGCTGGATTCAAAGGGCTCCATCTTCTTTGCTATGCTGTCTGCCAGCCTCCAGAAACAACTCCTGACTAATATCTAGCTGACACCTGCTCCAGCTTGCACTTTTCCAGCCAATTTTTTAAACCAATCACTGGGGGGGGAGTCCTGACCATTGCCATAGTTATCGCATAGTTAACACAAGCTTGGCGCAGTATTTATTACCCCATGCATTTATTTATTTCCTTCTGTGAATTTACTTTAATGCCTTTTATGAGGTATTTAACAAGAGTTTTTAGTGTTTTTGCGCTAAATGCCGCATATGAGAAATAGTGAATTTATATTTTCATTATTGCACGCGTTAAGTGGTCACACGACCATCATAACACTTGCAATAACCTTTAGTGAATTGTGCCCAGTATAAGGGTTTTTGTGTGGGAAAAACGCACACGATCATGCACTACAAATTGTGTGAGCCAGCCCTTAGAGACTAAAATGGCAAACATTTGATAATAGTATGCTTCCTTACAAGCATACATTAGACACGTGATCATTCTGGATGACACCCCAGCGCACCTTACCAACGAAGGCGTTGTGCACTGCAGGACAACATGTGTCGATACACAGTTAGTACGCCGACAGAAAAGGTGCAGGTCTGGTTTCTGGGTTGCTGAGGTGTGTGCTGGTCCATTCATTTTGAATAGGCTGTCTGATGTAGCATGTGCTAACATGCTAAAAATTTGTGTCGGTACAGTTCCATCTTTTTTTTTTTTTTTTTTTTATTGAGACTATATAGTGTTTTTGTGCACTAAAATCTGTTTTAGTTTATTTTTAATTGATCAACATTTTTAGTGAGTTTTTAGATACAATCTGCAATAAAACAAAAACACACACACATACATACATACATGCATACATACATACATATATATATATATATACATATGTATGTGACGAGACAAGCATTTAATATATGCCAATGAAGATAGAAGAAAAGGGATGTTGCTGTCTTGGTAGGGAGGGATGCAGTCATGTGCCCCTCCCCCACAGCACAATGTTAACAGCTTCTGCTCATTTCCCCACACCCCCCTCCTCCACTCCCACATCAGCCTCCGTGTCATCTGCAGCACTGGGACAGCTACAGGATGCTGGGTACACTGAGCACAGTCAGGAACAGGTGATGACCATCTCCTAGTAGTATTAAGCACCTAGGTCATTAGTATACAACAAGCATACATCAGACTGTATAAAACTTGCGACAAGAGTCAGCCTTTCCAGCCCATCTATTGACTGCTCTAGGGATGTGCAGTGATTCCGGTAGACTATGAGCAAGCATTCCATGTCTCCCTTTAGATGGGCATGCTCTTCGCTCATCCATGCCCTTTGGGGTGGTGCAGGCTCTCCTCTGCACCCTCATTTTCACTTATAACTGATTTTGCAGTTATCTTGTATTATCAGTTTTCGGAGCAGTTGATCTCTGCAGTCCCCTTACACCAGTGGTCATCAACTCCTGTCCTCAGGGCCCACTAACAGGCCAGGTTTTATGTATTACCTTGGGAAGATGCAAACTAGAATACTGCAATCACTGAGCAGCAAATAATTTCACCTGTGTAGGGTTGCCACCTCATTCCTTTAAAACCGAACACATATTAACTACACAGGTTCTGTGGCTGATTAACCACTTCCCACCCGGCCTATAGCAGAATGACGGCCGGGTGGTGGTTCTAGAGTTGCCACCTCATCCCTTTAAACCCGAACACATATGAATTACACAGGTTCTGTGGCTAATTAAATGCAGATAAGGCACCAAGTGAGTTTAATTACCACCTTAATCAGCCACATCCCTGTGTAAAGGGATGAGGTGGCAACTATAGGTGGTTCAGTTATCCTGACTGGGCGTCATATGACGTCCAGCAGGATAACAAACACAGCGCGCCCCTGGGGTGATCGGTGGTGTGGTGTGTCAATCTGACACACTGCTACACCGTTCTCGGTAAAGAGCCTCTGACAGAGGATCTTTACCATGTCATCAGCTGTGTCCAATCACGGCTGATCACGATGTAAACAGGAAGAGCCGTTGATCGGCTTTTCCTCACTCGCGTCTGACAGATGCGAGTAGAGGAGAGCCGATCGCGGCTCTCCTGACAGGGGGGGGGGGGGTCTGTGCTGATTGCTTATCAGCGCAGCCCCCCCCCCCGCGGATGCCCACACTGGACCACCAGGGACACCACCAAGACCACCACAACAGATGGATCACCAGGGATGCCAGTAAGTGCCCAAACAATGCCATTCAGTGCCCACACATATTGCCAGTCAGTCAGTGCCTGCCTGATGTCTCCTCATCAGTGATGCCCAGCAGTGCCATCTATCAGTGTCCAGTACCATCCATCAGTGCCCACCTATCAGTACCCACTCGTGCCACCCATCAGTGCCACCCATAAGTACCCATCAGTGCCGCCTATCAGTGCCCATCAGTCCCGCCTATCAATGCCCATCAGTGCTGCATACCAGTGCCACCTATCAGTGCCACCTAGCAGTGTCCATCACTGCCACCTATCAGTGCCCATCATCAGTGCCAACTCATTGGTGCCACCTTATCAGTGCCCATTAGTGCAGCCTCATCAGTACCTGTCAGTGAAGGAGAAAAAGTACTTATTCACAAAATTTTATAACAGAACCAAAGAAAAACTTTTTTTTTTTCAAAATTTTCGGTCTTTTTTATTTGTTGCACAAAAAATAAAAATGCCAGCAGTGATCAAATACCACCAAAGGAAAGCTCTATTTGTGGGAACAAAAAAAATTGTTTGGGTACAGTGTAGCATGACCGCGCAATTGTCATTTAAAGTGCAACAGCGCTGAAAGCTAACAATTGGCCTGGGCAGGAAAGGACAAAAGTGCCTTGTATTGAAGTGGTTAAGGTGGTAGCTAAACTCACTTGGTGCCTTATCTGCATTAAATTAGCCTCAGAGCCTGTGTAATTATTATGTGTTTGGGTTTAAAGGGACAAGGTGGCAACCTTACACCTGTGATGTATTTCAGTTATCTTCAAACCTGGCCTGTTAGTCTGTCCTGAGGACAGGGTTGATGACCACTGCCTTACACAATAAAAATTACATATTTGGTACATCGTGTCAGTAGCATTACCACGGCCAGGGCTGTCCTTAATATTGCTTGGACCCCGGGCAAACATTTTCTTGGGCGCTCCTGAATCCACTTATCAACTAATTACGGGCAGTGCAGGCTCAAGGGGAAGCAGCCTTGGGCCCCACAACATTGACTGGGCCCGGTGCAGCTGCCCTTTTTGCCCTGTGTTAAAGATGGCCCTGACCACAGCAGTCCCCTCTGTAACACAGTATTATTACCTGTTGATCTGTCTGTTTTTTTTTCCGCCTTCCTTTAACAGACCAAGCTGTGCAGCAAAAGTGGCAGATAATGGGTAAGACTAGTGATGAGCATGGGTTAGGGCTTGGGTTCAGTCCAAACCAAAGGTCTTACAAACCCAAAGGTAGCTATCATTGCTGGGCCAATGAGCTGCAGGCCCAATACTGGCTTATTAATAACCGCTAACTTCCGGGTTTAGCCAAGCTCATCACTAATTGAGAGTAACCATTTAACACCGACAGGGGTGTTTACAATGGTCAGCTTTTATTCACCTATACCTAAACCCCAACTCTGGTCAAAACAAGAACCCCTTCCCATTCCTCTCTAAACCATCCTGAATGTGTATTTTAATCCTTACCTTGTAGGCTCACCTAAGTCTGCCATCCAGGTCCCTCACCAGTACCATTTCCAGGTGTGGGGACCACTAATACAGATGTGCCCCTGCTGTCTATTCCCTAACAGTTCTCTCTTGAAGAGGTTACTCTTTTGGAGGAAAACATTGCTGGACAGCCAATAGTAAGTGTCCACACCATGCAGGCAAAAACGTGGACATGTGAAGGACCCTGGTGGATGTAAATAGGAAAGGAGAGAAAAATAAATGCGGTAACAATCAGCGCAAACACATATGAACAATAGCAAAAATGCAAGCTGAACACTACAGGTAATCAGGGTAAGTACAGCGCAAAGTATCAATAAATGAAACAATCAAAATGAACTGGATAAGTCCCCCAATAGTCCATCAGGACAGATCCATATAAATTTCAGATAACAGGAATCAGTCTTATATACAGTATCCAATTGCGCTTACCAGAGAAAATGGACCTCTGCACAGCAGGGGTCAAACTCACATATATCCCCACTGGGATGATGGTATTCCTAGTGGTGTCACTGGAGGGGATTACTGCAGTGGGAAATCCAGATATCCAAAGGAGTGAACCGACCTTCCAACAGGGAGATGCCAGAGATGTGAGAACGCTGTATCCAGCCTTGTATTACCCTCCTGTGCAGTCTTCTATAGATGGAGCACCTCGTCACAGACTATGGAGATCCTCACAATGATGGAGATTCTGTCTCCATGTGTTCATCTCTCTCCTTTAGACAAGGTGCTCCATCTATAGAAGACTGCACAGGAGGGCAAACCCTCCTGATTGGCTTCGACACAGCAGCGACGCCATTGGCTCCCGCTGCTGTCAATCAAAGTCAGTTAGCCAACCGAAAGAGAGGGGGCGGGGCTGAACCGTGGCTCTGTGTCTGTAACACACAGAGCTGTGGCTCAGCTTGGGTTCCCCCATAACAAGCTGCTTGCTGTGGAGGCACTCGACAGGAGGGAGGAGCCAGGAGCACAGGCGAGGAACCCGAGAAGAGGAGGATCCAGGGTGCTTTGTGTAAAATCATTTCACAGAGCAGGTAAGTATGATGTGTTTGTTATTTTTAAAGGAAAAAAAAAACGAGACTTTAGTATCAGTTTAAGCTGGTTGGAGCATAAATATTGCAAAAACGATTTTTACGATTTGATGGTTTTAAAGAGCCCCAAAAATGATCAATGAATAAATGTTTATTTATCATAATTTGGATAAAACCAAAAATCATGGGTGCCTTTTAATGGAAATATTAGAAACATATGACTGAAAATTCTGATTAAATATTTAACAATATGCTAAACTGATGTGTGTGTGGCCAACATTACAGTAAACTGATATCCAGTGATGATGAATGACTTTTTTTTTCAATAAACCTGACTCTATTTTAAGGCTGTCTGCAGAAACAATATGCCATTATTTTTTTTGTTTAATACATTTTTATTAAAGAAAAATATAGCAAATATACAATTACAGCACAAAATAGATAACAGTTCTATTTTTACAATAACTTAGAATACAGTACTCATAGAATCCACCAATTAAGAAATTACAATAGGTACATCCAGGAAGATGCATAGAGTCAACATAACAACTAATTGGACACAGGATGTTAACTAGGTGAGCACTATAATCTAAACATAGTTGAAGTAGAAATGATTGCTTTGGTTTAATAAAGATATACATCTAGAAAGAGTAGTGATAGAAAAAGAGAGAATAGAAGAGAAAGAAAGTGGGGAAAAAAAAAGAGGAAGAAATGAAAGAAGGTATGTTGAAGAGAGGAGGGGAAGAGGATAGGGAGTTGCCGGTGTCTTGCAGAGAAAGTTCCCTCGGCGGATAAGTTCCCCCCCTGTACCGCGCAGGTGCAGCGCCTGCGCAGTACGAACTACTGTCAGCCACCGGAGATAGCCGAAGCTCAAACGCTTCAATCAGCTGTACACAGCGCCTGCGCCCTAGGTCCAGGTTCCTTCCCCACCATCCAAGTGGACCTAGAGGGGGAATCTAAAAGAGCTGAGCGAAGCGAGCCCGTGAGGGGCCCTCTAACAGGCGCCGTGTACAGCTGATTTTCAGCTATTCCGCTTCGGCTATTTCCGCCGGATCCTACTGCGCAGGCGAGGGGGGAACTTATCCGCCGAGCGGAACTTTCTCGGCAGAACACCGGCATACAAGACCATGTATTGAGAAGAAGGGAGAATTAGCATAATTAGGTGCTGGATGGCTAAGCTAGAGTATTGGGTTTAAGGGGTTAGAGCAATAGATTTGTATATGTGGCGGTAGACTGAAATTTTGTCCACGGATCCCAAATTAGGGAATGTTTCTGGGAGGTCCCTCTAATATTGTGGGTGATACTCTCCATGAGGTGTACATTGTCAACCATGTGTAGCCAAGCTTTTATAGAAGGAATTACTGGTTGGCCCCACAAAGTGGGAATTAAGGCCTTGGCAGTATTCAGTAGGTGAGGAATGATTCAATATGCCATTATTAAATTACATTTACTGTGGCAACAGCACAGTGCAATATTTTTCTTTTGTTCAGCAAGCCATACACATTACAATATGATTGTGCAAGCTTCTTTAGATTTACCAACAACTATATAGTGAAAGGCCTTCCTCTGTATGTATTGTTTGTTCAGATCCTTTGGAAAAATCTAGGGTTTCATCAATACCGGTATTGGTGCCGATACTAAGCATCTGCACAAATACTTGTACTCGTGCAAATGCTCTGATACCTAAAACTGATACCTTTGTGGTGCGAATTGAGCCCATACAAAATGACTAGGCTCAAATCGTACTGCAAAAAAAATTGCATGTGATTTAAACATGAATGCGGTGCAATTCCTGTCTGAATCACATGCAGTTTCTCACACCACTCTGTGTAAACCTAGGCTTTACATAGTGGCTTCAGCCTGGGTTAACACGGAGTGATGCGGGAAACCATATGTGATTCAGACAGGGATTGCACCGCATTCCTGTTCAAATCACATGCGATTCTTTGCAGTGCGGTTTGAGTCCATTCATTTTGTATGGGATCAAGTCACAATGCACCGCACATTATTGGTAATTGATATCGGTGAGTACTTGAGCACAAGTATTGGTACTCATACTCACTCTTAAAAAACAGGTATCAGTGCAACCCTAGATAAATCCTAAAGGAAATTTTTACAAAGCTTATACAATCAGATTGTAATGTGTGTAAGGCTAACTTAGATACATTTATTGAAACAATCATAGAAAAAAGTGCAAATCTTTTACATCAGCGATCACCCCTCTGCTCACTTAGCAATTACTGTTTATCACAATTCTAAATCCAATGATTAATGGCCCCTTTCACAATCTTATGCAGCCAGATCAACCTATCTTATAGCCCCATAAAGGGAACAACCAGAAATCAATGGTTACTCCTTAGGAACAGTTGACAGAATGTCCTTTTCATCACTTAATATACACACATAAAACTCAGGCTTTTCCGTTTCTTTTCACTGAAAAACGCAATGGGATGAATTTACTAATGGCAAATAGACTGTGCCCATTGCATGTGCAGTTGCTACAGAGCTTGGCAAAGGAGGCAAAGCTTGACTTTGCAAAGAATACCCAATCACATGCAAGGAAAATAAGAACACGCTATTTTTGCTTGCACGTGCTTGGATGATGGAAGTCAGCATATTCCCCTCATTTACTAAAGTCTGGAGCAACTTCACTTGCAGAGTGCACAGTCTATTTGCCTTTAGTAAATCAACCCCGGTGTTTAGTTTCTATGCCACATGTATCGGTCCTGCATGTCACAAGTGCATTATTTGTGAAATAAAAGACGTCTTTAAAGTGGAATTGCACTATATATATATAAAATTTGTCTAGGCATGGAAACCAGGAAGTGACTAAAGAAATGTAAAAAACAGTTTAACCCCTTGACGCCAACGTAACGCAAAATGCAGCCTGCGGCTTCAAAGGGTTGTACAATTTTTTAGAGCAGACAGTCAGCTTTCTTGTAATAACAACTGATGCGGCCAATCAGCCACTTGGCTGTTATTACAAGCAGCGTGAAGGGACCCCCCCCCCTCTCCCGCCACCTTCTGCCGCTCGCCCCGGGCTTTCCCGTCACACCGGCAGGCCCAAGCAACCAGCTGGCGCATCCGCCAGCCGGCCGGAGACCCGAACAAAGACGGAATCGGCTTTGATTGGGTCTCAGATCTAGTAACCCGGAAGCAATGTCATGACATCACTTCTGGTTTACTGAAGACTGAAGGCACCAGATTTTAAAAAAATGACAGTATTCAAAACAGCCAAACTGGATGTTTTGAATGCGTTTAAGTGCATAGGAGGGATTTGGGGTCTTATAGACCCCAGATCCCTCCATACAGAGTACTGCCACTGTCACTGCCTATTACTGTCACAAGGGATGTTTACATTCCTTGCGACAGCAATAAAAGTGATGGAAAAGAAAAAATTTAAAGGGACAGTGCAAAAAAAAAATCCCCTTCCCTCCGCGCTCACGCGCAAAAGCGAACGGATACGTAAGTCGCGTCCACAAATGTAAACAGTGTTCAAACCACACATGTGAGGTATCGCCACGATCATTAGAGTGAGAGCAATAATTCTAGCACAAGACCTCCTCTCTAAATAGGTAACATTCCACGAGTGTGCATTTTAAAGCATGACATGTTAGGTATCTATTTACTCAGCAAAACATAATCTTTTGCATTATACAAAAAAATTGGGTTAACTTTACTGTTTTTTTTTTGTTTTTTTTAATTCATGAATGTGTATTTCTTCAAAAAAAATTGCATTTGAAAGACCGCTGCGCAAATACAATGTGACATAAAATATTGCAACAATCGCCATTTTATTCTCTAGGGACTCTGCTAAAGTATATATATAATGTTTGGGGGCTCTAAGAAATTTTCTAGCAAAAAATAATGATTTTAACTTGTAAGCAACAAGTGTCAAAAAAAGGCTTAGGCATGAAGGGTTTCAAACAAGTAAAAATTATTACTTTCCTATCTAATGCTAGCAGCATAAGGATTCAAAATAGTCAATGTTGATTGAGAGAGTGAAGTTCCACTTTAAGAATTACAAACAGTTCCATCGTTGCCCACAGAAATCCTTTGTATGTATTAAAAAACAAAAACAGTTTATTTCAGCCTGAGTTACTCACAGCTCCCTTGTCTTCTCTGTTGCCTCTCACAGACTTGTGCTATCAGCTCTTTCCTGGTTTCAAAGTTCAAGTTGTTCTGAAAGTAAAGGGTGTTTTTTACCTTAAAGTGGTGGTAAACCGCTGGCTTTTTTTTTTTCTTTTAAACCTGCAAGGCAATGTCATAATGTGCTAGTATGCATCGCATACTAGTACATTATGTGAAACTTACCTTAGAATGAAGCCCTTCAGCGGCTCTCTTTTACCGCTGAAGGCGTTTCCATCTTTACTCAGTCTTCCTTAAAGGTTTGCAGACTCTAGCTGTGTGAGTGGCCTAAGCCGCAATGACTTCACTCTCGTGCATGCGCGAAGGAACCGCCGTTCATGGGACAGAACTCTGAAGGAATGACACGAGTATGCCGTTCCATCAGAGTGCATGCGCGGATGACGTCACTGGCTGCATCTACAGTAAATATCTCTTAACCACTTCAATACCAGGCACTTAGAAACCTTCCCGCCCAGGCCAATTTTCAGCTTTCAGCGCTGTCGCAATTTGAATGACAATTGCGCGGTCATGCTACACTGTACCCAAACAATTTTTTTATCATTTTGTTCCCACAAATAGAGCTTTCTTTTGGTGGTATTTGATCACCTCTGCGGTTTTTATTTTTTGCGCAACAAATAAAAAAAGACCGAAAATTTTGAAAAAAAACAAGTTTTTCTTTGTTTCTGTTAAAACTTTTTGTAAATAAGTAAGTTTTCTTCTTCAATGATAGGCACTGATATGGCTGTACTGACGGGCACTGATACGGCGGCACTGATGGGCACCGATTAAGTGGCACCAATGAGGTGGCATTGATGAGGTGGCACTGACGGGCACTGATGATGGGCACTGATAGGCGGCACTGATGGGCACTGATAGGCGGCACTGATAGGTGGCACTGGTATGCAGCACTGATGGGCACTCATAGGCGGCAGCGATGGGCACTCATAGGCGGCACCGATGGGCACTCATAGGCGGCACTGATGGGCACTCATAGGTGGCATTGATGGGAACTCGTAGGTGGCATTGATGGTTACTTATGGGTGGCACTGATAGTTGGCACAGATGGGCACATATGGGCACTGATAGGTGGGCACTGATGGGCACGGATGGGCACTGACAGGTGGCACCGATGGACACTGATGGGTGGCACTCCTTACACTGGTTATTTGCAGTGATGCCCCTAAGGGTGGCATTGCTGGGCATCACTGCAACATAATGGTGCCAATCAGTGCCCATTCGTGGGCACTGATTGGCACAGATGGGGCACATTGGGCACATGTGGATGGCCATGGGGTACATACCTGGCCATCCACATGTTGCCCCTTCCCTGGTGGTCCTAGTGGCGATCCCTGGTGGTCCAGTGTGGTGATCTGAGGGGGGGCTGCGCTGATAAACAATCAGCGCAGACCCCCCCTGCCAGGAGAGCCGCGGATCGGCTCTCCTCTACTCGCGTCTGTCAGACACGAGTGAGGAAGAGCCGAGCAACGGCTCTTCCTATTGAGAGCGTGATCAGCCATGATTGGACACGGCTGATCACGTGGTAAAGAGCCTCCGCCGGAGGCTCCTTACCAGGATCGGTGTAGCGGTGTGTCAGACTGACACACCGATCCACCGATCGCCGCGATGCGCGCCCCCGTGCGCGGCGACATGTTATCCTGCTGGACCCCCCACAAATAGAGCTTTCTTTTGATGGTATTTGATCACCTCTGCGGTTTTATTTTTTGCGCTATAAACAAAGAGTGACAATTTTGGGAAAAAAAACGATTTTTTTTTACTTTTTTCTATAATACATATCCCAAAAAATATATATAAAAACCAAATTTATTCATCAGTTTAGACCGATATACGGTAGCTCACAAAAGTGAGTACCCCCCTCATATTTTTGAAAATATTTTATTATATCTTTACATGTGACAACACTGAAGAAATTGCACTTTGCTACAATGTAAAGTACTGAGTGTACACCTTGTATAACAGTGTAAATCTGCTGTCCCCTCAAAATAAATCAACATACTACATTGTCATTAATGTCTAAACTGCTGACAACAAAAGTGAGTACACCCTTAAGTGAAAATGTCCAAATTGGGCCCAATTAGTCATTTTGTCATGTTACTCGTTAGTGTTACAAAGTCTCAGGTGTGAATGGGGAGCAGGTGTGTTAAATTTGGTGTTATCGCTCTCACTATTTCATACTGGTCACTGGAAGTTCAACATGGCACCTCATGGCAAAGAACTCTCTGAGGATCTGAAAAAAAGAATTGCTGCTCTACATAAAGATGGCCTAGGCTATAAGAAGATTGCCAAGACCCTGAAACTGAGCTGCAGCACGGTGGCCAAGACCATACAGCTGTTTAAACGGACAGGTTGTACTCAGAACAGGCCTCGCCATGGTCGACCAAAGAAGTTGAGTGCACGTGCTCAGCGTCATATACAGAGGTTGTCTTTGGGAAATAGACGTATGAGTGTTGCCAGCATTGCTGCAGAGGTTGAAGGGATTGGGGGACCAGGCTGTCAGTGCTCAGACCGTATGCCGCACATTGCATCAAATTGGTCTGCATGGCTGTCGTTCCAGAAGGAAGCCTCTTCTAAAGATATATGAATCAAAAAGGGCTGGCAACTCCTTGCTTTGATGAAGACTTCTTAGCTGAAATGCATCAGCGTATAGCGTGTACCCATGTAACCAATAAAGGACTTTTATTCAAGAATATCTGAGTTGCCAGCCCTTTTTGATTCAAGTATAGTATTTGGGGCCTGAACGTCCTGGCTAGAGCACCGGATCACAGCTCGTGGACTTTCATATTGGCAGTGGAGCTGGGGTAACATTTTGTTTCTCTCTTCTAAAGATGATGCACAAGAAAGCCCGCAGACAGGCATACTAAGAACATGGATTACTGTAACCATTTCCTGTGGTCTGATGAGACCAAGATAACATTATTTGGTTCAGATGGTGTCAAGCGTGTGTAGCTGGAACCAGGTGAGGGGTACAAAGACAAGTGTGTTTTGCCTACAGTCAAGCATGGTGGTGGGAGTGTCATGGTCTGGGGCTGCATGAGTGCTGCCAACACTGGGGAGCTACAGTTCATTGAGGGAACTATGAATGCCAACATGTACTGTAATATACTGAAGCAGAGCATGATCCCCTCCCTTCAGAGACTTGGTAGTATTCCAACATGATAACGACCCCAAACACACCTCCAAGACGATCACTGCCTTGCTAAAGAAGCTGAGGGTAAAGGTGATGGACTGGCCAAGCATGTCTGCAGACCTAAACCCTATTGAGCATCTGTGGGGCATCCTCAAACGGAAGGTAGAGGGGCGCAAGGTCTCTAACATCCACCAGCTCCATGATGTCATCATGGAGGAGTGGAAGAGGACTCCAGTGGCAACCTGTGAAGCTCTGGTGAACTCCATGCCCAAGAGGGTTAAGGCAGTGCTGGAAAATAATGGTGGCCACACAAAATATTGACACTTTGGGCCCAATTTGGATATTTTCACTTAGGGGTGTACTCACTTTTGTTGCCAGCGGTTTAGACATTAATGGCTGTGTGCTGAGTTATTTTGAGGAGACAGCAAATTTACACTGTTATACAAGCTGTACACTCACTACTTTACATTGTAGCAAAGTGTCATTTCTTCAGTGTTGTCACATGAAAAGATAGAATAAAATATTTACAAAAATGTAAGGGGTGCACTCACTTTTGTGAGATACTGTATATTTTTCTACATATTTTTGATTTAAAAAATTGCAATAGGCGTATATTGATTGGTTTGCTCAAAAGTTATTGTGTCTACAAACTATGGGATAGATTTAGGGACTTTTATTTATTTTTTATTGTTTTTACTGGTAATGGCGGCCATCTGCGATTTTGCGGCAGACAAATCTGACCCCAAATTACACTTTTTGGGGACCAGTGACATTATTACATAGATCAGTGCTGTAAAAATGCACTGCTTAATGTAAATATGACACTGTCAGGGAAGGGGTTAACACTAGGGGGCGATCAAGGGGTTACTGTGTTTCCTAGGTGTGTTCTAACTGGGAACAGTAGATCTCTGTCATGTCATCTGTCAGAATGGGAATCTGCCTTGTTTACAAAGGCAGATCCCCATTCTGCCTCTGTACTAGGCGATCACATGTCGCCGGCAGACATCGAGTCTGCCCGACCCACAGGCATGCTCCCGCAATGCCCGCAACTGCGCCTACGCGAGCCGCCGTACATGTACGGCGATTTGCGCAGGAGAGCCAACCTGCCACAGTATATCTGCGGCGGCTGGTCCTTAAGTGGTTAAAAAATATACCCTAATAATCATTTTCAGTCTTCACTTGTTCTGTGCAATAAATAGGGGATTATTGCCTGGATCAACCGATAGGTTAATTATATAGATGGTTGTTTAACAGATAAGTATCAAAAATTCATGCAAGCAAAAGTCTGCATGCAGTTCCAAAGTGCCCTATGAATCATATAACAAAAACATAAGAGAAAGAGTTCTCAAAAAGAGGGTCAGCAAGGAACACTAATATTGATACAAATCAGCTTTATTGATTACCAAATAGTATACCAATTTAAATACAGAAAAAAGTGAAAAAAACCAGCAATAGTGACTGACGGTTAACACAAACCAATTAAAATGGGACAACGTTGTCACAAGGGGTGATTAAAAACATGTGGGAGCCGCGGCTTCACATCCACTCATACACATCATACATATCTCTAAATAATGAATAAGGTATAATGAGCTAAATGATATAATTCAGATAAAGTATAGCTGCCCTATTAAGGTACCAGATATATGTAGCGGTTGGCAAAAACCTATTGTTGAAAGTCCTGTGTGGTGGGGGCAGGTCATATATCAATAGCAAAAATGTGGGTGGATGGACAATCTGGCAATTGATGAGGTATATAATAATTCAATTTAGATAGATCGATCTGCTGAGGAATAAGCAATGCCCAGTTAGTGCACACGCATTGTATGTATAACAGCTGTTTGGATGGCAAATCAAATCATATCCCGGTTCCAGCAAGTAGATATAAATTGTGCAGTTCAAGCAGCAAAATATATGTCCATGAAGACAGGTATAGGAGGTGCAAACAATACTGACATACTTTTGTAAAGACGCTGAATGAAATGGAAGGATCTCACCAGCCTCAGTAGCTCTGTCGTCAGGTTTGCAATAAGTCCTCAGTCCGCAGTTCCTGAGTCTTTACATGGATAGGTGCCGCTGTCATAAGCTTCACTTGTTCTGTGTCCTATGCACTCTTCTCCTACTGACATCCATACACTTTGCAATTTATTCTGGGACACGGTTGTTTGCATAAACCATAAACAATTTGAAATCTAGCCCCTCTCCTCCAAATTCTTTTTTATTGCAGTGGACTGAAACCCTTTGATGCTAGGAGGAAAAAATGCAGAAGACACACTCTCCTGCTTGTGTAGTATTTCTAAAAAGATGCAATTAAAAATGAAATGTTATTAAAATCACACTCACAATATCAAAACTTGAAGTCAGGCATAAAATACAACATAATAATACCACAGTATTTCCTCCTGGAAAGGACTCCTTCCCATACTTTCAGTGGTGTCAGCTCACACGGTTAACCCGGGCAACCACAATCCAAGGGAGAATTGGTAACAATGTTAGACGGTACAAAAACACTTCAAGATATAAGTTCAATTTACTGAGCATAGACCATAAATTTGGCACATTTTATACACATACCGTATCCTTCCTCAATCCTCAGAAAAAAATGGGTCTATTGAAGCAATCACATGTAAAAATATACAGATTAACCTTGGTTAATCAATAAGCCAAATCACAAATGTGTGCCTCTATTACCTCTGCAGGTGTTTAAAGTGTAACATAACTTATATGCCAATGTAATCATTTAGATAAAGAAATCTTTCGCCACCTCCCATCATTTTCTTGAGCAATCTCAGAGGATCTCGTCTGATTAAAGCCCAATTCCAGTTTTACTTAAATAATAAAATTGCCCAATTAAAGGGTTGTAAAACCTCATGTTTTTTTACCTTAATGCATCCTATTTTATTAAACAAAAAAAAAAGATCCTTTACAATCACTTTAACCGCTTGTCGACCAGCGCACGCCGATGTACTTCGGCAGAATGGCACTGGCAGGCAAAAGGGCGTACAGGTACGTCCCCTTTAAGAAGCGGTGTCGCGAGCGTGTGCGTGCGCGCCGTGGTCTTCGTGACCATGACTGCGGTTCCCGCGGACTCTATGACCGCCGGGTGCCCGCGATCGTGTCACAGAGAGGAAGAACGGAGAGATGCTTATGTGTACAAAGCATTCCCCATTCTGCCTAGTGACAGGACAGTGATCTACTGCTCTCTGTGATCGAGAGCAGTGATCACTGTCCTGTGTGTTCAAGCCCAGCCCCCTCACAGTTAGAATCACTTCCTAGGACACACTTAACCCCTTCACTGCCCCCTAGTGGCTAACCCCTTCACTGCCAGTGTCATTTACACAGTAATCAATGCATTTTTAATCGCACTGATCGCTGTATAAATGACAATGGTCCCAAAAATGTGTCAAAAATGTCTGATGTGTCCGCCATAATGTCACAGTCCCCATAAAAAATCGCAGATCGCCACCATTACTAAAAATGCCATAAAACGATCCCCTATTTTGTAAACGCTATAAATTTTGCGCAAACCAATTAATATACCCTTATTGCAATTTTTTTTAACAAAAATATGTAGAAGAATACATATTGGCCTAAACTGAGGAAAAAATAGTTTTTTTTAAATATTTTTGGGGATATTTATTATAGCAAAAAGTAAAAAATACTGCGTTTTTTTTTTCAAAATTGTCTCTCTTTTTTGTTTATAGAGCAAAAAATAAAAACCGCAGAGGCGATCAAATACCACCAAAAGAAAGCTCTATTTGTGGGAAAAAAAGGACATCAATTTTGTTTGAGTACAGCGTCACACAACCGCGCTATTGTCAGTTAAAGCGACGCAGTGCCGAATTGCAAAAAACGCTCTGGTCTTTGGGCAGCCTAATGGTCCGAGGCTGAAGTGGTTAAACACTGCAGCTTTCGCTCAATACTCACATTCTCTCTGATGCTGTACCCTAATGATTCACCACTCTGTGGTCTAACATCAGTCCAATTTTAGGGTTAATGTCACCCAGTGTCATTCAACACACTTCCTCACGTCTGGTGTCATAGGAATTTGATAAACCCAGAATGGTGGGATACCTGCAGCTGGGCATTTGGAGAGTCAAGCCACCAGAAAGGTAAGCATAGATGCTATTCTTTTACAGGCTGGGTTTGATTTGTTAGTGTCCCTGTGGTAACATATACTCTTTAAGCCTTACTCCCGCCCAAACTTTTTTTGACATAGACAGGAAGTATTAGAAACTCTGTCAGGTTTTTATTTGTGGGCTGTGTGCCCATAGGAGAGATTTTTCATTGGGATACGGATTGCAACAATTTTTTTTCCAGAAAACAGTGAATGGTAAGGCTCGGTTCACACTGGGACGACTTGGGATCCGACTTGTACGCCCTCAAGTCGCCCCAAGTCGCCCCAGAAAGAGATTCACATTATAGTGAATGGGAGCGTCTTAATAGACACTACTGAAGTCGCTCCGACTTCAGAGCGTACTCCCTGTACTTCTTGGATCCAACTTGGTAGGCGACCTGTACCATAGAAATCAATGGAAGTCGCCTCCAAGTCGGATCTCTCTCTAAAGTCAAGCGATTTTGCAGGAAAAAACTTTCGTTTGCCCAGGCAAACCCCTCCCTCCCAGAGAGCTGATTGTCCTGTGATTGGCCACAGCCGAAGTCGCCTGTCATGGAGGCGACTTCAAGTCGCGTTGTAATTTGCTAAAGTCGCGCTGAAGTCGCGTTGAAGTCGCCGTGCAAAGTCGCGCTGAAGTCGTGTTGCCCCTGTGTGAATCGAGCCTTAGAAGCTTGGAGGAATGTAACTATGTATATACCATACCTGTGGAATTGCCTTGGAATGGCATGGGCGCCATTTGAGAATGCTTTGCGTTTCCTGATTGAATGCACAGTGTTCTCTGATTGGACGAGGTGGGGAGGCAGGATGGTGGTGTCATAAGTGTCTAGAGAATGCTTTGCTATTTTTTTCTTAATGCTGAAAATAATAACTGTGAATTCTGAAACACGTACTTCATTACTATATGTGCTCCATCTACAATAACACCCCAGGTGACATCACAGGCTGCTTATATAAGACATACTTCTGATCCTGAGTATGTAGTTGAAAGAATGTCTTCCATTGCTTTAAATGGGCCTATACACACAGGGGTTGATTTAATAAAACCAGAAAGTGCAAAATCTGCTGCAGCTCTGCAAAGAAACCAGTCAGCTTCCAGGTTGTTTTGTCACTGCTAAATTGAACAAGCTGAAGTTAGAAGTTGATTGGCTAGCATGCAGAGCTGCACCAGATTTTGCACTCTCCAGTTTTAGTAAATCACCCCAACAGGCATGTAAATATCAATAAACTAACACTGTTTAGATCAGTAAGAAAAAAATTACAAAAACCCAGTTTCACAGGAGAGATAACCTGTTTGGGTGAGGATGGTGCTGGATCCTTGGACAGGTGAGTGACCTTTTATTAAAAGTCAGCTGCTACAGTATTTGTAGCGGCTGACTTTTAATTCTTTTCATACAACCTGAAGATCCTCTTTCAAGCAGACCTTCAGTCATTTTTTCAACTTTCCATCTATTAAATCTTCTGCCCTTGTTTTAATTTTGGACAGTAAAACATTTTTTTTCTGCCAGTAAATACCTTATACAGCCCACTTCCTGTTAATTGTCTGGTCATTAGCCTAGGCTTATGACATTATGCACAGCTCTCACACTCGTGAGAGTTTGCCAGGAAGGGAAGGGGATGAGTTGTAAGAGGGCCAATGAGAGCTGCAGGTCTGCCTATGTGTGTCTGTGTAAATCCAGGAAGTGAATAGGCAGCAGCTTCAGCTGCCCACAGTTAAATTGGATGCAGCCAGACTCAATGGAGGGAGATTTCTGCAGCATATTTGGCAAGTACAGAATCACGGTATATATAAAATAATATGCAAAGTGGTTGAAGGGAAGCTTCAGAATAGCAAAGATGTTTTTATTACAAATTATGTGAGCAGAATGCAGTTTCTCTTTAAATTGCATTTTCAGTTTGAAGCGGTTAGATACAGTTAGTTCCGCTTTAGTTTCAGGAATTGTATTCTATTAATAATGTATCTATTAATGCAATGACAGCATTATATGAATCTCTTGTATTCCACATGCCCTTATGTTTTCTTTACAGTTGCGTGGTGACCTAATAGCCCAGCAAAAGTGAAGGTGACAGGGGTTTGGGAAACTATAACCTGGCCAAAGATACATGAGCATCCGCAACATTTCAGCCAATACAATAAAAGATACTTTTTGTAAGTACTGCATACAATTATCAGAACCAAATAATGATCTAAGAATGGTCCTTTAAGGACCAAATGCGGTATGCCAGACAGCATTTTATGGTATATGGCTGGTATTTTTTTTTTGGGGGGGGGGGGGGAGATGACGACTGGATTTTGAGGTATTTACCTGACAAGATGAGAATGTGACTCGTCCCACCTGAATGATTTAAAGCAATTATTCAAGAGGCACTTTAATGCTCAACACGCTTGATGTGAAGATTCCCACTGTATCCTATGATGACCACTCAAAGCTCAAAAAAAAAAAAAATACAGAGGGCTGAGTTGTGTGTTTTGGGTCCCTTACAGACATGGAAGTGCCTAAAAAATTGCACTTGACACTTTTTTTTTTGCGATTTCTTACCTTTCCTTCTCCTAGGATCTAGCTTTCCATTGGCTAAAACAAAAATGCTCACGCCTGTAAACGCCTGAAAAATACATGTAAAAAACACTTAAATAATGCTTTAGGAAGCTGAAGTTCAAGTGCGAGCTTAGCCTTATACTGCTACAACCATGCACCCATAGAGGGGCACACCCCCTGCCACGTCCTCAGTTGAGTGCTCCATGAAGAGTTAATAAGAAAAAAATGATTGGCTGAACCAAACAGTTCTTTTTTCTTCACTTAGATATTCTTTATGGCTTTTTAAAACAACAATGTGACAATAAAAAGGTTTGTGTGAAAGTTTAAAGCGGAGTTCCACCAAGAATTTTTTTTTTTTTGGTAATCCATTATGCTTTACCACATTAAATACTTTAATGCGTGTGGTTAACAAAATCGCTGCTCATTTCCCATAATTTTTAGTTAGTCACACTTGTTTTCTGTAATGCAGAGCACTTCCATCTTCACTTTGGGCATGCGAATCCCACTTGGAGTCTCTTCCGGGATAAGGTGCTGCTGGCTACACAGCATGCACCTCCCGATCTCGCGCAGTATACACAGGGCGCTGGGCCTTGTATTGCGTAATTTGTAGTTTCGAAATAACGAGATGCTACGAACCAGCGATGCCAGTTGTCTCCTGGGCTTGATGACACACATCTCCCAGGAGACATTGCAAAGTCAGAAATGACGCGCGCGGCAGGATGTGAAAAAAGAATCAAGAATTAATGAAGTAAGTGATCCAAAAAAAAAAAAAAAATTATGCCAACTTGTTATTACTGCACACATTACAGCTGAATGCTGAGGACTTCAAAATGTGAGTGGAACTCTGCTTTAAGGGCCAAATCACACTACGTGCGGTGACAGACGTTTTACCACATGGTAAAATGTCTGTCACCGCATATAATGGCAGACTTTTACCGCATGGTAAAACGTCTGTCACCGCAGGGACACACAAGAAACAATTGTTTTCTATGTGTCCCATTCACACAGCAACGCAGCCTAGCACTGCGCTAAAATGCAGACATGTTGCATTTTATCACAGCGCACAAGGCTGAATCACACTGCAATGTCAGACAGTGCAGCGCATTGTGCCGCCTGACATTGCAGTGAATGAAGTGTACGTTTTGTACACTTTAAATAAAGATTGTACAAAACAAAAAAAGAGGGGCTGTGTGGTGCACTGAATCATGCACCACACTGCCCCTAGCCAGCCAGCAACACAGAGCACTAAATCGCTCCAGCTGCTCTGCAGTTTGGCTGAGGGCCTGTGTGAATTAGCCCTTAGGGTAATGTAACACTTCTGGTAAGTAAAGTGACATTAAAGTCAACACAATAAATACATAGATGATACTTACCTGACCTTTGCAATGTTACTGCACAGAAACACCACTTTCCTCCTCTTCCCGCAGTTGCCACCGGTGCTCTAGACTCCTCCCCTCCTTCGGGTACCTCCTGTAGCAAGTCGGGTATGCGCTCCTATCGGGTCCTGTGTCAAGGTGCGTGCGTCCATAGACACACACAGTGGTGGTAGGCCATGCCCCTGCTCCCTCCTCACAGGAATTTGACTGACAGCAGCAGGAACCTATGGCCTTGCAGCCCTCAGTTTCCTGTGTGAAAGCAGGAAGTGAAGGGAGTGGTGCTGGAGCCAGAGACATGCTGGTGAGGTGACATGGAGCCAGGTAAGTGTTCCAAGGATAGAAGGGGGATAAGAAAGATAGTGAGGTGTGTTTTATCATAATGCAGAGACTGCAGGAAAATAAAAAATGTTTAAATTTTAGTACCACTTTAGGAATTTCATTTGTTATAGAGGTCTACACCTCTGTGCAAAATGAGGGACAGCTAAGAAGGAAAACAGGACAGGAGGATTTGGTTTCAATAGAGGGACTGTCCAAAGTATGTGCAAAAATATTAGGAAATGTACTATGTGTGGTATATAAATATGATATATATAGGAATATACCAGAATATATAGTACCCATCTCAGGATATAGTGATAAAGCGGAACCTTGCCCAAAAGGGAAGTTCCGCTTTTCCACCTCCTCCCTCTCGCCTCTATCAATTTTAGAAGCATTTGTTTTTTGGGGGGAGTGGGTACCAGTTTTTGACAGGTTTCTGAAACCACTGATCGCCTAGGAAGTTCAGCCTCACCCCCCTTGCCTTTGCCTGCAGCCTTCTGGGACATGTCACAGGTAGAAGGCTGTGGGACCATTCACAAAGAGCAGCACAACTTGCACATATGAAGAGGCTGGCTGTGAAGCCACAAGAAGTCACAGTCAGCTTCCCAGGGTAATCATGCAGGCGCCTGAGAATGGTGAAGAACCGGCCTGGGTGAGGACAGTGCAGGATCCTTGGACAGGTAAGTGTTCTTTGATTAAAAACAGCTACAGGATTTGTAACTGCTGACTTTTATTTGATTTTTTTCATACAGCCTGAAGATTCTCTATGCCTGTGGTAAGTCATATACACTATATTACCAAAAGTATTGGGACGCCTGCCTTTACACACACATACAACAATAATGGCATCCCAGTCTTGGTTCAATATTGAGTTGGCCCACCCTTGCCAATTCTTCAGAGCCCTGTGCCATGACCGGTGGCATGCGCAGGAGTGACATTACACCTCTCCAGCCAGTCACACAACCAGAGTTCGTGGACCCAGAAGGAAGACAGGTGAAGATTGATGCACCCTCCAGCAGTGACAATGCATCGGTGGAGGGCTTTGTTTGCATGTAAGTTTCACATAATGTGCTAGTATGTGCTAGTAAAAAAAAGGCAGCACTTTACTTCCACTTTAATGGAACCCTGGTCTTAGTCCATAGGGTTCAATATTGAGTTGGCCATCCTTTGCAGCTATAACAGCTTCAACTCTTCTGGGAAGACTGTCCACAAGGTTTAGGAATGTGTCTATGGGAATGTTTGACCATTCTTCCAGAAGCGCATTTGTGAGGTCAGGCACTGATGTTGGACGAGAAGGTCTGGCTTGCAGTCTCTGCTCTAATTCATCCCAAAGGTATTCTATCGTATTGAGCTCAGGACTCTGTGCAGGCCAGTCAAGTTCCTCCTCCCCAAACTTGCTCATCCATGTTTTATGGACCTTACTTGTGCACTGGTCCAAATCATTTGGTGGAGAGGGAATTATGGTGTGGGGTTGTTTTTCAGGGGTTGGGCTTGGCCCCTTAGTTCCAGTGAAGGGAACTCTTAAGGCGTCAGCATACCAAGACATTTTGGACAATTTCATGTTACCAACTTTGTGGGAACAGTTTGGGGATGTAAAGCCAAACAGAATCTTGCAGCAACCCTTTACTGAATATATCAAGTGTGTAAAATATCAGCTGCAGGCAATTATCACATTCCCATACAATGTGTCAAAATAATCCAAACAACCAATGTGCCGGGCTACTGAATACCTGTAATCCAGCATGCGTTTTCCAAACAAATACAAAGTAATATACCAATCCAAAACACTCCTAAACTTATTTGAAAAACTAAACTTGTATCAATTTACAATATGTCTCCTTGTGAGAGATCCTATTATAAGTGCAGCCTTTATAGTGATTCAATATATAAAGAAAAAGAAAAAATAAAGTCCAGTGTTTGATTGCCCTGCTAGTGACCTCCACTACACCTCTGCATACTACTGCACGTATAACTGGATCTCTCAGAAGGACACATTGTAAATTGATACAATTTTCGCTTTTTCAAATGGGTTTAGGATTGTTTTGGATTGGTATATTACTTTGTATTTGTGCACAAGGCAAGGTCCCTAAAGACATGGATGGGGATGGAGGAACTTGACTGGCCTGACCTCAACCCGATAGAACACCTTTGGGATGACTTAGAGTGGAGACAGCAAGCCAGGCCTTCTCATCCATCAGTGCTTGACCTCACAAATGCGCTTCTGGAAGAATGGTCAAATATTCCCATAGACACACTCCTAAACCTTGTGGACAGCCTTCCCAGAAGAGTTGAAGCAGTTATAGCTGCAAAGGAGGGCCAACTCAATATTGAACCCCATGGACTAAGACCAGGATGCCTTTAAAGTGGAAGTAAAGCGCTGCCTTTTTTTTACTAGAACATACTAGCACATTATGTGAAACTTACATGCAAACAAAGCCCTCCACTAATGCATTGTCACTGCTGGAGGGTGCATCAATCTTCACCTGTCTTCCTTCTGGGTCCACGAACTCCGGCTGTGTGACTGGCCGGAGCCGTGTGATGTCACGGCACAGGGCTCTGAAGAATTGGCATGGGTGACTGTTCCTTCAGAGTGCATGTACCGATGAAGTCATTGGCTGCATATACAGTAAATGTCTCCTAGACGATGCATGTTTAGGAGCAGTGGTGACTGGTGCTTACAAATTTGAGAGGGGGGGGCAAACCAATGACACGGGCCTTTTACCTTATCAATCCGGCGATCCTGACCCCCATCCTGCCAGCCAACGAGGAGACTGAGAGCTGGAAGGGACAGATACAGAGGGGCGCGGTCCGGCACATGGGGCCATTGCAACTTAATGATGGGTGTGAGGCAGCTCCGGGACCAGTGGCAGGCAGAGAAAGATCTCGGCTGCTGCTCCTCGCTCCGGGGACCAATACATCTCCTCCCGGCTGAATAGGAAGTGGGTCCTGAGACCTGGACTTGATTGGCCAGGAGGAGAATCAGGAAGACAATAGCGAATATCAATTCTATTCTGCTATTGTCACACACTGGGTGGGGGGTGGGGTGGGCCGTGGGCCCGCCCACCTTTTTTTGAAGCCTCAGGCTCTGATTATGTGCTTCAAAAAAAAAAAAGCACATTGGAATCCATGCATCTGACGCCCTACATGTAGATTAGGGAGGGGGCAGTTCCCCCAATGGAAGGGCCGCCACTTTTTAGGAGATATTTACAGTACCTGTAGGTAAGCCTTATTATAGCCTTACCTATAGGTACTAATAATCATTGAAGTTTACAACTACTTTAAAGTACATGTGTGTGTATAAAGGCAGGCGTCCCAATACTTTTGGTAATATAGTGTATATTAGAGCCCTTGCAAACTGGGGCGGGGGGTGGCGTCGGCAATAAAATGCTGCTATTATTAGCGGCGCTTTACCGCCGGTATGCGGCCGCTAGCGGGGCGGTTTTACCCCCCGCTAGCGGCCGAGAAGGGGTTAAATACCACCGCAAAGCGCCTCTGCAGAGGCGCATTGCCGGCGGTATAGCCGCGCCGTCCCATTGATTTCAATGGGCAGGAGCGGTAAAGGAGCGGTATACACACCGCTCCTTCACCGCTCCGAAGATGCTGCTGGCAGGACTTTTTTTACCGTCCTGCCAGCGCATCGCTCCAGTGTGCAAGCCCTCGGGGCTTTCACACTGGAATGCAAGGAGCGGCACTTTCGGGGCGGTTTGCAGGCGCTATTATTAGCGCAATAGCGCCTGCAAACCGCCCCAGTGTGCAAGGGCTCTAAATGAATGGATCAAATACAACAGAAATGAATGGAAACAATGGGGTATTATATATGTACAGAAAGGATTGGGAGGGAGAAGTGCTATGAATTTTTTACATTAAACCACTTGCCGACCAGCCGCCATCATTATACTGCGGTAGGTTGGCTCGTTCCCACAAATCACCATAGGTGTACATTGGCTCCTTTAAGAGCTATAGCAGGCGCGCGCACGTGCTCGCTGCATGACGGGGGAGCCGACGTGCATGGCCGGCAGCTGCGATGTCCGCCGGCCACACACAAACGCTCCCCAGAGAGCCAGAACGGGGGTCTGTCAATGTAAACAAACAGATCAATGTTCTGACGGGAGTAGACAGAGATTGTTGTTCCTAGTGATCAGGAACAGCGATCTCTCTCTCATCCTCCAGTCAGTCCACTCCCCCCACAGTTAGAAACACCTCCCAGGGAACACATTTAACCCCTTGATCACCACTAGTGTTAACCCCTTCCCTGCCTGTGTCATTCATACAGTAATCAGTCCATTTTTTTTTAGCACTAATCGCTGTATAAATGTCAATGGTCCCAAAAAAAGTGTCAAAAGTGTCCGATCTGTCTGCCGCAATATCACAGTCACGATAAAAATCACTGATCACTGCCATTACTAGTAAAAAAAATGTTTAAAAAAAGGGGAATATATTTATCCCCTATTTTGTAGATGCTATTACTTTTGTGCAAATCAATCGATATCCTATTGTGATTTTTTTTTTTTTTTTTTTTTTTATACCAAAAATATGTAGAAGAATACATATTGGCCTAAACTGATGACATTTTTTTTTTTTTTTTGGGATATTTATTATAGCAGAAAGTAAAAAATAAATAAATAAAATAAAATAATAAAATAAAAAATATTGTTTTTTTTTTTCAAAATTGGTGGTCTTTTTTCGTTTATAGCGCAAAAAAATAAAAACCGCAGAGGTGATCAAATACCACCAAAAGAAAGCTCTATTTGTGGGGAAAAAAAGGACGTCAATTTTGTTGTACATTGTCGCACGACTGCACAATTGTCAGTGCTGTATCACAAAAAATGGACTAGTCAGAAAGGGGGTAAATCTTTCGGTCCTTAAGTGATTAAAAATGTATGACTATATGATAAGTGTAGTAAGGAGTTAATTATCATAGAGGCTAAATGATAATGCAATCTGTGTAGAGGTAATAAATGATTGTGTCACCCTGACAGCACACAGTTGTGTACATTGTTATTATACCAATAGAGATCCAGTTATCTGAGCAATATTGTGCAAATTCATATTTGAATCCACAGATACTGTAAATAATCCTACGAGGTGAGTGTCCGGGTGAGAACGGTGGGTGTGATTGGTATTGTAGATGGCAGAGCATAGAGAGGGTTAACCCTGAAGATTTAGCGCACTGGCAGCTCAGCTGATACAATGTTACCGATAGGCAGAGGTACAGCGCCACCCACTGGCCGGCGGGGGAAAGGCAAAGGGGCGTGCACCTCTAAAGGGATGCCGAGGATGTGCTGTTGGCTAGATCCGCACCGGTCTGCCTGCCTGCTAGGACTACACTGACAAGGTAGGGTGGGGGAGACAAGTGGTCCATTTCTCTGAACGTTCAGGCTGAAGGTGGGCGCTCCCCCCCGCCCTTTTCCCTTCTCACCATGTCTTCTTCAATGGGGCCCAGAGGCCCTCGGCCACCCATAGTGCCTCCCCCAATGTCCGATCTCCCCGATCTGAGCCATCTGACAGAGGACGAGAGGAACACTATCATGGCAGTGATGAACCGACAGAAGGAGGAGGAGGAGAAGGAAGAGGCCATGCTAAAGTAAGGAGATGATGACATGATGTGCATAGTGTATATGGATGGGCGATCAGTGGCATTGTGTGTGTGTGTCATGCTGTGTGCCTATATACTCCTAGGTGCCAAGGTGGATTGCAGACCCCCCTCCCCTCCCCCCAGGTGTGCAGTGTTTACTGAAAGACAATGATGATCCATTCTGTCATCCCCTCCATTGACAGGTAGCAGATCCATTGCTGAGCTTGGCTAGGGATGCCCCCCTGTATACAATGTGGTGCCCCACTGCTCCCCACTCTGTCTGTCTGTAATATATATGGGCAGTATGGCCTGCACAAAGCCTGTCCTGTTTTCTGTACACAACCTCTAGCCCTCCAGGCCTAGTGATGCCAGCCCTGCCATTGGGAAAAGCCAGTGCTGCTGTCCACATCCTCTTACTGCATCCATACAGCTGTTTTCATTCATGCTTCAGCTGATGCTTACTGCTCTACACATAAGCCCTGCCTGGGATGGAAATCATGGCTGGAGATGTGGGATGGGAGGTGAATGCTGATGGATGTGTTTACCCCCCACCCCCCCACCCCTGTGTACAGGCGACACATCCAGGCTTTAGGGAGGGCTCATCATTCCCCTAATGATACACAATGATGTTTCTGGATAAGGACTGGGATTGAAGGGAAGTGCAACGCTGACTTCTTCCTGACTTGCTGGTCCAGAGAGCATGGGGTGTGGTTGTCTTTTCTGCTGCTACTGCTGATGCTGATGCTGGTGGAAAATGTCCAACTGTTTTCATCTTGCTGCCATGTTATCCCAACTTTCATCACTGGAGATCTATCTATAGATAGATAGAAAACGATGAAAGCCTTTTTCTGGCTACAGATGGCTATCTATCTTTATATACCATCCAAAATGATATAACCTATAGTCCTATAGCCTGATCATTTCTGTATTCACTAAAAAAAAAAAAAAAAAAAATCAATGACATTGCATCTACCTGTTGTTATTATATTAGTGGTAAGGGAGAACATCCTGCTTTCTTATAAGCTACAGGCCTTGCCTTTCCTACATAAAATTAAGCTTGTGTAAGCATTTTACTATTTTCATGCTTTTGATTTTCACCCTGTTGAGTCAAAGACACACAAATGTTCATTTTTTTTTCTATTCTTACTAGCCATAGAGATACAAGTCTGAAAGGCTGTGTAGCAGCAACTAAATGAGTATTGGTTAGTGATGATGTGAAATCCGTTATCCCATTGTGTATAGAAGAAATGAGCTCTTTTTGGGGATGAACTAGCATTTCTGATGCATTACAGTCCATTATATTTCTGTGCATTAATGTCAGCAGGGCGTCAGAGCATCTAAAAATGGATGGAGGGTAATTCTGTTGACCTGCTAGGCCTGTGGGAGATCAGGAGGAAAACAGGATTTTAGTTTTAACAATTCCTGTGTAAATATTGTATATTTAACACCATCGATTTGTATCCCAAATTCCCACATTTAGAGCAGAAATAAGCAACCTCGGCACTCTAGCTTTAGTAGGACTACAAATCCCACCATGCCTTTGCGCCTAGGAGTCATGCCTGTGGCTGCTGGAGTCTTGCAGTGCTTCATGAGACTTCTAGTTCCACAACAGCTGGGGTGCCGAGTTGGCCTACCCCCGATATAGAGAATAGAAAAGAGGTGTTGCGGATTATAGCAACAAGTTAGTTGCTATAGGAAACGACTTCCTTTCTGTATTAATACAGTCTGGTCATAGCAATGAAAGCTGCTTCTGGGGGAAACAGATGTTGGGAAATGTCTGCACTGAATATCTCTGAACATAAAGAAATAATAATATGATCACCATTAACAAATATTATTATGATAACTACTAACATAAAGAAATAATAATATGACCACCCCTAACAAATATTATGATGATGACTACTAACAAATAATATTAGGATCACTGTCTGTCCTATTGCTATAATGAATATGTTTACAGCTGGATGTGTGTGTTAACCTGTAAAGGATGATGATGTAGAAGCGTGCAGAGTCTCAAGTGTTCTTCTGTGCAGCGAGTAAAAACGCTGAGAATGCCAATTTAATAGTAAACTGTTCTGTCATGGAGAAAATGGTCACATGTGAAATGCAGCATAAATGTTCATGGATTCAGGGGTGGGTGTGGCAGCTTAAAGGCATATGCAGTGGATAAAATATGATCAGATGACATCATCTTACTTTTCCTGATCATATCCTGTATTGCACATGGAAATTTAACCAACAACATATTAGGACTCATCTCACCTATTGACAATCTCCAATCTCCAATCTCCAACATCATTTTTTTCAAGTGTCTTGTCTCTTTTATCTTTTTTGACAGAAATAGGTGTGTGTGTGTTTTTTTGTTCCCTAAAAATAGTGCAAAACATAGTGAGGCTGTGGAGGGTGAGGTCACCTAAAAAAACTCTGTAAGGAAGGCAGTTTTATCACCCACCTTTATAAAGCAGAACTTCAGCTACAAGTAATAAAATAAAAATGAATAGCCTATTAAACGCTAATATGAAATAGCAGCTGTTGCTAAATTATTTACTTTCAGTCCAAAGCTACTTCTTTTCTGCCACTGGATGTCCTCAGGTGTGATGTCCAGCTTCATTCTACCCAGCCTGTGAATGGACAGTGAAAGGAGAAGCAGCACAGTGACGAGCTCATCCCTCTTTCACTTTGGTTTCCACTCCTATCATCATGCTTCTTGTCAGTACATGAACTGATTGGCTACTTTTGCTACTTTTTCTTCGCACACTCCAGCCCTGCTGTACAGAGACTGATATCAGGTCAAATTCAGATACTTATACTGCTTATGTTTCAAAAAATACATTTAATGGTATATTAACCCCTTCCCATCCCCTCCCCACAGCCTCTTTAATGGGCATACCTTCCGCACAGATACCTTGGCCCCCATGGATGCATATGTGCGGCTTGTAGGCATTAAGGCCCACTCTTACTGTCACCATACATATGCCTTACGTGGTGAGCAATAGGTTAACAATTACAGGGCTGCATTAGTATATGGCATTTATGTCTGCCTATAGTTCAGCTTTAAATGTTGCTTCTCCACTGCTCTTGTATTTTCTGCATACAATTACTATAAAACCTCAATGGAAACACAATTTTTTTTTTTGCCAGGCAGTCACATGCCCACAAATCTCTGGTGAGTGTGTCTGTTTGTCTGTGCATTGCCTACAACACCTTTGAAAATTGGTGATGTTACCCTACCAATGTCCATATCTTTAGGGCCCAAATGCCCAACCTGTGGATCGGAGGCTGCATGGGGCCCCTTGGCACCTTTTGTGTGGCCGTTAGGGGGCCACTGCAGACACTAATCTGTGTTTCCCATTATGCCCTCTGTTATAGCAGTGATTTCCAGCAGTCTCATGTAATATGTCTTCAGTCAATGACTAATGTCCTTAGTCTGCAACAATTCCTATAACATGTTCACAGTCTCTGACTCCATGTCCACAGTTTCTGACCATCTCTTGTATCATGTCTGCAGTCTCTGACCGACTCTTGTATCATGTCTGCAGTCTCTGACCATCTCTTGTATCATGTGTGCAGTCTCTGACCATCTCTTGTATCATGTGTGCAGTCTCTGGCCATCTCTTGTATCATGTCTGCAGTCTCCAACCATCACTTGTATCATGTTTGCAGCCTCTGAACATCCATCCCCTATACCATGGGTGCTCAATCTGTGGCCCTCCAGCTGTTGTGTAACTACAAATCCCCATGAGGCATTGCAAGCCACAGACAGTTACATGCATGACTCCAAAAGGCAGAGCCATGATGGGACTTGTAGTTCTGCAACATCTGGAGGGCCACAGGTTGAGCACCTATGATCTATACCATGTCTGCAGTCTCTGACCATCACTTGTATCATGTCTGCAGCCTGAGAACAGCTCCTATACCATATCTGCAGTCTTCGCACTGCTCCTATACCATATCTGCAGTCTCTGACCATCTCTTGAATCATGTCTGCAGTCTCTGAACATTTCCTATACCATGTCTGCTGTCTGAAAATCTCTGATATCAAATCCCCAGTCTCTCCCCAAGTTCTGTATCATGTATGCAGTCTCTGACTATCTTTTGTATCATGCTCATAGTCTTTGCCTATATACCGTTTTGTGTCTGTTGTCTACGACACTAAATATTCACTGACTTTTATGTGCTGCCTTTTGTTGATGTCGAGGCCTGCACTTGAGGCACTCCATATCAAGAACAATGACCACCCCTGTTCTTGGGTTTTGTTGGCCCTAAAAGAATTCACGGCCACCTGCTGCACAGACAGACCATCTCATTGGCGCTTTGTGATCATGTGACCGCTTGAAAAAATTTGAAAAAGGGATTTACTTTGAGATTTATTAATAACTCTATTTAGGAAATAAAAAAGCAGTGGGGAGGCAACATTTAAAAGGTGGGATTGAATTGCCTTTCCTTCTACATTAAAGCTGAGCTTCAAGATTGTAAAAAGAAAATACTCTTGCAGTGGGGTCCCCCTGCACTCCAGGGGTTAAATGGCTGTTATTTCTAGGGGGTACTGGAATAGGCTGTATTAATTACTGCACTTTGCACATAGGCCTTTACACATAGGCCAGAAATGTGGTGCGTCTATGCCAGGAATGCAGTGCGTAAATGTTCATTTTTCTGACAAATCCTGAAAACGTGACATAATCTGATTAGTTGCAATAAGATTCAGATGGGTTGCAACATTGATGTTAATAAGAAAAGTAAGCTGTAATAGCTGGCTAAATGTTATATATGGTACATGAATACATTTATCAATACACAGAGGGTCACAGAGATTTAAACATGGCCTACTGAGAAGGCTGGCTTGGAGGCAAAGCATATGAAGCAGTTGCTTTTGGCCACAATCCAAAGAGGACCCCTTCCGTGAATAAAAACACAGTCCCATCAGGTCACCTTAGGTGACATGTTTTGTAGAGCATCTAAAATTCTGCTACATTTCTGTTGCATTCAGAAAACATCCAGATCCTCTATTGTCATTTTGAAATCTTGAAGTTTTTTTTTTCTTTTGTGACAGTATCATTTTGATTTGTGGATTTAACTCTGCAGCCTTCTTTTATTAAAATACAGCAGTCCACCCCAGACTTCTATTGATACTATAGGGCTACAAACAGGTGTGATGCACAAAAGTAACTCCTATACATTCCTGAAAAGACCCAGGTGGGCATTTGTGTCATGCGTTCCTCACAATAGGTATAGAGAATAAATGAATGGGACGGTATTGCCAGATGCAGACAGATACTTCCCTAGTTGCCTGCTCTTGATGGAATGTGAAGTAAGTTTTCTGCTCTGCTGAGTGTATTGAGCCATTCATCTCAGTACCAGAGTCCTCCTGAGACATCCCTGTGGCTTTAAAGGAGACTTATAATGAGAGAATATTGAGGGTACTACTGATTACTTCTCCTTCTGAAACTCCTACAAGTTGGCTGGCTGTCTTGTTAATCCAGTTGTTGTTTTACTTTTTGAGCACTGACCAAGAACGAAAATGCAGATCAGGCATTTTGACTTCTTAGCAATGAAAGTCCCAAATTTTTTTCTGTGCAGGTTTTCCTCAATATGACTAGTGTGCTGTATAATTATGGGTCAGTTTGCATAAGAGTTTATGATTTTGTCATTCACGTGTGCTGATTGGGCAAGGTAGGCGAAATAGGCATTCTTTGTCTACAGATCTTTATTGAATAATGGATTCAAATAGTTTAGAGAGCCAGATGGTGGGACAAGTTCAGTTAGAACACATTTTTATTGTGTATTCTCTTTTTGTGTGGTTTTGCTTAATTTTAATTGACAATGTTAGTCTGTCATGTACAACTGCTGTATCAATATGTTCTCAGAGAATGCCCAGAAATCTCAGTAACTGCTGATTTTAGTTGCCCCTCTCTTCTTCCATGCCATTACTAAGCTTTTCCCACCTGAATTGTACTGGAAGCACAACAAGAGGAATTTAACTACATTTACTCACCTACCTTCAGAGCCCAGTTTGCTTCTTGTCCCTATAGTTGGAGGGGCACTTAGGCATAGCATCTACTTTTTTTACTCTTTTTTTTTTTACTTAGAGAGTCCTAGATTGGATCCAGTGTGTGGAGGTTGGATCTTTCAGTTGGAGCCCAATGGTGAAGGATAATTAAATGCCAGTGTCCTAGCAACCAATAGACACTGAAGCCAGGTTACCAGGGTCTTAACACCAATGAAAAGAAAGGAGGTGGAGACTTAGAGAGAGAGAGAATGTCAGGAGTCAGCAGATGGAATTACCAGATATATGTAGCTACAAGTACACAATAAAAATGTGACCAAACAATGTATAATGAAGTAAATGTATTAGCAGCAAGCAAAAAAAAGACGTGCACACACCAGCAAATAGTGAACATAAAGAGCAAATTGAAGTGGCCCACAAACAAAAATGCCTAAACCTAGAAAAATAACTACATATTTACCAAACCTGGAAAGTGCAAAATCAGGCTCTCTTTTGCATAGAAACCAATAAGCTTCCAGGTTTTATTACCAAAGTTTAATTGAACAAGTTGGGGTTAGAAGCACATTGGTTTCTATGCAGAAGTGAGCCTGATTTTGCACTTTCCAGCTTTAGTAAATAAACCCCATTGTGTCCTTGAAAGTGGGGTATGCCTGTATACACAATATGTACAATATGGAAAGCAAGGGTAACGGGCAATACAAGAAAAAGGAGGAACCAGGACTGGGTAAAGGAACAAGGCGAGCAACAGTAAGGAGAACAGGATGCAAGGATAGCTCAAGACCTTTAGGATGGATCTGACAGCAAGCAATCAAAACACTGATGCGAGTTCCAATAGTAGCGGTGGGACTTAAATACTCTTCCAGCAGCTGGTGCCAGGTGAAACTGATTGCAGGAACCTGCTGCCTGCTGAGAGACTTCTGCTGGTGGTCACTGGAACTACAGCTTTCAGCCCAAAGAACCACAGTGCTACCAGCAGGTGAACTAGGTCCTGACAGAGAGATTCTTTTGGGAATATTTTATCTTACTATGGAACATAATAAGAGGAGGCTGCTTCCTAGCAACCAATGAAGAGACAGAGGAGGTGGAACAGGGAAACTGGGTGGGAGTCTTCCAGCTAAAATGCCCCTCCCTCAGGCATGATCACTCAATCTGGACCAGTGACAACTGAGTCTATGGTTAGTAACTCCCACAAATCAGGCTTCTATCAGGTGAGGAGCAGAGAAGCTGGAATAAAGAGGATTTTCTTCACATTTCAATGCTGTTTCAATAGAGAGACAAATCTACAGCTTGAAACAAGAATGTGTGGACCTGTTTTTCTTTTTTTTTTTTATGTCATCTTTTCACCCGCCTATTGCTTTGATGACAACTCAGAAGTTTTGGGGGTTTTTTCATAATTTTTTTTGTCTCCATGACAGTGGTCACCAAGATAATTACAGGAATCAATTCCCCCAATTGGAACACAGAAATACAAATTTGACAAATAGATCTAACCTTTCCATTATCTATCCAAAACAAAGAAGAAATATTTTGCCTACATACACTTTACAGGCGTACCTGTAAACTGTTGCCAACATGTACTTTGATATACTCTTGAATTCTGGAGTAAAAAGGTAAAATCTGTGTTTATTGATGGATCCAAAATACACAGGAGACCACCTGAACTCCTCCCTCTGATGTATCTCACTCACATTGAGCTGCCAGCTGAGGGGAGCTCTTTTGTACTCAATTCTATCAACACATCAACGACATTATAGAGCCCAGTTAAATTGCATCCATGTCTACAAAACCCTATATAAGACCCCCTGACCCATTATAAAATCAAAGTATAACTAAAGGCAAAACTTGACAGAACCCCTGTCAGTTTGTATTGCTGTCTATGCCCCCCATTAAGGAGATTCTCTCTCTTTATTTGTCCTGTTTACCATTATCACTGAAAGTGAAAGTAAAGAAAAACCCAAATTTTGGATTGTCCCCATAAAAGTAATATGGGGGAAATCGTCCAATGTGGACACTAGTACTGATGGTCTGGGGATCCTCAAGGGATTCCCCTAATTTGCAGGGATTTCCAATCACTTCCTGTTTGGCTATGGCACAAGAAGTGAAGGGAAATCTCTGAAATGAGACACAGATGGCGAAAAAAATAAAAATAAAAACCTGACAAGTGTTATAACCCTCCCTTGCTCTATCCAAAATGGAAAGAAACTTTACCTATAGTTCTACTTTAACATTTATTCATACTAATATATAAGGCCAAAAAAAAAAAAAGTGAAATGTTTTTGATTGTGCATTCTTCTATATCAATATTAATACCCAAAAGGACTTATTATGTAAGTTTTAATGAAACATTTGTATTTATGCCTAAAAGTGGCTTCATCTCATAGTTTAGTTTGTTATTTAGGTCTTTGTATCTTTAGAGACCAATTTGATACAAATTGATATACTTTGTACATTTTATGTGTAATGGAATGTAGTCCAGCTGGGTTGTTCTATATAAAGTATGTTTTTGAATGTGTTAACTGATGTGAGTGCAAAGACATGCCTTTATGTGGCAGCTTCTATTCTACAAATAAGCTAATTAATCTTAAAAGGAGGTGCACTGGATCTATCAATAAATACAGGAGTAAGGGTGCTTTCACACCAGTGCAGGGGAGTGTATCTGCAGTTTCTGTGCGGGTTACCAACACTTTCCCACAGACTTCTATTAGATTGGGTGTTTTTGGTGCATTTTTCTGAAAGCGCACCAAAAGTCCTGTGTGCTGCATCTTTGGTGTGCTTTCAGAAAATGCACCAAAAATGCCCGATTTAAAGTATAACTAAAGGCAAAACTTTTTTTTTTAGCTTTGGATAGAGTGAAGAGGGATTAGAACACCTGTCAGTTTTTATTATTGTCTGTGTCCCCATTAGGGAGACTCACCCTTTCTATTTTCCCTGTTTACAATTATCATTGAAAGTGAAAGTAAAAGAAAATCCCAAATTTCGAGTTGTCCCCAGAAAAGTAATAGGGGGAAATCTACCAATGGGGACACTACTTCTGGTGACCTGGGGGTCCCCAAGGAATTCCCTTAATTTGCAGGGATCTCCTCTCACTTCCTGTTTGGCTATGGGACAGAAAGTGAAAGGAAATCTCCAATATGGGACACAAATGGAGAAAAAAAAATCTGACAGCTGTTATAACCCTCCCCTGCTCTTTCCAAAATGATAAAGTTGAACTATAGGCAAACATTTATTTTAATAGACGTCTAAAGTAGGCCAATCCATGGCGTGGCAGTTCGAAAGAGCCCTTACTCAGGGGTACCACTACTGTCTTCTCTACTATTAATTGATTTTGGAGTGGGGAATGAATCACATAGTAGCAGGCACCGGATACTAGGCCTGTGTGTGGACAGTTGTTTCTGCAGCGGAGTATTGGAATTATTCTAATTTTTGCATGTTTCATCTCTGATGAAAGTAAAATAGACACTTCAGACTTATTGGTTTGACTTTTAAATTGTTAATAGACTTATTAGAGCTTTCTGACTAAGGTGGAGAGGGTACTTCAAACATACAGTGATTAGTGACACAATAAGCAGGGGCTCATTTTCTCTCATCAAAGAAGTACAGGTACTCTAGACTATAAGGCAACATTAAAAAAATAAAAAAATAAATTGGTGTATGATACATAGATCAGTGCAAATCAGCTTTTTTTGAAAAAAAAAAAAAAACATAAGCCATTGTTTGCCAGGAGCAGTACATAGAGGTGTTTTTTGCATTATTTGCTAAGATTTGATTCTGGTACTATCCACATACTATATAAGCTAGAAATGTCCCATAGAACTTATCTACATTATCATCTGGAATATGCATATTTCAGGCTGAAAACCAGTGCCCTAGACAAAGGCAAAGCATGGGATCTACTTCCCTTGAGGAATCTGGTTGCTAATCCTGATCATATGGTCAAGTCAAGATTTGGAAATATCTTAAGGATAATATGGACTGTGTGCCATGAAGAGGAAGCCAAGTTCTCAGCTCCTGCTAAGTAAAGTTTGGGTGGGGCTTGGGACAACTATTAGTCGTGCACTCTACAAATCTGGCCTTTATGGAAGGGTGGCAAAAAGAAAGCCATTGTTGAAAGAAAGCCATAAGAAGTCCCATTTGCAGTTTGCGAGAAGTCATGTGGGGGGCACAGCAAACATGTGGAAGAGGTGCTCTGGTCAGCCAAGACCAAAATGAAACATTTTGGCCTCAAAGCAAAACGCTATGGGGTTGATTTACTAAAGGGAAAAAGACTTGCCCTCTGCAAGAGCAGGTGCTCCAGAGCTTAGTAAATGAGCAGAAGCTCTGCTGACTTCCATCATCCAATCATGTGCAAGCAAAAATGCTGTTTTTTTTTATTTTCCTTGCACAGGATTGGGTACTCTTTGCAAAGTCAAGCCTTACCTCATTTACTAAGCTCTGGAGCAATTGCACCTGCAGAGGGCAACTGCACTTTGCAAAGTGCACAGTCTGCCTTTAGTAAATCAACCCCTATGTGTGGCGGAAAACTAACACTGCACATCACTCTGAACACACCATCCCCACTGTGAAACATGGTGGTGACAGCATCATGTTGTGGGGGTGCTTTTCTTCAGCAGAGACAGGTAAGCTGGTCAAAGTTGATGGGAAGATGGATGGAGCCAAATACAGGGCAATCTTAGAAGAAAACCTGTTAGAGTCTGCAAAAGACTTGAGACTGGGGTGGAGGATCACCTTCCAGCAAGAAAACGACCCTAAACATACAGCCAGAGCTATAATGGAATGGTTTCGATCAAAGCATATTCATGTGTAAGAATGGCCCAGTCAAAGTCCAGACCTAGATCCAATTGAAAATCTATGGCAAGACTTGAAAATTGCTGTTCACAGACGCTCTCCATCCAATCTGACAGAGCTTGAGCTATTTTGCGAAGAAGAATGGGCAAAAATGTCACTCTCTAGATAAGCAAAGCTGATAGAGACATTGCCAAAAAGACTTGTAGCTGTCATTGGAGCAAAAAGGTGGTTCTACAAAGTATTGACCCAGGGGGCTGAATACAAATGCCACCCACACTTATCAGATATTTATTTGTAAACAATTTTGAAAACCATTTATCATTTTCCTTCCACTTTACAATTATGTGCCACTTTGGGTTGGTCTATCACATAAAATCCCAATAAAATACATTTACATTTTTGGTTGTAACATGACAAAATGTGGAAAATTCCAAGAGGTATGAATACTTTTTCAAGGCACTGTAACTGTCACGTTTGCTTGTGCTCTCAACCAAACTGTCAAACCATGATCACATGTGCAGCACCAAGGCAGTTGAGGATTAAACAGAGGCCAAGATAACAGCTCCCTTTGGCTGAAAACGATAGGCGGATTTACTTCTACTTTAATCTACTTACGATTTTGAGTTTCGAGTTTTGATTTTCAATTTTGAGAAATTGACACATGTGAATAACATCAATGGAAGGAAGTATTCATACTGATACCATTATTAAACACTTTTTTTAAAGCGCATCTTATTTTAACAGGGTATGGAAGAGATACTGTGTTTATTTTATGTAGTTTTAATATATGTAATGCATGTTATATTGTTTTTAAGCCCGAGAACCTGACAACTCTGGCATTGATATTCTTTTGCTACTTTGTTTATATATTGTAAAAATGTATTTGGTAGGAGAAACCTTGGAATGTTGTGACCCCTTTTTAGTAGTTTCCTTGTTGGGCAGGAATGGGATATGTCAACACAATTACCAACTATTTAGCTAGGATACCGCCATAAAAGGTTAAAATGGAACTATAGACAAAACTTTATTTTTTATTTTGGGTAGAGTAAGGGACAGTTGTAACTCCTATCAGTTTTTTGCCATCTGTGCCCCATTGGGCAGATTTACCTTCACTTCCTGTCCCATAGCCAAAACAGTAAGTGAGAGGAAATTCCTGCAAATTTAAGGGAATCCTTTGGGGCCCCCAGGTTACCACGACTAGTGTCCCCATTTGAACATTTATCCTTTTTTACTTTTTGTGGAGACGACCCAACATTTGGGATTTCTTTTACTGTCACTTTCAGTTAAAATGGTAAACAGAACATAAAAAGGGTGAATCTCCCTAACTAGGATACAGACAGCAGTAACAACTTAATAGGGATTCTAATCCATCTCCACTAAGTCCAAAACTACTGTACAAAAAATGTTTTACCTTTAGTTATACTTTAAGCGCTGTCCAGGGTGCTGCATACAGTCTAAATCAGAGGGAGGTTGTCCAGGGTGCTGCATACAGTCTAAATCAGAGGGAGGTTGTCCAGGGTGCTGCATACAGTCTAAATCAGAGGGAGGTTGTCCAGGGTGCTGCATACAGTCTAAATCAGAGGGAGGTTGTCCAGGGTGCTGCATACAGTCTAAATCAGAGGGAGGTTGTCCAGGGTGCTGCATACAGTCTAAATCAGAGGGAGGTTGTCCAGGGTGCTGCATACAGTCTAAATCAGAGGGAGGTTGTCCAGGGTGCTGCATACAGTCTAAATCAGAGGGAGGTTGTCCAGGGTGCTGCATACAGTCTAAATCAGAGGGAGGTTGTCCAGGGTGCTGCCTCCAGGTGATTGGATTAGGCTTCATGCTGGTTTATTGTAAATGCTGTTTATCCTGACAGGAGAAAATCAGTGCTACAAACTCACCTAAGCTGCATTTTTTCAAACCAGTGTAGGTGAGTTTAGCAGCATTTGGTGTTTTGGGAGTTTATTTATTTCATTGGCTAGAATTTTCATTGATTCTAGCCATTGAATTGAATAAATGCTGAAGTATTAAATGCACCTAGCGTTTAGGTGCGTTTAGGCGCGTTTGGCATTTTAAATGCCAGTAAACTCTTGTCCTGAACGTGGCTTTTGTGCATTCAGAGAAATTCCAGTAAACTCAGCTGTCTGTAAAATTCTCTAGGCGACTATGGACAAATAGGATAACATAGTGGTGAGTTCCTAAACATCAGTTTAGAAGCTGCGGTGTATATGAGGCCTTAGGCCCCTTTCACACATAATGTCAGTTTTTTATGAACTCCGTTTGCTCAGCGGGGGATTGCTCCGTTGATCCCCGCTGAGCTGGCGGATGACAGGGCCGTCTCTGCTCACTGTGCAGAGACGGACCTGTCAGATCTCCGCTATGGGAGATCGGATAAAAAGGGATCCGCCTGTCCATTTTCATCTGATCACATAGGCGGATGGAAAATAGGGTTTCCATCTATCTGAATTTACAGGATCGGAGTGGAGCGGATCGGAGTGGAGCAGATCGAATGTCAGCGGCATGTCATTGCTGATATCCGTCGCTCCATAGAACTGTATGGAGCGTTCATTCAGGTCTGCCTAAAAAACTGATAGGTGGACCTGAACGGCCTGCATGTGTGAAAGGGGCCTTACACTGTCCAGGGTGCTGTATGAAGTCCATAACAGGAGGATGCTGTCCAAGGTGCTGCAAGTCTACAAACAAATTTAAGTGAAAGACTGCACATTTTATCTGACCCAGTCCAAAAACAGTTTTTAAACTGTTTTTAAACTGGCTTTATGATCATTGTTATGCCCCGTACACACGGTCGGACTTTGTTCAGACATTCCGACAACAAAATCCTAGGATTTTTTCCGATGGATGTTGGCTCAAACTTGTCTTGCATACACACGGTCACACAAAGTTGTCGGAAAATCCGATCATTCTGAACGTGGTGACGTAGAACACGTACGTCGGGACTATAAACGGTACAGTGGCCAATAGCTTTCATCTCTTTATTTATTCTGAGCATGCGTGGCACTTTGTCCGTCGGATTTGTGTACACACGATCGGAACTTCCGACAACGGATTTTGTTGTCGGAAAATTTTATATCCTGCTCTCAAACTTTGTGTGTCGGAAAATCCGATGGAAAATGTGTGATGGAGCCTACACACGGTCGGAATTTCCGACAACAAGGTCCTATCACACATTTTCCGTCTGAAAATCCGACCGTGTGTACGGGGCATTAGTGTTTTATTGAGTTCTTACATGCTTTTATTATATACAGATAGTCTGATCATGTCTATTTTAGGACATATCTACAATTAATATACAGATTTTGTGTATCACAGTTACATTTCATGCCACTTGGTCTTTCTTGCACAAGTAGATGGTTTGCATAGCTGGCAGTAAAAATGGGATTTAACTAATACCCAATATGTATCCAGTGTATGTGAAAATCTGCACTAGATGCATTTTCAGATGGTGGAGACTATAGTTGCTATAATGTTTTATATCTATAACCAGTCAATATATTTTTAGCAATCAAGCTAAGCCACCAGCTTGTTACTTTTTATTTATGCACGTGTGATCTGGAAACCTTTTGACACCAGCTGCACCACATATAGTTCCATATGTGCGCATAGTTCATTTATCACTTTTGACTAAATGAATATGTATATATAAATAGTGCATTTTCCATTCAGATTACCGTATATACTCGAGTATAAGTCGTTCCGAGTATAAGTCGAGGCCCTAATTTACCACAAAAAAATGGGAAAAACTTATTGACCCGAGTATAAGACGAGGGTGAGAAATGCACAGCTACTGTAAGTGGAAAAGAGGGTCAACAATACCCATTTGCAGCCTCACTGTGCCCATTTGCAGCCATAGGTCCCCTGAACTTCAAACTCGGTAGTTAAGGGTTCCTAGATGTCCCCTAGCTGCAGCCAAAATTTGGGGTCTCTGAACCCAAAGGGTCCCGAAATGACATTGCTGCAGATAGACACAGTTTACCGAATTTGGGGCCCCGTATCTCGGGGCCACTTAGTACTAAGAACCCCACATTTGGTGTGCAAACCCAGTGGAACTAGCACCATAAAATTTCCAAAGCTGGGGTTTCTAGCACTAAGTGGCCCCGAGATACAGGGCCCCAAATATCAGTTCAGAAAATGTCAAGCTCTTTTCTACAGCAGAAAATGACATTTTCTGAACCAGGTTTGGGGCCCCGTATCTCAGGGCCACTTGGTGCTAGGAACCCCCGCTTTGGATATGTTATGGTACCAGTTCCACTGGGGTTGCACACCAAATTTGGGGTTTCTAGAACCAAGTGGCCCTGAGATACGGGGCCCCAAAGTCGGTTCGGAAAATTAAATTTTTTGCTGCAGAAAAGTGCTTGACTCAAGTATAAGTCGAGGGGGGCACTTTCAGCACAAAAAAATGTGCTGAAAAATTCGACTTATACTCGAGTATATATGGTACTATGATTTGGTTTAAGAACATTTCTGTTTGTGGTCACTACATGATCTCTGTACTGCATGGTGACTGCATGTGCACATGTTTACCCTTAGAATAATAATTTAAGTATGATAATAATTGACTTGTTTAAAATCTCAGCATTATGAAATGAAAAAGTATTTTGGAAGCTACTTTACTGTTTACATTTATATTTTAATTCTTGATCTGTGCTTTTAATGAACATCATTACTATGACTTTAACATGCTAGGTGGAAGTGAATTTAGTAGCTATATTTACTATAGACCTTGCATTGTTTATGATTTTACAAAAGAGAATAACTGACCAGTATGCTGACAGCATGTGCTATTGTAATTGGTAGTGCAAGTCTGGGGAATGTGACATTAGATGGGATAGGACCTGCACTCTTGGGCTGGCAGTACTGTCTATGCAGATGGTGATTTGTGAGAAGAAGCTGTCAGTTGGGGTTCTGCACAGTTGGTTATCTTTGTGAGATAGAATGAAGGCTTTACATGAAGTACTCTCTGAAAGGTGTTGGTCCAGGAGGTTTTTTAAGCTTGATATAAAAAAAAATGGACATAAAGACCAGGCTGATATAATCACTAAGATGATGAATGCTGTTGCTCCACAATTTAAGACTAGTTATTGATTTTATGCTCTGACTTGGTATGTGAAGTTCAGTATTATTGCATGTGATGCTTATTTCTTTTCTCCAGCAGATCATAAAATGTTTTTCCTATTTAAATGAGAAAAACAAAACAAAAAAACAAACAAACTTGTGCTTATTTTAATTTTAGTGAAAAGGGAGTAATGTTATCTTGTGAGAACTTTAGGGCATGAAGAAAAAATGTGGGTGCTACAGTTAATTTATTGTTAAATTATCAACTCAAAGGAATAATAAAGAATTTGGTGCTATGCCCAGATCTCAGAATTTGGTACAGTACTATAGCGTTAGCTGAAAGTAGAATGTTCTGATTTTATCAAGTGGTAAAAATTAATTGAGGTACTTGAATATGTCCTGTATCGAGACTGCCAAGGAACTGCAGAATCAGATTCTCTGGATTATATAGTAAGCATAATTAATGCATAGACTGTTATAATGTAAAGATGAATCATAAAGAATGTTCTTTTTCTTCCTCCTCCCATATCTCTTAAGCTTCTTTTATGTGTCCCTCTTATGACTAACAACTATATTCATTTCATGGAAAATATTTTCTATATTCACTTATTTTTTAAATTTCATTCAGTCGTATACTTCTGATGTATTTCTCATGACTTTGCATAGACTAATTCACATCAGCAGATCATAAACTGAAAATGAATGGTTCAAGTGAACCCGACCTAAGCTGAAACACAAGGTAGCAGCAGTGCTGAAAAACAGGTACCTTGTGGTGCCTGTAAGTGATTATATTTGTCATGAAATTGAGCTGCGTGTCTTGTAAAGCCCATTGGATCCTAGTCCCCAGGCTTATACAGAGCTTCAACTTTTGCCCAACTTAAAGCCCAAGTGATCTCATTGCAGACACCTATTTGTGTCAGAGCTCTTCAATTAAGAGGAAGCATGAGCTTTAATGATAGCAGAAATATAGGTCTGAATGAGCAAGGGGCATGTCAGACCTCTGCAGAAAGACCTCTGCTTCCATGCAGAGAACAAGGTTTCCACTCTATAGGTGTTGTCAGAAGAAAGGCTTTTCTACTCATGCTGTGGCTGGTTTAGAAAGAAAATCAACTGTTAGAAATGATTTGTTTAGATGAACCTTGTATGCATTTAGATTGTTTTAAATTAAAGTTTGATTGGACTTTAACATTAAGCTCTACGCCCTCCTGGTGCTGTGCCTCTCTCATTCAACTGTAAAATAACAGGACTTCAGTGGGTAGTAGTGGCTCTGGCAGTTGATAACTCAGTGACAGAGGTTGGAGCTGGGTGATGAGAGGGATAGGATGCAGTCTTAACTTGGTTAGACGTTGCGGTGTCATGTGCAGATTGAGCCTAGGATCCAGGGGTTCTCCACAGAGACGTAAGGATTGATTTGAAGAATAACAGGTAAGTGCAGGCACTGCAAGTGTTCTGCGCTTCATTACTGATGTTACAGTAAATAAAAGATATTATTAATGCACATGAATATGTTAGCAAACATACAAATTACAGTGCCTTGAAAAAGTATTCATACCCCTTGAAATTTTCCACATTTTGTCCTGTTACAACCAAAAATGTAAATGTATTTTATTGGGATTGTATGTGATACACCAGGGATCCTCAAACTACGGCCCTCCAGCTGTTGCGGAACTACACATTCCATGAGGCATTGTAAAACTTTGACATTCACAGACATGGCTAGGCATGATGGGAATTGTAGTTCTTGAACAACTGGAGGGCCGTAGTTTGAAGACCCTTGTGATAGAGCAACACAAAGTGGCACATAATTGTGAAGTGGAAGGAAAATGATAAATGGTTTTCCAAATTGTTTACAAAGGAATATCTGAAAAGTGTGGCGTGCATTTGTATACAGCCCCCTTTACTCTAAAACCCCTAACTAATCTAGTGCAACCAATTGCCTTCAGAAGTCACCTAATTAGTAAATAAGAGTCCACCTGTATGTAATTTAATCGCAGTATAAATAGAGTTGTTCTGTGAAGCCCTCAGAAGTTTGAAAACCTTAGTGAACAAACAGCATAATGAAGGCCAAGGAACACACCAGACAGGTCAGGTATAAAGTTGTGGAGAAGTTTAAAGCAGGGTTAGGTTATAAAAAAATATCCCAAGCTTTGAACATGTCACGGAGTACTGTTCAATCCATCATCCGAAAATAGGACTATGGCCCAACTGCAAACCTACCAAGACAAGACCGTCCAGCTGAACTGACAGGCCGGGCAAAGAGAGCATTAATCAGAGAAGCAGCCAAGAGGCCCATGGTAACTCTGGAGGAGCTGCAGAGATCCACATCTAAAGTGGGAGAATCTGTCCACAGGACAACTAGTAGTCGTGCACTCCACAAATTTGGCCTTTATGGAAGAGTGGCAAAAAGAAACCCATTTTTGAAAGAAAGCCATAAGAAGTCCTGTTTGAAGTCTGCGAGAAGCTATGTGTGGGACACAGCAAACATGTGGAAGAAGGTGCTTTGGTCAGCTGAGACCAAAATGGAAATTTTTGGCCTAAAATAAAAACGCTGTGTGTGGCTAAAAACTAACACTGCACATCACCCTGAACACACCATCCCCACTGTGAAACATGGTGATGACAGCATCATGTTGTGGGGATGCTTTTCTTCAGCAGGGACAGGGAATCTGGTCAGAGTTGATGGGAAGATGGATGGAGTCAAATACAGGGCAATCTTAAAAGGAAACCTGTTAGAGTCTGCAAAAGACTTGTTACTGGGGCGTAGGTTCACCTTCCAGCAGGTCAATGACCCTAAACATACAGCCAGCGCTACAATGGAATGGTTTGGATAAAAGCACATTCAAGTGTTAGAATGGCCCAGTCAAAGTCCATTTTAGAATCTGTGGCAAGACTTAAATATTTCTGTTCACAGATGCTCTCCATACAATCTGACAGAGCTTGAATTATTTTGCAAAGAATGGGCAAACATTTCACTCTCTAGATGTGCAAGGCTGGTAGAGACATTCCCAATAAGACTTGAAGCTGTAATTGCAGTGAAAGGTGGTTCTACAAAGTATTGACTCAGGGGGGCAGGATACAAATGCACGCAACATTTTTCACATATTTATTTGTAAAAAAAATTAAAACCATTTGTTATTTTCCTTACACTTCACAATTATGTGCCACTTTGTGTTGGTCTATAACTTAAAATCCCAATAAAATACATTTATGTTTTTGGTTGTATGAATCCTTTTTCAAGACACTGTATACCAACAGCCTGCAAAATGTAAAGGTGCCAGATATGTGGTTTGCCAAACAATGGGCCTGTCATTTCCTTTTTGCCTTACCACATCTACCAGATTGATGTTATTGGCAGTATCCATTTATATCACCTTATCATAAATATTTGTGGCATGGTAAGCTGGCTGGCTTCCTTTGTCAATAGTCACAAGAATGCAGACAAATGCCACTGTGAAATACAGGAGTACCCTAGAGCTGTGACAATGTGGTTGACAAAAGAAAAAAAAGAGATATATTTGCTACACAAGCATTTATGTACTCCTGTTGTAATCTGACCTGTTTAAACATCACAAACCTGGTGCCAATCTTTAATCTTGCGACAACTGTGAGCCTACATATGGAGGTGCTTCAGGTGAACTGCATATACGTCTCCTCTAAAACATTATAAATCTCGTTTCTCATTACTAGTGTCAGTTAGTGCTGGGGTAAATAAAATGTGGTATAGAGAAAGTATAGCACAAAGATCCATTGTCCGTATGGTGGTCAGTACACATCACTGTATTAATCATCGGTACACAAAGATTGTAAGGGAAAAGAGAGATATAATTAGTTTGTTTACGAAAATGCCATGGGTAAATGTTAATTCAAGTGAGGGCACAACTGACAGGAATAGAATGCTGATTGGTAAGATGTACCAGGGACAAACAAAACGGGGAGCCCTTTTTCCAGGCACAATATCCTGAAATTATAAATTCATGACTGGCTCTGGTCCTTTTGCACCATGAATAAACCTCATTCAAATGTCTATGCTTGTATGCTTGCAGCAGCCTAGAGCAGGGGTCTCCAAACTGCCCTTTGCTTGCCTCTCTCTGGCCCTTGGGGCACCTATTCCATCCACTACTGACACTAATGATTGGGCACCATTCCTCCCACTGACTCCAATGATGGGGCACCATTCCTCCCACTGACTCCAATGATGGGGCACCATTCCTCCCACTGACTCCAAAGATGGGGCACCATTCCTCCCACTGACTCCAATGATGGGGCACCATTCCTCCCACTGACTCCAATGATGGGGCACCATTCCTCCCACTGACTCCAATGATGGGGCACCATTCCTCCCACTGACTCCAATGATGGGGCACCATTCCTCCCACTGACTCCAATGATGGGGCACTATTCCTCCCACTGACACCAATGATGGGGTGCTATTCCTCCCACTGATATCAACAATGGGGCACTATTATTTCTACTGACACCAACATTAGAGCACTATTCATTCCACTGATACCAACAATATGAAACTGTTACTCCTACTAGACCAATGATGGAGCATTGTTTACTCCCACTGACCTTGTGGCATATTATACTTCCACTGGTCACAGTCTGGCCCCCCTAATGTCCGAATAACAGTAAACTAGCTCTTGCTTAGAACGTTGGAAGACCCCTGGCCTAGAGTATTGGAACACTGATCAAAGGCAATGCGTTTTCATAGTATGAAGATCTAGCTGGGTGCTATTGTGCACCAACCTTTCTTTACACTGTTATTAAATAAAGGCTTAAAGTGATTGTAAACAAAAACAAATTATAAAAAAAATAAACATGTCATAATTACCTGCTCTGTGCAGTGGTTTTGCACAGAGCAGCTCTGAACCTCCACTTCTGGTGTCCCCTGCCAGTGCTCTGGGCCCCTCCCCCTTACCGAGTGCCCCCATAGCAAGCCACTTGCAGTTGGGGCACTGGTTCATGCTCGCTCCTTAGCCGAATCTCAGTGTCCATAAATTACAGAGAGCTTAGCCCCACTCCCCGCTCCTGTCTCACTGGCTGTGATTGACAGCAGCAGGAGCCAATGGCATCTCAGCCAATCAGGAGGAAGAGATCTGGGAGAGCTTTGGGTTTTGTGCACATCACTGGATCGAGATTGGGTTTAGGTAAGTATTAGGAGGGGCTGAGGGGGGAACTGCACACTGAAGGTTTTTTTACCTTCATGCATAGAATGCATGAAGGTAAAAAACCTTCAGCCTTTACAACTACTTTTAAGTGCTGCCAGTTTGACAGTTGCTGCAGGTAAGGTATATATGCAGCTGTGTATATCCTCAGACATATGCAAAATACATAAATAAATCATTTTTTAACTTTCAGTTTAAAACAGAGTGAAAATAGATGTCTACCTTTGGGACATTGCACTTCAGTGAGAGACGTTCAGCAGACTTGAGTCAGGCATTCTCCACACAAGAGAACTGTAAATTCTCATTGGATTTCAACAAAAATGCTTTGTAAGTATTAGGCTAGCTAGCCTTTCTGTTCAGCATTCAGCCAGATTTTTGGCTCAGAGGCAGGATGAAGAGCAGAGGCTAGGTATTTACAGTATATATTGCAGATTTGAGTGCCTGTGGGTATCAAAAAGCAAGTGCTGGCACTTCTTCCCAGCAGTTTGCTAAGCCGAGTCAGTGTTTAGAAAGGAGCCTGAGTGTTCTAATCTTGATTTGCAGGTTTTTATTAGGAAAAGGCTATATTGTAAAACAATAAACTAAGGCAGAAGTTAGTATATGTTTGTTTAAATGTACACATCACATACTGCATTTCAGAGAGCTGAATTGTGGATGTGAAAATTCAACACCTTCATTGGCATTAATCACACACCCACATGACTGACATTTAGCAGATGCACAAAGTTAAATTTAAACATTTTTGAATGTCAAGAGCAACCTTGTTGTGGACAGTACAGTAGTCCATAACAAAAAGCGTGATTTCACTTTCAAATTTAAAAAATATTTAGAACTGGATGTTGTGAGCTTGCATTTCACTCTTAACCTTACTAGATAGAATTGAATCAGTCTGTCTTCTCTCTGCAGACCCTACCCATAGTTAAGTCATGTTTTTTATGTTCTTTCTATTTGTACCCAATATTGACTGTTAACCTCTGGACTTAAAGCGGAGTTCCACTCAAAAGTGGAACTTCCGCTTTTCTGATTCCTGTCTTTGACAGGTATCCTGTCCCCACTTCCGGGAGGCCGCGGCGAAGTACGTCACAGCTTGGTCCCCCACTTCCTCCCACTTCCCTACCCTTCTGCTGGGCCAGTGAGAGTGCAGCTTGCTTCACACATGCACAGTAGGGACCTGGTTGTGAAGCCGAAAAGCTACACTGCCGGTTTCCCTTACCGGCAATGGCGGCAGCAGCTCTCGATGGAAACATCAGCTACGGTGCCAACATCGCTCGACTCCAGGACAGGTAAGTGTCCTAATGTTAAAAGTCAGCAGCTACAGTATGTGTAGCTGTTGACTTTTCATTTTTAAAGGGCGAGCAGGCCTTCGCTTTAAGGAAATTGTATCCTTTATTATTATTCTACATTAAATGTATAAGGGGTAAAAGCACTAAAATGCCTTCCAAGCAAAAAATTGTGTGGGCCTTCACAGTTCTATATCATTGTACTCCTCCCCAGATCCTTAATCCAACAAAGCCTACAAATCTTTTTTTCATTGTTTATTTTTTATTTTTGGCCCAATCCGCCCAGTCCTCCATTCTCTCCTAGGCAAGAATGATGTATTGTCTGCTCCTGACGCTTTTGGAGTTATCCACAACAGATATCTAGGAGGCATCGGCTTTCATACAGCTTCTGGAGCTGGACGAGCCTGGCACACCTTATCAGGGGGTGGCTACATAAAACTTGCAGGAGGCAGATGGCTCCCAATGATGTCCTCAGAAGAAGATGGCAGATTTAAAGTAGAAATAAAGGCAAAACTTTATTTTATGCATTTTAGATCAGTAAGGATCAGATTTTTATTTTGCTATCTGTATCCCGTGACGGTACACCTGAGGATCACAAGTATTGGATTAACATAATATTCATACCCGCACATTGGTGTATTCTACACAATTGGGACTGTTATACATTATATTATATTCCTTATTTTTGCAATGTATTTTTATATTTTTACTTCAATATTATCAAAAGTTGTCATCTCACAATTTTTAAAGTGTCACGTATAGCTCAGCAATCTGTATCCTAGCACAGGGCAGCAGTATAGGATGGCACAGTGTACTACCCTCCTTCTGGTCCTCTGACTCGCTTTCTCCACTGTGGGCCTGGGGCTGTTAAATAAGAATTTAGGATGGCTAAGTGGGAAGAGATCAGTAAACGCCTATCCATTGATCTCCTCAGCTTATAATTAGCCTGGGAAGTGTCCAGCCGTGACCCATTCCAGGTTCAAAATAGTCAAAACCCTGGGTGCTTCACTGGGTAAACAGCAGATCTTGACTTTTTATCCTTAATCTGTAAGGACTGCAGTCATCCAAAGTCTAGGGGGGGGGTGTTTACTAAAATTGGAGCGTGCGAAATCTGGTGCATCTCTGCATAGAAATCAGCTTCCAGTTTTTATTGTCAATGCTTAATTGAACAAGCTGAAGTTAGAAGCTGATTGCCTACCAAGCACAGCTGCACCAGATTCTGAGTGCTCCAGTTTTAGTAAATCCCCCCCCCCCCATAGTCTTCTTTAGGTAGAATTATAGGCAAAGCTTTTTTTTTTTTTTTTGGATAGGGCAAGGGAGGGTCATAAAAGGTCAGTTTTTTTTTTTTTTTGTTTGCCATCTTTGTCTCAATGTGGGGATTTCCCTTCACATTCTGTCCCATAGCCAAACAGGAAGTGAGAGGAAAATTCTGCAAATTAAGGGAATTCCTTGGGGACCCCCAGATCACCAGAACTAGTATCCTTATTGGAAGATTTCCCCTCTATTACTTTTCTGGGGACAATCCAAAATTAGGGATTTTCTTTACTTTCACTTTCAATGATAATGGTAAACAGGACACATATAGAAGGTGTATTTCCTAATGGGGGCACAGACAGCAAAAAAATAACCTGACAGGTGTTCTAATCCCTCTCCACTCTATCCAAATTTTAAAAAAGTTTTACCTTTAGTTATACTTTAAGATTCTTCTGCATTCAATACTCATAGTTAGGTCAAAAAGATGGAACCACAGCTCACAGGCATCCAACGCTGAAATGTCAAATGCTTAGGAGTCTCAGGGAGATGTCAGTGCTGAAAGGTGGGAGACATGGGATGCCGGCGAGGTAAGTATAAATAATGTTCTATTGCCGAAACCTTTCATCTTTTCCGAAACCTGACAGGGTCACTTTAATATATAGAAATCTAAAATATGCACTTGTTTGTCAACCATACAGCACTGATGCATGTATCAAAACCTACATATGTTTGGGGTCCCTGCACTCAGGATATATAGGAGAAAATTATTTGGTGAAAATATCATCTAGTAGTTGCATTTTTGTTGATTTCTTTGCAAATTACTAAGTGAAAGCCACATATGTGCTAAAAAAACAAAAAACAGATGGAGTGAAAATCATTTTAGTATGTAAAGTAGTTAAAATTTTGTTGAGTAAACTAGTGCATATCAAAACTTCACAATCTGGTCTGATCGTAAAGGTTTTGATTACCCCCCTGGAAGAGTTAATAGGTTAAGATAAATTACTAATCCAGCTGTATTGGAGCCCCTGACTTTTAAATGTAGGTGACTGTCTTTTTCTTATAGGAAAATTGCACTAAAAGAAAAATATAAGCTGTCATCGCTGACCCCACCTTCTAAAAATGTTCGTTGCCTGGCTAGCATGTTGATTAATTGATTTCAGTACCTTTAGAGTCATTGCACTAGTACAAGTATGCAGATAGGAAATGCTCATTGCAATCTGCATCATTTGCTTCTAGCTTGTTTTAGGTTTGGGATTTAGAAAGCTGTATAGCCAGAACCAGGTCCCCCAGAAGTTCGGCCCCCTCCACCTTCCACCTCTGCCGGGCCATTCAGAAAGTGCAGCGCGCTTTGCACATGCACAGTAGGAAACCGGCTGTGAAGCCGTAAGGCTTCACTGCCATTTTCCCTTAGGTGGGATGGTGGCGGTAGGACCCAAGAGCCAATTGAAAAATTGTCTGGGGTGCTGACATCGCGGGATCCCTGGACAGGTTAGTGTCCTAATATTAAAATCAGCAGCTCCAGTATTTGTAGCTGCCAACTTTAATTTTTTTGGTGGGGGGACTGGAGCTCCTCTTTAATTCTTTCAGTACAGATTTTATTTATTACAAGTCTGCACTTTACCATTTTCTAAAGCCTTGGCCATGCAGAAAGCCTAAGGTGTCACTACTATTCTGTTAGAAATTGGAGAAATGACAGAAGTATTTTTGTTCATTCCTTGGCAAAAACAAGTGACAGCTGGGCGTAAAAATAAGCAACATTTTGTTTTTATCTTCTATTCTCATGATGAGCAGTGTCACGATGTGTAGGCGCTAACAGGATAGAAGATCTTTTCAAAGCTGGGGCTTTCAAAGCCACACTGCTGATTAAACTCATTTTATTTCCATCAGCACATTGTGCAGCCTTGGATTGATGACATCAGTTGGAAAAAAATGATTCATAAAGGAATATTTGTTTATGAAATGTCTACTTGTTTATTAATTATTGCCCTATTTTTAAGGGACTGTTTGATTTAAGTTCCATTTTTTGGTTTGGCTGATTCTAGGCATTTGAAAGCAGGAGTGGTATTTAAGGGGACTGTGCTAAGTGAATAAACACAGAGGAACCTTTGTCACCTCCATGCTGCAAATACCCTCACTTACTCAGTAGTGTCCTGTAGACTTTGTGCTGCCTGATTTGGTTTCTCTGGTTGCCAGACATCACAAATGGTTCACTTGACCAGCTCTTATTGATGTTTGTGCAGACATGTCTGTTGGAGTTTGTTTTGTAAGCCAGCTTTTATTAAACCAGTAATAAACCCTCAGTATTTTTTTAGCTTAATGCATTGATCACAATAAAATAAACATTCCCCGAACTATTTGTTAAAAATCTTAGACAGTGTAGTCTCAAATCAGCCTATTAGCTTGGGGGGGGGGAGTTAGGAAGAGGGAGGAGCAGGAAAGTACCTTGCCATCATAGGCTATCAGGCTGCATGTTTCTATTGATACACACAGTTTAGGAAGACACAGCTCTAGTCAATGCATGCAAGCGTGGCTCCTTAGGATACTGCAGGAAAAAGGAACTACTATACCCAGACACAGGAAACCTGGGGTTGCAGTTATGGCACCAGATTGGTGGGTTTGGGAGGGGCGGGCTGCTCTATTTGGGAGGGTTTTTGGGGGGTGGCTTGTAGGGCTGGGGACCAGGTGGACCGGGTGGGGTGGGATTGGGAGACACTGGGGTTGTGTTGATCATACTGTTTTTGATATGATGTCGGCACCTTTTTTGTTTCTCTTGTGTTGTGGGTATGTAACACCTACCCATATATGGCTATAGGGATAGGCAGCGCCATATTTTCAAACTCAGGGGACTCCCAGGACAATTTAGTTGGAATCTAGCAGGAATTTAGTTAAAATGTGCTGTCCGCTAATCAATGGCGTCCCTAGGGGGGGGCAGAGGGGGCCCTGACCCCCCCCCAACATTATGCTGTGCCAACCCCCCCCCAAATTTTTTTTTTTTTTTACAAAAAATCAATGTCTAAGAGGGAGAGAGTCCCCAGTCAGCTCCTGCGGGTGATTCCTCCCCCCTCCCCTGCTCGTTGACACTGCATAATGCGAGCGCTCACACAACCACGGCCGCCCGGTCTGCTCCTTCACCTGCATCCTCATTGGCAGGGAGAAGAGCGAGTTGCAGGAAGGACTCCACCAGGACTCTCAGTTACTGAAAAAACTGATTGATTTCTCCTGTCCTTAGGACAGGAGAACCAGCTTGTAAATTCCAAGAGATGCCAGACCAGAGCAGTCAAAAGCAGGGGCAGGACAGCAAGAGGAGGCTGGGGAACCCCACAGTGGCAGAACACCAGGGCCCGGAGGCAAGACAACCTTTGCAACCCTCATAGTTCTCCCACTGCTTTGGATCCTTATATTTTCTTGGTATGCTGGTGACATATATCTCTTGTTTTCTGCCACCCTGGGGGGCCCCAATACAGTAGAAAGGGAGCTCATTGCAGAACATGTGAAAGGGCCCGTTGTGGGGTCGTAGTAAAGGGCCCCAGGATATATATATATATATATATATATATATATATATATATGCATTTTATAGTTGCCCCCCTACTTTTGTCCCTGTCCCCCCATGTGCCCCCCCTTTAGAAAAAAAAATATTTTTTAGGTCCTATAATATCAGCAGCACCCTTTTTTATTTCACAGGTCATGTCCTTTCAGAAAAATATGGCTTGGGGGGTGTTTTACAAACTCTGAAAGCTGTAAGTGAAAAATGATAACCCCCAGACTTTTAGAATAATATGCTTATATACAGTTTTGCGTACCTTAGATTTTCACCTTTTCCCAAAAAAGCACAACCTAAAATTTACAGATGTTTGGTATTTATTAGCTTAGCACAGTTTTATCCTTTAATTTTAGTGAAATTTTAGTAGGAATTTTGTAAATTTGTTATGTTAATTTTTTTTATTAACATTTGACATCTATCACGGGACCTAAAAAAGTAGTAGCATACTGTTTTTATTTTACTGGTCCTTTGCTTTCAGAAAATGTATGGTTTGGGGGTTCTTTTACAAACTCCGAAAGCTTTAAGGGAACAATAAAAGAAAATGGAAAAATGCAAAAATGGTCTGGCTTCTTGAGTTTAAAAGTGGACCTCGGATCCTGACAGCAAAAGGGTTAAAAGATAAAGAAGCTGTATACCCAGTAATTACTGAATAAATCAGCTGCTGAAAGTGCTTAAAGCAGAGGGTTTAATATCACTTTAAACATAGGGGGAGATTTACTAAAACTGGTGCTCTCCAAATCTGGTGCATTGTACCCATTAAGTCTATAACTTCAGAAATAAATATATACGCTGCGCTTTCAAATATACTCTTCACATTATATATATATGTGATAACCAAAGTGCAAATGTGCGTGTAAATCACACACCGTGATACATCCAGTAACGAGTGACTGTACTAAGTGACAATAGTGCAACAAATAGTTATGAATACTTAAAAATGAACATATAAATGAAAATAAATAATCACACTAGTACGAAGTGCTATAACGTGCATCCATATGGTGATTGGTTGTATCAAAATTACTGTTCATAAATACATATATTGTTCATTATATTTTCCCCCTGAAGTAGATACGGAAGTTCCCTGTATCGATACGTGTTGGGGAGGGGACAGGACGGACATTCAGCAGGTGACCTGTCAAGAAAGAACCCCATACCATCCCAATACCGATCCGGTATCTTTACATGCTGTTTGCCTGATGTAGAGTGGCGCACTGACACGCCTATACTATGTGAGTACCCCATAGGGGGGGTTTTATGTGATTAATAAACTGTTAAAACGTTATTACACCACCCGGTCCTTTTTTACTCAACCGAGGTATAGTGCTGACGGGTCCAGGAGTCTGGTTAAAACTGCAGAGCCCCAGAGGTGGTTCACATACGTGTATTGACTAAGCTTAAGTGCAAAGTCACACGCTCAGAGGTGAGCGTTTAATACCTAGGCGGGAGCACCTGAGTGTGATCACTGTGACTTGCTTTGGATTATCTACACAGCAGTTTCCAAAGCTCATGGATCACTGCGGCTTGTTTTGGACTATGTACACAGCAGTTTCCAAATCGCATGGACTTTAGAAGCACTTTTAAATTGAAATAATTGGATGACACATATGCATATAGGAGCACTTTTTATTCATCTATATGTTTTAGTGGATTGTGTCCACTATATGACTTTATGAACACTATAAGATTTTATGAACACTATATGTTTTTCTGAACAGTAATTTTGATACAACCAATCACCATATGGATGCACGTTATAGCACTTCGTACTAGTATAATTATTTATTTTCATTTATATTTCATTTTTAAGTATTCATAACTATTTGTTGCACTATTGTCACTTTTTACAGTCACTAGTTACTGGATGTATCACGGTGTATGATTCACATGCATATTTGCACTTTGGTTATCACATATATACTGTATAATGTGAAGAGTATATTTGAAAGTGCAGTGTATATATTTATTTCTGCTTTTATCTGCATGTTTTTATGAGACGTGTTTCACTGTGCCATTTTGCCAATTTATAATCAGAGGAGGCTCACAGGATCTTTTTTATATATACTTGAGCCTATAACTTCAACTTGTTCAATTAAACTTTGACAAAAAAGCCTCGGAGCTGATTGGCTTCTATATAGAGATGTACCAGATTTTGCACACTCCTGTTTTAGTAACCCCCCCATAGTACTAAGAATAAGGCTGAAATACACAAAGATGAAATATATAGTAAGCATCATATTTAAAGCAGAGCAGCCAACAATACCAAGATAAAATAAAGAGCCCATTAAAAGATAAAATGACAAAAGCAGCTTTTGCTGCATTATTCTACTTCATTCCAGAGATTTCCCTTGCAGTACTTTTCTCCTACTAGACTCAGCATCTTTTAATGGGCTTTATCTGAGCCGAAATCATTCTGCACCTACCCCAGCCAGTGACAAGACAGTGAAAGGTGAAGCAGCATAGTGATGAGCTCACCCCTCTATCACACTGCTTTCACTTCCTATATGCAAGCTTCTTGTCAGCACATGACTTGATTGGCTCATTGTGCTGCTTTTTCCTTTCACACTCAAGTCTTGCAGTACAGGGACTGCCAAAAGCAGAGGTCAAATTCTGATACTGACATTTAAAAAATACATTAACCACTTGACCTCCGGAAGATTCCCCCCCCCCTTCAGAATTTGTTTTTGTACAAGAATTAATTAAAAAAGTGATAGCTGAGACCTTTCACATCCTGGTAAGGTTTTATGCAAGCCGCTGCCATACCCGGTAAACAGACCACGTGGAGTCCCCTTCTAGGCATTCCTAGAATTATGTGTATTTACAATACAAGGCATTCTCTGGACAAGGTGGAAGAGAGAAGCAGTGACGTCACAACCTCTACTTTGTCCAATCAGAAAATGCATCGTATTCATTGAACAAAAAGTTTTTTTACCCCATGCTTCCCACTCCTGTTTTTTTTTTAAAGGTAAGGCAATGTGCTTATTATCCTCATCTGCTGCAATTTTTTCAATTAAAAAGTTAGGTTTGGGGAGATATAGTGGCATTTGTGCACATGTCCAAAAAGCCGCTGCACATGCGCAGATTTACTGCCAGGCTCTGCCAGCCCCCAAATACCATCTACTCACATGCTGTTTTTTATTTAAATGGCGGAGCGGAAGGGGGGATTAAAGCATGGTTAAGTTCTTCTTTAAGGTTTGCTCAAGTCATGTGGGTCTCTATTTGCATGTTCCATTGACAGGATTTGAATGTGAAGTTGTGGGACTGCTGTATGACAGGAACAACAGTTGTGGGACAAGTGTTGGTATTGGTCTATTTTTTAATTTTCTCATCAGCTTCATTCTTTCTTTCATTCCCACACCTCAAATGGTTTCCAACTCCCCACATCCCAACCACCTAGACCTGACTTCACAACATGCATATACAGACTGGACAAATAAATGCATATGTTGATTTATCTGTTATCGTTCTGTGTACGCTGACATATTGTATTTCTTGCATTCCATAAGGCTAAGAGCAATGTGCACAGTGATATAGCATACCATTCAGCAATTATCTTTCATTGCTGTAACTGCTGTAAACTTGAAAAGGCTAGATCTGCTTGGTTGATGAAGGTTGCTGCACTTTGCAAATCATTTTTTGTTTTCATTTCCATATTAAATGAGTCAGCTGGCACAGGTACAATCAATGTTTACTATTAGAATGACTTCATTGTTAATACAGAACTATTTCTCTCAACCACTAATATCCTTTCATATTGACTAATTTTACAGCCTTATGCATTACGGAAAAGAACATTAGGTCCCTTGATAAGTTCCTTGTAGAATTACCTGATGCCTCATCAACAGTCAGTTGCTGCGCGCTATAGAGCGTATGTGCAGAGAGCAGAAATGGTTGAGTGGGCAGTTGGCAGTCATTCATTGCCATTGATTGCCACTCATTCATAAAAAACTGCACAGCTTAGAGAGGTGGAGTCCAAAGAAAAAGCATGAGACACTTGCTGGTAGCATTGGCTTGCATAATGTAATGTGATTACTGAGGCGACTGCAATGCTGCTGATAAATGTAATGAAGAGATGTATGATAAACCCTCATGTAATTAAAGAGAATAGCTAAGCAACAGCCACTGCATCAGAAAGTCTTAGATGCAGGCTGCGCTAGTGACATACAGTGCCTATGTGCAATTTCTGGCTTTTTCTGCTTGCTTGATCTGCTCTTATTTGCTATTAGCTGCAGGAACTAACTGGTATTGGTCTGTAATCGAAGATAAACATGCTTGATTGACTGTCAGACTTCTTGTAAATGCCTTATGAAGAAAATGTAGATTTCTTCTGAAAGGTCTGCTCTTTTGTTTGGTCCTCTTATTAGCAAGAACTAGGTCCATCTCAATTATGCATAACTAGGGTTGCACCGATACTAGTATCGGTGCTGATACCAAGTATTTGCACAAGTATCGGTACTCGTGCAAATGCACAATACCTGAAACCGATACTTTCAGGCTTGGTTCTTTGAGTTGTCAGTGGGTCTCCCCATTGTTAAAGAAGTCCGGTAATTGGAGTTGTCAAAATAAATAAATAAAGCAGCCGGCAATGTTTTTTACCAACATTGCTCAGCCCTGAAACACTAAAATAAAAAGAAACATTGTTTCTTTTTGTATCTTTCTGTTTCTTCATATGCAGATCAATGGGATGAACAAATGTTCCTCTGTTTAACCCCTTATTAACCCTTAATTTACTCTAATCAGCCTTAAGAGAAGTCGTATCAACTTTGAAAATCAAAATTTGTCCCGTCTCTTTTTTTTCACATCATTGTGGCTAATGTTCTATTTTTATTAATCCTAAACTTTATGATTAAAAGTATTTACACATTTCACATTGAAAAAGCGCTAAATTAAAAAAAAAAATCAATTTATTCCATTTGTAAATAACTTTTTAATGCTTTGACAGCTGAAGTCAAAGACAAAACAGTTGCCGTAGGTATCAGTAATGGGTATCGGCGAGTACTAAAAAAAAAAGTATTGGTATTCCTACTCGTTGTAAAAAAATTGGTATCGATGCATCCCTTTACAAAACCAGTTAAATGCTCAGTGCTCCAAAAATGTAAAAAAATAATGAAGTGTGTGGAATAGTTTAATAAAATATACAATAGGAGTCTCAAGTGATCACTCATTTTTTGTATCAAAAACTTTGGCCTTTGTGTATGTGGTGTGGAAAATAAAAAATAGAATTCAGCAAGCACTTTAAAGTATAACTAAATGCAAAACTTTTTTTTAGTTTTGGACAGAGTAGAGATGGATGATAACACTTGTCATGTTTTTTTCTGCTGTCTATGCCCCCATTAGGGAGATTCACCCTCTCTATAAAGCCCCATACACACTATCAGATTTATTGCTGATTTTTGTCTTCAGATTTACCAAAACCATGTAGTGCAAGGGTCTGCCTGATTGCATACAAATTGAAACTCCTAAAGTTTGACCTCATATTATATATTTTTGGTAAATCTGAAGGAAAAAATCAACAGAAAATCTGACAGTGTGTATGGGGCTTATGTCCTGCTTACCATTATCATTGAAGGTAAAAGAAAATACCAAATTTTGGGTCGTCCCCAGAACAGTAGCGGAGGGGAAATCTTCCAATGAGGACACTAGTTCTGGTGACCTGGGGGGCCTCACGGGATTTCCTCTCACGTCTTGTTTTGGCTGTGGGACAGAGGAGTTAACTCTAACCCTAACCCTAACTCTATCCAAAATGGAAAAAAAAAAGTTGTGCCTTTTAGTTCTACTTTAAGGATAAAAATATATATTACACACATACACGTAACAGACTGTTGCTGTATGGGAGATTGGCTCAACTTCAATCTGGTGCTAATGCTTGGTCTCCGCTTCCTCCCCTCCAACCTGCTACCGTTGCTTGGCTTCCCCACCTACAATCAGTGCTGGTGCTGGGCCTCATCTTTTTCACCTCCAACCTGGTGTTGGTGTTTGGTCTCTCCTTTCTCTTCTCCAACTTGATGCTGGTGCTTGGTCTCATCTTCTTCACCTCCAACCTGGTGCCGTTCCTTGGTCTCAGCTTTCTCACCTCCACGTCTGGGAACTGTGGAGACCAGTTACTGAAGTTCTGGCAGTGGAATGCTGTCACATTCTTGACTGAGCATATGCTGCTCTAAAACCTGGATATATCTTTCAGCAATGATGGCGCCTTTCCAGATGTGCAAACTGCCCATTCCATACACACTAATGCATCCCCATACCATCAGAGATGCAGGATTTTGAACTGAGCGCTGATAACAAGCCGGAATGTCCCTCTTATCTTTAGTCTCGAGAACAGGGTGCCAATGGTTGTCAAAAAGAATGTCAAATTTAAATTGGCCTGAACACAGAACAATTTTCCACTTTGCAGTAGACCATTTTAAATGAGCTTTGGCCCAGAGAAGACGGCAGCATTTCTGTATTATGGCTTCTGCTTTGAATGATAGAGCTTTACCTTGCATTTTTGGATGGCACCACAAACTGTGTTCAAAGACAGTGATTTTTGGAAGTATTCCTGAGCCCGTGCAGTGATGTCCATCACAGAATCATGATGGTTTTTAATGTAGCGCTGTCTTAGGGCCCGAACGTCACGGGCATCCAATGTTGCATTTCAGCCTTGTCCCTTGTGCACAGAGATTTGTCCAGATTGTTGGAATCTTTTGATGATATTATGTACTGTAGATGATGATATATTTAAAGTTTTTGCAATTTTATGTTGAGGACCATTATTCTATAATTTTTCGTCAATTTTTAGATGCAGCTTTTTTACAGATTGGTGAAACTCTGCCCATCTTTACTTCTGAGGCACTCCTTCCTGCATTGTATAACCCCCTAGGAGAAGCGCTCTCCCGGGGGCTTACCTTGCGGGAGTGCTCCCGAGTCCAGCATTTGCGTCCATTGACGCAGAATGCCAGACTCGGCCCCGCCCCCTGTGCCGCGTCATTGGATTTTATTGACAGCAGCGGGAGCCAATGGCTGCACTGCTATCAATCAAGAGCTGTGAACCCCAGGCAGAGGAGGAGCGTGTCTCTGCCAGGGGAATTACGGGGCTCAGGTGAGTAAAACGGGGGGAGGTGGCTGGGGGGGGGTTACTAGAAAACGTTTTTTCACCTTAATGCAAAGGATGCATTAAGGTGAAAACACGAGGGTTTACAACCCCTTTAAGAACAAACCTACAGAACCTATCCTGTTTGTACCCTGGGGTACATTGCAGTGATAATGATCTAACTCTTCTTGTGTCTCCCCCAGTAGTCCAACACCAGGGAGGGTTTTAGCCTTTGGTTGCAGTACTAACAACAATATTTGTTGTTTTGATCTACAAGTGAAATGTGTTGAAGTTACAAATTTCTACTTGGTATATGGTTTCAAGTGTAATCTAGATTTATGATAATATGCGTATCTAAAATACACTATATTACCAAAAGTATTGCGACCCTGCCTTTACATGCACATGACCTTTTAATGGCATTCCAGTCCTAGTCCAATTTAGTTCAATATTGAGTTGAACAGCCACTTTCACCTTTCATTAGTTTGTGCAAGCTTGCTGGTTGCATCCGTCTGTGCTACTTTCACAAATATGCATATTCTAGTTGTGTACGGCCCTCCACAGTCATGTGAATGAGCCCTAAGAATACATGACAAGCATTTGCAAAGTATTGTTAAATGTCTTCTGGTTGTAGAAATGTTTTTAACATCCTGGAATGTCAGTAATGAAACCATTAACTCTTTCGCTGTCTCTAAAGACCTGTTGGAATCTACAGTGGGGATCTGATGTTTTCTGACCATATGATCATATTTGGAGTACCGTTTGAGGATGGAGCTGGTTTTCCATCAGCTATCCACTGGGCTTTATCTGACCTTTTGGTCATACCTGGAGGTGAGCGGCCAATCTATACATTTACTGGTGGTGGCTCTCTCTGTCTGATACCTTCCGTTATTGGAGTGTTTTATTTCTCCTCTATCAAGATATGGACTAATCTGTCATCCTTTTATTAATATATATTTTTTATATATTTATTTAGTATTTTGGAAATGTTTTAAATTTCTCAGCACTTGGTTTTTACTTTTTTATATTTTTACTTTTTACTTGGACTTTACTTATTTATTTATTTGCTTGGTGTCACGGTTTTTCACTTCATTCAGTCTTCATCCAACTATATTTATTTGTCCTTCTTGTACCCACTTGGTTCTTTTAAACATTGCATTTTGGGGGATACTAACTGCCCCTCTTGATTAGAGCTACAAAAAAAAACAGGAAAGACAAAATAAGGAATGTGATATTCACAAGCAGACTAAAATAGAAATAACTTATTAAACACTCTATAGGTTCATAATAACCCAAAAAATAATTAGAATAATAATTATAATTTAATTTTAAAAAGTGAACATATTCTAGTGGGATGTGAGAATGCCTTGTATTCTTTGAAAAAATACAAGGGGGTTTCTGAAAGGAGGAGCTGAACAGCAAGCAACCCACTGTGATGGCTTTGCTCCAGCCCTGACTTTAAGGCCAGGTTAACATACTGTATTTGCAAATGCGGTTTGCAGTCCAGGGTCTGGTGCGTTTTTGTTCACCGTTTCAGATGAGGTTCGGGTGCAAATTTTTGTCTGAATTCGCACCTGAACTGGATGAAAAAAATGCACAGGACCCTTTTTGAATCTGCCACCCCAGACATGTGTAAACTGGCTTTATTGAGAGCCGGTCACATTTACATGTTACGCAAATTGGATCCGGTTTAAAACGCATCCAATTCGCATATATGTGAACCCAGCCTCAGTTTCATTGCTGGAACTTCAGCAGTGACTTCACTGTCAGAGGCTGCATAGAAGTAGCATTTTTTTCTAGAAAGATAAGAAGCGGACATCATTGGAAGTACCTTCCTAGTACCTATTAATGTCCCAATAAAGTGTCTACCCAGTTTCTTCAGGAAGCCAACATTGTCATTATTTGGAAAATAATATGTAAAGGGCGAATCATGCAAATATCTTGGTAACTTTTTAATTTGTTCTTAAAGTGTATCTAAACCCAAAAACAAAAATGTATTTCTTGCAGCTTACCAGTCCTTTGATGTGGTGGCTAACTTTTTTTTTTTCCAGGGTTTTTTTCTTTTTTTTTAGATGGTATTCCTGCAAATAGCTCACATCTTGTCTACACACTTTTCTCCACTGTATCTATGGGGTCAGCTATGGTTGTCACACAGACTTGGAGGAAAACATGTCTGCCTTTTTATTTACCTCCATTGATGGGACTAGTAGTTTACATAAGAAAAAAAAGGATGTTTATGCATTAAGCACAGCAAAGTCCCTTTCACATTGGTCCGCTTTTGCTGCACTAGAAAACACCTCTCTAGCTCGACAAAATTGCATCAAAACGATTCCCCTTTAAATCCAATGGAACCTTTCACATTGCTGTGCCGTGGTCTGAAAAGTCCTGCATGCCGCATCTTTGGTGCACTTTTCAAAAGCATACCAAAATGCACCTTTCATTGTAAGTCATTGGGAACGCACCAAAACTGCACAGAATGCCTGCTGGCATCCCTAACAACTATTGAATTGCTGATTGTTAAGGACCCAGTACATACCGGTATCCTTAACACCCAGTAGATATCTACACGTAAAATATTCCCCCCTAACCTCATTGGTGGTCACGCCCAGCTCCCTTCTGCTTAGTCTCTCCATTTGGAGGAGTTGGTCCAGCTGTCTCCCTCTCTTCCACGCACATTTTCAGAGCCGCTGGAGCTATTCCTGGCAGTCCCGTCCAGTCTACCCAGCTTCTCCCTCCTCTGCAATGTCCGATGGCAGGCTCCACTATGATTGCTTTGCCTGGCCGCTCTCTGCACCACCGGCCAAACCACTGAATAGCAGAGCCGGCACCTAGCGGTGTCCTAACAACCATCATATGTATTGAGTTACATGTTTTAAATGTGTTGTGTTAAAATTTAACAAATGTAAAGTAGATGTTATCCAATTTGACTGCAAAAGTGGAAATACACCTTAAACTTCTTAAAGCTGATTTTGGATGAACTAGAGAGAAGAGTGAAGGCAAACCACCCTACAAATGCAACAAATTTATGGAAACTTCAGCAGTGGTGTTGGGAAGAACTTTCCTGGAAGTATTTAATTTCCATTGTAGAAAGAATGCCACAAGTGTGTTTGGCTGTCTTTTTCTGCAATAAATACTACTTTAAAGAGTCAGAAATGTTGAATAAATGTTGTTAAAGAAAACATTGCATGATTTCACTTGATGCTCTAATTAATTTACTTTAATTTTAGAGTCTATTTTCATGCATATAAGGCATTTGGCACATTAATAATACCACCTCGGCCACATTCAGTTTTGTTGTAGGCTGACAAATTGCAAAAAAATGTAAAAAAAAATATCATTTTATGCATAACTAAAGGCGTGAAGAGGTTTGTTTGTAAACAAATTTTAGCCTTCATGTGTGATCACCATGATTGGCTGTCATGGTGATCACATCATTGAGAACCAATTTGATTTGCTTCCAATCACTGATTGGAGACCTGTGACTGTCAGATCTACTGAGGTGCACCTTGATAGTTTAGCTGCAACAAAGAATAACATTATCACAGCATGTTAATCTACATGCTGGAAAAGACTGTAAGTGAGGCCCCTTTCACACTTGTGCGACCTGAAAGTCGTCCAATGTGGACGTGATTTTTTGCTACGCTTTTGCCAGGACTTGAAGCAATGCCTGTATAATGTTGAGGTCTAGGGATGTCAATTCGCCTGAAAGTCAGACCAAAGTAATGCAGAGACTACTTTGAAGTTGCTGAAACTTGAAGTCGCACAGATATGAATGGTACTCATTGAAAATCATGGAGTATGACTTGTCATGCGACTTTGCAGTCCCAAGTCGCAGGCCAAGTCGCACAAGTGTGAAAGGGGCCGTAAAGTGTTTGTAAAGGGACAAAAAAAATAACATAAACATTTTAACAAACATCATACTTTCCTGCTCTGTGCAATGGTTTTGCACAGAGCAGCCCCGAGTCCCCCATAGGAACTCTGGGGCCCTCCCTCTTAATGAGTGCCCACATAGCAAGCCACTTGCTATGGGGGCACTCATGCATGCATGCTCGCTCGCGAGCCGGCTCTCTGTCCATAGGACACAGAAAGCGCGGCTCAGCATCCCGCTCTCACCTCACTGGCTGTGATTGAGCAATGGCTCCTGCTGCTGCATCTCAGCCAATGAGGAGCCAGAGACCCATGAGAGCCTCGCTTTCGTGCACTTCGCTGGATTGAGATCGGGCTTAGGTAAGTATTGGGGGAGGCTGAGGGGGGAGTTGCACACTGAAGGTTTTTTTACCTTTAGGCATAGAATGAAGGCTGGCATACAGGTTTGAGGCTGGATCAGAAGTTACCCTTGACTGATGGAGAAAAAGGAGTAGAGAGGCCTTTGTATTATTCAGCAACAACCGGAGAACGTCTGAATAAAGGTAGTAATGTAGTGGATCAAGTCAATTCAGACTCTAAACACTGTGGAGGTTGGGGGGAGAGAGATTGAGTATCAAAAAGGAAGAGATCCTATTCTTTCAGAGACTTTTGTCCAGTCTGTAGATCTGGTTTTACCCCACTAGGTGTTTTGAGGGGAATCCCGATGCTTCTCAGGACCTTGATAAGAGGTGCAAGAGGTGCAAGTTTTTCTCGATTCATGACTGTTATCTGAGATAGGAATGCATAGAGAGATATCACTGTTCAAAACTAGATTTTGCTTAGCCACTGACATGAGGCATTCTGTGACCTGAAAAAAAATAATGCGACCTAGGACATCCCTAGGTGCAATGTCTAGTAAAAAATTCAGTTTAGGAATCCTATGTGCTCTGTCAATATATAACTCAGGATCATTCCGCATAGGTAGAGATAATTAGGTATCATCGTAAGTATAAGAGCCTTCATTAGTTGCTGAAGTAAAACTGCAATTTATGCTGATTGCACAGATTCAGGAATACTTCGAAATTTAATGTTGTTCCATCTAGATCAGTCTTCCATGTCAGTAAATTTTTTTTTTCAGCCATTGTATTTTAGCAGAGTGATCGTTATGTGCATCAACCAGATTAAGTGCCAAAAACATTTCCTCTGTTTTTAGTTGCTATATGGTGCAGTCTCTTTGTGTGCCTTTGAACAGTATGACTGACATTAGCTAGCATGATTTGGAAGTCACTGTGAAGCGTGTGCCTCAGGAAAAAAAGCATTCTTTTCATGGTGTGCTCTGAGATAGGCTGATCAGCTACAGGGAAGGCTTTAATAAAGGGCTGGAAGACTGATCTGCTGTTATACTCTGGGTTTCAGAGGGGCTGGATGGAGATCTATATACAGTACTCTCTCTTCTCTGTCTTGTTTTTACAAGGCTATGTGTAGTGTAAGTAGGTAGTGGGGATGATTCACCCAGACCATGTAGGCTGAGCTGTCAGTATACAGTGCTCCAGGTGTTGCAGAGCTGACGCAGAATGTGCTGTTGAGCTGGGGATCGCCATCTTGGCATTTGAGAACCAGCTACTAGATGAAAATCTGTGAGCTTCTGTCGCGCTCTCACTGCATTGTTCTGCTTTGACCCGTTCTGCCATGATAAGTCACAGTGGAGCCACTAATTATTTCAGGCCGATTGGAGCTCCGGGTTATGTAGCCATCAGCAGCGCCAGCCAAACACGCCCCCTAGTGTTTATTTTCAAATAATTGTTTGGCCTTAGTTACATTGAAATGCTGTGACCTGTTCTGAATGAGACAACCCAAAATATGCATGATCTGAAACAGTTTTGTATACAATAATAAAATAAATTCTAAGAGCTTCACAAACAGGGTCAGTAGCTTCAGAAAACATTGGGTAAAAAAGGTTCAATTACTGAAGTACAAACAGACAAAATGTGCCATGGTTTACCTTTCATTTTACCAGTATTCTATCATCCAAGTGCCCTATTTGTAAGCAGCATGGGTGACGTCTCAAGGTCAGGTACAGTCTGTTTTAGGTGATATTTTAACAGTTTGTCACCTTACCTATCAAATTAACATGGTGACATAAAAGCCATTAGCACTTTAGATAAGGCACATTCTTAGTCCCCCAGGGCAGTTTTAACACATGCTGAAGCTATTGCAATAGCAATGAAGTGATAAAAGAAAAAAACATACCCTTCACTGAGGAACTGATGTTCATTTTAAAGATCTTTCTTCACATTAATAATTAATACAATAATTTATCTGATAGTGCCTGTTTTTATTCTTCACAGTATTAATCATCATTGTTGGCCTATTTCTCATAACATCCAAGGAAGGAATTGTTTCCGATGTTCTGTGTAACTTGCAGAATTTTGATATCAAGACTTTTGATAAAGGGTTTCCTATCTGGGATCATTAAGACCTTTACAGCTATCAAATGTTTTGGTTGAACTTTCTCTGTCAGTTGGTCCGGTTATGTAAAATGAGTAGCACCCGTTCTATATTTTGCTATTTGCACAGTGAAACAAACCTAGGGGTTGATTTAATAAAACTGGAAAGTGCAAAATCGGGTGCAGCTCTGCATAGAAACCAATCAACTCCCAGTGTTTTTTGTCAAAACTTAATTGAACAAGCTGAAGTTAGAAGCTGATTGGCTACCATGCAGAGCTGCACCAGATTTAGCACTGTCTAATTTTAGTAACTCAACCCCCCTAAAAAGCTGAATTCCAATGTTCTTTTCACTAAAACTGAATGGAATGGTCAATCCCAGCATAGATCATACCTCTGTACCACGTTGCTCTGTTGTCTGCAGATCCCCTGATATTCTGGGTTTAGTTGTGGCTTTGTATCATGTGACACTCTGTAGATCCTGCTATTAGACTCTGTTCCTTCCACTGCCACTTCCTGCAGTGCCCAGAGTCTGTAACACTCCCCTTTGTAGTCTTTCAGACTCTGCAAATGATGTAACTTCCTTCACAGCTCTGATGGTGGGTGGGATTGAATACATCCTAATTAGCATTCCCGTCACAACTACAGTAAGAGTCAAAACCTCCTAAGTCCCACTTCACAGATCACAGCATTCATACACAGCCTGTTCTGAAAGCTAGTTTTGCTGCTGCGGGGCAGGATTGAATGGATCACAATTAGAATCCAATTCTGCCCAGTTAAATATGCCGACCAGTGTAAACAGGGAGAGTCCCACCCATCCGATCCTGCCCTCCTGAGGCCCTGCTCTCTGTGAAGTGATTAATTTACATATGAAGGAAACACCTTCATAATAACCTCCCATAGCCCTTCCTCTGTAGTCTTGCAGTAAGCCATTCTTATTTGGCATGCTGCAGGGCAGAAATGACACAGGAGGAGGTATGACACATTTACACTTTTCACAATCCACATGAAGGCCCAGAAACACCCACAGTAACCCTATGATCTACCCACATCAACTCCCAGAACTGATACAAGTGACTCCTATAGCCCACCCTGAGGCTACAGAGGCTCAGCGGATCATGGGACATGTAGTATCAGCACTAGAAAAGGAAGGAAACAGGAAGTCACATAACTGTGAAATTCAGCCAGGAGGAGGAGTGACAACACAGACACAGAAACCTGCTGTATACAGCTAAAAGAGGTAAGTTACATAACCTGACAGTGGTGTTGTGATTTATTTACATGCACAATGCATCTGTTATTTTGGGGAGGAAAAGCTGGAGTTCTTCTCTAAATTCTTCTAATATCAAGAGCATTCCCACACTCCATAACATTACCACATGAAGAGTAGCATCTACCGAAGCTCGCTAGATATAACTCACAGGTTTTCTGTAAATCCAAAAAAGAAAGGTAATGTTCTTGTTATAGCTTCAGAGTTTGGGGTACCCCTGGATTTCCCTTACACCACAGCACTAGAGGTGTAGAGCAATTGCCCATTTTACACTTTATTGCTAATTTCTTTTACAGTCAATACATTATTATCAACCTCTCACTTTTCTTCCTTTAAACTTCTGCACAATTTTATAGGGTCAAATAAATCTGCTCTCAAAATGTATAGCAGGGTGCTTTTCACTTGCTATTTCATATTATTTCTTTCGTCTCATTATTTTAAAATATTGTGACGTAGAGGAAGGTTCACTGGTAAGCGTTTTTCAAGGTATCTGCAAGGAATATCAGGTTCAGGAAAGCCTCTTTTCAAGCCTACATTTCTGTAGATACTGTGATCAAAAAAATATATTGCTGTGTGACACGTATTCTGGCCGGATTCTTCTTTCAGCAATTCCATATAACAGCACAGTTGGAAATAGTTGAATACCTTTAGTTTTCCTAGATCAAAATGATCCAGCCTTACAGAAACATGGTGCAGGGCAAGTGGTCTCTTATGTTGAATGGCCAAGTGTATCTAAAAGTTAAAGAACCATTACTGAAAGAATTGGAAAATAATGATTTCCACCTACTGTGAAATGCTATATTTTCATGTAGCTCCCAGAACCTAAAGAATATACCAGGACGGAAATGTAATGTTTTTCAATTGTGATAACTTGAAAAGTTTTAACTATTCCTGAGTTTTAAATATGAAACTTTACATGTTTCCTGTTCCACCGTAATCATTAATCAAATACGGTAGGTGACATTATGCAGGAATAATCTGTTTATGGTGTGTGTGAGTAAGTTCTGGCAGAGAAAGGGTGCCTGATAGCTTAGGACAGGTAGCATATTGGAGTAGTCAGATTGGAGGCAGGTAGGTTTTTGCCCACCATTGTGGATGCAATGGTTGCTGAGGCTGAATGTGAGCTGTTTGCTTTCAGACAGGCACAAGAATCAGACCAAAGTCTTTGAGTGAAACTGAATGAGTCTGCACTGGAATAGGCTGGGAATGTGACCAAGCCAGGGACTACAGTAAACTTAGACAGGAGGCTGGAAATCATGTATTGCTTTTGAAATATCCCCTGCAAAGGTGGATCATTTAGGTTTATTCCCATATACACTTATACAATTGTTCATTCTACAACCCCTGGACAAAATGATGGAATCACCACTCCTGGAAAATGTTCACTCAATTGTTTAATCGTGTAGAAAAAAAAACTAATCACAGACATGCCTCAAAACTATTTTCATTTAACATTCCAACCTTCTGACTTTAAGAAACAGTTAAAAAAAGAAAAAAAAAACTGTAGTCAATTGCAACTGTTTTTGCAGATCAAGCAGAGGAAAAAAAAATATGGAATCACTCAATTCCGAGAAAAATATTATGGCATCGCCATGTACAAATATCCTGAAAAATAATGTCATCATCACCAAACTTTCTTTCAATTGATGGAAAAGTGTCTAAAATCTCAATATAAACTTGTGCATTTCTTGAGGATTTAAAGACTGTCATCTCCCCTGTACCTTTACCTGACATGCAACCCCATATCATCAGTGATTGTGGAAATTTGCATGTTTTCTTCAGGCAGTTGTCTTCATATAGTTCATTGGAACGACACCAAGCAAAAGTTCCAGCATCATCACCCTGCTCAATGCAGATTTGTGATTCATCACTGAATATCACTTTCATCCAGTCATTCACAGTCCATGATTGCTTTTCTTTAGCCCACTGTAACCTTGTTTTTTTCTGTTTAAGTGTTAATGATGGTTTTTGTTAGTAGAAATCAAATGGGAAGGTTGTTAAAGGGAAGCGTACTGGTAGACCAAGGAAGACCTGAAAGTGCCAAGATAGAAATCTTAAAGCAATATGCCTTAAAAACAGAAAATGCACAACAAAACAAATGAGGAACAAATGGTCAGAAACTGAAGCCAATGTCTGTGACCGAACTGTAAGACATTGGCTAAAGGAAATGGGATTTGGTGAGTTTGCACAATTTCAATCCCGCAGCAGTGTGAACCTAGGCTTAAAGCCAGAAGGTTGGAATGTTAAATGAAAATAGTTTTGAGGCATGTCTATAATTATTTTTTCTTACACAATTAAACAATTGAATGAACATTTTCTAAAAATGGGGATTCTATACTTTTTGCCAGAGGTTGTATTATACAGCTTGCTGTTCCTTGTATTCCACCAATTGGCAAATAAATGTAATTGCATGGATGGTGGCTGTGTGACATCTTCTTTTTGACATACTGTATATATTGCAGTAGAACACTGATAGTTTTGCGAGTCCAGTGGCACAACACATTTGAGGGCTGCCCCTCTGCGCTATAGTAAAGTTGTCATCATTAATCACTGTGTCTGTCAGTGCATTTGCTAAATGCCAGTGCTAACTACTAGCTGTCAGTAATTCTTAGTGAGTTATATTTCCATAAAGAAGACAGAGGGTTGTTATCCTGCTTTATTTGCAAAGGCAGTCTGAAAAGTTACCCATGTATTTGAGATGATCAATACCCAATGATGAATTTTTTAAGGCAAATAGTGTTCAGCTTTGTTAGATTTCTTTTGTTGTCTAGCTGCCATTGACTTTAAATAGGTAATCCAGAGCTAGGGATGTTGTCCTGCTATACTCCTTTTGCCTCCATAACTATAAAAACCCATGTTGTACATTTGGAGTATATATATTAATAGAATGTCTTTATACAAGCAAGATATATCAGCCTTTGAATTAAGTCAAAAGTGTATTCTTCCTATGACGTCTATAGGTAGCTTTAGGCAGACTTGGTTTAAAGGTCTGTTTTTTTTTTTTGTTTTTTACTGAACATCACTGAGTTAATTAGGAAGTTATAGGGGCAGTGTTGCAGGCTAGGTTGCTACTTGTTCTGTGTCTGTAAAAACATCCCCATGAATCAACGCATTTTTTTTTGTGAGCAGCCTCAATGCAGTAATAAAAATGGAAAGTATAGTGTTTGTACTTTGTTTTAATTTTATTTTATTTTTTTGGTCCGATAAATATCTCAAACTTACTACATTCTTCTGCTGTCTGCAAGTTTTCTGCAGTTCTTTACTTCTATGCTGTAAATGGTGTGCACATTATAGGTCTGCCTGTGCTGTACTCCTCTTTCTTGTCACTATCATCAGATCAGCCAATTTCTAATCTCGTGTGATATTTCTGAAGGCTGCCTCCATCTCCAAGGTCCTTTACAGTTTTTTTGGTTCCGAATTTTACCATTGAAGCTTTTGTAGCTAAGTAGCAATATTATTGGATAGGTCACAATAAAACAGCCCCATGGTCCATATACTTTTACAAAAACTGGGCAAAAAAATGGGTAGTGGCACTGCTAAATGGTTTAATACATTGGTCCATCAGTAAGTCCTTGAAGTGGAATACTCAGTATATATAAAATGGCAGAGATGAAGAGGGGGGACCTGTATACATTACTTTAACAGTCCAGAAAACCTAGGCAGCCTTTGAGGGGGAAGTTGAGAGCAGACTCCAGATATACAAAAAAAAGAGAAACACAGGCACCTCTAGGTTAGAACTGTAAGGGCGCTCCTTCTTTAAACTAATGGGACCTTGGCTGATAACAGCTATATATGTGCCTTTAAACACTGCCATCTAGTGAAAAGTGTGTGAAGTACTTTCCAACATGAAATACCCAGAGCAAAATTAATATAGATATACACACACTGTTAACCGCCTATGGTTCAACAGAAATGATATAACATCAACTATTACCATCTCTTATGTAGGACTGCAAGCCCTGAGCCAAGGGCTGAAGATAGTGATCAATGTATTTGGACAAACCCTGTTATGCTGTCCATGGCGGCTATAATGGTTCTACCTGGGGGATCTATGAGACTTTTGTGGATTTTTGGGATATGATAAAAATATGGCGTACCCGCCTATTAGAGCGACTAAAGTCATATAAATGGCATAATGACTATATTTGGATGTCTCTGGATGTAAGTTCTTTATACACATAGAGAATTTGGATTAGCAGCTCTGGACCATTTTCTATTCCATGACCAAAATATGAGTAATAGGCAAGGTGGGTTCATCTTGCAATGCACCAAGTTCTGTCTTACACATAATTACTTTAATTCCGATGATCAATATTATGTGCAAGTCAAAGGCACTGCCATGCTAGCCAATTTTTACTCCCTCATATGCCAATCTATCCATGGGCATCTGGGAGCACCAATACATTTGGCAAAATAATCCCAACTCTAAACATCTTATTTATTATGACAGGTACATAGATGACGACATTATCATCTGGAATGGCTCCAGTAACAACATCCAGGATTTTGTCAATCATTACAACATCAATTCACATGACTTTAGTTTCACATATGTTACAGACCCAGACAAATTTGCCTTTCTCGATCTGGAACTCTATCATACTACTGACGAAATACACACTAAAAACTACTGTAAACCGACAGCAGGCAACTCACTATTACACTACAAAAGCTGCCACTACCACAAGTGGAAAAACAACATACCCAAAGGGCAATTCTGCCGTTTGAGATGTAATTGTACCAAAATAACAGACTATACAGAACAAAGCGACTTACTCACTAACAGACTCAAGGACAAGGGCTATCCAGAATCCTTGATTAAACAAACTTCTACTCATTAATCATAAGACGTACCCACCAAAACAAAGGGGCCTTTGACCAATTAGTTTGCTTAGTCACCAGATTCCATTCTGATCACAATAATATGGAATCAAATCTCAAAAAACATTTTTCCGATATTGCTTGAGAATACACATCTCAAAACTATCCTCCCCAACTTCCCCAGAGTCACATACAGAAAAGCACCAAATATTAAAAATAAAATCGCACCAAGCAAGCTAAAATCTCGCCCCACCAATTTGATACCCCAGATATGCCTCATACCATTACAGGGTATGTTTGAATGTAAAAAAAACACTATGCATAACATGTAGTTTTGTAGTACATGACAAGAACCAATTTACTACCAAGAACAAAACCTACAACATCAGTGAATTTTATAACTGTTCATCTGATTATGTGGTTTACTGCCTTAGCTGCCCATGTCACCAACTTTATGTAGGTCGTATTATCCGCGCCCTCTGACAGAGATTCAACGAGCACCGGATAAAGGTTGAGGAAGGCAAAGATAAACACAGCGTTCCTCGCCACTTCTCCCAATATCACAAGAAATCTACTGAAGGCCTAAAAGTGTGGATCGTGGAACAGATGCCTATGAATCTCTGAGGCTGAGCAATTCCATAGACTCTGCAAACGCGAAACATATTGGATCTGCTCTCTCGACACTCTCTCACCAGGGGGACTTAACGAGGAATTAGAGGTGTCTACTATACCAGTGATGGCGAACCTTGGCACCCCAGATGTTTTGGAACTACATTTCCCATGATGCTCATGCACTCTGTCGGTGAGCATCATGGGAAATGTAGTTCCAAAACATCTGGGGTGCCAAGGTTCGCCATCACTGTACTATACTATAACAGTTCCCTACAATAATTGCCTTTCTTCCCCCTTTTCCTTAGGTATCTCTTCCTTACCAAGGTGGTTCTCATATAAAATATTTTTCTGTCTTGGGGTGGTGGGAGGTTTGTCCTAATAGTAAGTAAATATAGTGTTATTGTTCATGTTTAATCAACCCCCCCCCCATAATATTTACCCCCCCTCCTTTTCCCTACCCCCCCTCCCCTCTATTTCCCAACAGCCCACTCAAGGCGTAAATACTTCACTACATGATATTATCCCATCATTAATCTATCACACCATATGACATCATCAGTATATATAATATATCCTATTATAGCATAAACCTAAAATATAAATTATTGCCTCGAAATAAATATTCAGGTACTACTGGTCTCTATGTGACATACATACAGAGTATAAAAATATTCTCTTATTTTAATTTATAATTTATATACATATATACACGGTAGAGCTGCACGATTCTGGACAAAATGACTATCACGATTTTTTGCTTAGAATAAAAAGATCACGATTCTCGCGACATAAAATCTTTCAGATTATACAAAAAAATGGGCTCACCTTACTGTTTTTTTATTTTTTATTTATTAAAGTCATTTAAAAAAAAAAAAAATTGCATTTGAAAGACCGCTGCGCAAATACAGTGTGACATAAAATCTTGCAACAACCACCATTTTATTCTCTAGGGCGTCTACTAAAAAAATATATATAACGTTTGGGGGTTCTAAGTAATTTTCTAGCAAAAAAAAAAAAATGATTTTAACTTGAAACCAACAAATGTCAGAAAAAGGTTTAGTGTTTAAGTGGTTAAACTTTTTTCACTTACACACAAAGTCTATTCCATTGACAAATTGTTACAATATTTATACTTATAAGTTCAACTGATAAAGAATGTTATGATTCTTGGCAGACTGCCCAGTTTTTCTCTACTTTTATTTTGATGGCTGTGGCTTCAGAAGAGCAGAGAGAATTCTTTGCATAGCAAGAATCATAAAACACTTTAGTCAAATCGCAATAAGCGTATATTGATTGGTTTGCGCAAAAGTTATAGCATCTACAAAATAGGAGATAGATTTATGGCATTTTTATTATTATAATTTTTTTTTTACTAGTAATGGTGGCGATCAGTGATTTGCGGCGGACAAATGGGACTCCTTGGACACATTTTTGGGACCAGTGACATTTATTCAGTGATCAGTGCTATAAAAATGCACTGATTACTGTATTAATGTCACTGGCAGGGAAGAGGTTAACACTAGAGGCGATCAAGGGGTTAACTGTGTTCCCTAGGTGTTATCTAACTGTGGGAGGGGATGGGACTGACTAGGGGAGGAGAGAGATCGTTGTTCATATTTAGTATGAACACGCGATCAGTCTCCTCTCCCCTGAGAGAACTGGGATTTGTGTGTTTACACACACAGATCCCGGTTCTCGCTCTGTCACAAGCCATCGTGGGTGCCCACCAGGGACTCGCATCGGCTCCGGGGACATGCTGCGGGCGCACACGCGCGTGCCTCCTACAGAATCTTAAACGGCCGATGTACAGATCCGACGGCTCACCCAGGGGAGCCATCCTGCCGCAGTATAACTGCCGCGGCTGGTCAGAAAGCGGTTAAGGAGATTCATCCTCTCTATTTGTTTACCATTATCATTGAAAGTGAAAGTAAAAGAAAATCTTAAATTTGAGTTGTCCCTAGAAAAGTAATATAGGGGAAATCTTCCAATGGGGACACTAGTTCTGATGACCTGGGGGTCCCCATAGAATTCCTTTAATGTGCAGGGATTTCCTCGCACTTCCTGTTTGGCTATGGGACAGAAAGTGAAAAAAAAAGTTTTGCCAATAGTTTTACTTTAAGCTCCACTCCCAAGTTCTTCCTTGTGTAGCCCTGCCTGTTGCTACACAACCTTTGTGAAAAAACAGCATTGGCTGTATCCAGCTCCCAATGCCCAATGCATGCTGCTTGGCCCATGCATTCCTATGGCTAGAGCATGTAATCCTCTGAATGGCCTAGGTCACCTTGAGTACTAATCAACCTTAGAAATTAATGAGGCAAGTAGCACACATGCGGAGCAGGGTGTTGTTGGAACTTTCTAAGACAAAGGCTGTGCAGAGCCAAGCAGGGCTTCACAGTGACAAACTCTGGAGTGGGAGGCAATTGTTAGGTTGATGGCTGTCACTCAGGAAAGTAAGGAGATTTAACATTTAAAGGACAACTAAAAATAAAGGTGTCTTAATATTTGCAGAGTGTTCGAAACAAAATAATGCCACGGTTGCATTCCACAGCAAGCGCACACAATTTATTGGCTCGTTTACACCAGATGTGTTAAGCTGTGTTGATCTAGATTTCTAGCTCTCGCTCTAACGTTCGCGGCAATATCTCACGTGTGTGTGGTGCGAACACCGTTTACATAAGCAGTATGCGTTCGCTTCTGCACGTGAGCACGGAGGGATAAGGTGCTTTAAATTTTTTTAAATTTATTTACATTTACTCCAAATCTCTCCTCTACCTTTGAAAACAAAAGATCCAAAAAAAATTTTTGATTTTTTTAAATTTAAAAAAAAAAAATATTTTTACCTATGCCCTAGACCAGAAGTGACGTTATGATGTCAGTCCGGTCCTTCTAGATCATAGAAGTGATAGTTTCCTGGGATTACCAGTACGAACGGTAAGCCTGGGAAAAAAACTCCCACTGCTTCTAAATGTGATCCAGAGGCTAATCAGCCACTCAGAATGTTTTTATGAGAAACAGAATAGCCGGCTGAAAAAAAAATTACTAGGATTATGGCTAATAGCTTCAGCCATAACCCTGGTAAATAACTTCAAAGCCGCAACGTATAGATACGTGTTTCGGTTGGCAAATGGATATAGTAGGGCAGGAAAATTGCAATCAATAGCTTCCTATGAACCAATATGTTTCATAGGAACTGACTTACCCATCAAAGAAGAGGGATTTACTTTATTAAAATTTTTAATGGTTTGACCATATTCTCCCAAATGGTTAACCAATAAGGGTAAAGTTTGGGCTCTTCCAAATTTAGGTGTCAGATTAGCATAAAAGTTGCATTTTGGGCAGTTGTAGTAAAGTATATGACCGATATAATCTGGTCTAACTGCGAAGAACATTATTGGGGCTGAAAAAACTAACCAAAATCAGTTATCATTAATTAAAATTGTTGACAACAATTTTTATTATCAATTAGTTGGTCAGCCGATTAGTTGCCCTGCATACAGAGTGCATTATTACAGAAACCTTTCTCACTACCCTGCTGGACTTCAAAGATCTTCCGCCAACATTCGTAGTGGAGAGAGCACACAGAATGCCACCGATCCAAGGTGCCCCACCATGGCCATTCTTCAAACTCAGCAGAGATATTTACCCCATATGCAAGTATATGGGGTAATATGCACAATGCTGGTATTTACCTTCCAAGACCTACAAAGCCTTGGCATTACTGAGATATTGTTGTGTATGTTTATACTGAAGTCACTCATGCATAGCCAGGTTATCACTCAATCACGGCACACTGACCCATGCCATTGTCTTCAGAGCAACTTGCTGGTGTATGCATCTTTCTTCGGCACAGGCGCTTGAACTTTCAAGGGTCTGCTGATGTTTTTGGAAATCCCATGTGACTAGTGCGCAAACACAGGATTTGTTATTGAGGCCTAAAGCAACATTTGAGTAAGTAATGGCCAGAAAGAGACAAAGATGGTGCTGGCTTCAGAACTAATGGAGGTTAAGTGCACCCAGAAATATAGTTTGGATCATAATTTTGCCAGAGAAAGCATTTAGTAAGCAAATACTTACCTTTTTGAATGAGGTTCTGTTTTTTTAATGGGGTCCGAATGCAGGGTTTACTACTCCCTCAGTTTTCATTCTAAGTATTTTATTATCAGAGGCTAAACATGCAAAGGATATCACTACATTGTTTTATACTGTAGCTCAGGCCTAAAACACTGATGGTAAAGTGGTAAAAGATGGATTGTGGGATTCAGGAAGAAGGGACAGCTGGGAGGTGCCATGTATTCTTTGTTGTTGCTCGGAGCAAGAGAATTGCACATGAGCAGCTCAGGAATTTACATTGGTCTATAATTAAACAGAACACTATGATTTCTTTATTAGTAAATACTGCCTTGGCAGACACCCAGACTACTGTGACAGTAACTTAAAGAAAAATTGGGAATGGCTTCTAATGTAGTACTAATTATAGGCACTGTCAACACTCATAGAGGAGGATTAAAACTATCTAATTATTCATGCTTTTAAATGTTTTAATTGTTTAAAATCCCCTCGTCCTCCATTTAAATTAAAGTTTAATCAGTAGTTTAATTCAGAATGAGCCCATCAGAATATATTTTTCAAACATAGCAGTTTAATTTTTTTTTCTTTATTTAAGGATTCAATTACATTTTAGAAGCTGTAAAGGCATTTTATTCTCGTAAAATTTCTTGCATCAAATACAATAGGGGGGATTTACTAAAACTGGTGCACACAGAATCTGGTGCAGCTGTGCATAGTAACCAATCAGCTTTTACGTTTTAAGGGTGTGCGACTTGTCATGCAACTTTGGACATGACAATTCGCAGCTCGTTCTATTCAATGGCACCTGTTTAGATCTGTGTGACTTAAAGATGCAGTGGTTTTGAAAAGGCACCTGCACTACATTGGTGCGACTTTTGATGCAACTTAGGTCTATTGAGTGTAAAGTTGGATCAAAGTCGTACTCAAAGTCACATATAGGGCACACTGTAAATTGTGCAACTTTGGAGTTGCACTAGAATGAATGGTACCTACTGGCAAAGCTTAATTGAACAAGCTGAAGTCAGAAGCTGGTTTGTTACTATGCACAGCTGCACCAAATTCTGTGTGCACCAGTTTTAGTAAATCTCCCAGAGTGTATCTGTACTAGAGGTCGACCGATATGGGTTTTTCTCTGGCCGATGCCAAAGCCGATATTTAGAAATCACGGTGGCCGATGGCCGATATATGATGCCGATTTTTTTGGGCCGATATATTAGGCCGATTTCTTTTTTTTTTTTTTTCCTTCATCTCATAAAATCTAACAGTTAGACCCCTTTTACACTGGGGCGATGCGCTGGCAGGATGTTAAAAAAAAAGTCCTGCAAGCAGCATCTTTGGAGCGGTGTATACCGCTGCTTCACCACTCCTTCCCATTGAAATGAATGCGCACCGCTGCCGAAGCGCCTGCAAAGCGTTTTGGCAGCAGCGCTTCAGGGGCGCATTTAATCCCTTCTTCGGCCGCTAGCTGGGTTATAAGTGCCCCGCTAGCAGCCGAATAGCGCCGCTAAAATGACGGTAAAGCGCCGCTAAAACTAACAGCGTTTTACCGTCAACGCCTGCCCGCTCCAGTGTGAAAGCAGTCTTAAGTAATAAGTGATACAAAAAATTTTTTATATTTAAACATTTATTAAACAAAACAAACCTCCAATCAGTTCACTTGTATGTAGAATTTAGATTAAAAAAATAACTATATCTTAATTATTTAATACACAAAAACAGGTAATCAAAACTTTTGGACGAAAAAAAATGGGCTAACTTTACTGCTTTTTTTTAATTTTTTCATTTCATTAGTGTATTTTTTTTTTTTTTTTTAATTGCGTTTGAAAGACCGCTGCGCAAATACCGTGTGACATAAAATATTGCAACAACCGCTATTTTATTCCCTAGGGTCTCTGCTAGAAAAAATATATATAATGTTTGGGGGTTCTAAGTGATTTTATAGCAGAAAATACAGGATTTTTACTTGTAAGCAACAAGTGTCAGAAAAGATTTAGTCTTTAAATGGTTAAACTGAGAACTTCTCCACGGAGTTCAGTCTATTGATAAAAGAACCTGAAAGAGATACAAATGTATCTTCTTATCAGACTTGGCAGGCTGCCCAGAGGAGGAGAGAAGATAACTTCAGACAACTTGCATTGACTAATACAGAAGTCATTTGCAAGTCCCGCAGTATAATCGGCTTTTTTTATCAGCACAATCGGCCGATGCCGATTAAGTAAAAAGAGCCAAATATCGGCCGATATATCGGCCGGCCGATATATCGGTCGACCTCTAATCTGTACTCACTTAGTATATACATGAGTTATATGCACGTCTATATATTAGTCCATCTGTTGACCAGGAACATTGGAAAAAGATTAGACTTTGGAATTGAAGGGGAGCTTTCTTGTGTCAGTGGCAGCCCATACGCATGTCTGGGGGGAAGGTAGTATGTGTTTGAGTTGTATCAGCCTGAGCATTTAGCAGATCGCTTTATTTTGCTGTCTTCTTTCGTTGTGTTGTCTCCCGCTGTCTGCCATTTCTCATATAGCCATGGGGCGTCGTCATCCGGAGATGTCAACCAGAGAACCGCCCCTTGTGATACCACCTCAGATTCCGATAAGCCCCCTGCAAATAAAATAAAAGTTCTCAATTGGAAGCTTTAGAAAAAAACGCAATAATTGTTTAATGTTTAATTGTATTATTTTAAACATTAGAGAATGGCGTGTGCAGTAAATATAATGTTTTCAATTATGTGTGTGTGTATGTATGTATGTATGTGTGTGTGTTTGTGTATATATATAATTATTTTAAAATTTATTTTAGGGGGGTGGGCAGGATTCGTTATTGCGGTAATTACGCTTTAAGACCTCCTCTCCCCCTCCTCTTTAACATTTGGCACTTTTTTTGGCACTGGTTTTGACAGGTACGCTTTTCCACTTTCAGGTGGCAATAAAAGCTTTTTATCCCAAAGGAGTTTAACCCACCTATCTTATATGTATACATATTTTGTTACAAGAAGCAGGTAGGACATGGAGGTTATTGTAGATATTAGATAAAAAATGTCACCGTAATGATTTGCGGTTAATGACATGTTTTGACTTGGTTAGAAACAGGCAATACATATACACAATTTGTCAGAAGAAAGTAAACAAGCGCCCCTTTTTTTCCAGTCAGCGTCATTTTACCACACTGGTTGTGTGAACGGATACTAGTTATTGCAAAAATATTAGTGATAGTTGGCAAAATGTCAGCTCGAAGATGACATTTTAGAAAACTAAAGAAGATATGAAGACTTGAGTTCCTCTATTAAAAAATATTTACCAAAGTTTATTGTTATAACTAGTTCCCTCTGTATAGAAAAGCCACTCATTGTGATGGTTTCTTTAAAGAGGAGCTCCAGGCTCTTTCAGAAAAAAAATAAAAGTCAGCAGCTACAAATACTGTAACTGCTGACTTTTATTATTAGGTCACTTACCTGTCCAGGGATCCTGTGATGTCAGCACCCCAGCTGATTTTTCAATCTTGTAAGGAAAAGACAATGAGATCAGCCGGATGTGGGAGTGGGTACCTGTCAAAACCAGGTACCTGCTCCCTCTGAAAGGTGCCGTATGTGGCAGCGGGGCGGGGGGGGGGGGCAAACAAGCAGAGCTTGCCCTTTTAGGTGGAGCTCCGGTTTAATAAGATGATGACCATCATGGTGACTACACTCTCACAATCAACATTGACTATTTTTAATCCTTATGCTGCTAGCATTAGTAAATAGATAGGGAATTACAGTATCTCAGAAAAGTGAGTACACCCCTCACATTTTTGTAAATATTTTATTATATCTTTTCATGTGACAACACTGAAGAAATGACACTTTGCTACAATGTAAAGTAGTGAGTGTACAGCTTGTATAACAGTGTAAATTTGATGTCCCCTCAAAATAACTCAACACACAGCCATTAATGTCTAAACCGCTGGCAGCAAAAATGAGTACACCCCTAAGTGAAAATGTCCAAATTGAGCCCATAGTATCAATATTTTGTGTGGCCGAAAAGGAGGGGAGGACTTGGATATAAAAAAATATAGTAAGAGAGAGAAACTCCAAAGGGAACCACGCAGCCGTGTAATAGTTACAAAAATAGAAAATATTTTTTAATAAGATTTCCACAAAAGGGCAACATTCACCACACCACAGTAAAAACCATTAAAGACAACAAAGAAAAAGACCCGGGCTCACATGCATTACCCACTATCACATCAACAGTCAACCGTATGCAGGGATGAGGCACTTAGTTGCAAGCTAATGATGGCCAAGGAATTGCTGAGATAGTGTGAATCTTGCTAGACCAATGGTTTGGACACATCAAAAATAGTCCTTGTAAACAATGAGCGGAACCAATCCATCCGTATTGTGTGAACTGCTTGTTGATTACACAGATGCCTGCAGGCACTTATGGGAAGATGAAGGATCAGATCAACTAGCATGTGCAAAGGCTGACAGGGGAACAGAGGCAAGGGGGACTACCTGTTGATGTCACGTTTTTTTAAATATTTTATTATATTTTTCCATGTGACAATACTGAAGAAATGACACTTTGCTACAATGTAAAGTAGTGAGTGTACAGCTTGTATAACAGTGTAAAATTGCTGCCCCTCAAAATAACGCAACACACAGCCATTAATGTCTAAACCGCTGGCAACAAAAGTGAGTACACCCCTAAGTGAAAATGTCCAAATTGGGCCCAAAGTATCAATATTTTGTGTGGCCACCATTATTTTCCAGCATTGCGTTAACCCTCTTGGGCATGGAGTTCACCAGAGCTTCGCATGTTGCCACTGGAGTCCTCTTCCACTCCTCCATGACAACATCATGGAGCTGGTGGATGTTAGAGACCTTTCACTCCTCCACCTTCCATTTGAGGATGCCCTACAGATGCTCAATAAGGTTTAGGTCTGGAGACATGCTTAACCAATCCAGCTTCTTTAGCAAGGCAGTGGTTATCTTGGAGGTGTGTTTGGGGTCATTATCATGTTGGAATACTGCCCTGCGGCCCAGTCTCCGAAGGGAGGGGGTCATGCTCTGCTTCAGTATGTCACAGTACATGTTGGCATTCATGGTTCCCTTAATGAACTGTAGCTCCCCAGATTCGGCAGCACTCATGCAGCCCCAGACCATTACACTCCCACCATGATGCTTGACTGTAGGTAAGACACACTTGTCTTTGTACTCCTTACCTGGATGTCACCACACACGCTTGACACCATCTGAGGCAAATAATTTTATCTTGGTCTCATCAGACCACAGGGCATGGTTCCAGTAATCCATGTCCTTAGTCTGCTTGTCTTCAGCAAACTGTTTGCGGGCTTTCTTGTGCATCATCTTTAGAAGAGGCTTACTTCTGGGATGGCAGCCATGCAGACCAATTTGATGCAGTGTGCGGCGTATGGTCTGAGCACTGAAAGTCTGACCCCCCACCTCTTCAATCTCTGCAGAAATGCTGGCAGCACTCATACGTCCATTTCCCAAAGACAACCTCTGGATATTAAGGTGAGCACATGCACTCAACTTCTTTGGTCGAGGATGGCGAGGCCTGTTCTGAGTGGAACCTGTTCTGTTAAACCACTGTATGGTCTTGGCCACTGTGCTGCAGCTCAGTTTCAGGGTCTTGGCAATCTTCTTATAGCCTAGGCTAGTGATGGCGAACCTTGGCACCCCAGATGTTTTGGAACTACATTTCCCATGATGCTCAACTACACTGCAGAGTGCACGAGCATCATGGGAAATGCAGTTCCAAAACATCTGGGGTGCCAAGGTTCTCCATCACTGGCCTAGGCTATCTTTATGTAGAGCAACAATTCTTTTTTTCAGATCCTCAGGGAGTTCTTTGCCATGAGGTGCCATGTTGAACTTCCAGTGTCCAGTATGAGAGAGTGAGAGCGATAACACCAAATTTAACACACCTGCTCCCCATTCACACCTGAGACCTTGTAACACTAACGAGTCACATGACACTGGGGAGGAAAAATGGCTAATTGGACCCAATTTGGACATTTTCGCTTAGGGGTGTACTCACTTTTGTAGCTAGCAGTTTAGACATTGATGGCTGTGTGTTGAGTTATTTTGAGGGGACAGCAAATTTACACTGTTATACAAGCTGTACAGTCACTACTTTTACATTGTAGCAAAGTGTCATTTCTTCAGTGTTGTTACATGAAAAGATCTAAATATTTACAAAAATGAAAGGAGAGTACTCACTTTTGTGAGATACTGTATATCATATTTAATTTTTTAAATATATATTTTTTAACATTTCTTCAGCTACATCCTGGTTTCCAAACCTAGGAAAATGTCATACATCCCAGGAGTCCTCAGGTGGGGATGAGTAGCTTTCTCGTCTAAGCACACTCCCCTGCCTGTATGCCTGAGCTAAGGGCAGACTGATTCCAGAAAGTAAATGCTACATGAATCCTCTGCCCTTACTCAAGATGGCCACAGCCAGGAACGATAGGGGCGCGTTTTTCAAAGTGATTTTTTAACAAAATAAAGCATGAAGACATGGATGGATGTGGGAGTTTGCTTTGAATATTAAAAATGAATTAAATGGCATTTTTGGTTTGTAGTGCTCAGATGCGATGCAGTTCATATACACTGAAGACGTAGAATCTTCTGTTGTTCATAATCTTGGTGAAGCTTATATTTATAGAATTCTGTACTACTATTCCAAATCACTGCTCTTTATCTTTCATCAGAATTCATTATTTTCTTTGTGCATTTAATACATGAATGGCTGCATAGCAAGGGGTAGTTAAGATGTGATAAGTACAGTAACACAAAGCAGCAGTTGTGTCTGCAGTGCAGAAAGTTAAAGGGTAACTCCACTTTCGTGGGAAAATAAATAGCAAAAAAAAAATATAATATAGCATATACAGTTGCATCACAAGTCATATTGTAATTGAATGTTATTAAGTTAGGCTAGGTTCACAACTGTGCGGGTGGTTCCTGCTGCGGGTCTGCACCTTTTCCCGCAGCCAGAACCATTTGCACAGAAAAATGCAGGAGATGCATGCGGGTGCCATTAGTCCTAATGCCATAACGCACGCACTGCACTTGTGATTTCTCTGTGGGCTGTAATTCCAATGAATGGGCTGTGGTGCCCGTGCAAAATGTGGCACGCAGAGCTGCATCAATGTGAACCTAGCCTTACCTTTCCTTTTCAATCCGCACTTCTGCAATTTCCTGTGGAATGCAATGCAATATGGCAACCTGGAGGAATTCTGTACACAGATGGCGCACAGAACGTGCCCCATAAATGTCATTTTCTGCTTGTGTGATTGGCTTACTGATTTTTCCAGACGTCTGCATTAAGATACAAGTCAGATTTTTAACATCCCTACAACAAAAAATGTATTTTTTCTGGTGAGATATTCTCAAAGGGAAACCATGTCTAAAGGGATGCAGACCTTGCCATTGTCCTCATTAGAATCCTGCAGGTGCAGCAACTGATTGATAAGTAGAAAATCACTCCCAGTCAATTCCCTTTGCACATGGACACAGACAAACGAACAACTATTTCTTCAGAAAATCAAAATCTAGTAATTTGCAACAAAGTTAAAAAAGTTGCAATGTACATAGACCACCCAGAGGGAAATGTTTTTTTTCTCAAATTAAGTGGAGTTATTCTTTAAGGGGAATCTCCCCAATGGGGCACAGACAACAACAATAAAAAATATAACTGACAGGGGTTTTAACCTTTCCATCCTCTATCCAAGTTATAAGTAAAACCTTTTAGCTATAGATATTATTTAAATGAAGCACTACCATGTCAATAAACTATAACTGAAATAAACGGCAGTACCATACAATTGTGTTGCTTTAAAGTAATGTTCCAGGCTACCACCTAACTAGTCCTAAAAATGCCCCCCCCCCCCCCCCAAACACCTATGCTGAATAACCTATATAAGAAAGATGTATTTACTTACCTATTTTCTGGCCACTCTGGTCCGGTCATGTGATCCCCTTCGGCAGCTGCAGAGAAGAGGTGAGAGCATTCAATAACGGCTAGGAATGCCTGGGAGTGGTGACATCACCCATTGGCTTCTATGGCCCATCTATTATCAGTGCTCCCGCCTCTCCCCTGCAGCTGCCACTGGCTGACACAGGGGAGCCGAAACATGTGACCGGAGGTAAGTATATACATCTTTCTTACACGGGTTAGTGAGCATAGGTGTTAGAAGTGGGGAGATTTTTATGACTAGTTAGGTTGTAGCATGGAGTTTAAGGTACCTAAAGCTTTGCTTGTTGTGCATGATATTGGGTGTATATTTAAACAAAATAAAGCATACATAGAACAAATCAGCTGTGATTTTGAATTTCAGTCTACTATATACAGATATACAGTCTTTGCATAAGCTAGGCTTGGGGTCATGCCACACTGATCAATTCTGCTGCTCACCTCAAGCTTTTTATTGTTTCATAGAGAAAATCAGAGTGGGTGCTTAAAATCAGGAATGCTTGTTCTTTTTTTGGGGGGGGGGGCTTAAAATATGAATATAAGGCTAAAAGAACAAATCGGCAAATAGATTGTGTGTTTTTTTTGGAGTTTACCAAACTACAGAGCACCTTTTTTGTGAACTATTAAATGAGTGTAATATTGTGAATGCCTGAGCTTCTGTAATAAATAATAGCAGGGGCTGTCATTGTTGGCCTCCTTATGTATATATGATTTTCATCATACTGGTGAATATTTAAACCTTGAGTATAGCCTCACATAGTATTAAGTTGATAGCAATAAAGAAGTACCATCGTCCAAAATTACATATATGTTGGGGGGGGGGGTGTAAAAATGGGGGGGGTAGTTGCCAAAGCTATCCCATACACATAGATACCCAGAAGAGCTTAAATGGACTTTCTCAGTACTGATATAACCACAAATTGATTAATAATACAAAATTTATTCTGTAACAGTGTTCAAACAATATCTTAAAAACACAACAATGTATACAGAGACAATTTATAAAATAGTACAATGTACACCACACGGGAACTAACTCATAGCAGGTTTCCCCGATACATTTCTGTTCAGGTGGGGTGTAAATATTCCTCTATCAGTTTCGCGGTAAAACCGCTTTTTCAGGAGGATGAATAGGTTTATAAGGAAACAGTGTATTAAAGAAAATATACAAAGGAGTATACAAATTGTACAGGGAGATCGTTCGCAAGGCATAACGGTAGTAGAATGGATACGGGAAGATCTGCTCACCCAAATGGACCAGGCACGGCTAGCAAAGGATTCCAACAGGTGTTCCCCCCCCTCCCCCCCTTCTTGCCAATCTCTTTCTTTTCACTTCAAACCACACATGCACCTTTCTTTGGTCTCCCATCACCGTAAATCTTCACGTATCAGTACTATAACTTTTGATAAAAATTAATTAATATCCACCATTTATACTTGATTTATTTATCTATCCCAATTGGAGATTTTTTTTTGCACTCCCCCTTGTCCGCCGGGGGGGGGGGGGGGGGGAATCTGTTGGAATCCTTTGCAAGCGGTGCCTGGTCCATTTGGGTGAGCAGATCTTCCCATATCTATTCTACTACTGTTATGCCTTGCGAACGATTTCCCTGTACAATTTGTATACTCCTTTGTATATTTTCTTTAATACACTGTTTCCTTATAGACCTTTTCATCCTCCTGAAGAAGCGGTTTTACCACGAAACCGGTAGAGGAATATTTACACCCCACCTGAACAGAAACTGTACTGGGGAAACCTGCTATGAGTTAGTTCCCATGTGGTGTACATTGTACTATTTTCTAAATTGTCTCTGTATACATTGTTGTGTTTTTAAGATATTGTTTGTACACTGTTACAGAATAAAATTTTGTATTTTTAGTCAATTTGTGGTTATATCAGTACCGAGAAAGTCCATTTAAGCTCTTCTGGGTATCTATGTGTATGGGATAGCTTTGGCAACTACCCCTACATTTTGACCCCCCCCCCCAACATACTGGTGAATATGTAGATCCAAGAAGGCCAGCCAAAAAGTCAGAGGTTTCTAATCTCCATTAGACATGTGCATTCGTTTTCGTCCGAATGCATTTTCGTCCGAATTTCAGGTATTTTCGTTATCGTTTTAACAAACGATAACGAAAGTGCAGAGTCCGAAAAACGAAAGATCCGACATAAACAAATGCTTTATTTTCGTTTTCGTTGCTACAACAGTTCGATATAGATAGGAGATTCGACATGATGATGACAATAACAATCTGTGTCCATCAAACCTGTGGTCGAATGTGCCTAACCTTAGCTCTATTAGTCCAAGATTATTCTACATACAGAGAAAAGATTCGACGTAGAGAGAAAAGATTCGACGTAGGGGAGTAAAGATTCGACGTAGGGGAGTAAAGATTCGACGTAGGGGAGAAAAGATTCGACGTAGGGGAGAAAAGATTCGACGTAGGGGAGGAAAGATTTGACGTAGGAGAGGAAAGATTCGACGTAGGGGAGGAAAGATTCGACGTAGGGGAGAAAAGATAAATAAAAATAATGATGATGATGAATGTTATTGGCTGATTGTAACCAAAGAGGTGGAGCAGGAAAATAGCTAGAACTAAGTACACACGTACTTTGGCTTATGGTGTCTGTTGAAAGTTCTAAGAAGATTCGACGGAGCAGGTAAACTATACGGCATTGTACAGTTTAGCTGCTCCGTCGAATCTTCTTTGAACATTCGACAGACACTATAAGCCTTCAATGACAGATTCGACCTTAATTTGGATTTTCGGACGAATGCAATTTTTAACGAAAAACGAAATAAATAAAAACGAATTTCGGGAGTAACTAAATAAATTTATTTTTGAGACGAAAACGAAATTCCGAAACGAAATATTTCAGTGTGCACATGTCTAATCTCCATACTTGTTCTGGATCGGTGATTAGGAGCACATAGTGAAGAGGGTCAGCATAGCAGCCAGACAACTAGAATTTTCAGCAGCAGTCAGTAATAGAAATCGTCACATATCCCTAATGATGGACTGCCTTTAAAAATGGGTTGGCATATGTGATAACTGCTCTGTGGACGATGCCAGGCATAACCCTAGTGAGTAATTATATTAACATAGTAGAATGGTACCAGGAATGTAAAGAGAGCTTGTTATAGCATTAAAATATACTTATGCACTACATAATCTAGAAAATGCTCATAATTAGCATATATTTGCACTAAATGAAAGCGTTTTACAGGTAGTACAAATAGATCAAGCAAGCGAGGAAGTGGGCAAGGACATGTGAGAAAATTCTGCCAGGGCTGCTATAAATTATCCTCCTATAATTTTATTAGACTCTAGAATCAATTTCTACTAAGAAGTCACTAATGCGAATATAATAAATGGATTCATATTAAGACTTCTATGGAGACTGATAATAAACCCCATAGAAGGCAATGACTCTAATTATTATAGAAGATCAATTTGTAGAATCATAGGTAGAATTTTTCCCAGTACACTGATCCTTCTTATGTATTTGCTGCTATAAGCCTGATACTGGACCAAAGCATGTATTTAGCATATAGGATAGAAAGTGGAAGGTTCTTTCAGCATGAGAGAACATATAACTGTAATCATAGACTAGAAAAGTTCAGGCTATAATAGAAGCCTAAACCATATCCAGGCATCTTCTCTTGGAATCCCAAAGAGTAAAACGTATGTATCCTATGGTACAGTATGTCTTTTAGAATTGCACAATTATAGTTAACGTACTTGAAATCCTAGAGGAATGGCTCTCTAGCTGTTTAGCTTCTAGCTATCTATTAGCTAGAAACTGAACAGGATGAATTCCTTTAGTAAAAAACAGCCTAATTGTAACAATACTGCATTTATGAATGAAATGCGCAAATGTGCAAATGCTATGGGTTTTTTTTTTGCAGGAACTACTGTTAGTGCTACCCATGCACAGAGTGGGACTAGGCTGTCAAGCTGTGAGCCAAACTGTGCAGGTTACACCAGAAGAGATGCTCTCCCATTCTAATCTGTTGGCAGGTTTATGGTCCCAGCTGTCCCCACCTGCTTCAGTGCCCTGAGGCAGGCCCTCTCTCCTATCTATGTTTTGGCCTGGCACTGGTGATGAGGGTTCAGCTTCCTTATAAACATTTGATTAACATATCAACATTTAATTAAAGGGCAGGTGCACCAGTGTGATAAAGTGTTACATTTGCATTTTATTCAGTGGTGGTGTGTTTACAGCACATACTTTTTAAGAAGGATTAGAAATCAGAGAGGAAAGAAGCTGCAGAAGGAAGGCATGCCCAGGAACACTGTCAATGAGAACCTCCCTTATGAGACAGGTGGAAACAAGATTTTATGAGCATATATGTTTCAGGTGATCCTCACTGCCTTGATTAATATAGATCCTTACAAAGTTCAGATGCTCCTCATATAAGCCAGAGTATAGGCTTGTGTTGATGGGCTTTGGGGTTGAGTTGATGGAATCAGTTGACATTCAGTTATAGATACTTCTGGGGTCATTCAGAACTAAAGTGGTTGGAAACCTCAGTCATGGAATCTGAGCAAAGCACATATATCTATAGTCAGGGCTTTTTTTCTCAGAGAATAGGTCCAGGAACTCCCCCCGTCTGAGTCACCCCCTTCTCTCTGCCCCCTACCCACCTCTGACCACCGTCCCTTGATCCCACCCCCTACCCACCTACCAGTACTGCACCTTTTAGAGAGTCCAGAACCAAGTATCATTTTGTGGTGCTAAATCATTTGTATGGAACATATTAATGATAAAAATAAAAGCAGTAAAATAGATCCCCTGCAGCCAGCAACAATAGAATCCCAGCAATAGATCCCCAAACAACAATAGACTCCCCCAGCAACAATGGACTCCACCCCAACAACAGTAGATTTCCTGCAGCAACAGTGAACCACCCGCAACAAAATATCACACCCAGTAACAAAATATCCACCCAAGCAACATTAGACCCCCTCCCCAGCAGCAACAACAACAGATGTCCCAGCAGCCAGCATCAATAGATCCTCCAGCAGCCAATAAAAATAGACCTCTCCCTCAACAGTAGATCCTTTCCAGCAACATAAGACCCCCCAGCAACAATAGATTCCCCATCAGCAACAATAGACCCTCACACAAAATCAGATCCCCACCAGTGACAATAGATCCCCCAGCAGCCAACATCAATAGACCCTCCAGCAAACCCCACACCCCATGCTATTACATACATTCAGTGCTGAAGGTGCCAGAACTGCCCTCCCCTGCGTTCCCGCTGAAAAAAAGCCCTGTCTATAGTATTTACTTATCCCTCTCCACAGCTCTAAGTGGCATTTCTCTCTGGTGCTTTGTTCTTCTGTTTATCAGCATGAGTCACTTTTGAGAAGTTTTCCTGACATGAGATACATTTTGTACTGGGAGGGAGGGGGAGGGAAAGCTTAGAATGGAGCTTGTATATTTACTAAACCGCTCTTCTGCTGTGTGAAGGGGGTAACTACAGTCTCTCCGTACCCTCCTCTGTGCTCCTGACAGATGAAGAAAGATTTTAAACACAATCTGCCCTTTTGAAGGGATGTAGGGAAGAGATTTCTGCAGATAAACAAGTAAAACTTAAGTAGGAGGATTTGTTTCATCTCTGTGTATCACTTTACTGGGTATATGTAAGGGTTTGCAACCACTTTCAACAGTATTAAAGGTGTGGCTTTTAAAAAAAATAACAAACATTTTATACTTACCTGCTCTGTGCAGTGGTTTGGCACAGAGCAACCTCAATCCTCCCCTTCTCGGGTTTCCTGCCAGCGCCCCTGGCTCCTCCCCCTTGACCAGTGCCCTCAAAAGCAAGCTGCTTGCTATAAGGGCACTGGTGCGTACTCACTCCCAAGCCCTGCTCTATACCTCACATAGAGCTGTGGCCAGGCCCCACCCCTGCTCTCTCCTTGTTGGCTCACTGGCTGCGATTGACAGGAGTGGGAGCCAATGGCGCCTGCTGCTGTCTCAGGCAATAAGGAGAGGGAGTCCTGGGCTGGATTGAGAAGGGGCTCAGGTGAGTATTAGGGGGGCGGTGGGGGGAGCAGCACACATAAGGTTTTTTACCTTCATGCGTATAGTGCCTTTACAACCACTTTAACTGATAGGTGCATTTAACCTGCAGTTGATCTCCTTCTGACCTGCATTTGAACTGCTTCAAGCAGGTTTTGCATTCCCTTAGACTTTTGTGGGGATGCAAAATCTGCCTGACGTGAACAAAAGCCCCTAACACAGGTTCTAAATTGGACAGAGCCCTTTGAGACAGCTCTGGAAGTTGAGGGAAAAAAAGGGAAAACATTATGTTTGCAAATGTGCTTGCTTCATCTGCCTGCAGATTTAGTGTTTAGTGCATTTATCCTATAAGTTATATATAGTTAGACAAGAAAGTAAAACACATGAAAAATCAAGGCTATTACATTGTACATTCCATGCCTACTTTGTTTTAGTTAATGGAAACCTGTACTGAGGAAGGCTGTAGAGGCTGGTAGTAATTATGGCTTCTTCTGGAATTATTATTTGCCTGACTGTCCTGGTGATCCAGTGGCTCAAGTACGTTCTGAGTCACTGACTTGGAAATACAATTCATATTAGAAGTTTCTGTGATTTTTCTGATATGCATGCTTTTCCTGATAATAGACTTAAAGCATATTGAAAACAGACAGCCAGGAAACCTGCATTTTCAGAAAAAGGTCAGCAATGACAGACTTCATATTTCTATTAATATAGGTTTCCTTTAATGTTGGTGTTAGCAGTATTAATGTCCAGCACCAGCCAAACCTTTCCCCACTATACTATAAGACCCCTTTCACACTGGGGAGCTTTTCAGACATTTTAGTGCTAAAAATTATTCCTGTAAAGCGCCTAAAAAAACCCCTCTCAAGCCACCCCAGTGTGAAAGCCCAAGTGCTTTCACACTGGGGCGGTGCGTTTGCAGGACGGGAAAAAAAGTCCTGTAAGCAGCATCTTAGGGGCGGTGAGGTAGTGGTGTATACACTGCTCCTCCACCGCCCCTGCCCATTGAAATGAATGGGCAGCGCTGCCGAAGCGCCTGCAAAGCGCTTTGGCAGCGCCGCATAACAAAGCCTTTCCAAAGGCTTGTTTTGAAGCAAGTGTAAACTAGCCGTTAATGTGTGTTAAAGCGAAGCAAGTGTAAATGAGCCCTTAGGGGTCTGAATTTTCTTGGTGGATTTGTAAGTTCTTAAGGCACATAACCATTAGGGTTGTTACATGTCTGGCATCAGAGGGAAGGGTGGCCGTCTAATGAGATTTATCTAATTTAAACATAATCCACACTAACTGCAAGGTTGAACTTGGATCTGGGAAATCTGCCCCCTGTACTTTTGCAACCACAGCTGTTTCTGACTCTCTAAGGCTGCATTCACACCTGAGTGTTTTCAGCTCGTAAAACGCTCATCTCAAAAGTTCCAAAACGCCCAACAAGAAAAATCCCATTAATTTAAATGTCCCCTGTTCACATCTGAGCGTTCTGTCACCTGAAGCTCAAAAAAGTACATGAGCTTCTTTTTAGGCAGATTACAGGCGTTTTTCTGCTTTTTACATTGGTGACCTTTTGACCTCTACAAAAATGCGTATAAACGCGGTAAAAATCGCAGCAAAACGGCACGACTTTCCATCTGAAAACGACACGCTCAGGTGTGAATGCAGCCCCCCCCCCCCAATCCCCAGGTTCTCTGTAATGTCCAATAGCAGAGGTGTTTTTCCTTGGTTACAAGAAGATTCATATTCCAGTTAGTGCAACTTGAAACTTCCTCTGATTACAACTGCTTAAAATTCCTACTGCCCCCCCAGTGAAATGTTTTGAAGAGAAGCCTGATGTTTTTGGTTCTGTAGGGGATCCTCCAGAGGATTCACTTTCGACGCTGAGTCCTAAGGCCCCTTTCACACTGGAGCGGTTTTCAGGCGGTATTGCGCTAAAAATACCGCCTGAAAACCGCCCCTAAACAGCTTCCGCTGTTTGTTCAGTGTGAAAGCCTGAGGGCTTTCACACTGAAGCGGTGCGCAGGCAGGGCGGTGAAAAAAGTCCTGCAAACCGCTTTTTTGAAGCGGGGAAGGAGCGGTGTATTCACCGCTCCTTCCCCGCTCCTGCCCATTGAAATCAATGGGACAGCGCGGCTATACCGCGGCAATACCGCGGCTATAGCCGCGCTGTACGAGGGATTTTAACCCTTTTTCGTCCGCCAGCGGGGAGTAAAACCGCACCGCTAGCGGCCGAATACCGCTGCAAGAACGACGGTACAGCAGCGCTAAAAATAGCGCTGTTGTACCGCCGACGCCCCCACCGCCCCAGTGTGAAAGGGGCCTTAGGCCTTAACCTTCCTTAGAAGTGACCCTGCCTGCTGTGTTTCAGTCAGCAATTTTTTCACCAAACAGAAGGAAACTGCTTATTTTCTAATCAAGTTTGTGCATTGCACTTTAAAAGTAGAGGATTACACCATTAATTCCACCATGTCACTGGCTGATGTTTGACCCTATAGACCGTAACGTTGCACTAAGGAGTTGCCTCATTAACCCCAAAAACAATTCCTTGCTCCTCGAGGTTCATGGAACCTGGAGGAACCTGGAGACTGCTGGTGTTTACACGTAACTTATTGATTGCATTGAGCAGATGATCTTCATGTTGAACTTTATGTGCAACACAGTACTGGATTATGTCTTGTGTAACCCTTCTGTTCAGATCTGCAGGGATATCTGGCTTAAAGCCTTGCACCCAAAGAGTCCCATGCAGTCATTAATGTAATATAAACATATTGATGTGCCCCAAATAAAAATCACATTTTTTTAACCTTTTGTCTTGGTTGATTTATTGCCTGTCCCGTGACCACAACACTCCTCCCTTCTTAGCCTGAGAGCAGCCAGTAGCCATGTCTCACTTTCGGCTCTCAGTCACTCCTGCAAGCTAAAGCAAGGCTAGGATGATTGGAGGAACTTCTTTCCCTGTTGGAGCTCTCTCACAAACAAGCGCTCTTGTGTGTCCTCATTAATGAACAGGGAGGGGATGGAGCAGGGCTAGGAGAATAAACACTGACAACGGTGTGAGGAAGTGCCTGTGTGCAGCACATTTTTCTGCACAAGGCAAACATTGTTGGTGGAAGAGAGGAGGATTGCTGAATGTCTGGAATCCAATCAGGTTTTCAGCAATTAAAAAAGTGTTTGATATAAAGGTTTAATATATTGCTCAAGTAAATAAAGGGGAGTTTGGACTGGAATTCTACTTTAAAGTGTCATGAAACCCAGACTATGAAAAACTCTCATTACATGCTACAGTGCCTTGAAAAAGTATGCATACCCCTTGACGTTTTCCACATTTTGTCATGTTACAACCAAAAACGTGAATATATTTCATTGGGATTTTATGTGATAGACCAACACAAAGTGGCACATAATTGTGAAGTGGAAGGAAAATTATAAATGGTTTTCAATTTTTTTTTACAAATAAATATGTTAAAAGTGTGGCGTGCATTTGTGTTCAGCCTCCTTTACTCTGATACCCATAACTAAAATCTAGTGGAACCAATTGCCTTCAGAAGTCACCTAATTAGTAAACAAAGTCCACCTGTGTGTAATTTAATCTCAGTATAAATACAGCTGTTCTGTGAAGCCCTCAGAGGTTTGTTAGAGAACTATAGTGAACAAACAGCATCGTGAAGGCCAAGGAACACACCAGACAGGTCAGGGATAAAGTTATGGAGAAGTTTAAATCAAGGTTTTGGTTATAAAAAAAAAATATCCCAAGCTTTGAACATCTCACAGAGTACTGTTCAATCTATCATCAGAAAATGGAAAGAGTATCTCAGCTTCTTTTCCGGGGGATCCTGTCTTCTTCTCTAGGGGGGTCCTAGGCTTTTTCTGTAGGGGGATCCTGTCTTCTTCTCTAGGGGGTCCCAGCTGCTTCTCTGGGCTCTGGATGTTGCAATATTCTCTTATCAGTCAATGCAAAATTCCAGTGTGTAGCAGATATCTTTTGTGTGGATATTGGGGTGTGTATGGCGGTGAGGATTGCACAGTGTAGATATTGGTGTGTGTATGGCGATGTTCTAGATTGATGCCCCTTGTTAGTTGTCAGCAACAGTAAGAAATAGTAAAGGGGTTCCCAAAATCGATCTTGGCTTATGGACAGCTACATCACTGTCCAGCTGCTGGGGAACTACAAGTCCCAGCATACCCTGGTATAGTTCATGGCTGGCAGGACATGCTAAGCCTTCTAGTTCCTCCACAGCCAGATGTGGACAGGTTGTCGTGTGACTTTTACAAACAATGGTAGAGACTTTTTTCAGGGTGCAGAATGCAGACATGTGCGATTTACAGAGTGCAGAATGCAGTTATGTGCTATTTACAATGTGCAGAATGCAGACATTTGCTAATTACAATGTGCAGAATGCAGACATGTGCTATTTACAATGTGCAGAATGCAGACATGTGCTATTTACAGGGTGCAGAATGCAGACATGTGCTATTTACAATGTGCAGAATGCAGACATGTGCTATTTACAGGGTGCAGAATGCAGACATGTGCTATTTACAGTGTGCAGAATGCAGACGTGTGCTATTTACAGGGTGTAGAAACAGACCGTAATGACACATAATCACCTGATAAATGCCTATTTAGAGTCCTTTATTACTGTTATACCTGAAAGGTTCCACATGTACTGTCACTTTAAGGCTGGCTCCACCCAGGAGTGATGACAAGGGTCAAGGGGTATAGTAGCCATCTTAGAGCACATGTAAGGAAGCATATAAGATGTACCTGTCCTGATATGCATGTTGCAGTGTACAGTGTGTACTGTAATAAACATCCATTGTTCCAGACCAGAGTCTTGTGTCTCTCACAACTCAGAGGATATAACAAATACTAACAGTATAATTTTTCAGTTTGCGCCCATCTGCGAGGCTGCGCTATATACCATGATCTACGTGGCTGCGCTATATACCATGATCTGTGAGGCTGCACTATATACCATGATTTGTGATGCTGAGCTATTTACTCTGTCCTGTGATGCTTGGGCTGTAAACTCTGTCCTGTAATGCTGAGCTGTATACTCCTGACACTATGGGTGGAAGCAAGTGGAATACAGGAGACAGAGTGGGTGGATTATATAAGGGGTGGGGCTTATGAGAAGTGGGAGGGATCAAAAAAGGAAGGGCGGGGTCTGGCGCCCCCCCATCCTAAAACTTCACCAGCTGCCACTGAATTTTGCCATCAGTTATACTTTAATGAGAAAAGGGAAAAGGAATATGCACCGAAAATAAGCTTGTTTTTTATTCCTGTGGAGATTTTACAGATGGATTGCAGACTGAATAAGAGAAAAAGTACATGATCTAACAGTAAGGGACTTCCCTGGTAGGAAGGGACATATGTCAACCTTAGATCAGACGCTGATTTAAAAACCATCCCCAGTGCATAAATATGCCTAGTATTGTTGCTGGCATATACTGTACTTTGTAAATGTGTCTGAGATGAATAGTTAGGAACAGACCTATATCCGTTAAGCAACTTATGTTCATTTACATCATTTTTAATCATGATGATTTATATATTGGCAAAGAGATCCAAATGATGATGTCTCCATTGGTCATGTTGGGAATCCACTTTATGCTTCATAGCAGGGTTGATGGGGTAGGCACGATAATGTGATAATTAAAAGTTGTGCACTGAGGTATGGAAGCTATAAAAAAAAAAATGATTTCCTGCTTTAGCAAGCAACATAAGTGCAGACAATAAATGGTATAAAAAAAGTCTAAAGTCTTATTGAATATCCACTATAATACATACCACTTTTTAAGATGGACTCAATTTTCTTTCTGATAACATGCATAGGCATTAAAGTGGTAGGAAATCAGAAAAAAAAACAAGCAAAAAAAAACAAACTATATTTTCCCACAAGTTAATGTCATAATGTGCTAGTGTGCATCGCATACTAACACATTATGAAAGACTTACTTGAAAATGGAGCCCTCCAGCGGCACGCTGACAGGGCTTCCATCTTCACCCGGTCTTCCTTCTGGGTTCACAGGCTTCGGCCATCAGATTGGCAGAGCCGCCATCCATTGAGAGTGCAGTGCGCATGCGGCGTTGACATTACTGGCACTGCTTAAGTAAATATCTTCTAAACGGTACACGCCGTTTTTTTTCTTTATTTTTTCAATAGCCGGGTTCCGACAATTGTAACTGCCAGTCATTTTAAATGGGGTTTTCTTTAGAAATGTCATTTTTGCTGTAGCATGTTTTATGCATGCTACAGATGCGCCACTTTATGGGCGGACTAAGGGGACCACCTAGGCACTAAATTTAAAGGAAATTTTCATTTTTATTGTTGCACTTTTAGCATAATTAAAATCACTGCTCCTGAAAAAAGGATCGTTTTTTAAATTTTTTTTTATTATTGATACATGTCCCCAGGGCACTACCCAGACCCCCATTTCTCTTTTATGGCCAATTACTTGCACATAAACCTTCAAAATGGGCACTTTTGATTTTTCCTGTTTGGCTCCCATAGAATTCAATGGGGTTTGCTGTTCAGGTTAGAACATTTCCCCTGTTCGGGAGTTCTGCTGCAAACCGAACAGGGGGGTGTTCGGCCCATCCCTAATTTGTATATTATTCAATGGACAACAGAAATAGAAAAAGTAATTTAAAATATAACAAAAATTGAAGTTATTTTTTGGTGTGTATGGGGTTATAACTCCTGTCAGTTTTTTGTATCGTTACCATCTGATCCATTGGGGAGATACCCTATCTATTTCTTCCCCATAGCCCCTTGGACGCAAGAAGAAGTGAGAAAAATATGTTAACAGTGAGGAAAATCCCCTCTAATGCCAACAAGCTTGTTGTCGGAAATTCCGACTGTGTGTAGGCTCCTTCGGACACTTTCCATCGGAATTTCCGTCACACAAAATTTGAGATCTGGATCTCAAATTTTCCGACAACAAAATCCGTTGTCGTAAATTCCGATCGTGTGTACACAATTCCAACGCACAAAGTTCCATGCATGCACGGAATCAAGCAGAAGAGCCGCACTGGCTATTGAACTTCCTTTTTCTCGGCTCGTCGTACGTGTTGTACGTCACCGCGTTCTTGACGTTCGGAATTTCCGACAAGATTTGTGTGACCGTGTGTATGCAAGACAAGTTTGAGCCAACATTGGTCGGAAAAAATCCATGGATTTTGTTGTCGGAATGTCCGATCGTGTGTACACGGCATTAGACAGTTGTCACCAGTGTGGTCAATGTTATTAGTTGCGACTGATCACTGATGCTTCCTTCAGCACCAGGAAGCCACCGGTAAAATCTGGAAATTCACATGTTTTCATGCCACAATATTTTTCCTGATGCCCTAACAGTGTTTCTGGATTGTAATATCCAAGTGGTGTCAGAATGTTACAAGAAGTCTGCAGTAAAGCCACTATGCATATATGCAGGTCTGGAAATGGGGGATTAAAGGCAACTTTACTTACAAAGTAAAGTGAAATTGTGGCAAAGTAAACACACTTTGCATATATTTCACAGATAATTTAACTTAATATTATCAGGCTCCGAAATGTAAAATTGCCGTTTCTTACTCCCTTCTGTCTGATGGTGCTTTAGTTCACCTATGCCTACTTAATAGCCTTAGTGTAACATCCTTATTAAGTGTACACCTGATGGCGCGTCCTTATGTCGAAACGTCGGGTGGAGCTAAGGACATGTGACACGGGACGCTGACCAGAGACACGGCGACCATTTTGTTAGTTGGAAACGCTGGTTCGTTTCCATATGCTTGGCGGTCCTTTTAAACATGTGAGTGCACCAGTTTTTATATACAATAAATTTTGTTACTTGGATGCCTGCGCAATGAGCATTTTTATTCTTTACATATCTATGTTGATGGTGGAGCCATCTGTTAAAGTTTTTATCAATTGAAGCGGTTCTTGAGTTCTCTTTGATCATTTGGAGAGGATTAGGCCAAAGGGTCGGTGGAGTGGATCGATCGCTTCAGAGGGACTGTTGGGGCCATTAACTAATACTGTGTGTGTACCCTACACACTGACGGTAAGGGTCAGGTCGTTTGGGTGCTGGTGGTGGCTATTTTATTCACTCTATCTGGTTCTGGGTGAAGATTTCTGATTCGATCGTCTTCACATTTTTTACTATTGATGGACTTTATTGTTTATTTATTCATTTAGGCGCTACACCTTTCCATTTAAGTGTACACCTAAATAAGTAATGTTTTCTGTAAACAGTCCAAGAAATGTCCTATTTTTATTTTCGGTTATGTCAGGTATCCACCAGCACATTGAAATGGAATACCACACAGTCTAATAAAAATGCAGCTATCAGCTATAGCAGAGTAGCTACTAAAACACAATACTACAAGACCTTTAAATGTAATGCTCTGTAACTTAATTATTTATGGCTCGGCTACTTAACATTAATCTTTATTGATCCATTTTCCTTTGATGCTTTACATTGATGGTACATTAATTTCATTAATTTTTTAGATTACAGGAAGTATGATCCCCTTATTTTAGTCTGTGGTGATTTATGTGTATGCTTTTACAATATGGAACAGAACATCAGATATATCAGTCAATGGAATCATAGTCTAATGAAGAACATAGTGTTTAAAAATAAAATAATTGGTATTTGTTTATAGTCATCACCAGGACAATTCAGACTGGCATCATTACAAAGAATGCACAAAGCTCAATTGAAGAAGCTTTTCACAGAGTTTCTATATTTGGCTGTAATTCACTGGTGGCTATTCAGCTTAGCTCTACAGGAGATATTTTGGGGCAGTGGCTTTCACCATGGATTCATTGGGTCATCCTGTAGTGTTAGTAGTATTGAACAACAAGTATTCTTACTTAAATTTATGTTTCTGCAGTATTTTGGATCTTTTGATTCTTTAACATGTTTTCACTATTCCGATCCATAGTCAGCCACCCTATTTCAAATCCTAGTCTTCTGCTGTAATTTTCATTGTCACCTGCCCAATCCTTGGTCTTCCCACACCTTTCTTTTTATAGAATTGTCACCTAAGACCTTTGCTATCTTATAGGGACACACCCTCAACAGTAATAACCCAGTTGTCAGATTTTGTCTGTAGTAAACTCTACCTTTTTCTATATTTTAGCAGTCTATATTGCATTATTAGACATGTAGAGGCACAATTAAAGGATAAATCCTAACACTAAAATCGCTACATCTACAGACCTCCATGACATACGTCTAACCTATCTAGCCCTATAAAGAAGAAATCGGTATACATAGCTTTTTTGAAGCCTATCTGGTCCGGTCTCCAGCGGCTGGAATCTCTACAGAGGACACAGCCGGCAACGGCTGTGAAATGAATGGGGAGTTACATCACCCATACACTTACTATGGAGCTTCCGTTGTCAGCTGTGTCCTCTGCACCTATATCCACAGCGAAGCCGCAGCTGACAGCTCAGCGTGGGATTGGGTTGGATCGGCTTCAAAGAAGTTATGTATACTGATTTCTTCTTTGCAGGACTAGATAGGTTAGTGTTAGATTGTGGATGTCTATAGATGTAGAGATTTTAGTGTTAGGGTGCACTTATCCTCTAAACAGCATAAGCAAATACATTTTTGCCTATAGCCTTGTATTTAAAGTGTTAAAGTGCAGCTCCACCCAAAGGGGGAAGTTCCGCTTTAAGGCTTCCTCCCCTGTTCCTGTTTGTGAAATGGAGCTTTTGGGGAGGAGGGGGAGCAGGTACCCAATTTTGACAGGTATCTGCTCCCACTTCCGCTCCGGTCTCCTTAGGTGATCGGAGGTGGAAGTTCTCCTTCCCCCCTCCCTCCTGAAGTCTTCTAGAACACATGACAGGTCCCAGAAGACTTTGGGACCAGTCACAGAGCGCAGCGCCACTTGCACAGCCGGGTGCCCATAGTGAAGATGCCGGCGCCAGCGAGGGAGAACACGACTGGGGTGAGCACACTGCTGGATCCTTGGACAGGTGAGTGGCTGTTTATTAAAAGACAGCAGCTACAGTTTTTGTATCTACTGACTTTTAATTTTCACTTCAGAGACTAAAGCTCCGCTTTAAAGTCTGTCTAAAGGCAAAACTTTTTACATTTTGGATAGAAAAAGGGAGGGTTATAACCTCTGCCAGATAGTTTTTTTTTTTTTTGTTTTTTTGCCCCATCTGTGTCCCATTGGGGAGATTTCCCTTCACTTCTTGTCCCATAGCCAAACAGGAAGTAAGAGAATATCCCTCCAAAGTGAAGGAATCCCAGTGTATCCCCATTGGAAGATTCCCCCTCTATTACAGGGCACAGACATCAATAAAAACTGACAGATGTTTTAATACCTCTCCACTCCCCAAAACTAAAAAAAAAAATTGCACTTTAATGTCAAATATGTTTGAAGGTCAAAGTAATGTTTAAATCAGATCCAAACCATAGTCTAAATGTAACTTGTTTTCTATCTGTTCTGTCACCTAAGCAGATGGTAAAGCCCTGTAATACTTGTCTGTCAGTAGTGGCTACAATCTGCATACATCTGTAGGCTCTAGAACACTGCATCACCAAAGGATCATGTGATCTCTATAAAAGAGTGAAATTTGGGTGAGTTAGCCAATCAGCAAACTGACAATAGAGTATTACATAGCTTTTGTCATTAACTTAGGTGAAAGGGCAGTTGGGGCTAAAAAATAGACTAGGGTTTACAGTAAGTCAACTTTATTCCATTGTACTTAGTCCTGACTATTCACAATGTAACATTAAGGCTAAGAACAAGAAATAAAACGATATTAACCGCTTGTCGACCGCGCCATAGCCGAATGACGGCTACAACGCGGCTCGATAACTCTGGGAGGGTGTACATTGACGTCCTCCCAGAATCGTGCTCCCGTGTGCCCCCTGGGGCGCGCACCCTGGAATATCTGTGACGTCGCATCACGGATCACGGTAAATGGCCGCTGATAGCGACCGTTTACCACGTGATCGCTCTGTCAAATGACGGAGCGATCACTTGTAAACAAACCGGCGTCATGTCTGGTTCCTCTCTCCCCTCCCTGTACCTATCGGTACAGTGCGAGGGGAGAGATCAGATGCAGCAGCTCTGTGGGCTGGATCTGTAGTGCTCACAGCCCTGATATGTGACAATTGCAGCCTCATCCAGCCATCCATCCATGCTCAGCCATCCCATCTATCCCCGTCCATCCTCATCAATACTCATCCATCCATCCATACTCAGCAATACTCATCCATCCATCCTCAGCAATACTCATCCATCCATCCATCCTCAGCAATACTCATCCATCCATCCTCAGCAATACTCATCCATCCATCCATACTCAGCAATACTCATCCATCCATGCTCAGCCATCCATCCATACTCAGCAATACTCATCCATGCTCATCCATCCATCCATACTCAGCAATACTCATCCATCCATCCATGCTCAGCCATCCCATACACCCCCATCCATACTCAGTCATACCCAGCCATACTCAGCCATACTCAGTCATACCCAGCCATACCCAGCCATACCCAGCCATACCCAGCCATACCCAGTCATACCCAGTCATACCCAGCCATACTCAGCCATACCCAGCCATACTCCGTCATACCCAGCCGTAACCAGCCGTACCCAGCCGTACTCATACGCATTCATGCTCAGTCATCCCATCCATACTCAGCCACCCCCCATCCACAGCTCCCCATTCATGCTCCTCCATGCATCATCAATTCTCACCCATGCCACATCCATGCCACTAGAGTGCCTCACAAAAGTGTAATAGGTAGTCAAATTAGATTTGACATTTATGCCCCTAGAACACCTGATGGTGCTCCCTGCATGTTGGTCCTCTCTATGTGGCCAGGCTGTGTAAAAGTCTCCCACATGTGGTATCGCCATACTCAGGAGGAGTAGGAGAATCTATTTTGGGGTATAATTTTTGGTATGTACATGCTATGTGTTAGAAATATTGTATAAATGGACAACTTTGTGTAAAAAAAAAAAATGCGTTTTCCCTTTGCCACAGCCACAGGGCTTGCTTTTCTCTCCTCAAAGGTTGCATGAGAAGAGGATAGTGGCCAAAAATCGCCCCCTTCCAAGTTGCTGTACCCACTACGGAGCTGCCAAGTTAGGCTGTGTGCACTGCACCAGTAGCATGCCCACACACTTCTTCTGGGATCCAAACTTTTTTAAAAAGGAAGGGGGGAGGGGAGGCCAGGGCCATTACCCTCTTTAGGGAGTTGCACTGAGTCTACCACCTGAGGTGTGGGTACAGAGGTGCAGAAAGATTGAATAGTGGCCAACATTTCCTCTTGAACAGATCTAAGAAAATCTTTCATTAATCCTAAGGCTTCTTTTCCAGCCAGTTTGTTATTACACCCATTACAAAAATGTCTTGGTGTGGGATTTAGACAATCTTTCCCTGCAGTTACCGCACTTTTTACTGGCACTAGTGCTAGCGGATGAGGAAAGTGGTTTGTCAGAAAAAGAATGGAGGATTCCCCATGGGGCTTTTTAGCAGCAAGTAAGAGTCAATGATAAGTAAAAATCACTCATTTTTATTATCAGAAGACGGTTGGACATGAATCAAGTGCAAAAGTTAAAATATGAGCTCTGGTCTACACAAGGCGAGACAGTTTGGGCTAGGAAAAAACATACATCAAGAGATATTTCCCTGTGGTATTAATGATAAAAATATACATCAAAAGATAGTTCCCTACAGTGTTAAAGATTACACCATCTGATGTATGGAAATGTCCTAATGTATTTCGACCTTAAAGGTTATGGTCTTCTTCAGGGGGTTCTTACATTTCTATAAATACATCACAACAACAGGTTTCAATATTTTGTATAATATGATATTTAGTGTCCAATACAACACATTTCAGTATACATTGTCAAATGTTGAACTTTATAATCGCAGTATATTTACCCTTTCTGCCAAATAGGCTCGCTTAACCAGAGACTTCTTTAAAAGCCAGAAAATTCCCTCAGGGATGATCCTGGACTTTGCTAAAGAATTGTCCACACCCCCACCCCAAGGGGGCGATCCCGGCCTGAGGAGCTTACAAGTGGTCACACAATAGAATTCTATAATGAGGGAATTGGCGCTGTTCAACCACATATGCACTGGATAATGATCATAAATATATAAGTGTAAAAAATATATAAATATAAAATATAAGTGTAAAAAAAATGTGGGAAAAAAGAGCTATATATATAGGTGGAATTCTCCTACAGAAATATGCTATACATTAAAGTGCAACGTGCTATAACATATGTAATCTAATACATCAATAAAAATCTGCAAACAATCCAAACTGTGATAAAAAACAAGTGGTGAAAAATTATTTAAAAACTATTATTTATTTTTATTTAAAAAATCTAAACCACTCCGGTAAAGTGTCCAGCATTAGTGTGTAGAGGTCGACCGATATATCGGCCGGCCGATATATCGGCCGATATTTGGCTCTTTTTACTTAATCGGCATCGGCCGATTGTGCTGATAAAAAAAGCCGATTATACCGCGGGACTTGCAAATGACTTCTGTATTAGTCAATGCAAGTTGTCTGAAGTTATCTTCTCTCCTCCTCTGGGCAGCCTGCCAAGTCTGATAAGAAGATACATTTGTATCTCTTTCAGGTTCTTTTATCAATAGACTGAACTCCGTGGAGAAGTTCTCAGTTTAACCATTTAAAGACTAAATCTTTTCTGACACTTGTTGCTTACAAGTAAAAATCCTGTATTTTCTGCTATAAAATCACTTAGAACCCCCAAACATTATATATATTTTTTCTAGCAGAGACCCTAGGGAATAAAATAGCGGTTGTTGCAATATTTTATGTCACACGGTATTTGCGCAGCGGTCTTTCAAACGCAATTAAAAAAAAAAAAAAAAATACACTAATGAAATAAAAAAAAAAAAAAAAAGCAGTAAAGTTAGCCCATTTTTTTTCGTCCAAAAGTTTTGATTACCTGTTTTTGTGTATTAAATAATTAAGATATAGTTATTTTTTTAATCTAAATTCTACATACAAGTGAACTGATTGGAGGTTTGTTTTGTTTAATAAATGTTTAAATATAAAAAATTTTTTGTATCACTTATTACTTAAGACTGCTTTCACACTGGAGCGGGCAGGCGTTGACGGTAAAACGCTGTTAGTTTTAGCGGCGCTTTACCGTCATTTTAGCGGCGCTATTCGGCTGCTAGCGGGGCACTTATAACCCAGCTAGCGGCCGAAGAAGGGATTAAATGCGCCCCTGAAGCGCTGCTGCCAAAACGCTTTGCAGGCGCTTCGGCAGCGGTGCGCATTCATTTCAATGGGAAGGAGTGGTGAAGCAGCGGTATACACCGCTCCAAAGATGCTGCTTGCAGGACTTTTTTTTTAACATCCTGCCAGCGCATCGCCCCAGTGTAAAAGGGGTCTAACTGTTAGATTTTATGAGATGAAGGAAAAAAAAAAAAAAAGAAATCGGCCTAATATATCGGCCCAAAAAAATCGGCATCATATATCGGCCATCGGCCACCGTGATTTCTAAATATCGGCTTTGGCATCGGCCAGAGAAAAACCCATATCGGTCGACCTCTATTAGTGTGTAAAATGTCCAATTCATAAACAAAGTGATGATAAAAAACCAGTGTCCCAAAAAAATATATTCTGAAAAAACTGTGATGTGTCCCTCCAATAGAATGACAATATTCTTGATGTGGCAAGTGCTCCCCGTCTTCCAATGCACCCCCACTCGTGCCCTCACTCACCAGAATGCCCCACCCCTGCATGTAGGCAAAATCCAGCAGTGATGATCCTTGGTGACAGTCCTCAGCCCTCCTTCCCTTCTCTGATGTCGCGATCTCCTCTTGTGAGGATGCCAAGAGGTTTAGGAGGTCAGTTTTTAGCAAATCCCACTGTCCATTCACAAAGCTTGTAAACAATCCTGAAGTATTCCAGCAGTCACTGTGTATACATCCATACCATCTACAGGTGATCTCCGTAGATTGAATGCTCAAGTGATTTTTACGAATCATTGACTCTTACTTGCTGCTAAAAAAGCCCCATGGGGAATCTTCCATTCTTTTTCAAATACTTGTATTGGGGTGTGCAGCCTTCTCAGACTCCTATACATGTGTCGTTCTATGATAGAGTGGTTTGTCAGAGACCTCCTGCACTTCGCTTGCGGAATCTGCAAGAGAAAAGGGAACAACCAACAGTCACTCTTTCTGCCCCCTGTATCATGGCTGCAGGCACCCATCCCCAGAGGTGAGAGCATGGGGGATTACCAGTGATTACTTCTTAATCTGGTGTCACCCCCATAGTAGGTAAACGGCACTTACCCCGCCTCGGCTTGCTTTTGCCTGCAGCCACCAGTGCTCCTTTCCATCCTCCTTCTCCATGAGGTGGGCTCAGACAGACTTTCAGATACTTGCAGCTCGCTGAGCCCTGTGAGACAGGAATGCTTCAGCCTCCGCAGCCACACGGGTCCGGTATCTTCTCTACGCTTTAAGCCCACTTCCTGGGTCACGTGGGCGTGCTTCACCCTCCTCCTGCTCTGACAGGAAGTTTCATCCTGAGAAACATTGTGTGTTTCTGGTGAGGCTTGGAGCACACCAAGTCCTCCCTTTGGGGTCTTGCATTGTTTGGACTTCAGCAAAATGGCGCCCGCTGCACACAGGGGAAGACAGGAGGAGACCCGGGCTGCTGAGCAGAGTGCAATGGCGGGGGATTCAGTTACACCCAAACCGCCTGCACAATGCCCTGGTGGCGACCTGTGAAAAGCTCTGAGGCGGCAGGTTAGTGCAGCCCTCCCTGGCATTCCTAAACCTGGCTCACAGGGGGACCATCCAACTCTCTTTGTCTTCTGGTTAGAGAAAAAAAAAACATTTCGCTGTGGGAGAAACACAATCAATTCTGAGGAACACACCTTAGACTTCCATTATTTGGAACTACCCTGCTTCCTCTCTGGTGGTTGAAGGTTTAGTATATAGAGTCAAGGTTATGCCTGTGGTAGATTTTGCCCTTTGTTGGGCAGTTGAATATACCATGACTCTAACTTCATGCTTTGTCTGGTTGTACATCAGAAACTCACAATGTGGAAAGTTATTTGTGTCTTTTCTGGTTGTCTTGCTGCTCATCAGAAATACAAAACAGTAAGTGATACTTTACTTTGTTGCTAATCAGAAAATGCATAGCATTAAGGGTGTTAGCGACATTTCTGTTGATCATAAGACAACCTGTTGAGAAAGCCAACTCAATTTTTCCAGTTTCTAGAAAAGTTTAAGTTAGGAACACATACATTAACTTATTTATTTAAAGTGCTTATATAGCACCGTCAATTTACGGAGCACTTTACATATACATTGTACATTCACATCAGTCCCTGCCCTCAAGGAGCTTTCAATCTAAAGCCTTATACACACGCTTTCATTTTTGGACAACAGACCGTCTGATTTTTGTGGCATGCTAGTCTCATGTTGAAAGTGAAGTGGTTACTAACAATACGAGAATTTTTGTTTGGCAGAATACAACGTCAGAAGTGACGTAACGTGTTAAATAGTTTTATATGTATTCTTTCGTTCCTGAGCATGCGTAGTCTTGCTCTTCCATTTTTTTTTCGTACGAAAACTGTACTAATGAAATGAAAATCAGATGTTGAGTTCACACCTGACAAAAAATATATAGTCTGCACTTGCAGCTTTTGTCTGACGAAAAAGTGAAATCGACTGTCGAAAGCACTGTACTAACGGTAAGATTTGTGGACGATTGGTCATCGTAACACAATTGACGTCCGAAAATCAAAGCGTGTGTACGGGCCTTAAGATCCCTAAGGCTGGATTCACACCTATGCATTTTTGGTACTTTTTGCATTTTGCAGATTTGCACTACAGTCCATTTAACATGGTTTCCTATGGAACATGAATCCAGCCTTACTCACATTCATACATACACATACTAGGACCAATTTACACAGGAGCCAACTACCCTACCAGCTTGGAGTGTGGGAGGAAACCTACGCAGGCACAGGGTAGAAAATGCAAACTGCAGGCAGGTAGTGTAGTGGTCGGGATTTGAACCAGCGACCCTTTTACTGCTACGTGAAAGTGCTAACCATTACACCACTGTGCTGCCCTATTACTTAGTTTCAAGTGATTTTAAGTGATATTATTAGGTTTTTATATAAAAATAATACATGAATATGTTTTTTAAAAAAAGGAATAGTCTCATGAAACAGGCTTTCAAAACAAAGTAACATTTATTTATAAAGTGTAAGGCCCCTTTCACACGGGCGGAGAGAATTCAGTTTTTAGCTGCAGATAGATCAAGTTATCTACAGCAGCTAAACTCTCACAAATGCTTTCCTATGGCCCCATTCACACACTGCATTTAGCAACGGTTTCATTACATGAGGTTTGGTGCAGTTACAAAAAATACATTTGCTGCGTCCAGGAATGATTTATTGCAGCTAGTATCTGCACATAACTGCAGGTAATTGCAGTGTACTATTTCACCTGTAGATAGCAGCGGCAACAAGGAAAGAAAAACAGAAAGCACATCAGAAATGGCAAGAATGTTCCATTGCAGCTAAACGCAGCCGCATCTAAACGCAGCTAATCGCAATGTACAACTGCAAGTGAACGCTGTGCCAGTATTCTCTGAATTTCAAAATAACAAAACATGCTTTTAATAGCGGCAGAACAGCGGCCTGTGTGAAAGGGGCCTTAAAAATATAATATTATTAAAGCAGCATCAAATCAATCAAAGAAAAAATGCCTTTTTCTCAGCTAACAAATCAAACTGAAACACACACCTGTATGTACAGTATATCTGTAAAGAACATAGAATACAGAATGTAGTACTTTTTTTTTTAAGCCTTTTAGGAAAGTAATTTGCACTTTAGCCACTTCAGCCCCGGAAGGATTTGCCCCCTTAATGACCAGGCTATTTTTTGCGATACGGCACTGCGTCGCTTTAACTGACAATTGGGTGGTCGTGCGATGCTGTACCCAGACAAAATTGACGTCCTTTTTTTTCTACAAATAGAGCTCTCTTTTGGTGGTTTTTATTTTTTGCGATATAAACAAAAAAAGAGCAACAATTTTGAAAAAAAAAACAATTTTTTTAAAAAATTTCTTCTAAACAATTTTTTTCATCAGTTTAGGTCGATATATATTCTGATACATATTTTTGGTTAAAAAAAAATCGCAATAGGGGTACATTGATTGGTCTACAAACTATGGGATAGATTTAGGATTTTTTTTTTTTTTAATTGTTTTCACTGGTAATGGCTGCAATCTGGAATTTTTAGCAGGACTGCGACATTGCGGCGGACAAATCTGACCCAAAATGACACTTTTTGGGGACCAGTGACATTACATTGATCAGTGTTATAAAAATGCCCTAATCAATGTATAAATTACACTGGCAGGGAAGGGGTTAACACTATGGGGCGTTCAAGGGATTAACTGTGTTCCCTGGGTGTGTTCTAATTGTAGGGGGGATGGGCTATCAGGGACATGACAGAGATAGCTGTTCCCGATCACTGGGAACAGAAGATCTCTGACGTCATCTGGCAGAACAGGGAATCGCCTTGTTTACATAGGCAGATTCCCGTTCTGCCTCTGTAAAACGCGATCGTGGGTCACCTGTAGAAATTGAGTCCATATCCTGTGCAAAGACCGACGTGCACCTACACCTTGTTTTTTTTTTTTTTTTCAAAATTGTCAGTCTTTTTCTGTTTATAGCGCAAAATATAAAAAACGCAAAGGTGATCAAATACCACCAAAAGTAAGCTTTATTTGTGGGGTAAAAAAAGATGTCAATTTTGCTTGGGTACAATGTCGCACGACCGCGCAATTGTCAGTTAAAGCAAAGCAGTGCCATATCGCAGAAAATGGCCCGGTCATTAAGGGGGAAAACCTTCCGGGGCTGAAGTGGGTAAAATGAAATGGCATGTGGTGCAAAGTGGGAGAGGTTTCATGAACTATAATGCGCAATATCTGTGAAACCAAACCAGCACATACGTTTGTTTTTGCAGCACAAATCGGCACAGATGCAGTGCAAACAAATGCTATCTTTGTTTTTAAATTTTAATAACATTGGGTGCAAAGTGGGCGGGGCTTGATGTTACATAATCTGAATTTGAAATCCAATATCGCAAAATCCGACCCGGCTGAAACATTCATTTTTGTGGCACAAAATAGCTTTTAAGCTTAACAGCTGGCGGTCCCTCACCCTGCATCTTTGTTGGGTTCTGCCACATGCAGTAAGCACATACTTTGCGTGTGCACAAGTGAGTTGTCTCAATAGGTGCATAAAACGAACGCATGCCCATTAATATATTAATCTGCAAATAAAATAAACATTTTGGGTGGTATGTTAAGCAACATTTAAAGCATGTGGACGATAATTTGTTCAATGTCCACTCATGCCTTTAAATGGCTTTGCATGGCTTTGTAGTGACACTGTTACTGGTGGCGCTCTTTTGTCCTGATGAGCCTCAAACGTATGGGAACTGCCTTGTGCTGGCTTTCAAAGTTCCCAAAAGACGTCAAACTCTTTAAAATATACAGCATCAAAACTCGTGCGGTTGCATGTTTGGCAAACATATGCGTCCCGCAATTTCAGTCAAATGAAAAGATCATTTTTTAAGTAAATGTAACTCAATTAGAATATGGAAACACTCATACCTTAAAAAGTTTTGTCTAGATTACTCAATATTATACATTATTTTTGTAAATGTCTGTTTTAAGAAGTAATGGAAATTAAGTAAGGTACTTAAAATATCAAAGTAAATTAACTAACATTTATTTTTATGTTGAAAATTATAAAAATGTTATGTTAAAATTCTAAGCCAACATAATCATTTTTATCAGTGCACTCAGCACAGGTGTCATTCAGGGAACACTTTATATTTTATCAATGAATGCAAAGCAATCTCTGGTTGGACATGGTAGATTCCATTCAATAATTTCCAGCTTCCCAGGGGATCAACCAGGTATGACACACGCATACATACAGTGCCTTGAAAAAGTATTCACACCCCTTGAAATTTTGCACATTTTGTCATGTTACAACTAAAAAACTTAAATGTATTTTATTGGGGTTTTATGTGATAGATCAAAACAAAGTAGTACGGAATTTTAAAGTGGAAGGAAAATGATAAAGTGTTTTTTCAATTTTTTTTTTTTCAAATAAATATCTGGAAAGTGTGGCGTGCATTTGTATTCAGCCCCCTTTACTCTGATACCCCTAACTAAAATCTAGTGGAACCAATTGCCTTCAGAAGTCACCTAATTAGTAAATAGAGTCCACCTGCGTGTAATTTAATCTCAGTATAAATACAGCTGTTCTGTGAAGCCCTCGGAGCTTTGTTAGAGAACCTCAGTGAACAAACAGCATCATGAAAGCCAAGGAACACACCAGGCAGGTCAGAGATAAAGTTGTGGAGATATTTAAAGCATTGTTAGGTTATAAAAAAATATCCCAAGCTTTGAACATCTCACGGAGCACTGTTCAATCCATCATCAAGTAAGCAGAAGCTTAGATAAAGAGGCAGTTGCATATGTAGTACTTTGCTAATGTGCCAAAGTACAGATGGATAATGTGTAATTTACAGCCCAACTGTGGATTAAGCAATGTGCTTTAAGGTAAAAACCATTTTGACTTTAGAACCACTTTAAGCACATAATATGAATGAAATCAACACTCCTTCATTTACAATGTACTAGTGTAGAGGAGGCTTTGACATTATTATGTCTCTCTGCATTAATGAGGACTTCCCAGCCCAGAGAAGATACAAAGAAAACCCTGCAGCATCAAGGGATCAGCTTGAAGACTTCTGAAAAGAGTAATAAAACAAATAAAGTACAAAATAGGGCCAGTGCAGGCCACAAGCTCAGGAGGAGGTCGATATGAGGTGGGGCGAACGTGGAGCCTGGAGTTGGGCTTTAAGTTGTATAGGTTTTAAATCTTCAGCTTGTAAATTGTTGGAAAACTGGTTTAAAAACCTAATTCAAAGATTGCCAGTGCAGAGCAGTAAGGTGGAGAAATGTGCAATATGTCTGTATTTTTCCGTACTGCATCAGAGATCTCTGTCTGTTGTAAATAGAAATAAATAAAATATTATCCTGTGATATTTCAATAAAATTAAGGAAAAAGAAAACAAGATGAAAAAAGCAAAGTTGTAAAAATACAATGCACCAGACCTTGAAGTCTATAAAGCATGGACACCATCTCAAACAGATGGTTTAATGTATGATCCCTATGTTTACACATGATTCAAAGCAATGCTTTGCAGTAAAGTTCAACACACAGCCTGGAATTGGGCTTTAAAGTATAACTAAAGGCAAAACTTTTTTAGTTTTAGTTTTGGATAAAGTGGAGAGGGATTGGAATATCTGTCAGATTTTTATGGCAGTCTGTGCCCCCCATTAGGGAGATTCACCCTTTCTATGTGTCCTGTTCACCATTATCATTGAAAGTAAAAGAAAATCCCAAATTTTGGGCTGTCCAAAATTCTGGTTTTGGTGCGGCAAGATTTTTAAAATGGTCCAGGCACCTTTTTTTGCTCTTGCGCATAGGGCAGTCCGTTGAAGTTAATTAGGTTTTACACAAGGACAGGAGCGATGGCAGCATTTGCTTGAACTGATCCCTGTATTTTCTTCCTGCAGCTGCTGAAATCCAGCTTCTCCTCTCCCTCCCACTGGCATACTGCGGCTGCAGGAGGAAAATACAGGGAATCAGTTCTAGTATAAACCCCCCCCCCACCGTCCCTCCTGTCCAGGTTCCGCTTCCTTCTGCAACCCGGGCCCCCCTGTGTGCAACCCCCCCCCCGCAGTGCTGAGAGCTTCCCCTCCTCTCCCACCAGTTGCTGCGGGTAATCTTTTCAGGATGGAGAGAGGGCCCATCATTTTCTGATCACTCGCTGTGTTCATTCATAACTGAAGCATAGTAAACTGTGTCACGGGGGAGAGAATCCTGTGATTGATCAAACACTTCCTCATTCACAGATCATGTTACAAGAAGTGTAATCAGTGAAAGAATTTTTCTCAATGGAGGAGGAGGATAGAGTGTGCCTGTCCCTATCGGATAATCTGTACTGATCTTCTGCCTGAAGATCTGAACCTGATAAGTGGATGTAACCCCTCATATATACCCAAGAAAACTGCAGGTACACTGTGCTGCAGAGAAACTGCAGCAAGGCAATGTGATGGGGGCTGCAGCACCAGAAGTTCAGAGACAGAGGAAGAAAAGAACAGGTATCCCTGAAGTGAAGATTTCTCCAGGACCCATCTTCCTGCACAACGTGGGACATACTTTGTTACCAGTAAGGCCTAGTTCACACCTATGCATTTTTTAGTGCGTTTTCAGTTTTGCTGAAACACACTACAGTCTATTTAACATGGTTTCCTATGGATGTAGTTTACATGTGTGCATTTTATGGAAAGGCCCAGGGACTTTGTTCTGTTTTTTGGTTCCATAGACTTCAATGGATCAAAAACGTATATTGAAAAATGCAAAATGCACCTGCAATATGCAAACTGCAACCTGCATAGGTGTTAATCAGGCCTTAGTGATGTGACTAAAGCTGCTTCTTTAGTCAAATCTTAATTACCCAAAACATAATTAAAATACCATGGTACAATAGATGCAATTAAAACCCAAGTTTCCCCTGCTTATTCTATAAAAGGGGCATCTCTAGTCCTGTACTGCTCTACTCATATACACATCTAATTACCTCTGAAGAGGGAAAAGCATAATCATACTTTTATGGACATAAATTGATAAACTCAAAACAGCTCCCAGGAATTGTACATCTTCCAAAATAATCCCTCCATCCATTTCCTGGTGATGTTACTGAGATGCCCAAGCCCAGTGAGTATCCTAGACCCGACATTCATACTGTAAGCAGTAGCTGCCAAGATAGTGCTACTTAACAGGGGTTTGAAAGTTGGTTCTCATACTCTTGAGACAATATGTGCATCACACAAAGTACATTAGTTTCACAATCTTACTGATAAATTAAAAGAGAAGTAAGGGATTTTTTTTCCCAGTTTCATACTTACCTTGGTGGATGCAGCATCGGTCTGCACTCTGCACTGAGAACTGAGCCATCAAACATCGCCGATGGCTCGGTTCTCACAGCTCCGTGAGCAGAGAGCTGCTGACAGTCAATCAGCAGCTCTCCTCTCTGCTCCTCCACGCTCACTTGATTGCTGAGCTGTGGAGGGGTGGAGAGCAGCCATCCCAGCCTCCCAGCAGCTCGCTGAGAGGCTAAGACGGGTATGAGTCCTTCCATTGTCGGGATGACACGGAGCCTGGACTGATTTCTGTGACATCAGCATGGAGCGGACTTTAGACCGCTCTCTGCTGAAAAAGGGTCACAGAAGTGCAGAACGAATTGCACTCCTGTGATCCATAGGAGAAGCCCAGCCAAACGAGCTTTGGCTGGACTTCTCCTTTAACTGTATATTCTACTCCTATAGATTGCAAGTTCAAATATACAGCGCCTTACCACAGGTATCTTGCTTAGTGCCTAACACTTCTGAACATACAGTACACGTAAAGCAGATTCTGCTGCCACAAGGCTTTAAGTATGACATTTGCCTTCCTTGAATAAAACAGCTGGGAGAAGAGGCTACTAATCCTTTACCCCAAAAAGGTGCAGTGTAATGCCTGCTACCTGCAATGCAAACGTACTTGGGTCTGGCTTGGCTTTCACAGGCCCTTGTGTAGGGCTGTTAGAAATTACAGAGCTTGGTATAGCCTACCTGACAGGTACCCCCTACCCCCTCAAAATATCAAAACAATATTTTTGTTAAAAATACTCTAAAATCATTAGCGGACACAAAAACAACATAACTTGCAGAAATCCTGCTAAATCAAAAAAGTTGAAAGAGAAGTTTGGAAATAGCAAAAAAAAAATCACACCTGAATGGCTTCAGCACTGATCCCAGCTGCAGCTGTCCCCCACCGGCTCTGCACTGCGAACTTAGCAAGCAAACACCGCTAATGGCTCAGGCCTCTCCCTCTGCTCTGAACAGAAAGCAGCAAAGAACAGAGACTGTCAGTCACCGGCTCTCTGCTCTGCCCCTCCAGAGCTCACTAGAGCGCTGGGCTGTGGAGGGGGTAGAAAAGCTGGCTCAGGCTCTCAGCAGCACGCTCCCATCAGAAACAATTCTCTGCAGCAGCATGCAGGAGGAAGTGGAGGAGAAGCTTTTAGAGACTTTCAGCTGCTGCAGGGAGAGCTGCACAGGGGGATTGGTCCCAGTAATTGTCCCTCTGCAGCACCGATCACCCTCCCTGCTCAAAATTTGACTCCCCCTGCTTGTCGGCTGCCTGGGCCACCCTGTCAAACTGATGGGTCCCATGCCCCGTACATGAGGACCCTTTATTGGCAGCCCTGATAATCACTACAAATAATTTGATTATACTACATATTATTAGATTAATAAATTATTAGATTAATCTCTATAGTTTGTATACTAAACATTTCATATGGAAATTACATATACTGTTTAAAGCATTGAATGTGTTAATTGGAACTTTGCTTGTATTAAAAAAAAAAGTTCATGAATTTCACAGGCAGCCCCAATTAAACAGCACTATACCCTAGCACTACCTTGTTCAGTCAGGAAAGTGTGACTCTTCAGTGTAGAATGAAAGGTGCAAAAAAAAAAAAACTAAATTCACACCCATGTTTCTAATTTGCCTTGCTGATAGGGAAGTGAGTGAACATGCTGCTGCAGTGGAATTCAGTATAGTTGTTACAATGTTGTGGTATTCCAAACTTTGACTTTGGCGAGAAATATATAAAGGATGGTTCCTAAATATGATCCACTGGTTAGGCTGTTGGCCTCTACATACCATCTGACATTTTTAGGCAATGTGACCTTTGCTGATACTTTGGTCTTGTGAGCAAGAGACAATCAGAATTCATGAGTGTTCAGTGTCTGTTATTGCTCATAGAAACATAAAAGAGTGATGGCAGAAAAATGACCAAGTGGTCCATCGAGTTGGCCCAATTCATTTTTAATCCATCATTTTTTTTATTCATCTTTTTTTATCTGAATATAGATCTGTTTGTCCAAAGCATGTTTAAAGCTACTTATTGTTAATTGACTCACTATCTCTGCTGATAGTTTATTCCGAGCATCAAGTACTCTTTCTGTAAAATAAAACTTTTTTAAGATTCATTTTGAACTTTCCTCCTGCTCATAAAGATTTACCAAAATATGTAAAAATGTTTAACTGCGGTATTATTATTATTTTTTTACATTTTATTGATTTAAAAGATAGGGAAATCCTGTTTTTACATATGTATCTTTGCATCAAACTATGGCTTTGCTGGGGCATCAGGAGCCATTGTCTCTCAGTGCTGTCAATCTAAGACAGTGAGTAGGGATCGAGGGCGAGGCCAAGTCCCCCTGTCTGTGTCAATGGATGCAGCAACAATGCTAGGGAGCGAGCACGCACGAGCTTCCCATGGGGGGCACTGGACAGAGGAGGAGCCAGGAGCACAGGCGGGGGACCCGAGAAGAGGAGGTTCGGGGCTGCTCTGTGTAATTCCATTGCACAGAGCAGGTAAGTAAAGAGATGTTTGTTCTTTAAGAAAAAAAATCCTTTACAATCACTTTAAGTTGCCACAGAACTCTGCATGGAAGTGCAAATCTTGCAAAAAGATCATCCTGCACTATGCTTCAGCGTCTTCTCACTGGATTTGGGCTGCTCAGCCTTCCTGGGGATCTTGCCAGCAGTGGGAGGATATCACCCCTTGCACTATGAAAGTCAGAGAAAGGTGAGCATGTAATCTATTCTCCCCCCCCCCCCACAGGTACTTTTCTGAAATTATTATTATTATTTTTTTGGGGGGTGGGTTATTTGGAATAAGCAGACTTTGCCATGGAGGTGCAAGGTTCATTTTAAGTCTTATCTTTTTAGCTTACTGAGTGTGGATTCTATCCTACAATTAGGGATGGGCGAATGGTTTGGCCCGAGCATAAGTTCGGGCCGAACTTTGATTATCCGGATGTTCTGCGAACACCGAACAATATGCGGTGTTCGGCGCAAATTCGAAAGCTGCCGTTAAAGTCTATGGGTCACTAACATGAAAAATCAAAAGTGCTTATATGCAAGTTGTTGTCATAAAAAGTGTTTGGGGACTTGGGTCCTGCCCCAGGGGACATGTATCAATGCAAAATATTTTTTTGAAAATGGCCGTTTTTTTCGGGAGCAGTGATTTTTTAATGCTTAAAGTGAAACTATAAAAATGAAATTTCTTTAAATATAGTGCCTGGGGGTGTCTATAGTATGCCTGTAAAGTGGCGCATTTTACCCTGTTTAGAACAGTACCAGAGCAAAATGGCATTTCTAAAGGAAAAATTTTAATTTTAAACTGATCACGGCTGTAATGAAATGTCGGGTCTTGGTAATATAGATAAAACTCATTGAAAAAAAGAGCATGGGATCCTCCCCAGTCCATTACCAGGCCCTTTGGGTCTGGTATGAATATTAAGGGGAACCCCGAACCAAAATTTTTAAAAATGGCGTGGGGGGTCCCCCTAAAATCCATACCAGGCACTTCGGGTCTGATATGGAAATTAAGGGGAACCCTGCGCCAATTTAAAAAAAAAATGGCGTAGGGGTCCCCCCTCAAAATCCATACCAGACCTAAAAGGTCTGGTGTGGATTATAAGGGCAACCCTGCGCCAAAATTTAAAAAAATGGTGTAGGGCCCCCCCAACATCCATACCAGACCCTTTTCCGAGCACGCAACCTGGCAGGCCGAAGGAAAAGAGGGGAGGGGACGAGAGGGTGCCCCTTCTGAACCGTACCAGGCCACATGCCCTCAACATGGGGAGGGTGCTTTGGGGTAGCCATGTTGATGGGGACAAGGGCCTCATCCAGACAACCCTTGCTGGGTGGTTGTGGGGGTCTTCGGGCGGGGGGCTTATCGGAATCTGGAAGCCCCCTTTGACAAGGGGACTGCAATCAGTTTTAAATGACAATTTTTCCTTTAGAAATGTAATTTTGCTGCGGTACTATAGACACCCCCCCCCCCCCCCCCCGGCATGATATTTACAGGAATATTTCATTACTATTGTTTCACTTTCAGCATTAAAAAAAATCACTGCTCCTGAAAAAACGGCCGTTTTTTTGCATTGATCCATGTGCCCTGGGGCAGGACCCGGGTCCCCAAACACTTTTTATGACAATAACTTGCATATAAGCCTTTAAAACGAGCACTTTTGATTTTTCATGTTCGTATCCCATAGACTTTAACGGTGTTCGTGTGTTCCGCCAAATTTTTTGCCTGTTCAGTATGTTCTGGTGCGAACCGAAGTGGGGGATATTTGGCCCATCCCCACCTACAATCAGTACATCCAGGTGTTTGACTTTTTACACAATGCAGCAGATGGAGCTTTGCTCCATGTTATAATTGACATTTGCCTGTGTGTGGCCTCCTTTTGGGCTGGTTGCTGTGAGTGCATTTGCTTCAAACTGAGAACAATGCTTACTTGATTTTAAGTTGGCTTTCAGTCACAAATAGTAATCACTGATATCTTCTGTGACTGTAGCTGTCAGTATACATTGACAACCGTGCTTTTCTTGAATGCATTCGATATACTGCTTGCAGCATCTGTGGTGCATTCAGAAAAAAACCCATCATCAATGTATACTGTCAGCTTCTATCACTTTAGGAACCATTCAGAGTTTTTTTTTTTTTTTTTGTAGTTTTAAATGTTTGCACATAACTGTAATGTACAGTATATATTTACTTCAGCAATAGAGCTCCAACTAAATGCCCATACTTGCTTGGTACAAATTGTGTTTGAAATGTATAATTATATTTTCTATACTAATATAACAGCAACCCATTTTACATTAGTTTACACAATATATGCAGCCATTCACATCAATCACTGCCCTGGCAAAACTGAAATTCGAATGTCCCTGTCACAGTCATACGTGTCATGGTTTTCTTCAAAGCACAGGTTTACACGCTTGGACAGATGGGGTACCCTTTGACTTTCTGAGGAGAAAAATAAGTACCCCTTGCCTAGTGTACCCTCAGTCCCCTTCCTCCCCAGTTATTGAAGTGTAGGCATAAGCGGCCTACATTGAGACTACTGTGAAACAAAGAGAAAAAAGGGTGCCAAGCAGGGGGTAGCAATGGGATAGCATCCTAGTTACAGCATGGTGGTTCTCTGTATACTTACGGTGACTTGTGAGTGTATAACTTATTATTTTTATTTGTGCTACACTTAATAAAGCTTACTACGCTATGAGGCCGCTTGGCGCCCCTTTTTTCTCTCTTTGTTTCCTAGACTCTGGTCCCCCCAAGCCCCCACGTTTATGATCGCTATCTAGTGTTTAGCAATCAGCGCAAATTCCAGAATATGGTTTTTCTTACATGCTTTATAATTGTAAATAAAGTTATTACTTTAATTAAATTATTTATTTCATTGCCATAATGGTTTCAATGGTTTATTGTTTGAATCTCTGAGAGACACATTTCCTTCTCCTGTTTACATATTCACCTAAAGTGTTACTAAAGGTTCATTTTTTTTTTAAAAGTAAAAGCACAAACGTGTTTTACGTACCTGCTCTGTGCAATGGTATTGAAAATAGTGGCCCCCGATCCTCCTTTTCTCGGGTCCCCCGCTGGCGATATTGGCTCTACCCGTTCTTCATGTGTCCCCATAGCAAATGGCTTGCTATGGGAGCACATGTTGCCTGCTTGCTCCCGAGCTGCGCTCCAAAGACACACACAGCGGGGGGTTCACCCATCCCTCCCACCCCACTTCCTCCTTACTGCTTTTGATTGACAGCAGCAGAAGCCAATGGCTCCTGCTGCTGTTCGAGTCCTGGCATTTTCAGCCCTTTCCCACAGGTGGGTTAACACATTCAGGACCAAAGTCACCATAATCAGGGTTGGAGGCTCTTTCCTACCCAAAATCTTTTCAAGCCTCCAAATTCTGGGCCCCATATTAGGACCTAATAATCCTGGGAAAGCTGTAAATCAGATTAGGCACAATTAGCACTTCTAGATGTCCTCACTAACTATAAATGCACACTTCTGCTTGTGAACTTTGCATTTTCAGATGCACATGTACATGCATTGTATCTCATTACAATTCAATTTTCATATACACTGAAACACATTTTATCCATTCCAAGCATTTTCTTACCTTTTTTTTTGATAATGCAAAAGCACTACAATTCTTTACTGTGGGGTTGAAAGTGTTAGTCAGTGTGATTAAACTTCAACATAAACTTTAAAAAAAAATGCACTGAGGAGCAGTTTTATGTACTATCCTCATTGACCTCAGTTCTTTTTACTAATAGCCTGCTGTTTACATATTTTGGTATACTGCATACTACAGTTAAAGTGATAATGAAGTCTCATTTTTTTTTCTTTAAAAATAACAAACATGTTATACTTACCAGCTCTGTGCAGTGGTTTTGCACAGAGCAGCCCAAATGCTCCTCTTCTCAGGTTCCTCGCCGGCGCTTCTGGCTCTTTCCCCACAGCAAGCAGCTTGCTATGGGGGCACCTGAGCCAAGCCAATGCTCTGTGTATCCATTCACACACTGAGCTGCGGTTAGGCCCCGCCCCCTTTCTCCTGATTGGCTGACTGACTTTGACAGCAGTGGGAGCCCATGTCTCAGCCAATCAGTAGGGAGAATCCCGTAGGGCCAAGGCACTCATGGACATCGCTGGATAGAGATGGGGCTCAGGTAAGTATTAGGGGGGCTGCTGCACACAGAAGGTTTTTTTATCTTAAAGCATAGAATGTAGAGCTGCACGATTAATCGTTAAGTATCGTTATCACAATTTTTTTCCCCCTCGCGATATTGATGAAGCTTTTTCCTGATTTTTTATTTTTTTTTTTCTATGCAGTGCAGAGAATTCTCTGCTGAAGCCGACAGCTGTAAAAAATAAACAGAAAAAAAAACGGCCAGCCTGCCAAGTATTAGATCAAAGGAATAAACTTCAGTGTGTAAATGAGGGAAGTTTAACCACTTAAAGACTACATTTTTTTTTTTGCCACTTGTTGGTTTCAAGTTAGAATCTATTTTTTTTTTGCTAGAAAATTACTTAGAACCCCCAAATATTATATATATTTGTTTTAGCAGAGAACCTAGAGAATAAAAGGGTGGTTGTTCCATAATTTTATGTCACACTGTATTTGGAAAAAAATACACGTTAATGATTTAAGAAAAAAACGAAACAGTAAAGTTAGCCCAATTTTTTTGTATAATATGAAAGATAATGTTATGCCATGAGAATCGTGAAAGAATCGTGATCTTTATTCTAAGCAAAAAAATTGTGATTCTCATTTTGGCCAGAATCGTGCAGCTCTAATAGAATGCATTAAGCCTTTACAACCACTTTAATCACAAAAGTGTGAACAAACACTAAAAGAAAAACACTTATACCTGTCTGCATGTTGGAAGAGAGGCAAATCAGTGAAAGTGCAGGTCATAAAAATTCACACTGGTAGTGCCTGTGGTGGAAACTGAAACCAGGAGGATCACACTGTAGCAAGACAAGAATGCTGACCAGTTTAGCCACTGTAAGAGTTTAAAATCGAACTTTAAGCAAGCAGATATATAAGACACAATTTTTACAAATTATGTAATACAGCTCCATTAAATTAATTAGTGTTCATTAATACATCACCAACAGTATTTGAATAAATTATAGCATAGAGAGTTTCCCATATGCAAAGTGATATACAGTGCTACAACTTAAAGTGTTACTAAACCCACAACAGTAAAATCAGTGTATATGCAGCAAAGCCTGATTGATATACTCACTGTGGAACCTAAGGGGTTAATCCTCTGCATTGTGTAAAAAGGCTGTTTGATCCTGTCTTCTCTAATCCTCCCTTTCTTCCACAGTCCACACTACACATGCCCAGTTTGGTGTGTATTGCTAGAGAGCTTTTTTTTTTTTTTTCTTGGGAGAGTGCATGTGATCAGAACAGGGCCAATCAGCATTGTCCAAACAGATGGTCAGGGGTCCTGCAGCCTCATAGGACAGTCAGAGCAGAATGAAATCTCCACCTACAAGCTTTAACCAGACACTGATAGAAGTCACAATACTGTTGTAACTGCTGATGGAAAAAGGTATTTAGCAGTTTATATTTACAAAAACTATTGCATTTCCATGTTCTGTGTACTGTGGAAGACCAGATATAGTGATCACACGCACACAAAGAATTCTCAAATAGTGTATTACCTTACTAGTAGATTTATTACAATTTAAAATCCTACTTACATATAAGTCAATAAGTCAAAATAATGAAAAATATGCGCTGCGCTAGAATGAACCCAGTACTTCTATGTACTAAAAGTGAAAAATGGTTGAGAATATTCAAAACTTGTAAATAAAGATGATAAATATAATCGTATAAGTCTAACGTATAAAAGTGCAGTGTGCATATAAATAAATAAATAATAATAATAATAATAAATGTAAAAAACATCAATAATCCATAATGCACGTCCGCTTTAAGTGCAGATGACCCCCTGACATGCCACATTTGGCATGTCAATTTTTTTGGGGGGGAGCGGATACCCCCTTTTTAGAGGGATCCAGCTCCCACTTCCTCCCGGGGCACTGCGGCACCGGAAGGAAGTTCACCTCTCCCCCTCCCTCTCGGGAATCATCTGGGATACGTCACAGGTCCGAGATGATTGGGCGCCCACAGTGACAATGCCAGCGCCACAGAGAGGAGGGGGAGAGGAGTGGGGCTTCGCTCACACACATCGCTGGACCGTTGGACAGGTGAGAGTCCGATTATTAAAAGTCAGCAGCTACACTTTTTCAAGCTGCTGACTTTTATATGGGTGGTACTCCACTTTAACTCATGGTATGCCTCCAGTTTTTACAAAGTAGCATAATTCCTGGAATTCAGCTTTAATTTCACAAGGAAATTCCCTGACTTTGTCACAATGGTGTTGACTTACTAAAACTCGAGAATGCTAAATCTGGTGCAGCTGTGCATGGCAGCCAATCAGCTTCTAACTCCAGCTTGTTCAATTAACTACCTGGCATCCGCGCTATAGCCGAATGACGGCTACAGTGCGGACCTACATTCCCGGGAGGCCGTCATATGACAGCCTCCCCTGTGCACGCTCCCTGCGCGCGCCGGGCGCGTTGTGATCACCGAGTCACTGAGACTCGGCTGATCACCAATCTGTGTAAGGGGCCGGTCCCGGCCCCTTACCATGTGATCATCTGTCAGCCAATGACAGCTGATCACATGATGTAAACAAAAGATTGGTAATCGTTTTTTTTTTTTACTCACGCTGACAGCGCGAGTAGAAAAAAAAGCCGATCACCGGATCGGATGTGAGGGACATCGGTCCCCAAGTGGAAGAGGCACATCTGCCTCATCAGTGCCCAATAAAAGTGCCACCTAATAGTGCCCACAGTGCCACCTAACAGTGCCCACAGTGCCACCTAACAGTGCCCACAAGTGCCACCTAACAGTGCCCACAAGTACCACCTATCAATGCCCACCTGTAGTGCCAATCGGTGCCACCTGTCAGTGCTGCCCATCACTGCCACCCATCAGTGCCCATCACTGCCACCCATCAGTGCTCATCACTGCTGCCTATCAGTGCCCATCACTGCCGCCTCATCAGCGTACATCAATGAAGGAGAAAAATTACCCGTTTAAAATTTTTTATAACAAAATATAAAAAAATAAACTTTTTTTTAAAAAAAATTCAGTTTTTTAAATTTTTTTAATAAAAAGTAAAAACCGCAGAGGTGATCAAATACCACCAAAAGAAAGCTCTATTTGTGGTGAAAAAATGATAAAAATTTTATTTGGGTACAGTGTTGTATGACCGCGCAATTGTCATTCAAAGTGCGTCAGCGCCGAAAGCTGAAAATTGGTCTGGATAGGAGGGGGGTTTAAGTGCCCTGTAAGCAAGTGGTTAAGCTTTGACAAAAAAAAAAAACTGGAAGTTGATTGGTTTCTATGCAGAATTGCAGCAGATTTTGCACTTCTATCCAATGCGGTTATATCCAATGCATCTTTGGATATACTTGAACATTCCATGTCACAGGATCAGAGTGATTTTGAGTGTGTGGTATCTTTCACTCTTGTAAGAAGTGCTGTATTAGGAGACAGCTTGCAGCTCCTTTTAAAACCTTTGTCTGAAATAACACTAGAGTTTCTTTATATATTTGTTGTAAAATAGAAGCATCATGCATTTGCCAGTTTGTTACAGCTGCCCATGTGACATTAGGAAGGTCTCATTCTTACTGTCCGAAATATGAATTGTTATGCTTCCGAATTTTGTACGAAATACGAAATTTAGTTTACGAATTTCGGATCCAAATTCCTAACTAACATTCGTAATTGTTACGAAAAGTTAACAAACCTAAAAGTTAAAAACCCAGGAGGTCAGCACAGCACAGGGATGGTGGGAGCCCCTCATAGTGTAAATTCATCATAACGAACATTTGTAATTATGAAAAGTTAAGAAACCTAACGAAAATTTGTATTTCGTACGAATTTAAAATTGAATTTCGGACACGAATTACGAAATACCAATTAATTCCAATACGAAACGGAAAGGAACTAAACAAATTTATTGACGGCGCACATGTCTACTTACTATCCTGAACCCTCTATAAGGCTGCTTTCACATCAATGTGCTGCAGTCTACCTGCACCATGGGCGCAATGCAGTGCACCTGCGGCTTTCCTGCAGGTTAGCTGCGCTTTGCCATAGACTTCTATTTTATCTTGCAGAAGTGATGCACTTTCTGAAATCGCACCAAAACTCCTGCATTCAGTTTGAGGTCTGGTCCACATCAGAGGGCTCTGCAGGCCAGAGGGTGAGCACCCCTGAACTAGAGCAATGGTGGTTGTCAAAATACACTAATTCACAACATTGCCATCAATGCATAACTTCTGCAGGTTAATAAGTGCAAGTAACAAATGTAATGCGTCACATAATATTTTATATATCTGCAGGTGTATCAGCAGTCCTTGAGATACTTGATTGATTTTCATCATTGATAAACGTTAAAATAAAATCTACATTGCTGCAGATCACACTGTTAGGCTGGGTTCACACTGGTGCGACACGACAGCCGTCCTACTTTGGATCTGACTTTGCCCTGCGACATGAAGCCGGAATGTGTCCGACTTTCAATGAACGGGGATCCGACTTGGATCCCCGCCAATGCTCGGCATTGTGTTTGGTATGAATCTTTAGGGGGAACTCCGCGCCAAATTTTAAATAAAAAACCGGCATGGGTTCCCCCTCCAAGAGCATACCAGGCCCTTCGGTCTGGTATGGACCTTGAGGGGAACCCCCTACGCCGAAAAAACGGCGTGGGGGGTTGCCCCCAATCCATACCAGACCCTTATCCGAGCACGCAGCGCGGCCGGACAGGAATGGGGTGGGGACGAGCGAGCGCCCCCCCCTCCTGAACCGTACCAGGCCGCATGCCCTCAACATGGGGGGGTTGGTGCCTTGGGGGAGGGGGCGCGCTGCGGCCCCCCACCCCAAAGCACCTTGTCCCCATGTTGATGAGGACAAGGGCCTCTTCCCGACAACCCTGGCCGTTGGTTGTCGGGGTCTGCGGGCGGAGGGCTTATCGGAATCCAGGAGCCCCCTTTAATAAGGGGGCCCCCAGATCCCGGCCCCCCACCCTATGTAAATGAGTATGGGGTACATGGTACCCCTACCCATTCACCTAAGGAAGTTTCAATAAAAAAAAAACACAGTACACAGGTTTCAAAATTAATTTATTGGGCAGCTCCGGTATCTTCTTCCGACTTCTCCCGGTGTTCCGCCTCTTCTCCCGGGCCCCGCCGCTATCTTCTTCCAGCTCTATTGCCAGCGAGGGGCCCGGTCTGCTGCCGCTGTCTTGTCGCCGCTGTCTCGCCGCTACTTCTCTTCATCTCTTCTTCCGATGTTGACACGGCGCTCTCCCCGGCTGGAATGCTCTCTGTGCGCTCTGCTCTGACTTATATAGGTGGTGACCCCGCCCCCTTATGCCGTCACAGTCCCTGGGCATGCTGGGACTATGACGACATAAGGGGGCGTGGTCATCGGGTGATGACCACGCCCCCTAAAACGTCACAGTCCCAGCATGCCCAGGGACTGTGACAGCATAAGGGGGCGGGGTCACCACCTATATAAGTCAGAGCGGAGCGCTCAGAGTGCATTCCAGCCCCAGAGAGCATCGTGTCAACATCAGGAGAAGAGGGCAGAAGGCAGAAGATTAAAGACCGGGCTCCTTCGCTATAGCAAAAGAGCAGAAAATAGCGGAGGAGCCCGGCAGAAGATCCGGAGAGCGCGGAGAAGAACCGGAGAGACCCCCGAAGAGAAGAAGGCAGCAGACCGGGCTCCTCCTCTTTAGCAAAAGAGCGGCAAAAGAGCAGAAGAGAGCGGAGGAGCCCGGCAGAAGACCCGGAGAGCGCGGAGAAGAACCGGAGAGACCCCCGAAGTCGGAAGAAGACCCCGGGAGCTGTCTAATAAATTACTTTAAAAATCTGTGTAGTGTTTTTTTTTAAATTGACACTTTTTCCCTAGGTGGATGGGTAGGGGTTCGATGTACCCCATACTCATTCACATAGGGTGGGGGGCCGGGATCTGGGGGCCCCCTTATTAAAGGGGGCTCCCGGATTCCGATAAGCCCCCCGCCCGCAGACCCCGACAACCAACGGCCAGGGTTGTCGGGAAGAGGCCCTTGTCCTCATCAACATGGGGACAAGGTGCTTTGGGGTGGGGGGGCCGCAGCGCGCCCCCTCCCCCAAGGCACCAACCCCCCCATGTTGAGGGCATGCGGCCTGGTACGGTTCAGGAGGGGGGGGGGGCGCTCGCTCGTCCCCACCCCATTCCTGTCCGGCCGGGCTGCGTGCTCGGATAAGGGTCTGGTATGGATTGGGGGCGACCCCCCACGCCGTTTTTCCGGCGTAGGGGGTTCCCCTTAAGGTCCATACCAGACCCAAGGGCCTGGTATGCTCTTGGAGGGGGAACCCATGCCGGATTTTTATTTAAAATTTGGCGCGGAGTTCCACCTCAAGATCATCTGAGCACAAGTCGCATGCCGAAGTCGGATCATGCAAGACGGCAATCCGACTTTGATCCGACTTCAATGATAGTCAATAGGCTGAAGTAGGATCAAAGTCGGACCAAAGTAGTACGGGGAGCATTTCTAAAGTCGGAACGACTTGTGTTGGACCAGTTAGGACGGCTCCCATAGGGAAACATTAAATTTCACACGTCATGCGACATGAGCTCCCAATGTTGGAGCGTTTGTCGGACCAGTGTGAACCCAGCCTTAAAGGTGAAAGAAGAACTATGGTCCAAATGAGAAAATCGAACTATGGTCCAAATGAGAAAATCTATATGTAATGTAAATCTGTAATCTGCTAAATATGTCACTCACTGTTTCTCAAATAATAGTAAGGATCCTACCTTTTCCCCCTGCAGCTAAAAGCTCTCATGTCCATTTTCTTTACTCAGGAGACAGCACTGTTTCCTCTGCTGCTCCTGAAGACTATAGTGTGGCATTATGACATCATTGGGGGGTGGTGCTCTTACATTCCATGTCTTTCAAGTCTTTGTGTGTCAATCGAAATAGAAGTCATGACCCTTTTCCTCCACTCCACTCCACTTTAAGTCTAACAAGGTGCCTGCTGCCTTGTAGACTTAGCTCTATTATTCACTGACAGTAGTATTGTGCTCTAGGAAGATAACTTCCAGAGCTCACCCCCTCTCTCCTCTCCTTCTGCCCATTCACAGAAGCCTTTGTATTATGTGAACTCATTCACAAAATACAAAGGCTTTTGTGAATGGGCAGCAGAGGGGAGGGGCAGGCATAGCTGCCCTGTGTGCTTCTCTCCTCTCACAGCCCAGAGTGTATCCTCGTGAGTCCAATAAACCTGTCACATATAAGTGATAGAAATAAGTCCCAGAGGTGACATGCTCCTACTTGGACTTAAAGTGTTACTAAACCCACAAAAGTACATGGTTGCATAGTTGGTAAGGTTGAATAAAGACAAAAGTCCATCCAGTTCAACCTGTGTAGGTGTGTGTGTAGAAAAGTAATTTTCACATATCCCCGTATATATTGTTTTTGTTAAGATGCACATCCAAGAGTCTTTTAAAATTATCCATACATCCTGCCAACACCACCGATTGGGGAAGAGAGTTCAACATCCTTACCGCCCTGACAGTGAAAACCCCCCTACGCATACCCCCCCGATGGGTTTACTTCCTCTTTGTTTCCCTGCAAAGGTAAAGCATAATGGGCTACTATGCATCGCATAGTAGCCCATTATGTGTCACTTACCTGAAACTGAAGCCTTTCCTCGCCGGCTTACCTTTCCTCGCCGGCTGGAAGCATCCGTCTTCCTTCCGGGGCCGCGGACTCCAGCTCTGTGACTGGCCAGAGTTGCGTGACGTCACTCCCACGCATGCGCGCGGGAGCCGCCAGTCAGGGCATGACCTTGACTTGGAACGGCACAGCGTGACATTTCCAAAGTGTGCATGCGCCAAAAAGGTCGGCACATGCGCAGAATAAATCCTTGTTCGGGGGAAATATCTCCTAAACTGTGTAGGTTTAGGAGATATTTACAGCACGTACAGGTAAGCCTTTTACCTTTAGGTAAAAGTATGTTGTAAGAGTGTACAACCACTTTAAGTTTAAATCGCTTCTCTTCCAGTCTCATTGTGTGGCCCCATGTCTTCCTACACAATTTGGGACTGAAAAGTTTCATACTTATGCAGGGATCACCATTGAGATATTTGTATATCACTATCATATCTCCTCTCAAGCGTCTCTTCTCCAAGAAGAATACATTTAGCGCTTGTAGTCGTTCCTCATAATTGAGGTCCTCCAGTCCCCATATTAATTTAGTTAGCCCTTCTCTGGACTCGCTCCAGCTCCAGCACATCGTTTCTGAGGATTGGTGATCAGAACTTGACGGAGTACTCCAGATGCTGAGTGTTGCTAACAATACTGTCGTGGTTGGTATACCCATCCTTTTCCTGTGTGAAGACTGAGGAGAAGAAAGCATTTAGTACAGCTGCCTTCTACTTGTCATCTGTAACCACCTTCCTTTCCTCGTCCTTTATGGGGCCTATGTATTCCGAACTCGCCTTTTTACTGTTAATATAGTTAAAACATTTCTTGGGATTATTTTTACTCTCCTCTATGTGTCTCTCATAGTCTTTTTTTTTTAGCCGCCCTGATTGCGTTCTTACACTTCTTATTGCATTCCTTGTATTATTGGAATGCTGACACTGACCCCCCTGTTTTGTACTTTTTAACCACTTGCTGACTAGCTGTCGTCGTATGGTGGCAGGTCGGCTCCCCTGCACAAATTGCCATAGTTGTACGGCGGCTTGTGCCGGCTGCACACTGCAGGAGCGTGCCTGCGGGTTGGGTGGACTCGTCCGCCGGCGACCCGCAATCGCCTAGTACAGAGGCAGAATGGGGATCTGGCTTTGTAAACAAGGCGGATCCCCATTCTGACCGTAGACATGACAGAGATCTACTGTTCCCAGTGATTGGGAACAGTGATCTCTGTCATGTCCCTGCCAGCCCATCCCTCCTACAGTCAGAACATGCTGAGGGAACACATTTAACCCCTTGATCGCTCCCTACGGTTAACCCCTTCCCTGCCAGTGTAATTTTTACATTGATCAGTGCATTTTTATAGCACAGATCAATGTAATAATGTCACTGGTCCCCAAAAAGTGTAATTTGGGGTCAAATTTGTCCGCCGCAATGTCACAGTCCCGCTAAAAATCGCAGATCGCCGCCATTACTAGTAAAAACAATTAAAAAAAAAATAAGTCCCTAAATCTATCCCATAGTTTGTAGACGCGATAAGTTTTGCGCAAACCAATCAATATATGCATATTGCAATTTTTTTTTACCAAAAATATGTAGAAGAATATATATTGGCCTAAACTGATTAATACATTTTTTTTTATATATTTTTTTGGATATGTATTATAGCAAAAGTAAAAAATAATATTTTTTTTAAATTGACGCAATTTGTTTATAGCGCAAAAATAAAAAAACACAAAGGTGATCAAATACCACCAAAAGAAAGCTCTATTTGTGGGAAAAAAGGGCGTCAATTTTGTTTGGGTACAGCATCGCATGATCACGTAATTGTCAGTTAAATCGACGCAGTGCCGTATCGCAAAAAATGGCCTGGCCATTAAGGGGGCAAATCCTTCCAGGGCTGAAGTGGTTAAAGACCATTTTTTTGTCCTTAATATGACATTTTACATTTGGTTTAGACACCCAGGTTTAACCTTTGTACTTCTATACAGTATTTATTACCCCTTGGAAAGCACACTTGATACTTTTATTTAATATGTTCCTAATGCACTCCCATTTTTCCTCCGTGTTCAATGTTTCAAGGATTTGGTCCCACTTAATATCCTGCAGCATTGAGCGCAGTTTAGAAAAGTTGGCTCTTTTGAAATTTAGTGTTCTTGTACTCCCCTCATGCCTCCCTTTCCTATTATTTATGCGGAATGTAATAATTCTGTGGTCGTTAGTTCCCAAGTTGTTCCATATTTTCACATCTGCAATTAGATCTGTATAATTTGTAATTAATAGATCTAGCAATGCGTTACTTCTAGGGAATCCACCAACTGGGACATGAAGTTGTCCTGTAGAACATTTCAGAAACGGCGGGCCTTTAATGAGTGGGCTGTCCCTTCTGCCCATTCAATGTCGGGATAGTTGAAGTCCCCTATTATGATTAAATTTTACTGTCTTGCTGCCATTTATTAACTGTGAAAGGGGACCTAACTCCACCTCTTCCCTCAAGTTAGGGGCCTGTAACATACTCCCACTAGTAATTTCCTGCTTACTTCTACCCTTTGGCGTTACAACCATACGGACCCGTAAAATCATTCTTGATTATATAGACACTCCATTTCCCCTCTCCTACCCTCCCTGTCCCTCTTGTACAGTAGAGATGGGGACAAGAGAAGCAGTGAAAGGAGACAATCATTTGGATGGCAGTGTAAGGAGCATGCTGATAGGAGAAGAGAGTAAAGCGAGAGATGAGCACATTAGTCTGCTGATTTTTCTTTTCACTGTCCAGTCAGGGAGTAGTGGAGTAAAAAGACCTGTCGGCGTTACTGAACTGCAGCAGAAAAAAGAGCTCTCCTGCCCAGACATATAGGGCTAGGCTATGTTATTGGGCTGTGTAAATCTTAGGACTGGATGAACAGAGATGTAAATCCCTAAGTTGGTAAACCAGATTTCATATACAGTAGGGAAAATAAGTATTTGATCCCCTGCAAGTCTGCTCACTTACAAAAAAAATGAAGGGTCTATAATATTTTATCATTAGTGTATTTTAAATGATAGAGACAGAATATTAATAAAAAATCCAGAAAAAACACATGATACAAATGTTATAAATTAAGTTGCAGTTCAGTGAGTAAAATAAGTATTTGATTCCCTACCAAGCAACAATAATTCTGGCTCCCACAGACTGGCTTCAGTATGTGCTCATGTGGTACACAGATTAGTCCTGTCAATTTAAGAAGGTGCTCCTAACTACAACTCGTTATGTGTATAAAAGACACCTGTTCATAGAATCTCTTTCTAACATTCAAAACTCACCATAATGGACAAGACCAAAGAGCTGTCAAAGGACATCAGGGACAAGATTGCAGACCTGAAAAATGCTGGAATGGGCTACAAGACCATCAGCAAGAAGCTTGGTGAGAAGGAGACAACTGTTGGAGCGATTATTCGCAAATGGAAGAAACACAAAACCATCAATCACCCTTGATCTGGTGCTTCATGCAAGATTTTGCCTTGTGGGGGTAAGGATGACCATGGGAAAAGTGAGGAATCAGCCCAAAACTACACGAGGGGAGCTTGTGAATGATCTCAAGGCAGTTGGGAGCACAGTCACCAAACAAACCATTGGTAACACAATACACTGCCATGGACTGAAATCCTCCAGCGCCCGCAAGGTCCCCCTCCACTAGAAGGCACATGTACAGACCCAGCTAAAGTTTGCCAATGAACATTTAAATGGTTTAGAGAAGGATTGGGAAAAAGTGTTGTGGTCAGATGACCAAAATTGAGCTCTTTGGCATTAACTCGACTCACTGTGTTTTTTGAGGAAGAAAATTGCTGATTATGACCCTAAGAACACCATCCCTACAGTCAAGCACAGCGTTGGAAACATTATGCTTTGGGGCTGTTTCTCTACTAAAGGTACAGGCCGACTTTGCAGCATTGAGGGGCCATGTATTGTAATTATTCCAGCATGACAATGACCCAAAACATACCACCAAGACAACAAAGTGGCTCAAGAAAAAGCAAACTAAGGTCATGGAGTGGCCTAGCCAGTCTCCAGATCTTAATCCTATAGAAAATTTATGGAGGGAGCTGAAACTTCGAGTTGCCAAGCGACAGCCAAAAAATCTTAAGGATTTAAAGAGGATCTGTAAAGAAGAGTGGACCAAAATCCCTCCTGAGATGTGTGCAAACCTGGTCACCAATTACAAGAAACATCATACCTCTGTACTTGCCAACAAGGGTTTCTCCACCAAGTACTAAGTCGTGTTTTGCTTGGGGATCAAATACTGATTTTACTCAATGAACAGCAAACCCATTTATAACATTTTTATTGTGTTTTTTTTGGTTGATATTCTGTCACTATCATTTAAAATACACCTATAATAAATTATAGACCCTTCATTTCTTTGTAATTGGGCAAACTTACAAAATCTGCAGGGAATCAAATATTTATTTTCCCCACTGTATGTATTTTATCTGCATATTTAACTGTTTGCCTGGAATTCAGGTTTAAAATGTCAAATATAGCTCTGAAGGTATCAGTTGCTTATCAGCAAGTCTTTTCATACGTATTTGCAGGCAAATGTTTTTTGTTTCTATAGTTTTTCTAGCTTTTATTGCTAAGTTACAGTTGGGGTCATTTCCTCTCACTTCCTGTCCTGGTGACACAACATGAATTGAGAGTTTATTCCCTCAAAAGCAAATGAAACCCCAGCTTTGATAGCTGCCTCACCAAGAAAAATGTGGAAGAGCTTGGAACCCATTCCTACTCAATTCAAGAAAGAGAAAAAAAGATTGATTGGAGTTCATGTATGTCTTGATTTCCCTGGTAAAAAATATAGGCATAGCTAAGTGACACCTAATACAAAATGTACATAGCAAAGTAGTATATGTTTAGGGAAAACTTATCTATTTTGTGCTAAGTAAAAAAGGAAACTTACTGTTTTGATATCAACATATATATAAATAGTATGTTCTTATGCATTGCACTTGTGTTTCTAAACTTCTTAGTGTCAGATGATATTGTTTTGCCATTAGTTTTTGTGGGTAGATTTTCTCCTCTGATAATTTATGTTCTCTTCCTGCACAGGAGGCTACATCAGCAATTTGAGAGCTACAAAGAACAAATCAGAAAAATAGGGGAGGACACACGTCGGTATCCTGGGGATCACAAGGATGATGCTCCAACGTGTGGAATCTGCCACAAAACAAAGTTTGCAGATGGCTGCGGACATTTATGCTCTTACTGCCGAACAAAATTCTGCGCCCGATGTGGAGGTCGTGTTTCGCTTCGGTCAAACAATGTAAGTACACTTTCTTTGACACACAGTATTTATTTAGTGAATATTGATACAGAAGTTGTATGTATTTTCTTTATATAACAATTCTATAGTGCTAACACCAGAGACAGGTTGTTTTGCACATACAGTATCTCACAAAAGTGAGTACACCCCTCACATTTTTGTAAATATTTTATTATATCTTTTCATGTGACAACACTGAAAAAAATGACACTTTGCTACAATGTAAAGTAGTGAGTGTACAGATTGTATAACAGTGTAAATTTGCTGTCCCCTCAAAAAAAAAACTCAAGCAATATATCACACAGAACTGTTAGGAAGTGTGTGAGTCAGCGCTCACTGGCAGCTATAAGGTGGACCATAAGGGGTCAATAACAGGGAGGGGGGGGAGGGAGCGACAAGATATACCCAAAATGAATTAATACGAATTAGTCCATGCAGCCCATAGTAGTAAGGAATATCAGGAAGAAGTCCACAGGACAGATGGATCCACAGGTGAATGGAGTTTGCACACAGTCACCGGCAGCTCCTCAGCAGGAAATGGGAGTTCCCTCAGACAAACAAAAACAGTAGAAAGAGGACGCCCGGGTCAGTGTGATATTAAAGTGTTGTTCCGGCCGAAATTATACTTTTTAAATAAAAATACCCCTATAATACACAAGCTTAATGTATTGTAGTAAAGTTAGTCTGTAAACTAAGGTCTGTTTTGTTAGTTTATAGCAGTAGTTTGTTATTTTATAAACTTACAGCAGGCCGTAGCCATCTTAAGTGTGGGCATCTGAAGCCAGACTGTATTTCTTCCTGGATCTCATCCTTGCAGATCTCGCACATGCTCAGTGCAGCACAAGCAAGTGTAATAGGTTTCAGGTCAGGTTTCCATAGCAACAGCAGTGTCAGAGGAAGTTGCCTCCCCTTCCCAGGAGGCATTGCAAACAGGAAATGATGCGATGGGCCGCGGCCAGGGAGGAGGAAGTGAAAAATGAATACAGCAGATATGCAGTAGGGGCTGAGAAAAAAAATAAAAAAATATCCAATTTGTTTACAGTTTAGTGAGGGATGCTGAAGAGTTGTAAAAGTGGGTGGAACTCAACTTTAAAAGCAAGAAACACTTTATTCAGATACACTTATATAAAAGTATCTTGCAAGCAGGGTGGATGTGGATCACCAATCAAGCAGTCAGCCGTCACAGGGGATACGAACACCACTGTGGGGATAAGCTCAGACCTGCCATATGGAGATATATAACCAGCAGCGTCTTCAGCTGTCACTCCTGCTCTCACAGAGCTAGCAAGAGACCAAATCAGGACGGGGGCGGGCCGTAATGCGTTTCCAAGGCGCCGTCTCTTTTGCATTCAAACCCGCCCCCCTCTAGAGGGGAAAATTTATACTGTCAGGACAGAATAAAACAAAAACACCCAATCAGTACAGAGACTGGGTGTGGCCAGTCGTCCAATCAACAGGGCTATACTGGCCAACTTTTTTAGCTGTAATCCAATCTCCAACATGTATATCTGTCATAGCATGGCACAAGTGTACCTATAGCACAGTGGGCAACAAGCTTAAAAGTATATTAAATAGAATAAAGGAAAATGGGCATGATGATAAAAAAATCCTTAAAAATGATAAAAAATTTCATCTGATCCGAATGAACGGCTGCACTGTAACACATCTATGATAGTATTTTATAATAAATGGTAAAAATCAAATAATCACTATATAAAAGATGACTTCAAATAAAAATAACCGATTATGATCACTACATGATTCATTACACTAAAAAATACAAATGATAACTTTATCGAGATACACGCCAGGTAATAATTTCTATCAGCATATCCAAAGGGCAATAGATATATATAGGGACTATGAGGAGGGAATGGTAGGTAAAAAAAAAAAGGGAGCGTGAAGAGGAGATATACTGTTAGTGGCGAGTATACATATAGGTATCATAGAATTGTGTTGACTTCTATCTCCTCGTTCAAACCCCCAGGCGCCAGAGAATTCAAGGTAAAGATCCAGTAGGTTTCCCTACGGCATAGCCTCTGGAACCTTTCAGCCTGGGAGTCACAAGAAGGGATAGATTCCAACACCCAGACTTTTAACTCTTCAATGGATTTATTATGGACATGAAGGAAGTGCCTAGGGATGCTATGTTCATCTGATCCCTTTTCAATAGGTCTCCGATGTTGCCCGATGTTGCCAGTCATCTTGGAGGTGTGTTTGGTGTCGTTATCATGTTGGAATACTGCCCTGCGGCCCAGTCTCCGAAGGGAGGGGATCATGCCCTGCTTCAGTATGTCACAGTACATGTTACCATTCATGGTTCCCTCAATGAACTGTAGCTCCCCAGTGCCGGCAACACTTATGCAGCCCCAGACTATGACACTCCCACCACCATGCTTGACTGTAGTCAAGACACACTTCTCTTTGTACTCCTCACCTGGTTGCTGCCACACCATCTGAACCAAATAAGTTTATCTTGCTCTCATCAGACCACAGGACATGGTTCAAGGACTCCATGTCCTTAGTCTGCTTGTCTTCAGCAAACTGTTTGCGGGCTTTCTTGTGCATCATCTTTAGAAGAGGCTTCCTTCTGGGATGACAGCCATGCAGACCAATTTGATGCAGTGTGTGGCGTATGGTCTGAGCATTGACAGACTGACCACCCACCCCTTCAACCTCTGCAGCAATGCTGGCAGCACTCATACATCTATTTCCCAAAGACAACCTCTGGATATGACGCTGCGCACGTGCACTCAACTTCTTTGGTCAACCATGGCGAGGCCTGTTCTGAGTGGAACCTGTCCTGTTAAACCGCTGTATGGTCTTGGCCACCGTGCTGCAGCTTAGTTTCAGGGTCTTGGCAATCTTCTTATAGCCTAGGCCATCTTTATGTAGAGCAACAATTCTTTTTTTCAGATCCTCAGAGAGTTCTTTGCCATGAGGTATGTTGTACTTCCAGTGACCAGTATGTGAAAGTGAGAGTGATAACACCAAATTTAACACACCTGCTCTCCATTCACACCTGAGACCTTGTAACACAGGGTCACATGAGTTTGGGGAGGGAAAATGGCTAATTGGGCCCAGTTTGGACATTTTCACTTAGGGGTGTATTCACTTTTGTTGCCAGTGGTTCAGACATTAATGGCTGTGTGTTGCATTATTTTGAGGGGACAGCAAATTTACACTGTTATACAAGCTGTACACTCACTTCTTTACATTGTAGCAAAGTGTCATTTCTTTAGTGTTGTCACATGAAAAGATTTTAAAAAAATATATACAAAAATGTGAGGGGTATACTCACTTTTGTGAGATACTGTAACATTAAAAACACTATTGCGCACCAGAGGTTTAAGAAATTGGAGCATGTAGGCATATTGCAGGAATTCACATAAAGAAGCTCCCCCTTTTTGATGCCAAAGGTTATATGGGCTTGTATCAGCATGCCTCACGTAATCTTTGGTCCTCAAACCCATATGTTTGGTAAGTCAGGCTTGTATCCTCAGGGCAGGGTCTACAAATGCTATAAAGAAATGTTTTTCAGTTCTCCTTTTTTTTTTGTTTATGCTTCTTTATAAATACTGGAGATTTTTTTTGTTGTATTTCTTATTTGTAAAGTAAAAAACAAAAAGAACATTATCTATTGGGTCTCATTCACACTAATGCTTTCAGGCATCTGATATAAGTTGCAGGTGCATTTCCTCCCTAGAAGAGACACCTGCAGTGTACAGCTCACAATAGTAATGAATGGCTCTATGTGGATAGACACCATGCTTATATAAGCCCATGCATGTAAATGGAAGTAAATTCCACAATGTGGTTTTTGTTGTATACGTGAGTACAGCTAGCATATGGCAATTTATTACTATGTGCAACTGAATGCTACAGCTGTCTCTCTTAGGCATGGAAATATGCCCACAATTTATGTCCGATGCCTAAAAACGACTGTGTGCATGAGGCCTTAATATGTATATCATATTTACCACGAAGCAACCAGCAGATGGCAAGAACAAAGCAACAGAGTCACCAGAATCAAAACTTTTTTGTAAATAGCTTGGGTTATGAAAACAAAATGATTAGCAGCATATCTGGTTAAAATTTATGTGTGTGTGTGGCCATGGTTTGAAAGGAACATGAACGCTCCCTATTTTAAAGAGGAGCTCCAGTCGGTTTTCTGAAATTAAAAGTCAGCAGCTACAAAAACAGTAGCTGCTGACTTTTAATAACCAGACACCACCTATACCAGAATCCAGTGCTGTGCTTGCCCAAGGGGGCGACAGGAACCATTTTTGGTCCTCAGCGCATGCATCTTAACTGTAGGCACCAGACTGTGACAGCTTGCGGCTTCACAGCCGGGTGCCCCCTGCGCATGCGTGACTTGTGACATGTCCCAGAAGACTGTGGGGAGGGAGGGGGGAAGGGGAAATTCTGCTCAGATCTCCTAGTCAATCCGAGCGGAAGTGGGAGCCAGTACCTATCAAAACCACGTACCCACCCCGACCCCCAAAAAAAAGCCAAATTTAAAGAGGAACTTTAATTATCAATTTGTGAAAGATATTTTAAACAAAAGGAAAACATTTAGGCCTCATACACACGGACGTTTTAAAAAACAGGCTTAAAAAACAGGCTAGTAACAACACCTGGAAAAAAAGCAGCGTTAAAAACGTCGGTATAGCGCTAATGCTCGTTTTGAGCTTTCTTGAGCTTTTTTCGGCGTCGGCGTCAATACAGCTGTAGCGCTGGAACCTCAGAACGCGCTGGTCCTTGTTTTTTTTTGGAGCTTAAAAACGACCATGCCTGTTACAGCTCAAAAATGCCATGGTGTGTATGAGCCCATTGAATAACATGGAGTGGCGTTCTTAAGCAGCAAAAAAGCTAAAAAAATCCCCTGTTAAAACGTCCGTGTGTATGAGGCCTTAAACTTGCCTTTCAAAAAAAGTTCATAATAAAACTGATCAAAAGCTCTTCTAGTTTCTTTTTAAACCATAAAGAACAGAATAAACAAGTAAACAATTATTTTGTGCTGGTCACATAATAGCACAAGATCAGCACTGTAGACAGTGCATATCATACTGTTTCTTGATATTGGTTTATGCATTGTACTATAATGCTTTAAACAAAATGGTAAATAAGCTTGCAGGATAAAGTAATGAATATATGGTCACACTTCAAGAAAATAAAGTCACTGAGGAACGATGTGTGATTTTCTACTCTGCAAAAAATCGTAACCTACCCAGATTGCCAGGTTGGTGACCACCGCTCCAGGTAACTGGGTTCAAATTTCCCGTCCTCCGCTGGGTGAATGGTTGTGAGAGCTCCAGGTGCTGGCAATTGCTATTCCAATAGTTTAGGTGCAATGAAAAATCTGGACTGCCGCACTCCGGATTGGAATAATAAAGGTATAATCTTCTTTATTGAAAAAATGACATAATTTAAAATCCGTACATTGCTCTGTTGAAATGATACAGCATAACCGCTAACGCGTTTCACGCTCCCATAGAGCGCTTACTTATAGCTCAGATTGCCGGTGAGGTACATTTAAGCCCATTCATTGTGTTAAAAAGCAATACACTTCAAAGCACACTGTGTTTCTGCATACTTTGTTCTGGTGCGAATCAGCCCTAAATTTTAAAAAATATTTTGAAAACTGTGAAGCAATCTGATACAAATAATTTATTTATCTATTTTTTATGGAATGTCTTACTTATGAATTTTACTGTGTCAGACCTTTAATCTATCTAGGCAGTAAAAAAAAAAAAAAAATAGCAGGAATAGGGTCCTACTTCAGATTACTAGAGCAGATTGTATCCTTTGTGCTCAAAATGTGGTGAGTACCTCATGACTACTAAGCAGAAAGTGTGAAGCATGCACCATGTTCCATTTAAAGTGCAAAATCTCTTTAACAAAGGAAAATAATTTGCTTGCTGTAAAACCTTTACCTTTAACCTTTTCTAAACTGCTTGTGAATACCTGCTTACCATTCATTTTATCATTTTTTTTCTTCTTTTCTGCATTCCTTGGATGCTTTCCCAAAGGAGGACAAAGTGGTTAGAATCTTTTCTTTCTTTTATCTTATATATGATACAACATTGAAATATTTCAGTAGACATTATGGTGCCAAATGCGTGGGATATGTTATTGTGTAGTTTTGACAGTCATGATGTAGCTACTCTTCAATCACTCACTCGGTAAATTAGATTAGATACAATTTGCAATTTAAATTACCTTTGTCAGGTAACCTATGTTTATATGAGGTTAGAAACAAAACTGCAGCTGTTCTCCTATTTTTAAAACAGAATATAAATACTATATTCTAATGTAGCAGTAAAACAAAGCCACTTAAAATGCAGGTAGCATTTAAAGTAAACATGTATTAAGTTTAACATTAGTAAACTTGCATCTATACTCAAAGAGATTCTTCAACCTGAAAACAAAAAATTAAAAGTCAGCAGCTACAAATACTGTAGCTGCTGACTTTTAATAATAGGATACTTAGCAGCCCAGGGATCCAGCGCTGTCCTCATCCGAGCTGGCTCTTTGGCTGTCTTCGGGTCCATGTGCCAGCTTTCTGACTTTGGAAAGCCGTCTGTGACTTTGGCGGCTTCAAAGCCGGCTTCCACATGTGCGAGCTGCTCTGCCTTTTGTGAATGGTCCCGCAGCTTTCTAAAACTTGTAAAGTGTCCCAAAAGGCAGCAGGGGTTTCCCCCATATAAGGTAAGTGTCAAGACCTAAAGAGGAGGGGGAGACGGCAGACAAGTGGAACTTCCCCTTTTGGGTGAACTTCTGCTTTAATGCTGCCTGCAGGTAGATCCTAGCTGACATATGTGCACCTCAAATCTTGGGACAATTAGATATGCAAACAAAAGCATTCTACAAGTAAACGTGTAGTTAGTTTAACTTTATTAAACTTGCACATATACCTAATGCTGCCTGCAGGTAGATCTAGCTGATTTATGTGCTCCTCAAATCTTGGGACAATTCGATATGCAAACAGAAGCATGTTACATTCCATTTTTTGCTCCAAAATGTGGTAGGCAGAAGCTCATGTAGGCACATATAGGTGCTTGCTATTAAAGACACTGGCACTGACGCCAAAATACTGCAGGTTTGAAATGTAGGCAGCTAAAATTAGTCTCAGCAGTGTAGGCAGACAGTGACTTGATCCAAATTACATCTTGCAGATCATAAAAAGCTCTAACCTAAAACTTGTGTAGATCTTCACAGATGGCCATCAGATATGTCAAAAAAAATCTAAATATGTCTAGCTCCAACAATACATTTGGTCAAAACAAAAACTTAAAAGGCACACTACAAAGAGGATGGGACTAACTATACAGAACAACTCTAAGATATGTAGTGAGGAAGGGACAAAATTATTTAAAGGCAAACAAACAACAGTGCATTTGTAACATGATACCCCCCATCAAAATCTATGATTTCAATTTTAAAAACATTGAGAATCAAGTCCAAATGAGTCAGGACCGAAAAAGAAGAAAGCAAACATTAATATAAACTTATAAAATCATTCCTTGTGCCTGTAAACAGGCACTGACACAATAAATTAGTCTGTCTTCAGGCAGCAACTTGCACCAGTCCTTCTTACCTTCTTTTTTTAAGAGGTTGGTATGGAAGAGAAAGCCTCCTCAATAGTTGGAAGTCCTTTTCAGATGTGCCATCTACAACACTCAGGTGCATCTAAAAAAATTAGAATATCATCAAAAATTCATTTATTTCAGTAATTCAATTAAAAACGTGAAGCTAACGTATTTTATATAGATGCGTTGCACATATAGTGATGTGTTTCAAGCATTTCTTTTTTTTTTTTTATTTGGATGATTATGGCTTACAGCTAGTGAAAACCCAAAATTCAGTATCTCAGAAAATTTGAATATTACATAAGAACAATAAAAAAAAAAAGATTTTTAATACAGAAACGTTAGCTTACTGAAATGTATGTCCATGTACAGTATAATATGCACTTAATACTTGGTTGGGGCTCCTTTTGCATGAATTACTGCATCAATGCGGCGTGGCATGGAGGCGATCAGCCTGTGGCACTGCTGAGGTGTTATGGAAGCCCAGGTTGCTTTAATAGCTGCTTTCAGCTCATCTGCATTGTTGGGTCTGGTGTCTCATTTTTCTCTTGACAATACCCACCAGATTCTCTATGGGGTTTAGGTCAGGCGAGTTTGCTGGCCAATCAAGCCCAGTGATACCATGATCATTAAACCAGGTATTGGTCTTTTTGGCAGTATGGGCAGGTGCCAAGTCCTGCTGGAAAATGAAATCAGCATCTCCATAAAGCTGGTAAGCAGAGGGGAGCATGAAGTGCTCTAAAATTTCCTGGTAGATGGCTGAGCTGACTTTGGACTTGATAAAAACACAGTGGACCAACACCAGCAGATGACACAGCTTCCTAAATCATCACAAACTGTGGTAAATTTTGCATTTCACTTGGCAATCAAGGTCCCAGAGGCTGGAGGAAGAGTGGAGAGGTACAGAATCCAAGTTGCTTGAGGTCCAGTGTGACGTTTCCACAGTCAGTGATTAATGGGGGAGCCATGTCATCTGCTGGTGTTGGTCCACTGTGTTTTATAAAGTCCAAATTCAGCACAGCCCACTAGCAGGAACTTCAGAGAGAGAGAACTTCATGCTTCCCACTGCTTACCAGCTTTATGGTGATGCTGATTTCATTTTTCTGCAGGACATGGCACCTGCCAACACTGCCAAAAGTCCAAATACCTGGTTTATTGATCATGGTATCACTGTGCTTGATTGACCAGCAAACGCGCCTGACCTAAACCCTATAGAGAAACTTTGGGGTATTGTCAAGAAGAAGATGAGAGACACAACACTCAACAATGCAGACGAGCTAAAGGCGCTATCAAAGCAACCTGGGCTTCCATAACCTCAGCAGTGCCACAGGCTGATCGCCTCCGTGCTATGCCGCATTGATGCAGAAATTCATGCAAAAGGAGCCCCCACCAAGTATTATGGACATACTTTTCTGTAAGCCAACATTTTTGTATTAAAACTTCTTTTTTATTGGCCTTATGTAACATTCTAATTTTCTGAGATACTGAATTTGGAGTTTTTACTAGCTGTAAGCCATAATCATCAAAATTTAAAAAAAAAAGAAATGCTTGAAATATATCACTATGTGTATAACACATCTATAAAAAAATGTATTAGTTTCACGTTTTTAATGGAATTACTGAAATAAATTACATTTTTGATGATATTCAAATTTTTTGAGATACACCTGTACATGTTCCTTATTATTGGTTGCAAAATGATGACATGGATAAGTTGTGAGATAGCTCATACAAATGAAGACCACTTGAAAGGCATTCAAAAGAGTGAGAACTCAGCCTTGTCCTTGACTCCACAGAGGTATTGAGTGGAATAGTATTAGCTCTGAATTCCTTATTAGACTCAGGATTAACCAGTTCAAATGTAGAATCAGTGTGAATTGTGATAGGGTCATTATTCAAGCAGTCAGCTGGGGGTGAAGATAAAATGTCCGGAAATGCAGTGGCTTGTTCTTTATGAGTGGGGTTGAGGTCCGTAGGCACATAGTTCCCTTGATCTTCATTGGAGAACTTTCTGATGCATTCTTCTCTGTTACTGACATACACATAGAACTGTTTTGTCTGTTTGTGTATGTATCTCAACAGTACTATCTTACTGTCTGTGTAAAAGTTAAAATAATCAGTTTCAAAGTCTGTTTTATGTTTTATAACTTCAGCAAATTCAAAGTTTTTTTTTCTAAGCTCATATGCCTGTAAACTCCTGAAAATGCCAATAGTGTGCATGGACACATTGGCTAACATGAAGGGGAGTTTGTCTGCTTAAATCCTGATCTGGAAAGAATTCTGGTTATTGTTGTGTTTCAGCATACACAGAAGGCCTCTTGCACACGATACCTCCTGTTGGAGCATCTACTTTTTCAGAAGTATTTTTTTGTATGAATTTGCACACATTTTTGCGCAATTCACGCACACGCGCAAAAACTTGTTCTTGCATTTTTGTTCTGCACAATATGTAAATGGGCATTTGCACACATTTGTGCACACTCATGCAAATTTGCGTGCATGAGGTGTAAATTACTGACCGAAAATTCAGATTTTTCTGTTTTTTTTACTGAAGAATACATGGCGCTTGTTTACGCGTCTGTGTGCATAGGCACATTACAATTAATGGGCTGTATTTTAGCTCAGTAAAAAAAAAGCTGTACTGAGCTTTTTCAAGCTGCAGTGTGCAAGAGGCCAAAAATGGAATGTTTTGCTGTGACATTGTTCTGACAATGAAAGAGCTACCTGGCAGCCTCTGAGAAATGTATCAGTTGCTTAGCTCTGTGTCTGGAGGTTTTTGTGAAACAGGGGCAGCTTTCTGTCTTACTTGTGTGAGAGGGTATTCTAAGCAGAAATCAGAATGTTGTGTAGTAGTGTAGGCAGCCTCTACTGTGTGCATTCTTAATACACAATTGACTTGTAGAACAGTCCCATTAGGCAATCACTGTAGTATTGGTATTGCAGGCTGTAAGACTTTCTTAATCGTACATCACGGGACACATAGTAATTACTATGTGGGTTATAGGCCACCTTCAGGTGATGGACACTGGCACACCCTAAACAGGAAGTTGCCTCCCTATATAACCCCTCCCTCTTCTGGGAGTATCCTTGCTGGGGTTAGCTATGCAGCCGGATCCATTCAAAGTGCCTTTTTAGGCTGAATTAAATGGTACCTGGGCCTTGTGGCGGAAGAAACGAGGTTTAGCCCGTAACGCTTCTCTTTTTAGAGAGCTGAACCCCGGGATCCAGAGCTTTGGTGTTTTCAGCCATAAAGTTTTTACTGGCGGGGTGCTTTACGGGTCCAGGAGTGTGAAGAGGTGAAGATTGGGTCTGTTGGTTTTTACCACAGAAATCCCTGCGGCGGAAAAGGTAAGTGGAGGTTTCTAAGGAATTTTAAAATTTTGTTATGAAATGTCTCCTTTAAAAAAGTAAATGTTGTCATGCCTAAGAGTCACCACTGGTGACCAAGATCACGCTGTGTCACAAAAGCAGCAGGCGGCCCTCCGGCAAACAGCTCAGACCTCTGGTAAGATTGGGGGGATTTTCTTCCACGAAACACCCCCCACCTGGACAAAGCTCCTCCCCTCTTCCTGGATAGGGGAAGCCAAAAATGATCGGCGATGCTGCTCCTTTTTTTCACCGCCCCTGCACGGCAGCTTGTCACAGGTCTCCTCCTCACCATCCCCCCCACACACACGCAGATCCCGTCAGATCGGAGGCCCACGCTCGTGCGGGAAAACCCTCTTTTGAAAAAAGAGGGGGGGCGCGATGTGATGGAGGGGGCAGGGCTTAGTGTGGCGTTGCAACGTCCAGCGTGGGAGTATGTTTAAAAGCTCCATTTTTTCTGGCTGCAGATATCGGAGGAAACAAGAGCAAAAAGGGGCATGTAAGAGGTTGGTGACAGGGCATTCCCTTGGCACATTTACTAAAAGCATCAGGCTGAATGTGAATAGCATTAGCAGTTGCTGGACTATTGCTCAAGCAGTGGATGCGATTTCTTCTGGTAGTTCCTCTGCATTTGTGCATCGAGCTAAGGACAGAAGGGGGGGTTGAAACACCCCTAAAATAGGGCTAAAAGGGTCTCCCTCAAGCTCTGGAAAGCCTACTCATCTCTACAATGGCATCCTCCCCTGAGAGGGGGTGGCTGGTCAGAGTGAGCATCGGGGCCATGAAAGGTTTGCAATTGTTTTCAACACTGCAGCCCCTGTCTGTATTACTAAAGAGGTCTTTTTCCTCAGCCATGATAGGATTGGAAAAAAGGTTAACGGCTTTAATCGCATCCCAGTGTGGGACAAAATGCGACAGGTTCCCTTCCATTACCTAGGACCCTCAAACTGAGGAACTGGGGGCGGGGGAAGAAGAAGAATTCCCTCAGGGGACCGTGGTGAGGCTGATGACTCCTCTTCTGATAGGTCAAATGCAGGGGGATCAGCTTCACAATCTGTAGGATTGATGGTGCAATTTCTTGCTGAATGGTCCGCTCCACATTTATGCTACCCTTAACTGAGTGTTTGGATTCACTAAAGCCTCCTCAAGTTGTACATGCCTTTCCTGTCCATTCATTGCTGGAAAAGCTTTTTGTATGTGAGTGAGATCACCCAGATAAGCATTTTTTCCCTCCTAAAAAGTTCTTTTCGTACTTTATCCTATGGGGGAAAAAATTCACTAAAGGTGGGGATACCAGCAATTGATGCTGCTATATCCTCCGTGAAAAAAAGTTTGACTTGTCCGGCAGACAATGCTCAAATACTTAGGCATCCAATGGATAAAAAGTAGGAATTCCTATTAAAAAACACTTTTTTCTCTGCCAGGTTGAGTGTTTCAGCCTGCGCTGGCAGTAATTGGTCAATCCTAGAGAGACCAGTTAAACAGGTGCTCAAGGTTATCCTGTTCAGCAGGCCCAGGATCTGGCAAGCTACTAGCAGCTTTATGTTTGCAATAGTTGCTATGAGAGATTCTATCCTTCAGGCCTTGCGCCTTCGCTAAGCGCCATGCAAGAAGCTCCTGGCTAGTCTTCCTTTTTGCAGTGAAATGGCTGTTCGGAATGATTTGGGTAATACATCCAAAGAATTTCTAGTGGAAAAAGTACCCCTTTGCCATTTAAGAAAAGGAGTAAACGTATTTCATTTTAACAAGCGCCTTCTCTGGTGCCAGGGGCATCAGCCCCCAGGCAGTCACGACGGCCTCTGCCATCAAATTCAAGTGGTAATCCTCAGGGTCAACCCCAGGGACAGAAGTCTTGGGGGAGGAAACCTACAAAATACTAAAGCCTCCTTTTGAGGAGGCACCCCTGCTCGCTCGAGTAGGGGGAATACTTCTGCAGTTCTCAAGGGTCTGGCAGGAAGAGTATGGAGACAGATGGGGTACTTCCTCAATTGCTCCAGGGTACAAACTGGAGTTCCAAGAGTTCCCGTCTACTTGTTTTCTCAGATCCTAAGGATCCGGAGAAAAAGAAGTCTTTCTTTCAAGCATTGGACCATCTTTTGGCAAAAAAGTGATCATAGTGGTCCCCATGAAAGAGCAGGGGTTGGGGTTTCATTCAAACCTTTTTTCACAATGCCAAAACCCAATAGAGATGTCAAACCCATTCTGAATCTCAAAGATCTAAACCGTTTCCTGAATATCCGCTCTTTTTTCGCATGGAGTCAATCCAATCAGTTGTCTCCATCCTACAAGGAGGAGAACTTCTGGCGTCAATCGACATCAAGGATGCATACCTCTCATGTTCCTACAGAAAGTATTCAGACCCCCTTAAATGTTTCACTCTGTTATATTGCAGCCATTTGCTACAATCATTTAGGTTCATTTTTTTCCTCATTAATGTACACATAGCACCCCATATTGACAGAAAAACACAGAATTGTTGGCATTTTTGCAGGTTTAATAAAAAAGAAAAACTAAAATACCACATGGTCCTAAGTATTCAGACCCTTTGCTGTGACACTCATATATTTAACTCAGGTGCTGTCCATTTCTTCTGATCATCCTTGAGATGGTTCTACACCTTCATTTGAGTCCAGCTGTGTTTGATTATACTGATTGGACTTGATTAGGAAAGCCACACACCTGTCCATATAAGACCTTACAGCTCACAGTGCATATAAGAGCAAATGAGAATCATGAGGTCAAAGGAACTGCCTGAAGAGCTCAGAGACAGAATTGTGGCAAGGCACAGATCTGGCCAAGGTTACAAAGAAAATTTCTGCTTCACTTAAGGTTCCTAAGAGCACAGTGGCCTCCATAATCCTTAAATGGAAGATGTTTGGGACGACCAGAACCCTTCCTAGAGCTGGCCATCCAGCCAAACTGAGCTATCGGGGGAGAAGAGCCTTGGTGAGAGAGGTAAAGAAGAACCCAAAGATCACTGTGGCTGAGCTCCAGAGATGCAGTTGGGGGATGGGAGAAAGTTGTAGAAAGTCAAACATTATTGCAGCCCTCCACCAGTCGGGGCTTTATGGCAGAGTGGCCCGACGGAAGCCTCTCCTCAGTGCAAGACACATGAAAGCCCGCATGGCGTTTGCTAAAAAACACCTGAAGGACTCCAAGATGGTGAGAAATAAGATTCTTTGGTCTGATGAGACCAAGATAGAACTTTTTGGCCTTAATTCTAAGCGGTATGTGTGGAGAAAACCAGGCACTGCTTATCACCTGTCCAATACAGTCCCAAAAGTGAAGCATGGTGGTGGCAGCATCATGCTGTGGGGGTGTTTTTCAGCTGCAGGAACAGGACGACTGGTTGTAATCGAGGGAAAGATGAATGCGGCCAAGTACAGGGATGTCCTGAACAAAAACCTTCTCCAGAGTGCTCAGGACCTCAGACTGGGCCGAAGGTTTACCTTCCAACAAGACAATGACCCTAAGCACACAGCTAAAATAATGAAGGAGTGGCTTCACAACAACTCTGTGACTGTTCTTAAATGGCCCAGCCAGAGCCCTGAGTTAAACCCAATTGAGCATCTCTGAAGAGACCTAAAAATGGCTGTCCACCAATGTTTACCATCCAACCTGACAGAACTGGAGAGGATCTGCAAGGAGGAATGGCCGAGGATCCCCAAATCCCCAAAAACTTGTTGCATCTTTCCCAAAAAGACTCATTGCTGTATTAGATTAAAAGGGTGCTTCTACAAAATACTGAGCAAAGGGTCTGAATACTTAGGACCATGTGATGTTTCAGTTTTTCTTTTTTAATAAATCTGCAAAAATGTCAACAATTCTGTGTTTTTCTGTCAATATGGGGTGCTGTGTGTACATTAATGAGGAAAAAAATTAACTTAAATGATTTTAGCAAATGGCTGCAATATAAAAAATGTGCTAAATACCGCGCTGTCCAAAGAAGGGGGGAAGCTGCCAGCACCGCAAATGACAATTGCAAAAAGTAAAATAGGAAAGTGATGGTGCAGCGCTAGTGACAATTTAAAATTTGAATGGGTAGTCTAAAGCGCATAGATGCCCTAATACACATCTAAAATATATAAAAGTTAGAATAATTGTGAAGATGTCAAAAAGTATGCAATATTGAAATAATGATAACAAGTGATTAAACCGATGTATAACATGCATATAAAATGCAGTGATATCAGGTGATTAAACCAATATATACTATACACATAAAATACAGTGAACAACTTATTATAAACTCAAAAGCAATAATAGAAAAAATTAATCAACAAAGAGAGTCCACTGAGTGAGAAAAAAGTGTTTGATGAAAATGGAAATGTCCAAAACATATGTATCTTGACGCCCCAAATGGTAATTATCAAGCCACCGCTAAATGTGCATTAAAAGGGAGGGATGGAGCACCACCACCAATGACACTGAGGCTTACCGGAAAAAGTGGATTCAGTAGGACATACGCCCCATGAATCAAACAGACTTGTCGGTGATTCTTCACCAAAGATAACAAGGCCCAGATGGATATAGGCGTTGGTAGAATTGGGTAAAAAAATCTTCGCACAAGGACCACCGGTCGACAAGAAAGGAGGCTCCAAGATATATAAAACGTCTCATGGATTCAAACATATAAGGCCAAATTGGAATAATAAACACACATAGCGTGAATCCGCATAACACAAAATTTATTACAAAATTAAAGATTTAGACTCACATTTAGAAGAGGTAAAACAAGCGCTTGTTAATCGATAAAATAGAATCGATAACAATATCTTCGTGGATGAAACGCATTGGGCTGAGTCTGCTGTTCCCATTGCGTCATTTTATCGCAATGGGAACAGCAGAGTCTGGAAGGCATATGTCTCCTGGGAGGACTTTCTGCAGATGGGGTTAGAAATTAAGCTGACCTTAAGTACTTTCAAAGGCCAGGTCTCGGCCTTATCGGTATTGCTTCAACGATCACTTACTTTGCACTTTTTGATTCATAGTTTTTTTCTTCAGGGGGTAACGCGGCTTAATCCCCCGGTTAGGTCACCCCTGAACCCTTGGGACTTGAATTCAGTTCTGTCGGCATTACAAAAACAGCCTTTTTGAGCCGATACAACATATTTTCTTGGTCCTTTTGACAAGGAAACTAGTACTTCTGGTAACCATATCTTCTGCAAGAAGGGTATAAGAGTTGGCTACTCTTTCTTGTAAAGAGCCATATTATTATTCACAAAGATGAGGTAGTATCGCGGCCTCATCCTAACTTTCTACCGAAGGTAGTGTCATGTTTTTTATCTAAACCAGAATATTGTTCTACCTTCATTTTCCAGAACCCTGTTCTATGGAGGAAACATCACTACATTCTCTTGATGTCGTGAGAGCAGTCAATGTCTACTTAAAGGCGACTGCTCAGATTTGAAAAACGGATGTTTTGTTTGTGTTGCTTGAAGGTCCTAAGAGAGGACAGGCAGCATCGAAATCTAAATGGATTCGGCAAGTAATCATTCTAGCTTATGGTTTAAAGAGGTAGATTCCACCCTCTCAAATCAAAGCGCACTCCTCAAGTGCTTTGTGGGCAGTGCATCACCAAGCCTCCATGACTCAAGAGTGTCACTCCCAAACATACTGAAAGAAATTAAAAAATACGGAGAACTGTCAAACTTCAAAATTAATCCAATAAAAACGGAAATATTAAACATAGGTCTAGAGAAAAAGGAAGTTCAGTTTTTACAAAAAGAATTCCCATTCACTTGGGTAAAAGAACTAAATTACCTTGGAATTAAAATAACTCCTAGAGTCGAAAAAATTTATCAGGCAAACTTTATTCCACTGATCAATGAGGTCAAAGAAGAAATGAAAAAGTTAAGAATACAGCCACTTTCATGGATTGGAAGAATAAATATGTTTAAGATGACGATATTACCTAAAATAAACTACAGATTACAGATGTTACCAGTAAAAATCCCGCAGAGCTTTTTTAAAATAATTAAAACAATCCTGCTGAAATACATATGGCTTAATAAAAAACCAAGAATTAAATACACGCTGATCACAAGGAAAAAGGAGCATGGGGGTCTTGCCCTCCCAGATATAAGTAGGTACTATAAAGCCATAGTTTTAACACGAATGTTAGAGTGGACAAATGAGAAAAATGAAAAAAAATGGGTGGAAATGGAAAACACAATAAGTGGAGCCACACTACATAAGAATATTTGGATTCCACGGAAATATAGACTATTGGACACCGACACGCACGAAATAACAAAAAATGTATTTAAAATTTGGGACACCATTCACTTAAAGAATGAATGGAAATATAATTCACCACTATTAGCACTCACAGGATCGAATCTCTTCACCCCTGGGAGGGAAATATTTGAAATCCAAGGAATAGGTAACCCACGACTGAAAGATATCACTAGAAATGGCAAAATAAGAACACGAGTAGAAATAGAGGAAAGGAATGGATGGAAGATGAATGAATGGAATTATACTCAACTAAGGCACCTAGTAAGCACAATACCACACCCACTGAGAGATGAAACAAAATTAACTGCACTGGAAAAGCTATGTAGCAATGAAACACCATTAAAAAACGGAACATCAAAAATTTATAGTATACTGACAGATTTGGAAGCACAAGAAAGACCAGAATATATAAATCAATGGGAAAAAGAAATGAATTTAAAAATAGATAACCAAAAAGTGGAAAAAATGATAGAAATGGGATATAATAAGGCTTGGGACATGAAGACCATAGAAATGAATTATAAACTAGTATCAAGATGGTATATGACCCCAGTAAGAATACACAGATTCCATCAAGATAGAACCTCCTTGTGTTGGAGAAAATGTGGCCAAATAGCAACGATCACACACATATGGTGGGATTGCCCAATAATAATGGAGTACTGGAAGGAAGTGTTAAATAACATAAAGGAAATAACTGGAGAAGAAATAGAACAAAATATTTGGACTTGCCTCTTCCATATCTACAATAATCCTAAGAAACAATATAGAAAATCAATAATACCTAACCTCCTGAATGCGGCCAAGGCCTTAATTCCCAAGAATTGGCTACAAAGTGGAAAACCAGACATTAGAGACTGGCTAAAGGAAATAGATTATCACTACAAAATGGAAGGAGGAGAGAAAGGGGATAATAGTAGATGGGAAAGTTGGAAAAACTACAAAGTCTCGGATATTTATTTAGATAGGATAAAAGAAAGAACAGGTGCAGAGCCAAGTGGATAAATAAATAACATAAAGGAACGGACCAGACACGGGAGGGGGAGGGGGGGTGTGAGGGGGTGTGAGGGGGCGGGGGGAAATAAGAGGGACTGAGAGAGACTAAGATAATAATAGGGTTTATAATTATAGAAGGCGTTTTGTCGCCGGTTTTTAAAAATATTTAAGAATATCCTAGAAAGGAAAAATAATAAAGATGTGACGGAAACAATCCACAATGATGTGAAAAAGGAGAAGAGATAAAGTTTGACACAAAGTTGAAATAATGTCTCTCGGAAAACTTTCGCTGAAGTGGATTAAAAAAAAAAAAAAAAAAAAAAAAAAAAAAAAAAAACAAAAACAGCCTTTTTGAGCCGATACAACATATTTTCTTGGTCCTTTTGACAAGGAAACTAGTACTTCTGGTAACCATATCTTCTGCAAGAAGGGTATAAGAGTTGGCTACTCTTTCTTGTAAAGAGCCATATTATTATTCACAAAGATGAGGTAGTATCGCGGCCTCATCCTAACTTTCTACCGAAGGTAGTGTCATGTTTTTTATCTAAACCAGAATATTGTTCTACCTTCATTTTCCAGAACCCTGTTCTATGGAGGAAACATCACTACATTCTCTTGATGTCGTGAGAGCAGTCAATGTCTACTTAAAGGCGACTGCTCAGATTTGAAAAACGGATGTTTTGTTTGTGTTGCTTGAAGGTCCTAAGAGAGGACAGGCAGCATCGAAATCTAAATGGATTCGGCAAGTAATCATTCTAGCTTATGGTTTAAAGAGGTAGATTCCACCCTCTCAAATCAAAGCGCACTCCTCAAGTGCTTTGTGGGCAGTGCATCACCAAGCCTCCATGACTCAAATCTGCAAGGCCACAACTTTGGTCTTCAGTCTATACATTTACCAGGTTCTATCAGGTGGATGTAAAAAAACAGGAGGATTTCATCTTTGGGCGCAGTGTGCTGCAGGCAGCAGTATAAGTTCTCTGATCTCATGTTGCCCTACTTTGGTTGTGTCTCCCTCCCCTCAGTTGGCATTGCTCTGGGACATCCCACATAGTAATTTCTATGGCTCTGTCCCGTGACGTAGGATTAAGAAGATAGGATTTTTATAATAGCTTACCTGTAAAATCCTTTTCTTTGAAGTACATCACGGGACACAGAGGTCCCTCCCCTCTTTCTGGTATACACGTGTATTGCTTTGCTACAAAAACTGAGGTACTTCCAGTAGTGGGAGGGGTTATATCCCTAAACATCCCTATACCCTAAACAGAAAGGCAAATTTCTGTTTAGGGTACGCCAGTGTCCATCACCTGAAGGTGGCCTATATGTACTTCAAAGAAAAGGATTTTACAGGTAAGCTGGTATAAAAATCCTATTTTGTGCTGTGATTAGCTTGTAGGCATGTATGACAATGGATGCATAGGCCTAAATTGCTGTATATCCGGGGTCTAAATCATGCAGTATATTCCAGAGCTATAAAAGATTTTTTGACTGGAGCTAAACATTTTTTTGGCTGGAGCTAAAGGATTGTTTGACTTTTCTGCTTCCCCAAAATAAGCACAGAGAGATAGCTGTAACTTAAAGTCTCAGGAGTATAGACAGATAGTGACTTCACTCAAATGACATCTTGCAGATTGTAGAAAGTTTTAATCTAAAACTTGTTTTGATCTTCACGGATGAACATCAGATCAAACCCTCATAATATGTCCTTCTCCAGCAATGCATGTGGTCAGAACGGAAATTAAAAAGGCACACTTAAAAGAGGGTGGGACTAACTTATAAAGAGCATCTCCTAGCTACATAGTAAGGAAGGGACACAATTATTTAAAGGCAAACAAACAACAATGCACGTGTAACATGATATTAGCCTTTGTTTGATTTTTAGATTCCATGGTACTGCACATGACATCTGTTATGACACCTGCCTTTCAATGGCATGACCGTTTGGTTGAAAGCTAACATAAGCACATAAGTAACTATAACATTTATCATTCGAGGAATACCTTGAATGTAACAGTTATGGAAAACAGTGAAATCTGTGGTAGTATAGTATAGATCCCAGATGCCACATCTGCATTCCTCATCTGATTAGAGCAGGGTTATAATAAATGTATCTAAAGCCAAAACTTGTTTTTTTAGGCTAGAATAGCAAATAGTCAAAAACCAAAAAGTACTGTAATATGAAAGCTACATATTTCAAGAAAATCCGCTATAGGGGTTATACAGTATACAATAATGACGGTATTGTATAGAGCCAGAAATAAGACAAAAAGCCAGCATGCCAAACTGAAGGATGGAAAATTTATTGAAGTACTATATCAGCAAATAGCATCAGTGTTTCTAGGGTGCAGAGGCCCTCTATATCAAGGTGTTGAAGGTTATTTAACTCTGCTTGTCAGCTTAAAAAAGAGCTTGGCCTGAAAACATTGGTGTTAAACTTTTGCTCTCCTAATAATAGTTATTTTTTTTATTTTTTTTTGCTATGTTCTGTTGGGTAGACATAATTTATTTCCTGTCATTGAGATACAACAGGAGGTAAGAAGAAATCCCTTTAAAATGAGGAGAAGCCCTCCTAGACTGTTATCACCCAAACAAGTGTCCCTGTTGGGAGATTTATCCTCATTCCCTGTGCTGTTGACTGCTATAACCTTTTTGATTCCCCACCATTTTTTAGCCAAATGACAATGGTCACCAAGGCAAATAGAAAGGATAAATCTCCCCAGCATAGACACAGACAGCAATTAAAATCTTTTAGGGGTTCTAACCCTTCCCTACTCTATCCAATACTAGTACATACCAAAAAAGGTTTAGGTTTAGATATAATTTAATATGAACGCTACCAATATTCTATATGCCACTCCCTCCCCAAACCCTGTTGCAAGTTTTAAATTTGCCTGGCTCTGATCCAGCAGGATATTGTCTGTGTGTTCTTGGTCTTTGGGGGTAGGAATGCCAGTTCATTTACTTACCTCATGTATGATGTTATAGTTTTACAGCCAACCTTATCTCTGGAGATACCCCATTATAGTCAATGGCACCTGTAGTGGCAGGCTGTAAACTGTGCAAAGTCCTCTGCAATCCACAGCATGCTGTAAATGTACAGTTAACTTTGAGGACAGCAAATGAGGACAGCAAATGGGCATTTACTGGTATTCTGGTATTTACTGGTATATCATTACTGGTATTCAGAATTTTAGCTTTCAACAAGTTAGTCCTTGGGAGGGTAATTTTTGTTTGGCCAATAAGAGGACTGGCACTTCAAAAAAACTTATGCTCAATATTTAGCAAACATTTTGCCATTATTTTACACTCTCCAATTTTAAACCCAACAGTAACCAATTTCTTTTTTTTTTTGACAGATAATATGGGGAATACTTACAGTTACTATTTGTTACAATTACTATATGTTTTTATATCTGTCTGTGACCCCACTGAGGATATATTCCTTACCTCTTGTTCCTGTGACTCCTGTGCAAGAAATGAGGGGTGCTGTAGTCATTTGGGTAAAAAAGCACAGACAGCAGTAAAAAAAAGTTTTAATCAGTCTCCACTATAGATGAATACAGCAATGAAAACCGTGCTAATTGGGAACAAATATGACCAACTATGAGATACTAACACAGTGGCAAAAATACATACAAAATAAGCTGTGCTAAAGGTATTGAAAAGAACAAGAATATTCATAGTGAGTGAATAACAAAAAGTGACAAAAATATAAATATGTGAATAGGAATAATCCAGTGCAAAGTCCAACAAATAAATATATTCCAGTGAAAATGTTCAGTGATTTCACCATCCAACATCTTAAGTGATCTTATGAATTAACACCACCAATAATGGCTGAAGGGCTTGCTTACCAGATCGACTGGACCGCTCATCACAAAAGGTCATGCATGCCTATGGCTCCATATCCAGCCAGGGCCTTTATCCGGTCCGTCTTTTGAACATGGAAATCAATCCTCCTCAGCGATGTTCGTGGAAGTACCCCAAAAAAGTAGAAGAGACTGCATAGAGTAAAAATTCTCATGCTTTATTTCTCTTAAAAATACACTTACAAAGGGACATATTGTAGTGTAAACACCTGAATTCGCATATGCAACCGGCACACATACAGAAAAACACATCTTCCGGGACATGAGTGTAGCAGTGACGTCAGCACATCGCTCCGTCCTACGCGTTTTGTCGTGCGTTTGACTTCTTCCAGGTGCCCCATCTGTATATTACTATTTACATATTTATATTTTTGTCACTTTTTGTTACGCATTCTCTGATTATTCTTGTTTTTTCAATACCTTTAGCGCAGCCTATTTTGTATGTATCCACTATAGATGAGTCAAACTGCCCTGGGAGCAGTTCCAGCAGGGTTTGGCAAACTTCAAAGAATGCTGAACCTGAACCCCATTGAAATGAATGGATTTCAATGGCTTGTAATAAACATTTTCTGGATTGTCAAACAAAATACATCAGGTTTGGACACTGCCCTGGGGAATTTCATTTGCCATTAATTTAAACTGTTTCCTTTTTTTCTTTGTAAATGTCACTTTTGCTGTTTCACATCATACAGCAAAAATTTAAATAAATTGCCTACAGTCCCCCTCAAAATATATACCAAACTCTTTGATTCTGGTATGGATTTTAAGGGGGTACCTCACGCAAAAAAAAAAGTGTAACCTAGAATTAAAGACAGCCCAAATGTCTAACATCATTTATTAAAAAAATGAAAATCCCCAAAAATGTCACTTATAAATCCATTGTCAATCACAATGGTCACGGGCTCTCTGAAGTTTGAAAACCCAACAGGCCCAGGGAAGATGACTGATCCCAACTGTACTGCCCAATACCACTGCTATATATGATACTCAGCTCCCGCTGAACAGGGGGCTGAAAGGGCAAAACTTTTTGTGCAATAAAAACTTGGCCAAGGCTCAATCTCTAAAAATGTAATATCACATTTTGGCTGAAGTTGGGGTTTTATTTACCAATATAAAGAACTGTCTTTGTTGCCCTTAGTAATGAGACTCATTCTTTCAGTCATTCTTTGAAACCTGGGCTGATAGCTGTGACCCAGAATACAAATGCAGATTCAAAAAGAGTAAAAACCTGCCAGATCTGCATAATTTCTCTAGGTCAATGATTTATAAAGTATTGCTGAAAAAAAAGAGTATATTAAATACACCCATTGTTTTTTTTTTTTTTTTTTTATCAAACTCTCTTCTTTCTCTCTTCAAACTTCTATGCGTTAGTGAAGTGAGGCCTACTTAATATTCAAGGTGTTAAAAAATACCCTTAAGAGCTATTCTATAATTTGATGGATTGCCATATGTGTGTTTGCTTGAAAAGTATACTCATAGGCAGCTCTGTCACTTGAGTTAGTGACTAAACATATGCAGACATAGTTACTTTTGGGGATATTTATTATATCTGGCAATGGCTTATGACACGTAAAGTGGGTCAGTCTCTCAAAATATTTATGAAGCGTTGTTTTAGAACTGCAAAAACCCAATGAGCTATGGTGTTTATGTCTACTATTTCTTACGTTAATGTTTCTATAAAGAGCTATTAGTGTTATTACTGTGGTAAATAATCACATCTCCATCTTAACAATATAAAGTAGGTGTACATACATTGTAGATTTGTTTCTGCCATTGATTAGATTTCTGGAGTCTCAACAGTTAGCTGAGATAGAAAGTACCGGTAATTGTTTCTTTATGGCTTTAGAGTATTTTACCTATTATGCTTTGTTTCTCGCCAGTATATCTTAAACTAATCTTACTTTTGCTTTGCTGATATAAATTCACTAGCATTCATTTGTATATTTAAGGACAAAACTGTGCCAAAGATCAGTTTTAAACCTGAATATGTAAAGTTGCTTTCCACCAGAATCATAATACCTACCACAACTGTAAGTGATCCTGTCCCTACTGCAATAGTTATAAATGTTTTTTTTTAGCATGCGCCTTAAAGGGGTTGTAAAGGTTCGTATTTTTTCACCTTAATGCATTAAGGTGAAAAAACATCCGACAATACCGGCCCCCCCAGCCCCCCCGTTTTACTTACCTGAGCCCCTAAACCTGCTGCGCTCACCCCCGATGTCCTCTTCGCCGCTCAGCCTGGCTGTTGATTGGCTAGAATGGATGGATTGAAAGCAGTGCAGCCATTGGCTCACACTGCTGTCAATCACATCCAATGACGCGGCGCACCAGGGGGCGGGGCCGAGTGATACAGTAAGTGGCTATAGCCACCGGCTGTATCATGGGAGCGCTCCAGCAAGAACTAAATACCATGCGAGAGAGCTTGCATGAAGGTGGTTAGTTCTTGCAGGGAGGAGCTGACAGTCGCCAAGGGACCCCAGAAGACCAGGTTCAGGGCCACTATGTGCAAAACGAGCTGCACAGTGGAGGTAAGTATAACATGTTTGTTATTTAAAGAAAAAAAAAATTTCCTTTACAACCCCTTTAAATTCCCTGCGCGCATGTTTCATTGTTAAAAAACTTGCCTTTACCCTAGGGACACTAGAACCTAGAGATTTATGTAAACCCCTAACTTAAAATGAACTAAGGTCTCATTTTTTTTATAATTTAAAAATAATAAACATGTTATACTTACCTGCTCTGTGCAGTGGTTTTGCACAGAGCAGCCCAGATCCTTCTCTTCTCGGGTTCCTCCTCGGTGCTCCTGGCCCTTCTCTCCTGCTGAGTGCTCCCTCAGCAAGTAGCTTGCCCACTGCTGTCCCAGCCAATGAGGAGGTAGAGTCCCGGACAGCCGGAGTCTCTTGTGCAACATCGCTGGATCTAGATGGGGCTCAGGTAAGTATTAGGGGGGTTGAGGGGGGCTGCTGCACACAGAAGGTTTTTTATCCTAATGGATAGTATGCATTACGATAAAAAACCTTCTACCTTTACAACCACTTTATGTAATACACCATCCATATACCACTCCACAATTCAAGCTCCTCTTCATAAATTGGGAGAGGATGTGTGTCACAGATCTTGGCTTAGAGTTTGGCATTGTAGATTCACTATAGGATCTGAGTGCATCCAGGGTGCGCACAAGCAGATGGCTATGTGCTGGTATATTTCAAAGGGATTTGCAATGGAACTTGGCTCTGCTTATTCCAGGTTGTTCTGTAGCCACATCAGTCTGTATGTTAGGTGCAAGTTCAGCTTATAGCAAAAAAGCTTGTTCCAGGGCTGCCACATTCTGTTATTTGATAAATAAGTAGCAGCAGAACACTGTGCTCTCCCTTCATATTTAGCATGCTTCACTTATAATGCTGTGAAGAGCAATAGAACCCTGAATGGCCAAGTATTGCCCTTTTCTCCTCATTCTAAGCAATGCTGTAATAGGCTTGAATATAAAGATTTAAAGTGGTTGTTACCCAAAGAGGTAAAATCGCTGCCAGCCCCTCTCTTGTATACAGCGATAACACACGCTGTAAGTGTTTTTTTTTAAATGGTGTCTCTAAATACCTTTTTTCTGTTATCTTCAGGCCGGTCATGTGACTCATGGCTGCTCTGCAACTCCAATCCATGGTGCCAGCTGTAGCTCTGGATCGGAGTAACAGAGTGGCCGGGACTCACTTGACCGTCCTGAAAATAACAGAAAAAAGGTGTTTAGAGACACTGTTTTAAAAGAAACACTTACAGCGTGTGTTCTCACTGTATACAAGAGAGGGGCTGGTAGTGACATTTTAAAAACTTTTAAATAGTGGCGGGGGAGGCGAGAAGGCTTACACAGACACAGGAGCTGACAGGCAGAGAGGGGATGGGGGAGAGGACATAGGAGAGAGCGGATGACAGAGGTAACTGACCACAATGTCAGGGCTCAGCAGCCATGATAAACCATGGTCAGTTTACAGAGGGGAGGACAGAACCATGCAGGATTAGCCAGGTATTTTACAGCTTCCAGAGGAGCAGGTTAGATAGCACAAGCACTGTGCTGTTTAACCTGCTATAAGGAAACAGGATTTCTCTCCTTTTTTTTTTTCTTCTTTTTTTAGGGTTACAAACACTTTAAAGACATTTTTTTTTAAATGTAATGAAATGACATATAATGTCTTTTTCCACCTGCCTGGACTTTAGCTGTGTTAGCTGGTTTAATGTGTTAATGTGGTGGCTCCATCAAGATAGGTTCAAATACGTATTCCAGTCATACAACTGCAATTCCCAAAAATTTGTGACGCTGTGTAAAATCCACATAAAAAAATGAATCAATGATCTGCAAATCTCATAAACCTGTATTTTATTCACAATAGAAAGTAGAAAACATATCAAATGTTCATGCCCCGTTAACATATGGCGTTTTGGGATCTTGGGCAGCATAGCTGTAATTGCACTGTGTGGGTGCCATTCATTTTAAATGGCACCCAAACACAATGCTGTTTTGCTGCATTTGTTGCATTACAATCACAGCAAACCACAAGAAGAAGCTTGAGGCCCCAATACGAGCAACAGCTTTTCTTGGGTGACATATTTTGTGCAATGTGGTTTGCTGCGATTGCCGTGAGATTTATTAAGTGACAATCATGGGGAAACTGCACCATGTTTAGGTATTATTAAAAATGAATAGTACTCAAACACATGTGATGTCACTATGTCACTATTGAAGTGTGATTAGTCATCATGGACAGAATCACAGCAATTCCAGTTTATTTAAAAAATAAGGTAATTTTGAAATGAATGGCAGCAACACAACTCAAAGAAAGTTGAGACAGGGCAACAAAAAGCTGCCAAAGTGGCAACATGTCAGTAGCATGATTGGGTATAAAAAGGGCACCTTAGAGTGTCAGAGTGTCTCAGAAGTAAAGATGGGCAGAGGTTCACCAATCTGTAAAAAAGCTGCACCTAAAAATTGATGCACAATTTAAGAATAATGTTGCACAACATAAAATTGCAAAGACTTAAAATACATTATCATTTACAGTCAGTGGCGGCTGGTGCTCAAAATTTTTGGGGTGGCGCAAACAAACTGAAAAATTCTGAAAAAAAAACACCAATCGCAGCCACTGTGTTATCAATCGCAGCCACTGTCATCAAAACGCAGCCACTGTCATCAAAATGCAGAGACTGTGTTATCAATCGCAGCCACTGTCATCAAAACGCAGCCACTGTCATCAAAACGCAGCCACTGTCATCAAAAACGCATTCACTGAGTCATCAAAAACGCAGCCACTGTGTCATCAAAAATGCAGCCACTGTGTATCAAAAAAAAACGCAGCCACTGTGTCATCAAGACGCACCTACTGTGTCATAAAAACGCATCTACTGTGTCATCAAAACACATTCACAGTGTCATCAAAACGCATCCACTGTGTCATCAAAACGCATTCACTGTGTCATCAAAAACGCATCCACTGTGTCATCAAAAACGCATCCACTGTGTTATTAAAACGCATCCACTGTGTCATCAAAACGCATTCACTGTGTCATCAAAAACGCATCCACTGTGTCATCAAAAATGCATCTACTGTGTCATCAAAACGAATTCACTGTGTCATCAAAACGCATCCACTGTGTCATCAAAAACGCATCCACTGTGTCATCAAAACGCATTCACTGTGTCATCAAAAACGCATCCACTGTGTCATCAAAAACACATCCACTGTGTTATTAAAACGCATCCACTGTGTCATCAAAACGCATCCACTGTGTCATCAAAACGCATCCACTGTGTCCACTGATCCCAGAAACCATGATTGTCTCCTTAATAGCAGCCAGCATCTCTTTGAACAAGGGGAAAGGGGGGCAAGTTATCAAAGAAGGATACTCACAGTAATTTGGGGGGCTGGGAGAGGATGCTGTATGTGCTAGGGGCCACTTTGGGAGCAGAGAGGATTTGTGCTGGGGGGGGGGTCTAATTTTATATTCAACCCCCTTTCTAGCACAAATCCTCTCTGCTCCCAAAGTTGCCCCTAGCACATAAAGCATCCTCTCCCAGCCCCCCAAATCACTGTGATTATCTTTCTTTGATAACTTGCCCCCCTTCCCCTGCAAGTGTCATATTCAGACCTCAGATCAGCACGTCCTCACGTCCTGTGTGTGTGTCCATTCTCCTCCCCCTCCCCCTCTGTCTGTGTATAGGAAGGCACTCGGAGGTGTCTTCAGTCCATGTTAGTGAGACAGGAGAGGGGCGGGATGGGGAAGAGAGGGACAGATACAGATGCAGCTGTGCTGTGCTGGAGCTCACCCTCCTTGCCAGACTGGAACCCGTCCCTCATACTGCTCTCTTACCTTCCTCCTGCAGCTCCGCTCGGCGGAAGATTGGAGCTGCCGACGTCACTTCAGGCTTTAGTCTGTTTCACGAAAGCGGGAAGTGACCTTGTGATTTGAAAAGCAATGCTCCCGCCCATAGAATCACACTGATTCTACGGGCGGAAGCTAATCGGCGTTTTTGTTTGCGCCACAAGGCGGGTTATAAGCCCGCAAATGAAGTGCCATGTCTGCAATCTCGTGATTGCTTTGAAGTGGCGCCACAGTGCACTTTGTTAAAGGACTTTTTTTTTTTTTTGTTCTTAAAGGGGCTGTTAAAATTTTTTTTTATTTTTTATTTATTTTTTTGACTACAGGAGGGGGGGGGGCGGCGCCAAGGCGCCCCCTACAGACGGGCCGCCACTGTTTACAGTACATAATATCATAATAATAGATTCAGAGAATCTGAATAAATCTCTTTGTGCAAGGGACAAGGCAGAAACACAATATTGGATGCCAGTGATCTTCGAGCCCTCAGAGGGCACTGCATTAAAGTGGAAGTCCATGCAAAAACTAAAATCCCTGCATCTATAGACAACAGGGATCTAACACTAACCTCTCTATCCCTGTTAAGAAACAATTAGTATACATACCTTTTTTGGAAGCCAATCTGACCCGCTCCGAACGTATCCCACGCTAAGATGTCAGCCACAGCTTCACTGTAGAGGCGGGTGCAGAGGAGATAGATGACAATGGAAGCCCCATAGTAATGCCGCGTACACACGGTTGGAATTTCCGACAACAAATGTTCAATGGGAGCTTGTTGGAAATTCCGACCGTGTGTAGGTTCCATTGGACATTTTCCGTCGGAATTTCAGATAAACCAGAATTTGAGATCTGGATCTCAAATTTTCCGACAACAAAATCCGTTGTCGGAAATTCCGATCATGTGTACACAATTCCGTTGCATAAAATTTCACGCATGCTCGGGATCAAGCAGAAGAGCAGCACTGGCTATTGAACTTCATTTTTCTCGGCTCGTCGTACATGTTGTACGTCACCGCATTCTTGACATTCGGAATTTCTGACAAGATTTGTGTGATCGTGTGTTTGCAAGACAAGTTTGAGCCAACATCCATCGGAAAAAAAACATGGATTTTGTTGTCGGAATGTGCGATCGTGTGTACGTGTCATTAGTCTATGGGTGAAGTCACTTCCCATTAATTTCACAGCCGTTGTCGGCCGTGTCCTCTGCAGAGCTTCCGCCGCTGGAGATCAGGTCAGATCGGGTTAGATCGGCTTCCAAAAAGGTATGCATACTCATTTTTTCTTTACAGGGATAGAGAGGTTAGTATTAGATCCGTGGTGGCTATAGATGCAGGGATTTTAGATTTTGCATTGACTTCCACTTTTGGACATCACTGCTTGGGCTCAGGAATACTTCCACAAATGTCTGTGAACACCGTTTACTGAGCCATCCAAAAATGCAAGGTAAAGCTCATTATGCAAAGAAGAAGTCATATCTGAATATGATCCAGAAACACCACATTCTTCTCTGAGCCAAAGCTCATTTAAATTGGTCTGTTGCAAAGTGTAAAATTGTAAAAGACACCCCCCCAACCATATATTTTCTGAAAGCATAAAACCAGTAGAATAAAAACAAGGTGCTACTGATTGTTAAGGCCCTGTGATATTTGGGCAAATGTTTACCAAAACAATATATTCACTAAAAATACACTAAAATCATTATTAGCCGATATAAACACAACATATTTTACAAAATGCCTGCTAAATTCCTACTAAATATGTTTACCAAAGCAATATTTTTGCTGTTGTGCACTGTGTTGTATTGGAGGTGTTTGTATTTACCGTATTTATTGGCTATATAACACGCGCCGGCGTATAACACGCACCCCAAGTTTAGGAGAGAATTTTAAGGAAAAAAACTTTTAGGAGGGAAGTTTAAGGAAAAGAAACTTACATTAAAATGCCCATCAATGCAGCCTCATCAGTGTTCATCTGCAGCCTTGTTAGTGTCAGTGCAGCCTTGTCAGTGCAGCTTTGCCCCAGTACAGCCTTGTCAGAGCAGCCTTGTCCCCAGAGCAGCCTTGTCCACAGAGCAGCCTTGTCCACAGAGCAGCCTTGTCCCCGCCGCCGCCGCCATACACATGCTAGTACTTTTAAATATGACGCGGCGGAGTTCGGAGGGACTCGGGGCCGGCGGAAGTGAACGAACGCCGCCGAGATAAACATAGCCGAGGGTTCTCGGCTCTTTCCGGCACCGCTCATAGTCCCGCCCAGTCCCGCCCTATGATGGACATAACACAGGTCCAATGGCGGGACTGGGCGTGACTGTGAGCGGCGCCGGAAAGAGCCAAATACACTCGACTATGTGTATCTCGGCTCTGTGATTTCGGCGGCGCTCGTACAGCACCGCCGAGTCCTTCCGAACTCCGCGGCGCCATATTTCAAACTACTCACTATGTGAATGTCGGCGGCGATCGCCGAAATTCACATAGCGATAGCGGGGATCGGCGTATAACACGCACCCACGACTTTCCCCTGATTTTAAGGGGAAAAAAGTGCGTGTTATACGCCGATAAATACGGTATATTTCACTTACTTTATTAAACTACTCTATTTTCACTTTATGTGCGTTTGGTTTCCTCTGTTGCTGTCCACGCAGTTCTGGTCACACCTGATTCATGACAGTATACCAAGACTGCACAGAGGAACCATCTTGGTTCTGTTTACTTTGCTGAAATGAAATCTGATGAGATTGTTTATTATGCTCTGCTGGCATCAGAGAGTGGTGAATATTTCCGCCAGACACTGAAAGAGTGGACCAATGACCAGCTGCTAGAGATCATTCATTTAGCTCACTCCCTGGTTGATCTGGGCTATATGCTGTTTGGGGATTTTTAGCCTTTAACTCAAATGTGTACAGAGCTGGCCCTGCCCTGTATTCCAAAGGGCCGTGATGATTTTTCTCCCCCTTTCAGTGTTAATCAGGTCGTATCTCTGGTGTGGCTTTTAGAAGATGACTTTACATACTTTTTTGAATAGGTGATAATTGAGTGTGTTGATTCTGTACAGTCCCTTGTCAGACAGGCAGAATGTAAACCACAGTTTGTTCAACCATTACTCCTAGCATGGCCTGATATATTGCAGTCAGCCTCAGCCAGCCCACAGCAAACGTTTTCTGCTACTAGACACTCTCAGCCCAATATACTCTGTTTCCTACCAAATACCAATACCCTGTTTCTGCTCGCTGCACCTATCCGGGCTTTAATCCACCTGCCTCTTCTCTGCTGCCTACAACAACCCCACAGGAACCTTCTCTAGCCACTGTTCCCTCTTCCCTACCATATTCCAGCCCTTCTCTTCAGTCTGCTCCACCCCTTACCTACAGTCCTGCAGTCACCTACAGAACTTTAGTGGCTAAGTCAAAGTTCCGGCCTGAATTTCCGGTGCCCATGTCCTGGCCTGAAGTTCCGGTGCCCGTGTCCCGGCCTGAAATTCTGGTGCCCGTGTCCCGGCCTGAAGTTCTGGTGCTCGTTACCCAGCCTGTGGAGCCGGTGCCCGTTACTCAGCCTGTGGAGCCAGTGCCATTACTCAGCCTGTGGAGCCAGTGCCCATTTCTTAGCCTGTGGGGCCAGTGCCCATTGCCCAGCCTGTGGGGCCGGTGCCCATTACCCAGCCTGTTGAGCCGGTGCCCGCTACCCAGCTTGCTGAACTGGTGTCCGTCACCCGGCCTGTTGAGCCAGTACCCGTCATCCAACTTGCTGAGTCAGTGCCCATCACCCAGCTTGCTGAGCCAGTGCACGTTACTCAGCCTACTGGGCCGGTGCCAGTCACCCAGCTTGTTGGGCCGTTGCCCGTTACCCAGCATGCTGATACGGTGCTCGCCTGGTCAGCCAGATGACCCAGAGCCTGCTGCCCAGCCAGATGACCCGGAGCCTAGCCAGATGACCCAGAGCCTGTTGCTCAGCCAGATGACCCAGAGCCTGCTGCCCAGCCAGATGTGCCTGCTGCCCAGCCTGAGGTGCCTGCATCTACTGCCCAACCTGATGTGCCTGCATCTGCTGCCCAGCCTGATATGCCTCAGTCTGCTGCCCAGCCTGATGTGCCTCTGCTGCCCAGCCTGATGTGCTTTTGTCTGCTGCCCAGCCTGATGTGCCTCTGTCTGCTGCCCAGCCTGATGTGCCTCTGTCTGCTGCCCAGCCTGATGTGCCTCTGTCCGCTCCTCAGCCTGATGTGCCACCGCCCGCTGCCCAGCCTGATGTGCCACCGCCCACTGCCCAGCCTGATCTTCTGCCGCCCGCTACCCAGCTTGAGGTGCCTCTGCCCGGTTTAAAGCCACAGACCTTTTACATGCTCAACTTGGTGTGACTCTGCCCACTGCCCGGCTTGATGTGGAGCTGGTGCCCGTTACCCAGTTTGCTGAACCGGTGTCCATCACCTGGCCTGTTGAGCCAGTACCCGTCATCCGACTTGCTGAGTCAGTGCCCATCACCCAACTTGCTGAGCCGGTGCACGTTATTCAGCCTACTGGGCCAGTGCCAGTTACCCAGCTTGTTGGGCCGTTGCCCGTTACCCAGCATGCTGATACGGTGCTCGCTGGCCAGCCAGATGACCCAGAGCCTGCTGCCCAGCCAGATGACCCAGAGTCTGCTACCCTGCCAGATGACCTGGAGCCTGCTGCCCAGCCAGATGACCCAGAGCCTGCTGCCCAGCCAGATGACCCGGAGCCTGCTGCCCAGCCAGATGACCCAACACCTGCTGCTCAGCCAGATGACCTGGAGCCTGCTGCTCAGCCAGATGACCCGGAGCCTGCTGCTCAGCCAGATGACCCGGAGCCTGTTGCCCAGCCAGATGTGCCTGCTGCCCAGCCTGATGTGCCTGCATCCGCTGCCCAGCCTGATGTGCCTCTGTCTGCTGCCCAGCCTGATGTGCTTCTGCTGCCCAGCCTGATGAGCTTTTGTCTGCTGCCCAGCCTGATGTGAATCTGTCTGCTGCCCAGCCTGATGTGCCTCTGTCTGCTGCCCAGCCTGATGTGCCTCTGTCTGCTGCCCAGCCTGATGTGCCTCTGTCTGCTGCCCAGCCTGATGTGCCTCTGTCTGCTGCCCAGCCTGATGTGCCTCTGTCTGCTGCCCAGCCTGATGTGCCTCTGACTGCTGCCCAACCTGATGTGCCTCTGTCTGCTGCCCAGCCTGATGTGCCTCTCTCTGCTGCCTAGCCTGATGTGCCTCTGTCCGCTGCCCAGCCTGATGTGCCTCTGTCCGCTGCCCAGCCTGATGTGCCTCTGTCCGCTGCCCAGCCTGATGTGCCTCTGTCTGTTGCCCAGCCTGATGTACCACCGCCCACTGCCCAGCCTGATCTTCCGCCGCCCGCTACCCAGCTTGAGGTGCCTCTGCCCGGTTTAAAGCCATGGACCTTTTACATGCCCAACTTGGTGTGACTCTGCCCACTAGTCGGCTTGATGCTTTGGACTTTTCTCTTGCCCAGTTTGATATGCCTCTGCCCCCTGCCCGGCTTGATCCCATGGACTTTTCTCAGCGGCGGCTTGTTGGAGCGTCCGGAGGCCGCTCCTTCGAGGGGGGTACGGTCAGGAAAGGTTTCACCTGCTAGTGGCGCTGTTGGACATTTGGCTTGCAGTACTGATGTCCACCAGCGGGTGTCTCCTGGCAGTCTGGAACTGTCAGGAAAGGTTTCACCTCCTGGTGGCACTATCTGATCCTGGGGCCGCACTACTGGTTTTCACCAGCGATGTTTCCCGGCAGTGTGGAGCCGACATCTCCTGCGATCAGGTGTCACCTGAGCCTGATTGCAGCAGATGTGTATTAATACCTGGCAAACACACACACACACACACACTTGCCTTGGTATCTTCTTTACACCCTGACCTGAACCTGCGATCTCAGAACCTGATTCTTACTCTGAACCTGTTACCTGAGCCCTGTGCCCTGTACCTGAACCTGCCCCTCCTGTGACCCTGTTACCTTTTCCTTTGCCCTGCAGCCTATTTCATCCATCATCTCCCTGTCCTGTTTGTTAACCGCCCCCATCTGCTGATCTCCCGTTGATGACCCTGGTCTGGTTACGTTTGCCATTCTGGTATTCCCCATTTATTGTATATACCTGTCTGACTGTTGTTATTTGTGGGTCTCTGTCTGGTAGTTTGTTGTGCACTGTGTTGTATTGGAGGTGTTTTATTTATTTTTCACTTACTTTAATAAATTACTCTATTTTCACTTTACATGCGTTTGGTTTCCTCTGTTGCTGTCCACGCAGTTCTAGTCACACCTGATTCATGACAGCGGCACTGATGGGGATAGATAAGGCGGTACCGATGGGCACAGATAGGGCGGCACTGATGGCCACTGATAAGATGGCACTGATGGGCCCTGATGGGTGGCACTGAAGGGCACTGATAGGTGTTACTGATAGGTACCACTGATAGGTGGCACTGGTAGGTGACACTGATGGGCAGTACTGTTGATACGGCACTGATTGGTGGCACTGTTAGGTGGCACTGTAGGCACTGGTGGGCACTGGTAGGTGGCACTGGCAGGTGGCACAGGTGGGCAGAGATGAGCTGGTGGGAGCTCTCCATGATCGGGACCGATGTCCCTCTGAGAGCCGCCGGTGATCGGCTTTTTTTTCTCCTCACGCTATCAGCGCAAGAAGAAAAAATAGCCAATTACTGGCTCTGTTTACATCACATGATCAGCTGTTATTGGCTGATTGACCCCTTACTCCAATCTGTGATCAGCCGAGTCTCATAGACTCGCTGATCACAGAGCGCGCCGCGCGCCCTGCAGGGGGCGTGCAGGCTGCTCGGGCGCAGGAGGATGTCCATTGACGCCCTCCCGGCAAAGTAGGTCAGCTGAATGACAGGTACAGCATGGATCTGAAGTAGTTAACGTACACAAAACTATAAATAACCACATTTCTCTAAAAATCTGGAGGTTTTAATTTTTTTTTACAGCTTTCAGAGTTTGTAAAATATTCCCCAAACTATACATCTTCTGAAAGCATAGGACCAGTAGAAAAAAAGGAAGGTGCTACTGATTTTTAAGGCCCTGCAATATTTATGCGAATGTTTACCAAAACAATATTTTTGCAAAAATGCACTAAAATCATTAACAGATACAAACACAGCAACTTTTACTAAATTCCTGCTAAATTCCTTCTAAATATAAAAGCTAACCCTGTATTGAGGTAAATAACAAATATTTGTAAATTTTAAATTGCACTTTTTTGAGAAATGGTAAAAATTGGACCTACGCAAACTCTCTAAAAATCTGGCGGTTTTAATTTTTCACTTGCAGCTTTCAGAGTTTGTAAAAGACCCCCTAAACCATATATTTTTTGAAAGCAAATTGCCAGTAGAATAAAAAGGTGATACTTATTTTTTAGGCACCGCGATATTTGCACAAATGTTTATCAAAACAATATTTTCACAAATACACTAAAATGATTATGGATTCATACATGGCAAAATTTACAAAATTCCTGCTAAATTCCTACTAGATATAAAAATTAAAACTGTATTCAGTTAATAAATAACAAATATTTGTACATTTTAAATTGCACCTTTTTGTGAAATGGTGAAAACTGAAGGTGCGCAAAACTGTAAATAAAAACAATTTTATCTAAAAAGCTGGAGGTTACCATTTTTCCCTTACAGATTTCAGAATTTGTAAAAGACCCCTCAAACCATACATTTTCTGCAAGCCCATAACCTATACAATAAAAAATAAGTGCTGCTGACTTTAGACAGTCCCTTTCTCTGCAGCACATTACATGAATGAATACGGAATCTTTATAGAGACTCCTATTCATTCATAAGCTGACACGTAGTAAACCAGGTTTACTATGCTCAGTTATCAATAGACACAGGAGCGATCTATAGTGATTGCTGCCTGTGTCCATTGTAGTGAAAGGAGGGGCCGTTAAACACATGTTTACCAAGCCCCCCCCCCCAGCCCCAACCTCCGCTGCCATCGCCAGCCCACCCCACCCTGCTCTCCAACCTGACAGCTTGCCAGACCCGGCCAGCCAGCAGCAGCAGGAGGTGGGAGGGGAAGGAGGGAATGCCACCCAGCAGAGGGGGATCAGAGATACGGTAGTCATTGCGGGGGGTGATCGGGGGGGGGCAGGGGGGACATAGTTTGATTCCCTCAAAGCCCCTGGAGCATCTGAAGTCAGCAGGAGTGGCAGAGAAGCAAAGCCAGCTTCTCAAGGGTAGCTGCAGGGGATCGGGTTTGCGTGTGTGTTTGTGTGTGTGTGTGTGTGTGTGTGTGTGTGGGGGGGGGGGGGGGTAGGATCGATATGGTAGGAGGAAATGGGTGCTGGGGGGGGGTAGTAAAGGACATAGAAAAGAAGGACCGGCAGGAGGTGGAGAGGCTGGAGACAGCATGGGGGGAGGGGTCACATTTGAGGTGAAAAACTCAGAGCTATAGTTTTGTTCAGCAGAGTCTGCTGAGCAATTCTGCTATAAGTTTATGGTCACTGAAGTGACCATGAGCTTATAGCAGAAGGAGGAATGAGGTCTGCATGGCGAACGGACCTGGCCAGCTGGAAGCAGTGCTGTAGGTCCGAACAATGTATGGACCTGGCAGCAAAAGGGTTGAACAATTGATTTTTAAATTTTCTTTTGTGAATATAATATGGGTTTATGAGATTAACAAATCATTGTATTCTGTTTTTATGTAGATTTTACACAACGTCCAAACTTTTTTGGAATTGGGGTTTTATAAAAAAAATACTTACAATACCTTTGCTTTCAATAAGACTGAATTTTTATTTTGACTCGTTCATTATATGGTATCTAATTCCTTTGTTCCTGTATGATGTTATTTACTGGCTGCAAAGTTTTTATCTGTTTCAAGTTTGGTTTGCTTACATGTACAAGGAAAAAGACCCTATGTTAGTCTATTAGGATGCGATTTCTCTGCACTTGTAAAGTAGTGTAATGCCGTGTACACACGAGCGGACTTTTCGACCGGACTGGTCCGACGGACCGAGTCCGGCGGACAATTCGACCGTGTGTGGGCTTCATCGGACGTGCAGCGGACTTTTTCGGTCGAAAATCTGCCGGACTTTAGATTTGGAACATGTTTCAAATCTTTATGTCAGAACTCCGCCGGACCCAGTTCCTATCGAAAAATCCACTCGTCTGTATGCTAGTCCGACGGACGAAAACCGATGCTAGGGCAACTATTGGGTACTGGCTATGAACTTCCTTATTTTAGTCCAGTGGTACGTCATCACATTACGAATCCGTCGGACTTTGGTGTGATTGTGTGTAGGCAAGTCCGTTCGCTGGGAAAGTCCGTCGAAAGTCCGTCAAAAAGTCCGTCGGACCAGTCCGGACGAAAAGTCCACTCGTGTGTACACGGCATAACAGGACTATCACTTCAAGTAGTTAAATTCTAATTAAAAAAAAAAAAGGTAACACTGCTAGCAAGCATAAAGCTTCTTTCATGGTGGAATGCTGCAGACATTCTGACCCAACAAAACTTCAACACATCCTTATTGCTTGCCTGACACTTCCCATATATTTCTACTGAACAGAGAGGCAGCTCATCATAAGATTAGGCCATGTAGATTGGTGGGAGGAAATGAACAAGCTCTGACGCTACCAGAAATTGTCAGGGTTTTGCCTGTTCAGAATGACTCCATCATGCAGTGAAAGGTGCATGTGTACAAATGGAATACATCGAAAGTATCCAAGATGCGTATTGTTTACTATGTCATTATGCTACTTTACACAAATGGCTGCATACAACCACCTTTGCCCATTCTTGCCAAAGGGCTGCTGTATGCAGCTCTAGAGCATCAGGAAAAAAAATTAAAAGTCTATACACGGCACAGGCAAATGTGCCCATGTGTATGTAGCCTAAATAGCTGAAAGAATCATAGGAAAAAATGCTACTCCAGACTAGAGATGCAAACTTTCCGTAAATTTTAAAGCCATAAAAAAAAAAAAGTTTTTTTTTCCCTGTTTTTTTTTTTGGGGAAAAATTTGGAATGTTCAGAAAAATTTAAAAGAAATTCAGTGTGGAGTAGTTTTACAAGTTGAAAGTTACTATGTTACACTGGGAAGGTAAAATGCAGTATATATAAAAGTATTATGCTTGAAATAAAAGTACAGCTTATTCAGTAAATAAACTAAACTTGCTTTTTAAATGTTTTTTTTTTTTTTTTCAAATGAAACAACAAGGACTGTATATGTGAAGAACATTTCAACCATACACGAGAACAGGTAACCACCCCCCTTTCCCTCATAATTTGAAAGCTTCCTGCCAATATGCATTTTCAGTTATTGACAATGCTGATCCAGAAGCATATATTGCTCTTCTAAGAGTGTGAACAATTTTCTCCTGATTTTCTGGTGTCATTTTATCTATAAATGAAGGGCTTGTGTATTATTGGGAAGCAGTGGTTTGCAACACTTCCTTACTTGAAGATGCGGCTGGTGAAGAAACCAGAAGCAGACCCAATGACTGTTGGGCACCTCTGGCATGCACGGATGTGTTTTGTCATCCTTTTAGTATTTGGGAAAGAATATTTCTTCTCACAATATTTGCAAACTGCAGCTTTGCTCTTGTGAAAATATTTCTGCACTCTAGATGTTGGCCTCACCATTTTACTGAGAGGGCAAAAGAAAAAACAATTTACTGACCACACTATAAGTAACCATTATACTGTGATGGTGGAGAGCATTAGTAGGAATTATTTAAAGGTCAACAAAGATCAAATTAGATTGTCAGACAAATGTACCCTCTTACTTTACCTGAGAGGATAGAAACTCATCTACTGTATCCCAAGAATCACCCAACTGTAGGAGGTACAAGATGGAGCCCACAAGAAAACTAAACTGGAGCCTTTACCCTGCAGTGCCCCCCTAGTGGCTGAAATGCATACTTCTCTTGTTTGAGAACTGCATTGAGAACTACAGTGTTACATGAACTGTATTCCTGGATTTGCTTGTCTTCATCTGAGAGATCTTGCAATAATTTAAGACTTTACATAAAGGTTTAGAAATCTTTCAATAAGGTCTTCGTGTTATATAGCTTGAATACCATATCCTGGATATATTTTTACTCATTGTAATATAACATATTCCACACTTTTTTCCCCAAATTTTCCTAAACCCCCCCCCCCCATAAATAAAATAGTCCCCCCCCCCCCAATTTTTCCCAGGCCTTCCCATCTCTATTCCAGACTCTCTCCAGTGCTGGCCACATGACCACAAGCTTAAATCTGCCTCCTTAATCAGAGAGGGAGACATGTGACCAAAAAGCCTAGGCTTTGGTCATGTGTTTGGCACTGGAGGATGTTGTTTTTATCTCTATAAATATAAAGGTTTAGAAATCTTTCAATAAGGTCTTCGTGTTATATAGCTTGAATACCATATCCTGGATATATTTTTTCTCATTGTAATATAACATATTCCACACTTTTTTCCCCAAATTTTCCTAAAACCCCCCCCCATAAATAAAATAGTCCCCCCCCCCAATTTTTCCCAGGCCTTCCCATCTCTATTCCAGACTCTCTCCAGTGCTGGCCACATGACCACAAGCTTAAATCTGCCTCCTTAATCAGAGAGGGAGACATGTGACCAAAAAGCCTAGGCTTTGGTCATGTGTTTGGCACTGGAGGATGTTGTTTTTATCTCTATAAATATTTGTGTACTCTCTCTAATAGGGCGTACACACGGTCGGACTTTGTTCGGACATTCCGACAACAAAATCCTAGGATTTTTTCCGACGGATGTTGGCTCAAACTTGTCTTGCATACACACGGTCACACAAAGTTGTCGGAAAATCTGAGCATTCTAAACGCGGTGACGTAAAACACGTACGTCGTGACTATAAACGGGGCAGTGGCCAATAGCTTTCATCTCTTTATTTATTCTGAGCATGCATGGCACTTTGTCGGTCGGATTTGTGTACACACGATCGGAATTTCCGACAACGGATTTTGTTGTCGGAAAATTTTATATCCTGCTCTCAAACTTTGTGTGTCGGAAATTCCGATGGAAAATGTGTGATGGAGCCCACACACGGTCGGAATTTCCGACAACAAGGTCCTATCACACATTTTCCGTCGGAAAATCCGACCGTGTGTACGGGGCATTACAGTTTTCCGCTACTAGAAAAGTGACTTGCAATCCTGAATTTATATGCAGTATATATACATTAGAAATAAAGCAACACTGTTAACACACTAAATTATTATTTTCCAGACTGGCTAAACCTTGTATAATGATATGGTGTTTTCCAGCAGAAAAATATTTATTTTTATAGTGTGAGTTCTAGCTTTTCCAGAACTTCACATAGTTGCTTGTGTTTAATTGCTGTAATCCACACCTCCTACCTAACATTTTAGAGGTGTTAACTGTGATGTTAGTATTTCCTATTTTTTTTTACGTCAGCTTTCTAATTTATTTCCCTCTTTTCTTTGACATTTTGTCAAAAGTGTGTGTGTGTGTGTTTTTTAAATATTTGTATTTGTTTTATTATAATGTATTTTTAACACTTTTTTTTTCATTTAACTTTATTACAGTCACAAAGGGACTAACAAGCCGCCATGTAATGGCATGAGCAGTTAACAGGTCCTCTTTATGACCTCTATTAGACTCCAGTGTCTGCCTTACTCTCCAGTGCAGCTAATCAAGTACAGATTCCTTGCTCCCCTGACTACAGTAGCTGGGTATTGACAGCTCATAACTTGAAAGTAACATAAAACTCATCACTTCCAAGTTCATTAGTCGCAGAGGAAATCTGGGAACAGATGTTCCTCAAGCTCCTCCTGCTTTTAATGTTGGGGCATTTTACCACTATGGGGGTCACCTGCAGAAAAGGGGAATCTGCATCACTTTTATGATACCTTAAAAGTGGTTGGGTGACTCTAAAGCCACTCGGATCTAAAGCCACACCTTGGTAGACAAGGGGTTGGAGCGCAATTTAAATTTTGAAGTCAAATTTGAGAAATGTCATGTCTTGTAGTACAGGACACGGGCCACTCTCCCATTACTTTTTTTTACTGTGCATTGCTTGCTACAAAACTGAGGACCCATGCAGTGGGGTAGGGTTATAGGCAGTGTTAATTTCATCGACTAAAACATTTTAGTTGACTAAATGAATACTATTTTAGTCGACTAAAATAGTCGACTAAAATGCAACTAAAACAATTGAGATGACTAAAATACGACTAAAACTTAAATTCCATTTTAGTCAAAAGACTAAGACTAAAACTAAATTGAAATTTGACTTCAAAATTAACACTGGTCTATAGTGCATGTTCATACCATAAATAATAACATATTCGATTTTTCACTCCAGCAGTATATAATGAGTTTGGAAATTGTAGAGAAATGTTAAATAATGCATTACAATTTAATTACACCCATTAGATTTTAGACGACTAAAATGAGTTTTAGTCGACTAAAATGTACTGGAGATTTTAGTTGACTGAAACATAGGACATTTTAGTCAACTAAAATATACTAGAGATTTAGTCGACTAAATACGACTAAAACTAAAACAATCACAGAAGACTAAAATGGCATTTTAGTCCTAAAACTAAATTGAAATTTGCTGCCAAAATTAACACTGGTTATAGGGCTTTGGCAGTATCCAGTCACCTGAATGTACACACCTATAACCCATGGTGTATGATTACTTTGCCTGTGTCCTGTACTGTACTCCCAAGATGTAGAATTCACAGGTAAGTCAAAATTCATCTTTTTTTAGTTTTGGATAGAGTGGAGAGGAATTAGAACATGTCAGGTTTTAATTGTTGTGTCCTAAAGAAGATTTGCGTTCCTCACCGTATTTGTCCTGTGTACTGTTATCATTAAGTGTAAAAGTGAAAGAAAATCTCACATTTTAAGTTGTCACTACAAAAGGAGTAGAGGGGAAAAGTTCCAATGGGGGCACTAGTTCTGGTGACAACCAGAGATTCCCTCACTTTGGAGGGATTTCCTTTTTACTTCCTGTTTTGGCTATGGTACAAAAAGTAAAGGGAACTCTTCCCAATTGGACACAGATGGCAAAAAAACTGACAGGGTTATAATCCTCCCTTATGCTATCCAAAATAAAACAAATGCCTTTAGTTCTACTTTATGCTGTTTTTGAGATCTGAAATTCAAGTATCAGTTGATGCTTTAAGGAGACTATGGCACGAAGCAGAATACCTGTGTGTAACCTCTTTTAAAATAAACCATTCACGGACTCATAATAAAGGAAAGTAGGGCGCTCTGGATAACAGGACTGGCTAGAGATAATGTCCGCAGTGTGGGATGGATGTAACACTTGGGCAGCACTTCAAGAGTAAAGCAAATCTCTAGAAAAACAAACAAAACAAAAAGCTTGTACAGAATTACAAGACTTTAATTGCCCAAAAAGATAAAATACACTTACTAGAAATCAATAAAAACAAGCCTTGTCATAATGAGTAGAAAGGGAAGTCCAGCGTCAGGTAACCCCAGAGCTGATCCAACGATCAGCTGTATGGAAGAAATCCCAACCGACCAGCAGAAGGGGGGGCTGCAGGATGAAGCACCAGAGAGGACAGCTGCGCTGCCGAGACAAGTGTGGAATGCAGGACCCCGATGTGACGTCAGCGGAAGGGGACCAGGGCCCGGAAGTGACGTCAAAGGGGCCGGACACGGTTCAGAGCGTCTATTGGCTCCTTCTTCATGCCAATTATTTGGAGCCAGTGGACATGGCTTCATATAGTAACAAGGGGCGAGGCTGTAGGCAGGACTGAGGGCGGGAACAAGGGAGAGCAGCCATAGCTCTGGGATTACCTGACGCTGGACTTCCCTTCTTACTCATTATGACAAGGCTTGTTTTATTGATTTCTAGTAAGTGTATTTTATCTGTTTCGGCAATTAAAGTCTTGTAATTCTGCACTTAGAGGCACCTTTTGTTTTGTTTGTCATTCACTGACTCATGCAACATCTACCTATTCTAGTGGATTGACTATATCAGTAACTGAAAGCTGAATTGCAAGCATGTTAAAAAATGCCATTAAATGCAGTTGTACTGTATATTCATTAAAACCCAAAATTTAAATACAAAACAATAGATTTGTGTTGATGTTGGCCTTCTGCTACCTAGTACAGCAAAACTAATACTGGGAGAGGGGCAGCATTAGAAATCCTTCAGGCTGCTTGCCTGCACATGTACTGACAAGGAACATGCTGACAAGGAGGAGAGAATGATTACCTTATTAATCTGCTTTTGTTCGTATATCATCCAATTGCAGTCTGGGAGCTTGAAGATGACCCAGCTTTATTGCAGCAGAGCAAGGTGAGATTACAAACCTAGCTTTGCTGTCTGGCAGGACAGTGTAAATCTCAGGACTGACTGGACAATAATATAGTTCCTACAATACATCCTCATAAATGTATTTCAACTCTGCATTTAGTAAGGTCAGCTTAAAGTAGAAATATAGGCAAAACTTTTTTTTTCATTTTGGATAGAGCAAGGGAGGGTTATAACCCCTGTCAGCTTTCTTTTCGCCATCTGTGTCCCACTGCGGAGGTCCCCCTTCACTT